>JAGFMF010011760.1:3392614-3592081 GCA_019455555.1 Galemys pyrenaicus | reverse complement strand
GTTCTGCTCCCCGCTCTCTGTGGTGAATCCTCTCACCCCCTACACCTCTGGCCTGTACCCCAGTGCTTGTATGCATAAATAAATAAATCTTTAAAAAAATATATACAACGGTGTCTTCTCATCCTTTTTTTAAAAAATATTTTTTTATGTATGTATACAAGAACTGGGGTACAGGCCAGAGTCGCAGGAGGTGAGAGGATTCAACAGAGACAGAGTGGGGAGCAGAATAGGCAGATTTACTGAAACACACTGCTGAGGGGAGCAATGGGTGAGGCGGGAGAGGTCTGCTGTGCCATGTGGGTCCCCTCCCAGGCCGGGATAGAACTCGAGCTGCAGTGGCTGCGGATTCTTCACAGTGCGGTGCCTAACCCTTTGTGCCACCAGGGAGGGCCCCTGTCTTCTCATTCTTTAACTTCTCAAATTTGACAACTTCTCAAATCATTTTACTGACCTATTCACCACATAACGGGGTCAAGACTTTCTGAGCAAATATCCTGATATTTAAAATTCAACACTGCGAAAGTTGTCATTTCTTCCTGTTACCATATGCTGTCCAGGGTGTAACAGACAACTCAACCAAAAAGCCTAGTAAACCCGGCCTTTACAAACCACGGTCTGTCATCACGGCAAGAGCAAGCCTGCTGACTTTTACATGAAGCCAAATATCTCTCTTGTGGAAGAACCTTATTCCCTTTTTACTTACTTCACTCCTCTAATTTCATTTTCTCTGTCTTGTATCAACTTCTCTAATGAAAAATTTCTATTAGTTTAAGAATGCCATATTTCCTGTCTTTGCAAAAAGTTCTTCCTGCTCTTCTCTTTCAGCTGACTCACTTCTCAGTGCTCTCTCTCTCTTTACCTATTAGTCTTTCAATACGTGGCACATACCAAGTGCCCTGTCTAACTTAATATTCATGTGAAAGCCAAGGAATAGACTTGGAAAATGTACAGAGTCTGACTTACACACACACACACACACAAACTTATTCCAAACTATGGCAATAAAAAAGAGAAATCAAAGCAAAAATGTGGCCTGAGCTCCATCAAGTAGAATGTGTCACCTGGCTCCCTGAATCTCATTGTGCATGCAAAGATGGAAGAACAACTAGAGGGCCTCCCTGGTGGCACAGGGGTTAAGCACTGCATTATGAAGCTGCCGCAGCCACTGCAGCACAAGTTCGATACCCGACCAGGGAGGGGACCACAGGGCGCAGCAGACCTCTCCTGTCTTCCCGCAGCAGTGTGTTTCAGTGGATCCGCCTGTTCTGCTCTCCACTCTGTCTCTGGGGAATCCTCTCACCCCCTGTGACTCTGGTCTGTACCCCAGCTATTGTGTGCATAAATAAATAAAGCTAAAAAAAAAAAAAAAAAAAGCAGGGGCCTCCCTGGTGACGCAATGGGCTAAGCAATGCACTACGAAACAAACCGCAGCCACTGCAGCACGAGTTCGATCCCTGCCCCCGGCCAGGAGCTGCCCCACAGGGTGCAGCAGACCTCTCCTGTCTCCCGCTGCTCCCCTCAGCAGTGTGTTTTAGTCCATCTGTCTATTCTGCTCCCCGCTCTGTCTCTGGTGAGTCCTCTCACCCCCCCCACCTCTGGCCTGTACCCCAGTTCCTGTATGCATAAATAAATCTTTTTTTTTAAAAAAAAGAACAAGTAACTCTGTCGTTAGCACCACAGCAGCAGCAAAGGCAGCAGGTGGAAGCTCCCAGGGGCCCAGTGGACGCTGGGTACAACCGGACACTTGTGCTGGCCAGGGGCTGTGCCTGGTTGTGCATGCCGCCCTGGGGTGGGCTGGCTGCATTCTCTGCTCTCCAGTCTGGTGATGCCACTTGCTTTCCAAGCCCAGTTGTCCAGATTTCCTATTCTGCATCCTCCTAGTCAATCCCCTTTCAGTCTAACCAGAACAGAACTGGCTTCGTTAGTTTTGAAGCCAACTCCAACACACAAATACCGACCGGGGTACGGTAAGGCAGACAGCAGTGCTGGCACCCACTGCCTGGGGTCTTATCCCAGCTCTGTAATTTTAACGTGCCGTAGGTTTGAGCAGGTTGTTTAACGTTCTACCCAACTGCAGCTGCCTCATTTATAAAATGGTAATCTAGGTATGCACAGCACATGGTGTCATTGCAGGCATTAAGTTAGTCAGTAAACATGAGGTCAAGCTCAACCATGTCAGCGACTTGCCTTCCTGTTACCGGCAGCGGTTCTGCAATTGCTACTGCTGGTGCTTATTAGGCACAGGTACAAAGAGGCCTATAAAAGCAGAGAGCACCATGACCTGCGCTTATTGAAGAGGACAGTGTACGACCCTGTCACAGACGGTTTCTTCTTGTAGACCTGGAGTGTGTATCCCTTCAGATAGCACAGATTTCTACAATCAGACAGTTTGGGTCACTCGACTCGACTTTCTAAGCCAACTTATATAGAGTGCCTCAGTTTTCTCACATATTTCTGCGAAGGGTAAATAAAGCAATACATGTGGGTAGAACAGAACCAGACACTTAGGAAGCTTCTGATCATTCAGTACTGGCTTTCTATGTGTTTCCCTACATAAATGCAAAACTAACTTTAAGTAGGTAAAAACCAGGGGTCTCCCTGGTGGTGCAAGGGGTTGAGCACCACACTATGAAGCATCCGCAGCCACTGCAGCACAAGTTCATATCCCTGGCCAAGGAGGAGACCCACATGGCACAGCAGACCTCTCCTGTCTCCTGCTGTCCCCTCAGGGTGTATTTCAGTCCATCTGTCTGTTCTGCTCCCCACTCTGTCTCTGGTGAATCTTCTCACCCCAACACCTCTGGCCTGTACTCCAGTTCTTGTGTGCATAAATAAGTAAATCTTTAAAAAAAAAAAGAAGAAGAAGAAGAAGAAGAAGAAGAAGGTAAAAACCAGCATGTATACTAATACTTCCATTAGCCTACGTTGGAACTTATAGATCTTATATAAAGGAAAAATAGACCACTTCATTCTAACTCAAGCCACGGATGCCTTCTAGAGGCGAGACTCACGTCAGGTAGTTTTGAGCTCCTGCTGACGCCACGATCAGCAACAATGGAAACAGACAGGCGACAGGTGAGAACCAAGTTGACAGGAGAGCTCCAGCACAACAGGCCATGCTCAAGTCACAAGGTCCTCGGACATACCCAACTGTCACTTTCAATACAAACGAGCAAAACAACAAAGGCGTAGACTTTCCAGTAGGTGAGCAGGGAAGGCCAGCGTGAGGATTTGTACCATTGCTTCTGGACTGTCCAGGGGGAGGAAATTATAAGCGAAGTGGTAAGTTCAAGAGATTCTCTTTCCAAAAAAATTCTTCATGAGAAAGAATGGCTCAAAAGAAGAACTCCCCTAAGTTTTCAAAGCATCTGCCTTCAGAGATGCTCAAAGTGTTTTCCACACATCATTCAGACATCCTTGTGAGGGAACTGGCTGTTACCACATTTTAGACATCAAAGGTGAAACGTTGCAAGATGAATGACTTGCCTAAAATTTTATCACTAGTCAATGGAAGGATGCAGATTAAAATTCATGTCTTCAAATGCTGAGTAAAGTTCTATTTTCTCATCCCTCTCTGCCTCTGTCCAGTGCACACAGGGACACGTGTGCACACAAACACTGTCACTACAATGCAATCTCAAGGAAAGACACGAGGAACATTCAATAATCAAAACCTGGAAGAACCAAAGACATTAATTCCCATCTAGTTCAAACGAGTAACTTGACAGTTGAGCATTACAATCCTAGACCCGACTTTCATTCTTTCAGGGAAAAAGAAAGTTGAATAAAAATTTCCAAAGTAGGGCCTCCCCGGTGGCGCAGTGGGTTAAGCAACACACTATGAGGCAAACCGCAGCCACTGCAGCACGAGTTCGATCCCTGCTGCCAGCCAGGGAGGGGACCCACATGGCGCGGCGGACCTCTCCTGCTGTGCCCGCTGCTCCCCTCAGCAGTGTACTTCCGTTGATCTGCCTGTTCTGCTCCCGCTCTCTGTGGTGAATCCTCTCACGCCCCACACTTCTGGCCTGTACCCCAGTGCTTGTATGCATAAATAAATAAATCTTTAAAAAAAAAAATTTCCAAAGTAATCCAAAAACAAAATACTTAATTCTGTACGATTTAATATACCAAAAACAATCAAGTGGCTCTATTAGCCTTCTGGACAGCAGAACAGGACATTATTTTGTTGTGAAGTTTACATCTCAGGCAAAACTTGCCACTCTCTCTTCCCCACTCAGTAACTGAGTCACTTGGAAACTTGCTGAACCAGCCTCTCCAGTCTCCTCAGAACCTCTCCAGTCCTCATTTTTCACCTCAAAATTGGATAGAAGATCTTTACTCTACACAGTTCAAACACGTCTCAGATTCTAGAAATAAATGTAAAAGTAACTACAAGAATGATATGAAAGTAATCAAGTAATTTTCCTTAGATGTACCTTTAATAATGAACAGATGTAAAAGGGAGGACAAACTGATTTACTCTAAAAGGTTAAGCTAAGACCAAATAGCCTCCTGTTATTGATTTAGAAAACAATTTGGGGGGCCTTCCTGGTGGCACAAGGGGTTGAGCACCGCACTGTGAAGCTGTTCACAGCCACTGCAGCACGAGTTCAATCCCCGGCCAGGGAGGGGACCCACAGGGCGCAGCAGACCTCTCCTGCCTCGCCCGCTGCTCCCCTCAGCTGTGTACTTCAGTTGATCTGCCTGTTCTGCTCCCAGCTGTCTCTGGTGAATCTTCTTGCCCCCACACCTCTGGCCTGTACCCCAGTTCCTGTATGCATATATCTATATCCAAAAGGGCAGGTTTATTATAAAAAAGGGAGAGAAGAGTAAAGGGCCCTTGCACAGACACAAGAGGGCAGAAAGAGCTTCCCCAAGGAGACATGTTTGCTAACAGGGAGGCTGCGTCCTCACAGCCCGCAGTCGTGGGGAGAGCTGCCCCTCCTGCCTGCAGGGCGGTCGGTGAGGTGAAGCACCGGCCTGGTCACAGTGGGCAGGAGGCAGCTGCAAGGGCGCAGGATGGCGAAGAGAAACACCTGCATAAGCACAGGTGGGCAGAAGAGCTGCTTTCTCATGTACGCTCTTTTTACAACTCCTCTGTAAGTTTAAAATTATTCTAAAATAAAAGTTTAAGAGGTACATTTGATTTTTCAAAGCCGTCTCTCACACACTGCGATTTGACATGGAGCTACTTTTCCAATGGGAGGTTCTGTGACTATCAGCCAATCATCTGATGACGTTTAAGCAAAAAATTTTAAAAAGTAGTAACATGTTCAATATTATTTTAATACCTGCTTCTTCCTGCTTGATATACCATAGACTTAAAGATAATTCAATCTAAAAAGATATTAAAAGTTAAAAATCCTGGTCTGTAGCACAATTTTTAATGGCTGCAAAATGATCCACTGCAAGAATGTAAATCATTGATTCAACCATTTTTCTTTATTAGCTATTTAAAAATACCTCTAATGTTTTCAATTAAAAACAGTATTTCAGTAAAAGTCCTTATGGTTAAATCTTTGCCTCCATCTTGATCTTACTTCCTACGTCTTTATTAATTCTCTGCTCACATACTCCTGTGTAACACACATTCTTTTTTAAAAACTCAAACATCATGGAAACTGAAGATCCTTCACTTAAAAAAAGAAACAACAGTTTTTGCACATACCAGAAAAATAATCATTTGGAAGGCTATTATAACAGATGACTGACAAATGAAAATGGAATTCAAACTCCACGAGTGCAAATTAGTCAGAATAATGCAAAATTTAACAAGACACATACACCAGAGAAGTGCCTGGCAAGGTGATGTCACATTAAAAACCTGATAATAAATGTTTTGACTTATAATGAGGTTTTCAGAACTAGCAAAAGTGGGTGTACTAGAAACGCAGGATATATTACATCGCAGATGCTTAATCAATACTGTGGCCCAACTGGCAGAGGAGGTGTGTGCTGTCTTCTCCCCACATCCCTCCTACTACTGCCACAACGAGGAGGAGAAATGGAGGTTGCACCCGACCTCGGCTCCTTACACCCAGGCGAAAAACAAGCAAGCTCTGCCAGTGCAGGGCTTGCTGACAGGAACCCGAGAATTCAGCCCCGGGGGGAACTGAACGGCCAGTGCGATGTGAATGCAGGGTCAGGCTGCATGTTTTAAACAACATCCCAAGTAGGCTGACAACTGCCTCTACCTTCCGCCTCCTGAGTCAGCAGGAATTTACATCAATAACATTTTCTGTTTCTCTCCTACAAGGAGTTTCTACCTAAAAGGAAAGTGTTGTCTTCATCCTGAGGCTGCTGGCAGTTGGTTTTCTGGAAAAACATGGCCACAGACATAGAAAACTGTTACTGGGACCTCCTTGGTTGTGCAAGGGGTTATGCACTGCACTATGAAGCATCCACAGCCACTCAGCGTGAGTTCAATCCCTGGCCAAGGAGGGGACCCACATGGTGCAGCAGACCTCTCCTGCCTCACCAGTGTACTTCAGTAGATCTGCCTGTTCTGCTCCCCACTCTGATTTGGGTGAATCTTCTCACCCCTGCACCTCTGGCCTATACCCCAGTTTTTGTATGCATAAATAAATAAATATTTTTAAAAAGAAAACTATTACTAAAGATTTTACGTATAGAAATTACAATTTATATAAGGATCCAAGTGTTTAAAGATGATGTTTCCTATCTTAAAGTCATAAAGTAGATTTCTCTTTATATTTTATGCTATTCAAAGGCACTTAAAAATAATTGTTAATGAACATATCTAAGCAATTATTTTTTGAGTACTGGAAAGATGTTCAACACTGCATAAGAATGGCCTGAAAATAACTCTTAAGATAATTATATGTACAGTACAACACTTAATATAAAATTTTACAGCAACCCTTTAAACTAAAAAAGTCACAAAATGTTCAAGAACAGTTTTCATCCACCAAGGCTACTAATTAATCTTGTAAGACTAAAACACCAGGTTGGAAAATAACCTACAAGGGATAAAGCACACACATTTTTGTCAATAGCATTTGAAGTTTTGAAGAATCATAGCATAAAAACCAAAACCATAAAAGCATATAGCAGCCATAAGTATCTTCAGAATTTTTCTGTTATAAACAATCCCCCAAACAGAGAAAGAGGATTATGGATTATGTGATTCCTCCCAAGAAAAGTGTTTATAGATTTAGAGATGACTTCCTTGTAAGATATTATGATTAACAGCTCTACAAAATAAAAATACCACTGTCTTCTGAAATATTATCTCTACCATTCTTCTTCCATAAAAACAAGCAAATAAGAAGAATAGATGACCAGATTCAAGATTTTCAGGACCCACTGGTATAAGTTACAGCAACGGTAGACATTAGGGTTTAACACTAATATTTCACTCTCTCATCCTAAAACTCTTAACAGCCACGAGCACAGACACCCCAAACCAAGCAAAGGAGCACATCTCTGGCTGAAGACTCAAAGCGGATGACAAGACAGTGAGATGTTGAATACAGGCGCTAAAGAACATCTCCAGCTGGGGCAGCCAACATAGATGCCACCAAAGTCCCCTTTGGACACATGTCCATCAGTCCTCCGAGAAGAATGGTTTCCAAAAACCAGTAAAAGCAGCTCTAGGCCCTGAGTTTATGGAAATGGGAGATTCTTAGGTGAGGCAGAGTCAGATAGCCTTTCCATGTGTCTGGTATATACATCAGACAAACACACGCAGCACAGAGAGGTCACATGGGGCCTCCCTGGTGGCACAAGGGGATAAGTCACAGCACTGTGAAGTATCCGCAGCCTCTGCAGCACGAGTTCGATCCCTGGCCAGGGAGCGGACCCACATGGTGCAGCAGACCGCTCCTGTCTCCCCGCTGCTCCCCTCAGCAGTGTACTTCGGTGAATCTGCCTGTTCTGTTCCCCACTGTCTCTGGTGAGTCCTGTCACTCCCGCAACTCTGGCCTGTACCCCCAGTTCTGGTATGCACAAATAATAAATCTTAAAAAAAAAAAGTCATACAAAGCAAGAAATGAACATCTTTGTATGTTTGCAGTACATGGGATGCATTCAACTTTCAAAACCTGCTCAGGAAGATTTAAGAGCTAATGAACCTCCTCTGGTGCACGCTCTCTTGAAAGAACTGTTTAAGGAATGCAACTTCAAAGCCAACTTCAACATCACCGTAAGGAACTACGCTGTTACTATGCTTGAAATGGCTGTGAAGTCTTCAACCTTAAAATGTCAAAAGGGGGCCTCCCTGGTGGCGCAGTGGGTTAAGCAACGCACTATGAAGCAAACCGTAGCCACTGCAGCACAAGTTCGATCCCTGCTGCCGGCCAGGGAGGGGACCCACGTGGCATGGCAGACCTCTCCTGCCTCGCCCGCTGCTGCCCTCAGCAGTGTACTTCCGTTGATCTGCCTGTTCTGCTCCCTGCTCTCTGTGGTGAATCCTCTCACCCTCCCACACCTCTGGCCTGTGACCCCAGCTCTTGTATGCATAAATAAATAAATCTTTAAAAAAAAAAATGTCAAAAGGAAGCTACTACTCTGCTGAACTTTACACTCCAGGATGATTGGGATTTTTGCACAGCATCTTCAAGTGGTAACAGAGATGCTAATAAAAGTATGAGAGCTGTTTCCCAATGTTTGGGAAATAAATTATCAAGTGGCAGAAAGAAAATTTGTGTCGCTCCAGAGGGAAAAAGAGATCAAATGGATTGATGCTTCAGTGAGGCAAATTAAAGCTCAAAAAAAAGGACAAGAAGAAAGCAATGTCTTGTTGCCAGTACCTATCATGGAATAATATTCAGACAATGAAAATGCCAGATACAAACCACAGGCCACGATGGCTGCAATGGACTGTGGAAGTCATTGTGTTACCCCTTGACTGGCAGCCGATCTACATGGACTTAGGGAATCCTGCAAAATTGCAGAGACTAAAACAAGTCCTCTTCAGAACTCCACTTCTTTCACTCAGTACACGTATTACAGGGTCACCGGCCTAGCGTTTCGCCGGCAGGAGGAGGAGGGAACGGAGGAGACTGCACGAGGCGTGGAGGGGCTCACCTGGGCTGAGCAGCAAGGAGATCAGTTTGCATGTATTACCTAATTAATCCCCATGAGGCCCCTGTGAAGTCGATGCCACTGCTCCTGCTTTGCCGAGAAGGAACAGGCGGCACAGAAGTCAAGTAACTTGTCGAGAGCAGGAGCTGCCATCGTAGCACCAGGACTCTGGCCAGTGCACATCGCTCA
This sequence comes from Galemys pyrenaicus, assembly GCA_019455555.1. Classification (NCBI taxonomy): domain Eukaryota; kingdom Metazoa; phylum Chordata; class Mammalia; order Eulipotyphla; family Talpidae; genus Galemys; species Galemys pyrenaicus. Next base: position 3,582,847 of record JAGFMF010011760.1, on the reverse strand, counting down.
GCTCCTCCCTGTCTCCCTGCAGCAGCCTCCGCCTCACCCCGCCGTGGGTGCAGTCTGGGTCAGCCGCTGGCCGGGCGCCCCGCCTACCTCACAGCCCGCACACCCCCACTCCCACCCCAGGCAGGCATCTTCACCCCACAACGCAGCCTTCCCAGGGAAGATGAAGGACCCTTCTCCTGAGAGCACAGCAGCGGGTTCACGCTCCGGCTAACCTTGCCTGAGTAACATTTAATTACCAGTAATTGCAGATCCAGGCCACCTACATAGAAACACATGGGAAGTGTGTTTTGTATTAATAAATCAATGTGTAAATCCAACAATGCTTCAATTATCTGGCACCTAAGCTACGTGGGATAAAGAACTGGAAGTAGTTTGTTTAAATGCGCCGGATCAGTGCTTTCCTTAGCACTATCAATAAAGAAGGACCACAGGGGGGAGGAAACTGGACCAAAATGACCGCGAGTGGTGGGCACTCATAGGAGTCTATTATCCCCGCTCATCTAACCCCCAGTCCTGACTTCATGCAGACCCAAGGCGGTGGTAGATGCGTGAGGACAGGAACTGGGGCAGTAACCTGAGAACATGTGGTAGGCAAATCTGCACTACATTCCACTGTTCTTAGTGAAGCCCACTGTCATTAGGACACGTGAGGTGTGTACGCACCCGTCCTGGGTAGGCAGGAGTGGCCAAGTCACCTGAGGGCAGAGCCGTGAGCCTCGACAAGCTACACAAAGTCCCAGACAAAACAAGAGGAAATACGTTTAAATAAAGACAGTAAAGTTGGACCTCCCTGGTGGCGCAAGGGGTTAAGCACCACACTGTGAAGCATCTGCAGCCACTGCTGCACGAGTTTGATCCCCAGCCAGGGAAGGGACCCACAGGGCGCAGCAGACCTTCCTGTCTCCCCGCTGCTCCCCTCAGCAGTGGATTTCGGTTCATCTGCCTGTTCTACTCATCCCCTGCCACGCATCTGTGGCCTGTACCCCAGTTTATAAAGAGATAAAAATCTTTTTAAAAATGGGGCTCCTTTGGGCTCTCTTTGCCCCTCCCAGGTACCAGCTACCTGGGAGTTTTTATTCTTTATGCTTTTTTTCTTAAATAAACTTTTCTTTCCAAAAAAAAAATGGGGCTCCTTCTTTTGTTCTTTAGCCAGAATCCCACATATCTCAGTCACAGGGGAGAGGGACCTGGCTTTGAACGTAGAATATCCTGACCAACATTTCCATCAGCAAATTTCAAGAAATCAATTTTAGGCTCATATTTTAGTAAACAGCCAATATTAGAACATGACACTGAGAAATACAATATGTAATCAAATTGAGAGCCAAAATTAAGACCAAATACTGCAGTGAAAAAAGGCCTAAGTCATTGCAGGTTTCTATTTAGAATTAAATTTCTAGTATTAAATGTTCCTTTTCAATTTGTTTTGCGTCAAGAGGTTATTAACACCGTAAAAAAAGAGTTAATAGAAAAGTATGGTTAGGACAAAGATGTGTTATTATATTTTGCAAGAATGCCTGTCATTTGGAAATTATCAGTTCTTAAAAACAACCATTCCTAATTCATTAACAGATAGCCAATTACATCAAAACTTCTTTCCTATTGTATTTTATTTTCCAATTAGTAGTATCCTAGAGACAAGAGCACAAGTTATAAAAATATAAACTATAGCTCCATGTCTAAAACTACTTAATAAAAGGCAAAGGACATAGAGTTTCTTATCCAACCAAATCACACGACATCTATTTCCAGATTTGTTTAAAATGTTATACTTACTCATTTTTTTTTTCTTATTCTAGGCAAATCTTTTGTGCTTAGAGGCAGACAAGCAGATTCAACAGATAGGGCCAAGGGACATGTATTAATTTAAGAAATACTGCTTAAAAAAAAAAATATATATATGATCGCAACTGGCCATATATATATTTATATATATATGAACCATAAGTAAAGGAGTAAGGAACTAAAGCACAAAGAGGTATTTGTAAGTTGCTAAGAATGTTAATCTGGCAAGGACTAAAAATGCTGGTAAGTACAGCTTGGAGTGTACAGCAATGGAAATGGGTTACATTTTCTTTCTAGAGCATTCAGAACCGCTGTATCCATGACTGTATCGTCCTGGAATGCATGAGGCCCTCGGGGGCTACTGGAATCTCTTGATTTGCCCCTTAGCAAACAGTCTGGATGGCCACGTTTTTTGACTTCATGTATATTTTATTTAAACATTTTGTTATTGTTGTTGTGCCTGGTTCTTTGCTGTTAAGCTTTTTATTATTACATGCTGTTAACTCATTATGGCTCAAGGTCCTTCCCTGCCAGTACTTCCTTCAACCTTGCCATCAAGGCACAGAAATGCACACACCTAACTTAACAAAGTCCAGGAAATGGGGCCTCCCTGGAGGGGAAGGGGGTTGAGCACCTCACTAGGAAGCATCCGCAGCCACTGCAGCACTAGTTAGATCCGAGGAGGGAGCTGCCCCACAGGGTGCAGCAGACCTCTTCTGCCTCACCCGCTGCTCCCCTCAGCAGTGTATTTCAGTAGATCTGCCCCACACTGTCTCTGGGTGGATCCCCCACAACTCTGGCCTCTACCTCAGTTCTTGTATGCATAAATAAATCTAAAAAAAAATTAAAAAGAATGCACAGAAAGTAGCTAATATCCCAAGCGAAATGACTCCATTTTCTAGCTTCACTTGCAGCCAAGCATGGCCACGTGACTCAATTCAGGCCAGGAGTGTTCTGTGAGATGGGACGAGCCCTCTTCGCTAGGAGATGAGGCTGGGGCTTCAGGGGCATCACAGTCAGTGCCCTTGAGTGTGAGTGTAGAAGGCACAGGCTCTGGCAGTAGAAGGTGAAAGTATCTGAGGTCTCCACGGACTTATCAGGGCTTCCACAAGACTCCTGAAATAAATGCCTCAGACTTTATATAAGAGAGTAAGTCCCTGCGTGTTTAAACCACAAAAGGAATCTTGTGGCACAACCAAAAGCAAGTCTTAATAAAAACAATGGAATTAGGACTTACAGGTGAGGCGATAGATGGAAGAATGGATTGATAGGGAGAGTCATGGAAAGACCCATGAGATAGATACTGGGAAACCTGATAAATAGGTCAAGGAAAAATACACTAACTATAATTCTACTTTTTACTTAACTATTAAAAAGGTGAAAATGCACGTGTGCAGAAGCAAAGAGAAAAGAGTCTGAAAGTTGCGCAGCTGCAGAGTCATCGGGGTTCTTTCTCAGTGATGAGAGGTGGGGCACATCTCCTTCCATCACTGCTCAGAATTTTTGTTTTTAATCGTGAGCAGGTACAACTTCCATAATTAGTATAAAATATGCCATACCTGATATTCATATTCTAAAGACACGATATGTTAGTCTAGCTTTATCTTATAATTTCATTTTTAAAAATTCTAAACAATATAATAACATTTTGCTGTAGAGAATTGTACTTGCTTTAGCTATCAGCCATGTCAGTATGCAAAATATATTTAAGACAGAGGCAAAATCTTTTTCTTTAATCTCTAATTATAAAAAATAGCTTATTAAAATAAACTTTGCATAAATGACTTGACTGCAATAATATATATGTTAAGTAACAAAACAGTAGAGATCGAAATATATGTTAATCTACTGTATGAAATAACTATTTACCTAAGCACACAAAGGGAACTGAAAAGTTTCTGCTAGTAGGGACTTGCTAGCTTTATGAGGGGGCACCAGGACAGGCCATCTTAGTCATGCTTCTCTCCCAGATTCCCCCTCTGATCTAGAACCTTGTCATCTAGAACTATGATCTCCAAAACCTACTGCCTTGGCCGGCCTCACCGTGATTCACAGGCGAGAACTAGGTCTCCCTCGTAGGGAAGCACATGTACCTACCTTCCCACTGGCCCGTCAACACCAAGGTCCTGTTAATCACCACGTCGATTTCTGTAGCTCCATCTTCCACAGCCAATCTGATCTCTTCTAGTCGTGTTTTTAAATGAGTCTGTCCAGCTGGAAAGCCAGTGGCCACTAATATAAAGAAAGGGAAAAAGGAAAAGAAGAAGGGAAAAAGTAGAGGGAAGGGGGGAAAGATCAATTTCAAGTGGTCAATTTTCAACAAAGAATTTCAGACCAACAAAAATTAGCATTTATTAGACTGAGCAGTCATTACTCTTAAGAACTTCACGCATATCTTGCAAAGTATGAAGAAACAGAATATTATCTTATATAGCATTGGCGCCAGAATAAGTATTACTAGTACATCCTCTGGAAAACGTACAGCTAAGTTACTGCTGAGCCATCTAGAGGCATCAAGAGTAGAGAGGCATCAAGAAAACACCATCAAAGCAATGTGGTAAAACGCAGCACCCTGACTTGATGGACACTAGCTAGTTAAACTGAGTTGGTTATCCCTGGACGCGCGATTGACTCATTCACACATCTGCTGCGGGGAGGGCAGGCTCTTCCCACCTCCTGTCAAGCAACTGGGAGTCAAGTAAAGAGACTACAAAAGGGGAAAATACCTAATTAATCTGAAAATTGGGGCAGGGACAGAGTAGGGAAGAGTAGGACCACGTACAAGTAAAAGAAAAATGAAAACGCAACCACACTTTTGAAAACCATTAATATTTTTTACATGCATGTCATTAATTCCAATCCTGTTTATTGGGTTTCCTGATAGTACTGAAATCCTCGGGCTGGCTACCTTCCAGGAAAGCACGTTTCTTGGCTGTAGAAAGGAAAGTTGAATTGACTGAGACTGATGAAAAATTAAGGGTGATAAAGGAGTAGCTGCTAAAGACTTTGAGGATCTTCGCAAAAATGTACATCAATATCGTACACTGTTTCTTTTGAGGTATCCCTAATAAAATAATGAGCTTTGGGGCTTCCCTGGTGGCGCAGTGGGTTAAGCAACGCACTATGAAGCAAACCGCAGCCACTGCAGCATGAGTTTGATCCCTGCTGCCAGCCAGGGAGGGGAACCACATGGCACAGCAGACATCTCCTGCTGTGCCCGCTGCTCCCCTCAGCAGTGTGCTTCCGTTGATCTGCCTGTTCTGCTCCCCGCTCTCTGTGGTGAAGCCTCTCAGCCCCCACACCTCTGGCCTCTACCCCAGTGCTTGTATGCATAAATAAATAAATAAATAAATAAATAAATAAATAAATAAATAAATAAATAAATAAATAAACAGAAATAATTAGCTTTATAGACTTCACAGCACCAGCATATGCCTCTAACATCTTCCCCCAAGTTCCAGATACCTATTAGTCAGTGTAAACCCCAGAACAATACACCCACATGACTTGTTGTATGTAGAGGGTACAACTGCCTCGTTAAGTGGAATGATGGCTTCTGGAAGATCTTCATTTTAAGCAGCTGTACAGTGAAATATTTCAGCTTGCTGTCATCAACATTCACTGAGGAGAGCTCATATGGGTCACAGAGACGTGGTTCATACTGAGGTTCTGAGGGACCCTGTCTGATCCAATGACATCGTGACTGAATAATGCCACGTATGTGACATACATACAGTGCTGCTCCAGTTCCTCAGTCTCCAATAAATACAAAGAGGGGAGTGGAGCTCGGACGCTTCCTGGCCTGACTGAGGACCTGATAGAGCACGGTTGCAGGCAAGGCCTTGGGCCAAGCAGAGGAAAGCAAAACTGCAAGGTCTGGGACTAAGTCTCCTCTAACATCTTCTAAATGCAGAATCTAACTGTCTATGCATTCACCCATCCGCACACACTTAGAAGCTTTTAAGACTTTTCTTTCTCTCATGCCAAGTCCCACAGAGTCTATCTTAAGTCAGTTACTGTTGAACATACCCCTGCTCTCTCTTCCACTCTAATCTCTACAGACTTCAGTAAGTGTCCTAACTGCGTTTCACACCCTCTCCTTCATCCATCCCCATGAGCTGACTTACTCCATCATGCAACTGACCACCGCATGCCTCTGCATAAAACCTCTCAGTGAGCTCCCCGCCACCAAGAGAAAGCACAAACGCCACACCATGGCAAGGCTTCCCATGTGACCCAGCCCTGTCTACCTCTCAGCTTCAGCCTTGGCCCTCCCTCTGGTCCTACCTGAGGATGCAGTAGGTGTAAGCCTCTTTCAGTTCCCTGCCCATGATTCTGAGCCAACCCCCTTCCCATCAGCACCATCAACTCCTCCTTCTTCAAGACCCAGTGCCAGTCACACCTCCTCTAAGAATAATCCCTGACTCCATGAAGGTAACCAACCTCAGCAGGATAAACCTCCCCCGGCTCAGTAACAATTGTCACTGCCTCCCTATGTGACTGCAGTTTAAATTTATAAAAATACCGAACCTGCACAATGATTGTTTTTTACTGACTATTCCTGCTAAGCAACCACGTTTCCTTAAGGACAGGGTACAGTTCTGTATCCTTGGGAATTAATATAATGTCTGCTACTTAGTAGGCAATAAATAAATACTAAAAGAATGAACACACACAACCAGTTAGATGTATAAAGCTGATCAAAATCATAGTACAAGACTGTAATACCCCCGTGAGTTAGAGCTGAAGAACTGCAAGTATGCAGAACAGCCACAAAGCACCGTCTTACCTGAAGCCACCGGGAGGCTACAGCCTGCAGCCTTCAGCGCTTTCACCGCATCGCAAACCCGCGCAGGATAAACACAAACAGCAGCCGTGGTGATGCCTAAGAAGAAAGAGATCCTAACAGCCCACGGTATGTGAAGTTCAACTCACACAATATGCTTTTAGTTATTATTTGTACTGCAACATTGGCAGAATTCAAAAGGAGAGGAAAAAACCATTTCCCCCATGAAGGTGCAGCAAATGAAAAGGTTTATATTTCCATATTCCCTTGCAGGTTTTTGACTACATGCATCATTTTCTCATCACTGCTCTAAGAGGTTAACAGGGTGCCACTTTTTCAAACTTCCTGGGCAAATCCTTACTAGTCAACGTGACGGTCTTGATGCCATGAAAATATAGACGAAATCTACAGCACCCGGACAAGTCAGTGGCTGAAGAAAAGGATCAGTGGGTTTCACAGGTGCGGACAGGAAAATGACATTTCCCTAATCACACGCCCTCTTTTGCTAGACATAATACAATCTAAATCTGTTTCCTTTGTGAGCAGAAAGGTCTTACATCAAAAAAAAAAAAAAATCAAACAGTCACTATAAAACAAGCAGGGTATAAGATGTGCACAAAGCTGTTACTTTAACTGCTACAAATAAGGTGGTTTTTACTGTTCACCCTGAAGAAATATCACAAATACTTTCAAAAGCCACTGAGTCGTGCAGGTCTGTTTCTCCACCAATGACGTGGGGCAAAATGTGTGCACCAGGCACATACAGAGTCACCAGCTGCCCGTTCCAGGTGGACTCTGGGGTACCTGAAGCATCCTTTCATGGAAACACCTGGCACCCCAAACCAGCCTGGTGAATAACTAGGAAATACCCATTAGACTTCCCGTCTCCGTTTCCTCACTTAAAATAAGGGATAAACCTTCAAAAGTCTCCATTTCTAAAACGGTTCTCAACATATGGCAACTTCTGAAAATCCTTTCAAGTCTACAGACAGAGTGAATATAACTTTTTTTCAAAAGAGCTAATATACAAGCATGCCCTATTTCCCATCTGCATTTTATTCTCAACAGTATTTCATTTACTCACAGAAAATACTTTATGGATGAGATGTGATTATTAAGTAATGAGACTAGCTTTTTCACATGTGGCTAGGGATTCAGCATCAGGATTTCAGAGTCACCAGACAGAAGATTTCCAAAACTGAAAAACTAGAAAGAAATATAAACTCTCCACCAGCAACTTTAATCTATGATGGAAAGCACTGACCTAAAAAATGAAACTCACGTTGTCTCCCTGATGATTTTCAGAGAAGAATCTCGATGTTCTATGTGTACCATTCTATCATGGAATTGATTACTGCTACCATGTGAGAAACTCAATCCTGCCCTAAGTTCTCTTAGATAGAGTCATTACAGCTGTAAAGACATGAACGTCAGACAGGCCTCACACAGCATTACCTTTATCGTGCATATTTAGAGCTTTTAAGAGGTCTTCGCGGATCGGATACTTGGCTTTGTAACAGAGCCTTTGAACGTTGGAAGACGTGTCATCGCCCGAAAGTGTAGTAAGATCTATAAAGGTAACAGCTTTCAGGAGCCAAGCAGCCTGGTTTGAAGAAAAGTGAAGAACAATGTTAAAAACGAACCCCTCACCCAGTTTGTTGAGAATCACTAGCCACGTACTTGAGCTACATCAGGCCTCTCCATGCCTCTGAGGTGCCACATTCTCACATGTGTTGTTCACACCACTCAAGAGTGACCAACCAGATGACTACTGTGGGGTAAAATAAGTGTGGGGACAATGGCCTTCACATGCTCTTTCTCAACAGCTCCTGCCTGCCTATAAGTGGGCAGGTATTTCCTTTCACAGCCTGTTCCTTTCAGGGGCAGTTCTTTCTGCCCCGTGTCTGTGCCAATGTCCCTTTCTTACCTTTCCTTTAAAAAAAAATTAATAATAATCGTGCCCTTTTGGAATTACATATAAAAACACCAACTTTCCCTCTCCCACAGATATTCCAAATGGAAACCGGTAGCAAAACAAGTCTCCCCTCACCAAACTTCTCCGGTTCACCCACGAGAATCCCTCATACATAATTTCTGTACTTCGTTGTTGCTTTTTTTTTTTTCCCCAATTTAATCCCACTTCATTTTCAAAATGATGTTCAGATTTCACAACTCATTCTGATGAGTTCCCTTTTAGCTTTCTCCATCAGAATATCTCCAAGGATGAGCAAAGTGTGAAACGGCACCCTGAAAGGATTCAATCACAATATTTTGCCTCACTTGTGAAATGAACTCCCAGTTCCCTTTAGACCTGAGCTGCAGCGCGACTGGGTTGGTAGACAAGGGAGGACACGCCAACCACACGCGCTCTGCGGCACATGGTTTCTGAATTCTGAAAGTGATTTATGAAAATGAATAGTAAGGTAAGCATGAGGGTCAAAGAGGTGGACCCTGACACCTATGGGCCTCAACAGTGGACACCCCACGCTTAAATATGATGGCTTGAAGATGAAAATAGAAGACAACCCAAGGAGGTATGTCTAAGCAGCTGAATAAATGTGTGGAGGAAATATGCCATTTAATTCACTCATGAATAAAGATGCCTCAAATTCATTTGCGGCTTTGCCACTCAAGAGTGATAAGATTTTTAACTTGTTTGGATAAATGTGTTATCTTTCTCCAACCCATCATCATCATATATGAATTATTAAAATAAGTCATGGACAGCTGCAATCTTTTCAGTTTAGATGCATCTCGAGTGAAATTCAATATTGTGGCCTTGAGGGAAGAGACCATGCATCGTAAATGACAGGACCAGAAAACACTCAAGAAGGGCCTTACTTGCCACTCCTTCTTCACGGTCCTGCGAGCCTGGATTTGCTGCGCACGTCTCAGAACTGCCGGTTGGTTCACTTGTATTTTGGAGATCCAGCTAAGGTCTAAAGGGCCAAGAAGAGAAGCTTTAAAAATCTAAAACTTTTACTAAATAAATTCCCCTATTGTTACATGGTCCTTAGGGGGCATATTTATCATTTGGTATCAAAGTTCTTACAAAGCTTAGAATTCCTTTTCACACAATGCGAAATAAATAGCCTTGCTGGAGGCAGCCCCGTCATGAAAAGGCACACTTCGTGTCAAACCAAGAGCATCTGCAACTAGCAGATCCGGTATAGATTCCTGTATAGAATCCAGAGAAGTATTTCTAACAATGGGGGGAAATGTGTTCCCCTGTGCCCCCCACCTCAATGATAGCAGACTTCTGAGTGCCCAGTCCGTCCAGGAGAACAAGCGACTCATAAATACTTAATCGAATTACTATCTCGGCTCCGAAGAATCCTTGACCAGGACCCCCTTCCCGTAACACCTGCACTGAGTTCGCTGACGAGCAGTGGTAATACCGTCTCTTACACTCACTGTATTCTGCGTCATGATCTCATCGCCTGTGAGTGTCTAACACCAAACACAGAGCCTGGCACCCTTGTATTCCAACTCCCTCCACCAACTCTCCGTCACACAGATGGCCTCACCGGAAACTGAACACAGAGCCTTTATCTTCTATAATTCACCTCATTTCGATGCTCCTTCAGCAACCTCACACTTTTCAAAGATCATCTTCTTAGAAGAACTTTATTATTTTTTTTTTACAGATTAATTTATTTATGCGTACAAGAGCTGGGGTACAGGCCAGAGTAGCGGGAAGTGAGAGGATTCACCAGAGACAGAGTGGGGAGTAGCACAGGCAGACTGACAGAAGTACACTGCTGAGGGCAGCAGCCGGCAAGGCAGGAGAGGTCTGCTGTGCCACGTGGGTCCCCTCCCTGGCTGGCGGCAATCCAACTCGTGCTACAGTGACTGTGGTCTGCTTCATAGTGTGCTGCTTAACCCACTGCGCCACCAGGAGGCCCATTAGAAGAACTTTAAAAGACCACTATAGGAAAGGTTATTCATTAGGAAATATGTCATAATTATAAATTTCTCTGTAATATGACGGGGAAAACTGCTGATTACATACTGAATTATGCAATAATGAAAATACGGTATATGCATCCACCACGAAGATAAGGCCATCAAGAAAACTAACTTCTACAAAGATGCTCTCTCTTTTCCTCCTCCTCTCTCCTTTCTTCGTCCTCTTCCTCTTTTCTCATTTCTATTTTATTCTTCTTATCAGTATTAATGGTAGAGAAATTCCAAGTTAGCGTGAGTGATAAATGATATTCTTATCTAGATTTCAGCAAAGAAGGAGCAGTTTCAGTGCATTTCTCCCCTAATTAAATTATTTTGTTAGCCAAGATCATTTAACAAAACAGATTTTTAACATTTCAAATCCATCTGCTGCTCAAAGACACTGTATGTGCTCTTGCTTGTCTGCTGATGCAACTTCACACAGAAAATGGGCGTCTGAGGTCAAGTAAATGAGATCTGCCTCTACTTTCCAAAGACCGATTTGGTTCAAGGACGATCCCAAGGAAATAAAGCCAGTCGCATGAGACACATCCCAATGTAAGACCACATACGAGAACCCCTCTCTACCCAAGGTGGAGGAGGCTTTTTGTCAAATTTTTGTTTTAACACCTAAGAGTGGTCGTAAGGTTTGTGGTAGACTGTTTCGAGACGACAATGAAAATGAGGGAAGCAAGGAGTTGTGTGCAATGCAAGGCTCCCCACCAAGCAACTGCTGACAGTGGCCAAAGGAGGGGTGTCTAGGACTGAGCAAGGTTTGAGGAGCAGTCACTACATCCTAGGATGCTTCCTGGAAACACCTCCCTACCTCTACTGTTCCCCCTTACTGGCATTCACAGCCCTGGAAGCACTTTGCTGGAGAGAAGATGCAGGCAAACACAGACTCTTCACCATCTTCCCCCCACCCCAACTTTGCTTCTCATCACCTTCTTCCCCTCTCTCCCCTTCAATCTTGTGGCACAGCCTTTTGAGTATACTGGGTATTCACCAACACATCACACCATGTTCTGTCTCTGGACCTGTGCACGCCCCCTTGTCTCTTCTGCCTGGAAAGCCCTCCACCAGCTTGCCTGTAGACTAGCTAGCCTGTGTAGTGAAATCCTTCTCAACTGAGGTTCAAGGATATGAATAGACATTCTTCCGAAGTTGGACAGGAAACAGGTACAGGAAAAGGTGCTCAGCATCACTAATCATCAGGGAAGTGCAAATTAAAACCACAGTAAGGTATTATCTCACAAGAATTAGAATGACTATTATCAAAAAGACAACAGGTAACAAATGCTGGTAAGGACAAGAAGAGGAAATCCTTCTGCACCGTTTGTGGGAATTTCAATTAGTATAGCCACTATGGAAAACAATGTGAAAGTTCAAAAAATTAAAAATATAACTACATGTGATCCAGCAATTCCACTTCTGTGCATTTAATGGAAGAAAACAAAAATCACTGTTTCAAAAAGATATCTGCAGCATTAATTACAATTACCAAGATATGAAAACAATACAAATTTCTATTGACAGATGAATAGATAATGGAAATGTGATACATACATACACCAGGGAATAGTATATAGCCATAAAAAGGAAGTATTGCCACTTATAACAATATGGATGGACCTTGAGAGCACCATGCTAAGTGAAATAAGTCAGACATAGAAAGACAAATTCTATATGATCTCATTCATATGTAGAATCTAAAATTAAAATTTAAAATAACACCACATTGATGTTTACCATGCGTGGAGTTGGCAAAAGGTGCAACAGGTGAAGGTGGTGAAGAGATATAAACTCTGTTATAAGTAACTCCAGGGGGCTCACATACAGCATGATGACTCTAGTTAACAATACTGTGCTATATACTTGAAATTTGCTGAGCGGGGATCTTAAAAGTTCTCATCACAAGGAAAAAAATTTTAGCTATATAGCAGTAGATAGACTTATTGTGATGATCATTTTGCATTATATACATTTATAATATACATTTATCAAACTATTATCTATCTGAAACTAATACAATGTTGTATGTCAATTACATCTCAAACAAGACTCAACTCATACATCACATTCTCTATTAACCTTCTCTAAACTATGCTACTTTTCAACCTACTTTGAGCATAGACCCCTTCATTCTGAATAATACTAACCTGTCTAAATGTTTATATTCCCATCAGATTTTGGAAAGTCCCAGCAAAGTGCCTAACACATGGTTTGTGTTTCACAAACAAGGTGAAAGGGCCCCACAACACAAATGATCGAACAATGTCTTCCCCAACTGCTTCTTGGGGAAAAAAAAAGTCAATGTCTACTCTCTTTTTTCCAGCTTGAGTTCTATTAGACAAATAAAAATTGTATGAATTTAAGATATACAATATATTGTTTTCCTACAGATATAGTATAATGTGAAATAATGACCATAATCAAGCTAATTAACATATCCAACTCACACAATTACTATTTTCTGTGTGTGCTGTGAACATTTAAAAGCTACTTTTTTAGCAAATTTCAGTGACACAAAAGTACCAGTAACTATAATCACATAAAATTCTAGAACTTACTTATCTTGTATAACCAAAACATTTACCTCAATTACTTTTTTTATTTAAACTTTATATACCTCAAGTACTTTTGATTAAATAGGACTTTGGCATTCCTAAGAAAAGTTGGGGCTGAAGCTAGAAGGGGACACCTGAGGATGTTCTCCTTAAAAACCAGTTTTTAGCACCCTCCCACCAAAGGTAAGAACTCTCAAGGCTCATTCTGACATTACTCAGATACCACTTGCCAGAGGTCCCTGCAAACCATCTAAACTGGAAGTAATAGGATTACTTCTTTCAGAATATCAGCTCCCTCCCCCCGCTAAAAATATCATTAGCAGTCATAAAATTACCCAGCCCCATATTTAATCCAGCCACAGAATTTGCCTCTGTGACTGCCCAAGGTGATGAATTATATAAGTGACTATTTCATTTTATTAGCACTTAATTTGCTACTCTTTAATTCATCAAATAACCCTTGTTCTCATATGATGGGATCTGGGGATAAGAAAGGACTGAGCGGCCTTCATTATGTCCTTCACAATTTTTAATATTTTATTCAAGTACCCTTTAGCATCTCCTATCTAGAAGTGATTCTAACAGATGCAGTTGGTCAGCAGGACTGCAGAATCTTTTCTGATGGGGCTAGGAGGAGTTTCAAGAACATGTGCCTTTGGGGAGAAAAGACATGAAACTCTAATTGGAAGGTGATAATACCTTCTGAAAACTCCCTTGTACAGAAAATCCTGCTGTTTCTCTTAGAATGTCATTTTGGTGGCTTTCAGGCATTCAATCGGTTATCAATTTGCTCTCAAATATTCTGCTTAGACTTATTGTTTTTCCTGATTTCATTTCAGTGGACACAGACATCGTTTTACCAGTAAATCTACTCTGAAGTTTTCCTGTCTCTCACTTCCATTTGTGTTTCTTTGGATGTTCTTGTTCTTCTTCACAATATTCCTGAAATATGTAACAACAAATGCTAACTCTAGAAAAATTTTATTTTGTGTTTTGATTTTAACCCTTGTTTCTGATGGAGAAAAATTGTAATATTTCACTAGAGACCTTCCCCCCAAAATTTGGGTAAAGAGCTCAAACTTCTGTGCTTCTTTCTCTTTCTTTCTGGGTTTTAAGGTCTAACTGGACCACCCAAATGTGTTCCCAATGCTGTCCACATTTCAAGATATGCACTGTATAAAGAGTTTTATTTCCAGAATCCATTACTGAAGATCTCTTTCTGTTATAGTCACCTAACTGTCTATTACTTCAGTATATTTCTTATTCTTACTTGCAACGTTCCACAAATCAGTCATAGAGTCCCATATATGCAACTGCCTGGCTTAGAAACAGCTGCTGTATATGATTTTTTATTTCAGACTTTGAAGCTAGTAAAATATCAACTTGATCTTCTAACAGGAAGATGCAGAGTAAAAATAATCAGAAGGGAGTGGAAGCACTTAAGGAAATGAAACATTGTAGGAAGCAGGAGAAAAATTGAGAATAACTATAAATGATGTCTTCACTCATAAAACGAGAAAGCCAAGAGCACTTTTTTTTTCTAATGAGGTATTCAGAAAACTAAGGGACTTTTGGAAATTAAAAATGTAATGACAAAAATGAAATGTTCACCAGTGGACTTGAAAGAGTAATCTTATTTTCAAGTAATGAAATCTTACTGCCTCATTTTTCAAGGAAAACGTGAAATAGAAAATAGAGGAGTAAAAAAAGAAAAAAAAAATCAGCAAATAGACCTAAGAAATCAAATGTCCAAGAAAAGGAATTCCAGAAATAGTAAACTAAGGCTATGAAAGGAAAGAAATTAATTTTAAAAATTCGAGTAAAGTATCCAGGATGTGAGGGCGATCTGGCTGTGACAACTGTCATCCCATTGATTGCCAGGGTTGATTCGGCTGATCTGGCTAGCTAGGCAGGTGTCCCCTTCCTCCCTCACGGCTCCATGTGCGTCCCTCCCAAAACTGCACGCTTGGTCAAAGAGAACGGCCTTCCGCGAATGGAGACGGACCAGTCTTCCATCGAGGGTATACTAGTAGCTCGTTCCCCTGCTAGAACCTCCAAACAAGCTCTCAAGGAAAGTTTCCAGGACTAAAGGAAAGTATGGTCCCTAATTGAAAGGGTTCACCAAGTGGACAAGACAATTAAAAGAAGGCAATTCCCACACTAAAGCCTTTCACTATGGAATTTCTGAACTCTATAGAGATGAGAAAATCTAAACACTTCCAGAAATGTAAATAAAGGAGACCATATTACAAACTGAGGCTAAGAAAAGTATCAAATGTGTTGACAATAATGCTGGATAGATCTAGGAGTGGAAGAATGGTGCCAAACTACTCAGTAAAAAGAATTTCAAATATAGAATTCTATACTCAGTCAAACTATCCACTAACTATGTCTGAAGAATGAAAGAATTTTTTTCACATTCAAAGTCTGTATTTTCAGGCAGTCACCCATGGTTGTGCTCTACCACAATTAGGAAGAAAACATGAGAGAGAAAGGCATGGAGCCCAGTTAATAAGGTTAGTCACATTAGCAGCATGAATAGACCCATGGAGAATGGTGAAGGGAGAGCCTGGCAGAACTGAGCTGTGACAGCTGTAATTCAGAGAAGCTGAATTAGAACAGAAGGACTGTTAAGGAGTATGGAGGTGATGTCTCCAAGAAAAAGTAAACTCCAGTAAATTATACATTCAAATGTATCAAAAGAGTTTCTGACAGTTAATGTGCATTAAATTATAAATAACTACACAGGAAATAAGCAATGAGACAATTCAGAGAAAATAAAATTGTGTACCAAAAAATGCAATCATAATATACCATACTGCAGAAAAAACGATTTCTATATAGTCACATTATTGAAAATACCAAAAATGTATCAAACTAAAACTATTATTATAGAGAAGATGAAACATAACATTTAGGTACAGAAGTGAGGAGAGAAAATGTGAAAGAGGGCCTCCCTGGTGGCGCAGTGGGTTAAACAACGCACTATGAAGCAAGCCTCAGTCATTACAGCATGAGTTCAATCCCTGCTGCTGGCCAGGGAGGGGACCCACATGGTGCAGCTGTGCCAGCTGCTCCCCTCAGCAGTGTACTTCTGTTGATCTGCCTATTCTGCTCCCCTCTCTGTCTGGTGGATTCTCTCACCACCCCCACACCTCTGGCCTGTACCCCAGTGCTTGTATGCATAAATAAATCTTTAAAAAAAAAGTGTGAAAGAGCCACATCTTTCTCATCTATAGCAGAAAATCAATGAATAAAGTCTTGAATTAAATTTAAGAATAAAAATTAAAAGCATGTTATTTAAATTTTGCAGCAAATACTAAAA
The DNA here is from genome assembly GCA_019455555.1 of Galemys pyrenaicus. NCBI lineage: Eukaryota > Metazoa > Chordata > Mammalia > Eulipotyphla > Talpidae > Galemys > Galemys pyrenaicus. The sequence continues at coordinate 3,566,439 of JAGFMF010011760.1, read as the reverse complement.
GAAAAGGATGCCTCTGGAATGCATGAATTGTGGCTGAGGACAGCTGGAATAAGAGTTGCTGTTTTGATTCTTACCAACTTTGGTTTTTTTAAGACATAAATACAGCTATAAGTAAGGATGTGCATATCAACTGTCAATAAAAATTAAACCATTTAAAAAGAAATATTTTATAATCAATCAGGATGAACACCAGCTGGCCTATGCTGTACACAGAAGGGCGGGTAGGGAAGCATCATTTGCATACCTTTATTTTCTCAAAGGGATCTTCTCAAACAATTAGCTGACTTAAAAACACAGGAGTGTGGGGGCTCCCTGGTGGCACAATGGGTAAAGCAATGCACTAAGAGGTGGACCTCAGCCACTGCAGCTCAAGTACCGGGAGGTGGCCCACATAGCATGGCAGACCTTTCTTGCCTCACCTGCTGCTCCCCTCAGCAGTGTTTCAGTTGATCTGCCTGGTCTGTTCTCCACTCTATCTCTGGTGAATCCTCTCACCTCCTGAGACTCTGGCCTGTACCCCAGTTCATGTATGCGTAAACAAATAAACCTTAAAAAACACAGGAGAGTTTGAACCCCAGGCTGAAACTAAAAAGCTGACTTCATCTCCAGGTTTATAAATTGCCTGATTATTTATAAATGACTTTATCACTTTAGTAGCTCCTCCAATGGATTTACTGTTAGTCATATAGCCAACTTTAGGGACCAAGATTATCTCCCAAGAATTCACTTTTTTTTAATGAAGTTTTTTTTTAATTTATTGAAGATTTTATTTATTTATGCATATAAGAGCTGGGGTACAGGCCAGAGGCGGGGGTGGTGAGGGGATTCACCAAAGACAGAGTGGGGAACAGAACAGGCAGATGGACTGAAACACACTGCTGAGGGGAGCAGCGGGCAAGACAGGAGAGGTTTTCGGTGCCATGTGGGTCCCCTCCCTGGCCAGGAATCGAACTCGCACTGCGTGGCTGCAGAAACTCCACAGTGCTTTGCTCAATCCCTTGCACCGCCAGGGAGGCCCAGAATTCTCTACGCTTTATCTTGCTATTTCATTTTCCTCTGTTTCAGAGATTTCCACAGAAAGCATAACATTATACACCTAAAAGACAATACCCTTCTTACATCAGGGCTCATATTCTGGATTTAAGACGACTGAAATATTGCAGTATCCCAAGTGTTTTGCTTTGAAAGGGCATGGAAAATACCTAAGAGGCCAGAAGACAAAAAGTCCTTAGTCAATCTTACACTCTACCTGGCCTTTCCTTGCCATTATGAAATGGGCTTACTCTATCAATCGAAGCATTGGTTCTGCAGTCTGTGTCTATGACTAGCATTACTTTGGCAAAGCAAGAGAGGGAGCTACATGTGTTCGCATGCCCTTGAAAAATCTGGAACACGCACACATGCTCACACCAAATAATGTTGTGGATGAATCCTTGAATGGACATATGCTTCGGAAATCTAAAAATGAGTTAAGTTTTTCAGACAAATGAACAGCTTAAATAAATTCAACAGACAAACTTTTCCCATGTCACAAGGCATTTCATGGCCAACATCGTAGTTTTACTACTATACATTCTTATAAGGATACACCATAAGACTTACTAAACCACATTTGCAGTTTAGTATTTTACATAACCCAAGAAAACTCAAAAGAGTCTCTCTGAGCCCCTAAGTATGCCCAGTGTTCAGAAAGAATCATTAGACCTTGGAGAAATGTATCAAGGAGCTAGAAAACTTTGGCCCCCCTGCTGGGTAAAGAGCCAACATCCAGTCCTTTGAGAAGATGTAATCAATTATTCTAGCAGCTAAGAGCTTCAGAGAAATCTCATTTAATGCTTCCTTCTCAAGGAGGAACTTGATGACAGACTTTCCTACATTAAAATTTGAAAATGTCCAAAAATGCCCTCTGATTAATTCATGCTATAATAAAAAATATTATTCATAAAGCTGTTACTTGTGATGGATATTGTGTTAGGCAGACAGGCTACAGTCTGCAAAGACATGTACATACTAAAAATGACCTGTACAAATTAATGCTGTCACCAAATCACAAACATAATTTAAATACTACAGAGTCAAACAAACTCAAAATAATAAAACTATTTCACTTAAGTAAGTTGGTAGTGAGCATGATGTAGAATATACGGATGTTGATCTCTGCATACTAAATAATGTACACCAATGTTGCTTCAATCAAAAATAAAAATAAATGGTTAAAAGTATGTTAAGTTCCAGAAAGAAAATCAAATGCAAATAAAACTTAAAAGATTATATAAAACGTACACTTATTTTTCTAGAAATCTACTGCACCCCTGCTATTGTTCCAGATACTCCTGCTCTCACCATACACTGCCCCATTTAAATCTCATTTCTGGAAAAATCTATTATCAATCATTTGTACTTTACCCAGGAACTTAAGGTAATATAATATATGACCTCCTGGAACATTTACATTTATCTAAGGTAATTTACATTTATCTAAGATAATTTACACTTATCTAACGTAAGCTATAATAAATTACACAGAACATAGTTTATGAGGGTGTGTGTTAACATATTTTCAAAGCTTATGGGTTCATATTATTCCTGATACTTAAAACCTTATCTGAAAATTATTTTTAAATGACCTGTTGAGAATCTCTATGATTCTGCTATTAAAATTTGTGTGTTTAAATCTAAAAACCAATGTCTGCATTCCACAATTATATATAGTTAGTCTCAAGAATAGTGGGTGACAAATGACCAAAAATAGATGACTGGATCAAAAAAATGTGGTATATATACACAATGGAATATTATTCAGCAATCAAAAAAGATAAACTAGAGCCATTCGCAGAAACATGGATGGAGCTTGAAGGGATTATGCTCAATGAAATAAGTCAGAAAGAAAAATAAAAATACTGGATCATATCACTTATAGGAGGATTGTAAGAGGATCAAGGGGAAAAAATGACAAAACAAAAATAAAGAGACAACTACAAATCAGAGTCATCTGCAGGGAAGAGGGAGGGATTGGGGTCGAGGCCGGGACAGGAGAGCTCAAGGGACTATAGAGACGGTGCACGAGTGAAATGGTGGTGGAAACTCTATGGGGACTACACCTAGGAAAAAAGCAAATATTGTAAGAAAAAAATAAGTGAAAAATAAAGAGATGGGGGAAAAAAACAATTGTGGGTGAGCACTTGCTACAATCATCTACGAAGATAGTCATAAAGTGGCACCTATGGACTGACAGAATGAACATAAACTCCACAGTCTGGGTAATGATCAGTTTTCAAAGATGCTGATCACAAAAAAAGAGCAGAAGAAAAAAAAAACAAAAGAATATGGCAGGTGTAGATCTTCACTGGGGGGAAAAGTACCCTACTGATAGTAACTTTTACCCGATTTCCACATACAGGACAGTGAGTCGCCATCAAGGTACAGAACACAGGCTTGGTTTCCACTCCCATCACATGCAGCCGGAAGTGCAACTCCCGCTGCCCTGGTTCCTTTGGACTTCTCCCTCAGAGTCACCTTAACGTGCCCAGTCAGCAAAGACCCTTGCTCACTCCAGTTACATCTTAGTGCTACGGTTAGCACTTTCCGACGGTCCACTCTGTCTTGAAAGGGAAAGGCTCAGTAGTTCTCGAGGCGGCACCCTGCATTCCAGGCACAGTGCCAGGTGCGCTACATGCGATGCCTCATTTCACCGCACAACTGCTCTGCAATCTAGCTTTCATTCAGTGCACTTCCTATGTGTGGGAGCTCAAAAACAGGTAGGGCCTCCCTGATGGTGCAGGGGTTAGTTAAGCCTCGCACTCTGAAGCTAGCCACAGCCACTGCAGCACAAGTTCGATCCCCGGCCAGGGAGCGGACCCACATGGCGCAGCAGACCTCTCCTGTCTCACCTGCTGCTCCCCTCAGCAGTGTGTTTCAGTGGATCCACCTGTTCTGCTCCCCACTTTGTCTCTGGTGAATCCTCTCACCCCTCTCCTCTTCCCTACACTCCAGCTCTTGTGTGTATAAATAAAATATCTGGTCTGGTCTGTATCCCAGTTCTTGCATGCATAAATAAATAAGTTTTTTTAAAAACCCATAGATAGAAGAACCAGGGTTTGATTACCAAACAATCTATCTTCAAAATCCAATTTCCTTTCAAAAACAGAGCTATTTAATTTAATGGTAACCATTCCAACACACACGTATATATATATGCACATGTATGTATTTACAGAGATGTTTAATCTGGGTGGTCTAGAACTACATAACCAAACTCTCAAACAAACAAGACATCATCCTTTGAGTCCAGTGAACTAAGTTTTAAAAGAAAAGAAAAAAGGACATTTTCCTTTTTTCCATGTGGCTGTTCACATCACCTTCTCATGACCCTTTAAAGTGCAGAAAATATCAGCTTCTCGCCAGACCCCTCCTTACCATGGTGCCCCGCTCTCCACTAATGCCTGCATCTGCGTAGTTACACACACCCAGGAGGAGTCTGGAATGCAGGTGCACCCCAAACAGCGGGCATCTTACACGCAAACATACCCTGACTAGGAGCAGACAGGGCTTGAGCTGACATCATCTCCCAAAACAAACAACCCCCTGCTACCTTATAAAGCTCTATGACTGCCAACGTTGTGTGCTACTCTCTGTTCAGAACTGAACTCTGAGTGGAAATCTCCCCCTGCTGGGTGCTCGGTCACAACAGCTTCCACCGCACCTGATCTCCTCCCGCAAATTCTCCTCAGGAAGAAGTGCTCCCGTGGCACAGGTTGGGATGGGGTGGCTGGTTTTCCCAGTGCGTTCAGATGTTCTGTGACAAGTCATCAAAAACTGCAAGGCACCTGCTTTAGAACAGAAGTCATCAGATGCACCAACTCAGAAGAGTGTGAGTTAACGCTGCAGTTGCAAGCCGGAGGGCACTCTTGTCTGGAAGCACGCCCCTTGGTGCCTCTTGGTGGTGGGGAGCAGGAACACAGGCTCCCTACTGCCCCCTCTGCTGAGTCTGGGGAGCCCGGCACATAATGGAGCCACAGGATGGTGTTAGCTCTGCAAAGAAGCTGGATCTCATCCAGTTTTCACAGAGAAGGCTCCTCCTGTCTGCAGGGCTGAATTTCATGACAACGGATCTAGAAAGCTGAGAATTACTTAAGGTCAACTACACAAAATAAAAGAGTGGATAAAAGTCAAATGGCAAAATTTCAGGAATAGTCAGACGGCCCTGCCACCAATATTCCCCGTGGCTATTTCCAACTGCACAATTCAAGTGCCACTCATTTCTTGGTACTTGGTGAAGTGACCTTCCTAGGGAAAAGGAGCTGTTTAGACCATCAACTTCTCACACTGTGGTAGGAAGTGAATTTCTTTTCTTGTCCAGAGCTTTTAAAGATGGGGAGTGGGGCCTCCCAGATGGTGCAAGGGGTTGAACGCTGCACTCTGGCACTTCTGCAGCCTCTGTAGCACAAGTTCGATCCCAGCCAGGGAGGGGCCCACATGGCGCAGCAGACCTCTCCTGCCTCGCCGCCTGCCGTTCCCCTCGGCAGTGTGTTTCAGTCCATCTGCCTGTTCTGCTCCCCACTCTCTCTCTGGTGACTCCTCTTACCCCCCACTTCTCGCCTACACCCTAGTTCTTGTATGCATAAGTAAATAAATCTTTTTTAAAAAAAAATAAGGATGGGGAAAGGCTCCCTTAAAGAAGACACCCAGAGCTGGGAAAGCTGAGAGCTGGTACTTGGTACAGCCAGAGACAAAATTTCCCCACCTCACCAGGAGTATCCCTGACCTTCGCTGACACTCATGTACTCCGGGGTGACTGATGAAAACACGCTGACCTGCGCGCCTGGCCTCTTCCTGCTCTCACGGCTTGTCCACGGCAGGTCCACCATATAGCTCAAATTGCAAATATAAGGAGTTGCATTTTAAAGTAATCATTTCTGTTTCTTGTTCTGAAATCCCTGTAAGAGGAATAATGAGCTAAGGAAAATAATACTTGGAGATCATCTATAGATTTCCCACCCACCTTTATGTTGGGTGTCCTACTAAGATGAGTAGTTAGCTGTCACTCATATGGAAGGGGAGGTAACCTGAATAACGTGAGTACTGAAAGAGGCAGTGGAGTTTGCAGTCTCTAGAGTGACACGGAACGAGGCTGGGTCCCAACTCACCGCTCACCAGCTCTGTGAAGGACAAAATGCCTCAGCAATCAACACTCAGCACTCTCATTTGTAAAATTAGGGTAAAAACAGCACTGACCATGAAAAAGTGCTAGGAGGAATAAAGTACAGGCTATTGCCTGTGCTGAGCACAATCTTACATACAAGCCCTCAAATATTAACATACATTGTAATTTCAGACTTCATCTTCATGAGGCAAGGGCACCTTCCTTTCAAAATCCTTTAAGGGAATCAATTTTTAATTTTGCTAACATCATAATGATCAAAGAGTTACCTAACAATGTGTTTTCTAGAAATGCATCTCGAAATAGTAGGGGAAAGATGGCATGATGTCATTTTAAATTTTTTTTAAAAACCTGTAGAAAAAAGGGAGGCTATTAAATCAAGCATGGAAAAATAAACTTTGGTTGGATCAGTGGCGGTGGGCATGAACTCATTACAAGAGTTTCTCCACATCCATGTTTGAAAACCTTCATAAATAAAAGGTTAAAAGAATCAACATCGATGTATTTAGTTTATCTAGGTACCTAGTCAATTGGTCTATTAATATCTATGTATTTAGAATCCATGACATGAGAGTTAACATTCATGGAAAAAAAAAATCAGAGGGACTCAACTTTGGTTGATGACCACTTGCCAGAAAGGTGAAGACTCGGTAAAGTGAGGGGCACTGACACGGGACTAGAGTTCACAGAGCCCACATATGCTCTTTCTGCACCTGTCTCATCAGGGAAGCCCCAGCCGACTTTTTCAGAGACCAGAGCTCCTCACCTGAACCAGAGAACAAAACACATGACTTGAATGACGATTTTCTCACTCCTCCCAGTGGAAAAGCACAGCGCCTCCCTACTCATGTATAATTGAGAAATGAATTCCTTATACATAATGGATGCCTTAGGGCACAAGGCTGAACATCTTGCTGAACCACAACTGTTGAAGGTCACTACTTTTTAAATTTTTATCGAGGTAACGTTGGTTTACAACACCAGGTATGTTTAGGCGTACGGGTTCATCTCTACAGAGGTCTGTTCTCACACCTCCACCTCCAGCAGAGCACCCACAGTCTTCCACCATGGCCCACGGGCATCTTCCCCCAGATCCGCTCTCTCACAGCCTCAGCTCTACTGCTAAGAGTTCAAGCGTTTGGGCCTCCCTGGTGGCACAAGGGGTTGAGCACCACACTGTGAAGCATCCGCAGCCACAGCAGCACGAGTTTGATCCCCGGCCAGGGAGGGGACCCACATAGGGCAGCAGACCTCTCCCGTCTCTCTGCCTGTTCTGCTCCCCACTGTCTCTGGTGACTCCTCTGACTCCTCACACACACCTCTGGCCTGCACTCCAGCTCTTGTACGTGTAAATAAAGCTTTAAAATAAAAAAGGTTCAAGGGTGTCTTTGGCTGGTTTTTTGTCTGTCAAGACCCTCTTTTTCTTAGTTTACCAAACTTTCGTAACCTTGAGTTTCTGGTTTCCAGCCAAGTGCATATTTGAAAACAATCAAGCAGGAATATTTGCAGTAGAAGACTAATAGCCCAGTCACAGGATAGGAGGCCAAAAGTGTATTAAACACACACTCAGTGAGTGAGAAAAGCAGAGCAGCTGGCCACTTAGAGGAAGGAGGTTCTCAAAGGCTTGGGAGTCCATTCACACTCAGAGTTAGTCCCGAGTGTAAATTCACCGGCTAGCAGGATGTAGAGTACTTAGATGAGGAGTGGACTTGTGCCTATGATCCTTCAAATCCCCGAAAACAATGATCCCACTCAGTGCCCACTTCCTCAACTGGAGGGAAGTTTCAGTTCTACTTCTCCATGGGGTGCAGATGGTCCTTCAAATCACAGAAAACAATGATCCCCACTCAGTGCCCACTTCCTCAACTGGAGGGAAGTTTCAGTTCTACTTCTCCATGGGGTGCAGACGGTCAATTTTAATTTCCTTCTCAATAGTAATGAATTTTCTATAATGACTATATCATCACTAGGGGAAAACATTTTAGAAAGACATTTATGTTAGGAAAACTTCACTCCAGGTGGCTTAAGTGTTAAGCTCGCCCCCACCACACACACACACATAAAAGACTGTAAAATCTCCACACTGACTCAATCTCCCAAGTTCACAGACAAGTATGCTGAGGGACTAGTTATCATCATTGGTGTTAAGGAACGTGATCAAAATGATCAAAATGGTGAGAAGGAAACTTCCAGACAAAAAGATTTCAGTATTAAATCAAAGTGTTAAAAGACATCTACTAATCTTATTTTTCTGATCTGATTTCACTCTCATTTCAACACAGTTCTTCATTTATTTCAATCAGAATATAAAAGGCTAATTTTCCCCTAAATATGCTTACAGAAATTTTGCTAACAAAAAAAATGATAAAGATGTTAATATAAAGATAAAAGTGATTTCTCAAAAAGCAACATACAATCTTTGATGAATCTCTGATCTCTAGTTAAACTGGGGGACTCAACAAGGTTCCGCAGGGTTCTGAATCTGCAGTATCTGCAGAACCAGGTCCTGGCTCCTCCCCCAAGTGAGGGTAGTTAGGAATCTACATTTTTAACAAGGTGACAAGGTAATTCTGATTGATTCAGAATCACAGTCTAGTCCTAGCAAGCTAATGGCAAGGCGAGTGGTGCACCATATTGGAATAAGCAAGGAATGTAACAGGGGGGTCTCCAGGAAAAGAGGAAGTTCCAGGTTCCCTGCCCCACCCAAAGGAGGGGGGCGCTGAGCAGGGAAAAGCTGAGAGGAGACTGGAGAAGGAAGCAGACGGAGAACAAGGAGACCTGCAGGAGGCAACCGGAGCAGAGAGACATGTAAAGAAACCGCACTTGCTTCTTGGTCCTGGACTGTTTGGAACAGACCCGGGTGAGAGACCCGTGGGGAGGTAACAACGGCAGCTTTCATCTTGATTTTTATTTTTCTCTTTTCCTCCCAGACTTGTCTGATGCTTTCTGACCCTTTTCTATGGGTCTCCACCGAAAGGTGCTTTAGACTGTGTCAGCTTTCAGGCCTTGCTTTGGGCCAACCCTGTTTGGCTGGACTTTTGCCCTGGAGGGGATGGGTAACCTTGGGTGCTTGATTTAGTAACTATATTCTTTGTCTTTTCTGTATTGTTCACTAATTGCATTAAAGGGCGTCTCTTTCCATTAAAGGTCTTATATGTTTTGTCTTGATGTGGATGGCAGAACCTATTTAGAGGGGGCAGGTTTGAGGTTCTGGGGTGCCCCTCTCCCTGCCCTTTTAGCCTGAGTGTCAGTTCCCACTCACATGACCAGAGGTTTGACTCCCTGCATCGGTGCACCCCACTGTGTCAGAAGGTTACTGGACTGAGAGTGAGAGGCCCTCCTGCTATAAAGTAGTGACGTGCCAAAAAAATGGTAGCTTAATAAATATGGACACTATCACTTTCCTAGACAAGAATGCTTGAAATATTTATAAGTAATATTTATTCAAAAATTTCTCCAACAGAGTGGAAGAGTTTCTATATTTTAAATATTCCAGGTACTGAGTTCGTTTTCAAATGTTAAAACATTTGAATGAAATTACGCCCACGTACACACACACCCTTACAGTTAATTTGGATATTTTTACCAGACATTAAAGACCACAATCTTGACATCATTAACCAAGACCCCAAAGAACCAGGGCACCTTTTTAGGAAGTAATTACCAGAGGCTACTCTTATCTCAGATGCTGCTTTAGGGGAAGAAGGCTGAACAATACCAAGAGAGCCAGAAGTTGCAGCTGGAGTGTTTCAACATTTAAAAAGCCTGTATAGTTGGCTGCAGTTGAGATGAAACATTTATCCTCCTCTTGCAACGGCTTTGGTTTCCAGGGGACTGACGGGGACTGAGGCAGCCGGCTGAGGAGAGATACAGCCGCAGACACACACGCCACGCACACCAAAGTTAACTGAAAAATTTCAAAGTGCCTTTTTATGCCTTTAACTCCAAAGATGAACACATTTCCAAGGTGACCCAATCCTCAAGTGACAGACAGTGTTTCAAAAGGGCCAGAGCTCTGCACTTAAACAATTTCTGGTGACATGTTTAAATCGCATCCTCAAGGGCTCTATCTGCTGTCTCATTTACGAGTCTTTCTTGCCTGGCAGAAGCATCCCATTTGAAATGAATGCTTGAAGTTGGTCTTCCCTGCTAACAATTAAAATCCATAGCACTTAGATGCTTTACAAATTTTCTGTAACTTAGCAGGCACCGTGGCAGACTTTTAATTATTTAATTACACAGCCAGCTCAGGCTAGTACTTCACATTTGTTTTTTCCCTGTTGTGAAAACAGTCTCAGAATAATAAAAGACTGAGTCTCCTTGCTCATGTTATCAGCAAAAGGTAAAGCCTTTTGAGGTAAAATCAAAGATCACATTCATAAAAGGTTGCCCTATTTAAATTCTAAAAATACTCAATCATTATATTGACTGTTGCATTTCATATCCAGAATAGAAAGGATTTTTCTTCTTTCTTTGCTAAAATATTACTGAGTGATTATAGAAGAAAGGGATAACATCAGAGATTAGAATTGGGTTTCCTCAGTTAATGAAACATGGCAGGCTGTTTTTCACCAGATTCTTTGCAGAAACCACTCCCGGATTGTCTGTGAGTTCCTGGGCATCTTTCCAATCTACCTGCTTCCCTGTTGTCCCTTCTATCCTACAGGACTGATTTACACAGCTACTTCCCTTAGGGGCCTATAAACTCAAGTAAGCAAAGACCAGATGAAGATCACTTCAGTATCCCAGTCATTTCCCTGAGCATCAAGTAACAAATGCCAGGACTTCCCTGGTGGAGCAGGGATTAAAGACACAACGCCATCAAATCATCACCAGCCACTGCAAATGAGTTTGATTCCTGGCCAGGGAGGGGACCCACATGGCACAGCAGACCTCTCCTTTCTCCCTGCTGCTCCCCTTAGCAGTGGATTTCAGTCGATCTACCTGTTCTGCTCCCCACTCTGACTCTGGTGGGTCCTCTCATTACCCCTGCACCTCTGGCCTACACCCCAGCTTTTGTATGCATAAATAGGTAAATCTTTTTTTTTTTTTAAAGCAGATCCAGGTGCGCTTTAAAAATTAAAAACTGTTTATGCAAACAAGAAATGGGGTACAGGCCAGTGGTGTGGGAGGTGAGAGGATTCACCAGAGACAGAACGGGGAGCAGAACAGGCAGATGGACTGAAATCCACTGCTAAGAGGAGCAGTGGGCAGGACAGGAGAGGTCTGCTGTGCCATGTGGGTTCCCAACCTGGCCAGGGATCAAACTGGTACTGCAGTGGCTGCAGATGCTTCATAGTATGGTGCTTAACCCCTTGCACCACCAGAGAGGTCCCATAAATAAATAAATCTTTAAAAAAAAAACACAAAACAAATGCCAGGGATATCAGGCATACCCACACAAGTGGCTGTTAAAAAACAATATTTTTATACATTCACAATATATAAAAATAAATTTTTAAAGGTTGTTATCACAAGTTCCCTTCCAGAACAACCGTCCTGAGCCGGGGGGAGCTGGAGGATGGCGAGTACAGCACACATGGGGGACAGGGAGCCGTGATGGCCAGGGTTAGTAGAGAACTCTAGCAAGCGAGGGGGACCCAAAGTCCAGTCAAATCAGGAGGGGATCTGCACGAAGGGGCAGCATGGATGTGAAGGGCTTCAAATATGGAACAAAAGAAAGCAAAGAACCCTGTGGCACTAGATTGGAATTGGAGGCACAGGTGTGGACATGCGCTTTCCACTATAGAGATACAGATCTACGGTAAGTAGACGGATTGGGAGGGGGTGGAGAAGGGGGCGGTCTATACACCCTTCAGTGCTGCCCACCGAGGGCATGGGAACAGACACCCCACAAAGCCTAGCTGCTGCAAAGTTCCTCACTTTAGATACAGTGCGTGCGCGCGCGCACACACACACACACACACAGAAATGCATGGAGAAACCAGGAACTCTGGCACCAGGCAGGGAAAAAGTGTAAGAAGCCAGGAAACCTCCTTAAGCCAGAAAAGAAGGACTTAAAAAAATAACAGGGTGTGTCTAAAAGAAGAAAGGTGGGCTGGCTCCCTTTAGCAAAATCTGATACAATCTGAACACTAAGTAGTAAGAGCAACAATCTAATCTGCTGGGAAAATAAGAAACCTCAAATACATACCAGTATAAAGTAGTAGTCACAAATAAACTGAAAGATTTGCAGTAGAACAGGATACTTACATAGTAGCAAAGTGTAAACCCACAAAACACATATTAATTAGAAAGGTTGAAAAGTAACTTTACAGGAGAAGCCTGACAGGCAACACCTTAATGGAGAGATTAAAAGTGCATCATCAGGGGCCTCCCTCTGGCACAGTGGGTTGAGTGCTGCACTGTGAAGCATCCGCAGCACAGCAGTGCAAGTTTGATCCCGGCCAGGGAGGGGACCCACATGGTGCAGCAGACCCCTCCTGCCTAGCCCACTGCTCCCCTCAGCAGTGTACGTCACTTGAGCTGCCTATTCTGCTCCCCACTCTGTCTCTGGTGACTCCTCTCACCTCCCATGGCTCTGGCCGGTACCCCAGCTCTTGTGTGCATAAATAAATAAATCTTAAAAAAAAAGTGCATCATCAATAACAAGAAAAAAAAAAAATCACCACTTACCCAGTAAGAGGCAATGAGAACCCAGTATAATTTCTGTAATATACATGGCAGACAAGCACAACCTCACAGAGACTGGAGACTATTCTACAAAATACTGGCCTGAATGATTCAAACAACTGTCCTCAAATTACTCCCGACTGAAGCAGATGAGAGACACAACCATTAAGGACAACATGTGAAGGTGAACTGGGGTTTTGAAATAAAGGGCATTCTTTGGACAACTGGCTAACTATGAGTGAAAGTGGTGGACCGGACAGTGTTTTGGGCCAATCTTACATCCTCACTTTGACAGGTGCATGTGGTGGCTGTAAGATGCTACTCAAGAACGCAGGGTACAGATGCCGCCTGTCAGTCAGTCATGTTCCTCCAATGGCTCCTTCTACTGCAAATCACCTGAAACCCTGAGATCGTTTCAAAGTTTAAAGTACAAGGATAGACGGTTTAGTGTTGTCTTTATCAGCTTCCACGCACTATGGCACACCATGACCAAAAAGCACAGGAGATGGTAGAGCCTATCTCACCTTCAGATACTTGCAAGAACATATCTGGCTTTATGAGCAAGTTTTGATTTGCAAGTGAGTATAAGGTTTTGATGGGTTTCAGATGATACTGAAGAGATCCACTCTAAAACATAGTTGAAAACAATTGGATGGGATCGTGCTTCAAAGTGTCTCCAACTAGCCATGGTCAGTGGCTACAGTTTGGTGTTTAGGCATGCTTTGTTTAGAGTGTATTTCTTTTTTTTTTTTTTGGAAGATTTTATTTATGCACACAAGAGCTGGGGTACAGGCCAGAGTCGTAGGAGGTGACAGAATTTACCAGAGACAGAGTGGGGAGCAGAACAGGCAGATTGACTGAAATACACTGCTGAGATGAGCAGCAGGTAAGGCAAGAGAGGTCTGCTGCGCCCTGTGGGTCAGCTCCCTGTCGGGGATTGAACTTGTGCTGCAGTGGCTGTGGAAGCCCCACAGTGCAGCGCTCAACCCCTTGTGATACCAAGAGTGTATTTCTAAATTGCGGCTCACTATGCCTTATGTTATTGCCACAAGGTAATAAATTTATACTCACTAGGAGGATAACAAAGTTATCATTACTAATATCAGATAAAGACACTTTTATATTATTTGCCCTCTCTCTCCCCCCCATCTCTCTCTCTCTCTCTCTCTCTCACACACACACACACACACTGCATGCACACAACTGTGATGTAAAGTATAAGTACTTGTAACCAGTTGTGGATTTGAACCATGACCCCAACTTTTACTACCTCTGAGGCATTAAACAAGTTTCTGTGCTCTCTGAGTCTCAGATTTCTTACTTATTTAAGGAGAATAATTATACCTACCACAAAGGATTACTAGGATAATTTGGAGATAATGTTTGTAAAGATAACTTGTTAAACCTAAAGAAATCTATGTCAATATTAAGAAAAAATACTGGATTCAGCTATAAAATTCACACTAACCTAATGACTGCACAAATCAAATTTGTTGGATTTTTTAAAATCTCATTAATTCCACTTGGGAAATTCCTTGCAGAAATCTGTTTTTGCAAGATTTTATATTTTTATTTTGTATCCTACAACTTTCCTGAATTCAATATAAACTCTAACAGCTTTTTGGTGGTCTCTTTAGGGCACTGCCTATCACAACCATGTCATCATACTCCCTATCATGTCATATCATGTCATGTCATAATCATCTGCAAGTAGTTTTATGTCTTCCTTTCTAATTTTGGTGCCTTTTACTTCTTTTCCCTGCCTAACTGCTCTAGCTAGGACTTCCACAACTATGTTGAATAGTAGAAGTGAAAGTGGACATCTCTGTGTTGTTCTTGGTATTAGAAGAAAAGCCTTAAGCTCTCACCTTTGAGTATCTGGTGTTAGTTGTGGGTTTCTCATATATGGATATCATCATGGTGATGCACTTTCCTCTGTATCTGCTTTGTTGCATTATCATAAATAGATGTAGATTTTTTTAATTCTATTTTTACCTAACCTAAACTACAGTCAAATTTTCACATGCCAACTAGTGAAAAACATACCACCTTTGTATAGAAGTAGGGATTGAATTTGCATCTAAGAGACAAACCTTAAAGCCCTTCCATACTCTCAATCAGTCATAGGGATTCTTGAATGATGAATAAGGTTTTCTCACCTGAAATCTACAGTCTCCTTAAACTGTTTGATTTGTACACAATTAGTGATTACAGAGAAAACTACAGAGAAACCTCAGATTTAAGAAAAGACACCCCCCCCCCAAAAAAAAGACAAAAGTCACCTCAAGTCAATGAAACAAATTTACTGACAAGAACTACAAGGAAGGCCATTTTTGCATGCCACCCAGAACATTTCTTCAGTGATAACTAACCCTACTTGGCATAACCCGTTCAAACGAGGTATTTTCATTCTCCCTTGGGATATACCAAATCCTCTGGGGGGAAAAAAAATGGTTAAGATGTGGGTTTGGGTTGTAGCCACACAGACACAGGTGAAGCAAAGCTAAGAGTCACAATAAAAGGACCCTGAGTGATCCACTCTCCTTTTTTTGCATAAAAGACTGAGTATCCCTAGTTAGGGATGGGGGCAAAAGAGAGGGTGGAGATGAGGCAGGCAAACCTAGCACCAAAGCGCCAGGGTTTGAATTCTGGCTGTGCTCCCTTAGCTGTCCTAGCTGTTTCTAACTGGCTTTTATCTAGCGATTTCAGACTTTGTGTACCAGGCCTCCCTGGTGGCGCAAGGGCTTAAGATGCAGACTATGAAGCTATATGCAGCATGAGTTTGACCCGGGACCAGGGAGGGGACCCACAGGGCACAGCAGACCTCTCCTGCCTCCCACTGCTCCCCTCAACAGTGTGCTTCAGTAGATCTACCTGTTCTGCTCCCCACTCTGTCTCTGGTGAATCCTCTCATTTCCCCTTCCACCTCTGGCCTGTATCCCAGCTCTTATACGCATAAATAAATCTTTAAAAAAAAAGACTTTCTGTACCTCAGTTTGTTCTTCTCTAAACCGGGAATCTTAATCATCTCTCCAAAGAACTCTTCTGAAATGCAGCAAGATTATCCAGAAGCACTTAGCAAAGACCCTGGCACCAGCTCAGCTCCAGGTGATCCAACAAACACAGCACCTGGGTACCTGGAGTACAGCAAGTGTGAAATAAAGAAACTCTGTGCAAGTGCTCCCTGCTTTGGGGCCTCCCAGCTGGCGCAGTGGGTTAAGCAAGGCACTAGGAAGCAAACCGCAGCCACTGCACTGCAGCAGAGTTCAATCCCTGGCCAGGGAGGGACCCACATGGCACAGCAGACCTCTCCTGCCTCGCCCACTGCTCCCCTCAGCAGTGTGTTTCAGTCGATCCGCCTGTTCTGCTCCCCACTCTGTCTCTAGTGAATCTTCTCAATCCCTACCACACACACACACACACACACCCTTCTGGCCTGTTCCCCAGTGCTTGTATGCATAAATAATAAATCTTTTTTTTAAAAAAAAGTGTTCTCTGCTTTGCCAAAGTTTAAGCTATGAGCCCATTCAAAAAAAATTTTTAAACTTTAAATTGTTAATTTTGCAGTGGGTAATCACCCATCAAAATCAGAAATTCAACACCAAAGTCTGGCTTTTAGGAGTGGCAAAATGAGCTCACCTCATCCCTGATTTCTGAGTATATTCTTAAAGAAAAATGAAAGGTTTTAATGCAAGAGGGTTGGAATGCTCAGTTATCACCACCGATTTCGGGCAGGGATTAGTCATACCTATCTCGTGCCTTAAAGAGACTAAATGGAGAACTGCATTTCACATTCACAATTATCTTCATTGTGACTCTGGCTTGATGCCGGCTTCTGAACCAGCACTAGCTCTAACCTAGCAGGGCTGTGTGTACGTTAAATTGCCAGAGCCCAGGGTCGTAATACCCAGTAGACAGTGGGAAGCCAACCACCACCTGTGGAATAAGAAGTGTTTCCTAAAATACAAAAATCCCACCCATGTTCTGGGTTAGACAAGTAACCGAAGCTGGACTCTTTTATCCATGTTTCACACATACTGTCCTGCCTGCTATTTTTGCCTTGGATTACAGAAAACACCTCTACACATCAAAACAGACTGTATGTTCCTTAGTAATCATGGTCCCTAAGGATTCCTTTAATTGTGGATCTACGCCTAAAGCAATCCACTGTTGAGGCAATACAGGAAATCCACAGAATTGTCTCCATCCTTGGCCAATTAAAAATCAGTGTTGAATTACTTTTTTTCTGCTATTTTCCAGTTACCTTTGAAATGTTCCTTTTGGTACACAAGCGCTTCCTAATGCACACCTAGTGGGCAGGAGGGGCTTAAAAGGCCCCTAATATAACACCCTCACTCCCCAAATGCCTCCCAAGAAAAGCACACTTGAAAGGAAGCCACTGTCAACATTCTGCAAAAACCTCTTGAGATATTTTTAAAGACAGAAATAATAAAATTGAATTTTAATGACATTCAGAAACAAGAGCTCACAATACCTGTCCATGCACAGGAACCCAGATGCATGCCCCAGGTGCCCGAACAAGAAGCTCTAAATTCATTTCTTCACCCAGCAGACGTGCCAAAGTGCCTTCTGCGTGCCAGACAATATTCTGGGTGCCTTGGACACATCAGTGAACACAAGATCTCTGCCCATCTGCACCTATATTTTAAGTAAAGTCTAAGAGCACCTTAGGAGAACAGAAAGGACTGGTGCATCTCAACGCGCCACTGCACCACTGCGATGGGACCAGATGGGACCAGCGTTACTTGGGCTCAGAGTCTGAACGCTGAGCTCCACCCTGGAGCTTCAGAGCCTAAGATCTCCAAGAGCCCAGGAATTTGCATTCTGAATCTGCTCCCAGGAAAGGCTAAAGCTGCTGGTCCAGAAGGCCACACTGAGACCACTGACTAGTTCCAAAAAATCAAGTGGTTTGCCCAAAGCCACAGGCCACTTAACAGCAGGATGACATTTAGGTTTTCTTCCTCAACTCCAAACTGATCACCAGCCCTTCTAAGGACACAGCTGTCACCAGCCCCCTTTGAGCAAACACAGCCCCGAGAAACATTATGTCTGAGGTTGAAGAAAATCGGAGACAAATTTTTAAGTCAAAAGTCTCTTAGGCAGGGAGCACTGATCACCAAATACAAACATACAAGTGAATACAGTGACTCTCAAAGGGATGTTTCCTTCTTTCACACATCCAAAAGCTACCATAAAAGTATTTTCCCTTGAAGGGTTTCAACATGAGGATTAGGGTTAGTCTCTCTCTCTCTCTCTCTCTCTCTCTCACACACACACACACACACACACACACACACACACACACACACGACTATTAAGAAGTAGAAACACTAAAATAAAAACAGGTGATTGGATTAATGATAATTTTGGGGTTTTGTGTGCTAATTGCAATTTCTAAAACTTTTACAACAACAAATGTGAATTCCTTGTATCGTAAGATAGGGAAAGAGCTATTTTCTCTTAAAAAGAAGTTACACTGTGGTGTAGAGTTTCTGGACCCAGTTTCAATGTGTTTAGAGGCTTCCCCACCCCAGCAAGCAGTTCTCAGATACCATCGGACGTCAAGAATCCATGTTGGTTCTAACACCGTCTATCCAGAGCCTGCGTTAGGGTTCAGAGGACAAGGGCTTGGTCTCCCACCCACTTCAGAGGCGGCGGCAAGCTCAGGTTGTCTGCTATGTATGCTTCTGACTGGCTGTAGATCACATAGCCCCAGACTCCTCAGGTTCAATTAACTTGCCAGTGCAACTCACAGAACTCAGGAGGCCCATTTATTCACTAGATGACCAATTTATTCCAAAGGATAAATTCCAAATGAAAGAGATGCATACAGCAAGGTTTGGAGATCAAGCAGGGAAGCTTCTGAGCACTCTCCAGGATGCATATCTCACTCCAGAATTTCCAAAGATCCTCCTCCCGGTTTTAAGAAGGCTACTTATTGAGGCCTCCCTGGTGGCGCAGTGGGTTAAGCAACGCACTATGAAGCAAACCACAGCCACTGCAGCACAAGCTCGATCCCTGCTGCCAGCCAGGGAGGGGACCCACATGGCACAGCAGACCTCTCCTGCCTTGCCTGCTGCTCCCCTCAGCAGTGTGTTTCAGTCAGTCTGCCTGTTCTGCTCCCTGCTCTGTCTCTGGTGAATCCTCTCACCTCCCTGGACTCTGTGCCCCAGCTTCTTGTATGCATAAATAAATAATTTTTTTTTTTTAAAAATAAAGGAGATTTGTCTCTTCTCCCTCGTTTAAAAAAAAAAAAAGAAGGCTACTTATTAAGGCAAGAGTGACTAAGGCACAGGCCACTGAATTGAACCTCCAGCACGCCCTGGAGGCCTGAGGTGGGATTGGAAGTGCCTGCTCCCAATCAGGATTGGTTCTCTAAGCAACCTCCAAGACCCAAGGTCAGGTGCTTTTCAATAGTTACATAATTAACATAGCAGGAGACAATTTTATCACTTAGGAGTTAACTCAACACTTTGGTGATTCAAGTCTGAGGAGCATAGTCACTGTTGATGAAAACCAAAGACATAAGAGAAATATTCTGGTCACTTGAAGGACCAAAATATTTACTTTCTATAAGTCACAATATTGTAACAGCTTTTAAAAAAACTTTCAATTGAAAAACTATAAAAGTAATCAATTAGCATAATACATAAGTACTGAAAGAATTTTTTTCTTAAATACATAAAAAATTCAAATAACTTTAGGATTTTAAGCCAGACCGCTATCTGGATTAATATCAGTAACGAAAAAACACTTTTAAAATATAGATGATTTTTTTAAACAAAAACTATAAAAGAAAACTATCATCATTTAAATAGGTGCCCCAAATTAACATTTACTATTAATCTACACAGCAACTGGTTTTTGTGTATAACATACTTTTCAACAAATAAATGGATGTGAGTCTAGTTCTTGCAAATTAAGGAAATAAAAGATGTCAATGCACCAAATAAAAAAAGAAAAGAAAAAGGGTTCCATTGTAATTCTTGAAAGAAAAATAAATGTCAAAGTTGGGGAAATAACAGAGCATCCTCACCTCTTAAAAAGTCACACAGCCATATTCCTAAGGCTATCCAGATGAGGAAGACCACACCCCACCCCACCCTCCACCCCCATTTTCAAGATTTTCCAGCCTAGGGAGTACTACTTTATTACAAAGTCCATGTTCCAGAGATAGGTCCAGGGTTTAAAACACAGTGTGCTAAAGGACAGTGACTAAAGGAGAATCAAACTGAAATCAGCTATCATAAAGGCATTCTCTACCATCCAGCACAAGTTCCGGAACACTTCTTGAAGTCTGCACTATTAGAACAGTCCCTTTTTTTAAAAAGTACCTGTGCATGTTATATAGAATTTACACCTAGTTTTCTGAAAATTAGCCCCAACAGAACTTTCTATAGAACACGATTATTAACTTTGACTAGGGACAGAGCCAAACTGCACCCTCTCCTGTGATTTCCACACCACGCTATGAGCTACGGAGGCATCACTATTACCATTTACAGATGAAGAAACTTAAACAGTGATTGATTAATTTGCCCAAAATCACACAGCAAACTCCAAGACTCAGCTAGCCAAGCTTTTAAACCGAGAACCTTAACCTTTGGCTAGATCATGGCTTTTCTGTTTGAGTTACAAAATTTTTACCGTATTACGAACTCTGCAGGAAGTTTCCTGGCTATACTTGCTAACTGCCGTGAAGTGAACGTGCGGAATAACCCAGAAACCTTTACCCATCGGTGTACCTTTAAAATCATAGACAACTGACAATAAACTATGCAGTCCGCCACCTGACAAACTTCCCAGCAACAGGACCCGCCAGTTCTCCGGAGAGCGCGCCAGTAAATCGCACAGGACCGCTAAGATTCTCCTAAGAGAAGGACGTGACGGTTTTGAGCCTGTTCTGCATTGGTGAGGGGTCTGGGGCTTCTTTTTGCTCTTTGCAGCCGGGGAGCGCGTGGGTGAAGGGGTTCCTAGGCAGGTCAAGGTCGACCCCTTCCTTCCCCAGGCCCTTCGGTTCCAGAGCAGGGGTGGGGGCCAGGCCGGCGGGCTCAGGGTGCCCAAGAACTAGGCTCCCGGGCCGGCCTGTGCCCGGGAGGGCGCCGGCCCTGCGACCCCGTCTCGAGGCCCCCGGGCCAGGGCGGGGGCGCCGACGAGCCGGCGCGGGCGGGAGGAGGCCGGAGCCCGGAGGGGAGGGGGCGCCGCGCGGCCCTTACCCAGCTCGGTGCCCAGGTTGTGCGCCGACATGGCGAGGCTGCCGCAGACCCGCCGGCTCCGCGCCCGCGCCCGCGCCGGCCCTTCCTCCTTCCTGCCGCCGCCGCTCCCGGGGCGGAGCCTCGGCCCGGGCCGCCCCCGGCCGGGCCCCACCGCCGAGCCCCGCGCGGGCCGCGAAGCCAGGTGCTCCCCGCGGCGCGGAACCCCGAGGCGCGCCGGCCCGCGGCAGTTTCCAGCCACAGGCCCGACGCGCGCAGGGGGCGTATCCGCGGGGGGGCGCTGCGCCCCGGCCTGCCGCGGCGTCCCGGCCCCCTCAGCCGGTCCCGGCGCCCAAAAGCAAACGCCCCGGCGCGCCCGGGAACTACTCGGCGGATTCTAGAAGCTGCTCTGTGGCTCCAGAACAAAGGCAGGGTGAGATGTGGCGGGAAGACGAGGGTCCCACCCTGGTTGACACTGGGGTGCATCGCCTGCCGCCGGCCTCCTTTGCCTCCTCGGGAAGAACTGACGCTGACGGTTGCTTGGAGCTACAAAAGTCTGACAGGGACTTTTTTTTTAAACCTGACTTTTCTGTGCCCAAGACGTTAGAATTCCTGGTTCGACTCCTCTGCGGTCACAATCAAAGGCACCTCTCTTCCCCTGAAAGAAAACTCTGTCATGCTTTCCTACCATGAGCCAGTTATGGAGCCTATAGACGCCAAAGTCTTGAAAAAGAGGCATCCCATGTGGTGTAATGCAGGTTCGAAATGGGTTGAACCTCTTTAATATCCAGCAGTTGCACTTCAGAAATAGGTGCTTCTAGAGATGTTGCTGCTTAACTGTAAAATGGGCATGACCCAACTCTGTGCAGCCACTGCAGTAGAGTACCCCAGAGTTCCATCCTGGCCAGGGGGAACCACAGGGCGCAGCAGACCTCTCCTGCCTCTCCCGCTGCTCTCCTCAGCAGTGTATTTCTGTCCATCTGCCTGTTCTGCTCCCCACTGTCTCTGGTGACTCCTCTCACCTCCCACACCCCACACCTCTGGCCTGTACCAGTTCTTGGATGCATAAAAAAAACTTTTTTAAAAATGGGCACCATCAAAATACATTTGCCTGACAAGTTTATGTGTATGTGAAGCACCCAGGCCATGTCATGGCACACAGATCTTCAACAAATGCGAACTGTTGGTCTTCATGTGAGGTTCGCCCAGCAATTATGGGCTAAACAAAGTACACCTAGTCTTACTTCCTTACACTGAGCTGCCTCTAGTCTTGTCAACCCATAACTACCGCTGAGTAAGCTATTGGATGTGTCTAGTCTTTCTCTGTGCAATGATAGCATGTTACCATTGTTTTTATCTCTGGAAAGAGAAAAGCAGGCCCTGAAAGCCTGGGGATGGCCTGCACCCACAGCTGAACAGTAATGCCAGTGACCACCACCTCAGCCAAGGCCAAGGCCATTATGACCCTGAGGACTCAACAAAAGTGACCACTGGTAATCAGGTATGCACACACACAGCGTCAACTCTCCAAACACAAAGATGGCCCAACAGCCCCCTATTCTGAGTGCCTGTCCCAGGATAAGAGACTGTCCCTTCTTCACCCATTGGTGTAAGCCTCACCCCATTCTTCTTGTGCTATCGATAAAAATGAATATGCTGTCACAGAATTCTCACCACTTCAGCCAGCACCCAATCCGGGCAATGCCCCACTTCCTTGAACTTTCCCCAAATAACTAACCTTCTTACTGAAACAGCTCCCATTCCCCCGTGGTGGTCCTGGTCATCTTTGGCCAGGGACTATACCCAACCTAGGACATTCCTAAAGGATACAGATGATCCTGGAATTGTATTTTTAGGGACAGATACAACTCTGTAAGTCAGAGTCTAAGCAATGTTTACACCTTCTTGTATGCTACAAATGTATTAAACAAAAATCTGTGAGCCCCCAACTGCAGCTGAAAAGCTAGAATTAGGGTGCCCCGCCACAGCAAATGTTTTAACAACATACCTGACAACTCAAGGACTGTTTCTAAAATTGACCTGTTGTAATATGGAATTAATCTCTATAGAGTTTTGAAGTAAATTGACAGCAAGTAGTGGGGGTAGAACACACAAAAAATGAGTTTCTCTTGTGGAGAAATGTTGCAGTTTCACTTTGTGGAGGCCCCTTTTAAATATTGCCTTCTGGAACTTCCCAAGTGTCCCTAAGGCAAAGACTGAAAGATCTGTGGAGTGCTACCACTATACTGGAAGCTCCCAAGGGTTTTTTCCTCAAGTAGTTCCTAGGCTCCACCACAGCCCTG
The DNA here is from genome assembly GCA_019455555.1 of Galemys pyrenaicus. Lineage (NCBI taxonomy): Eukaryota > Metazoa > Chordata > Mammalia > Eulipotyphla > Talpidae > Galemys > Galemys pyrenaicus. The sequence continues at coordinate 3,543,130 of JAGFMF010011760.1, read as the reverse complement.
CTAAATCAAAATTCCAAGGAGCAGGCATTATCCAGAAACAATATTTTATCAACAAATTCCCTTCAAGTCTGTTTCTGCAGGCTACGTGTGCCAATCTGGAGTCATAACCCAAACAGAAAAACTACCTTTTAAGAATTATGAGTTTTAAGTTCATGCAGATTTTGCCTGCCCTTTTTATAGATGTGATTTTAAATGTCAAGTGTTAAACTGCCAGATGTATTACATGTTCTCCCGCCACCACTCCTTCGTTTAGTTTTAGGAATATATCATGTTTATCTTAAGCCTCAAGAACCTACCTGGCTACATTTGGAGATAGGAGTACGCCAAATGCTATGTTCCAAAGGGCGTGGACTGATCCTGGTTCATCCTGTAACAAGGTGTAATGAGAACTGGGCACACAGAGACTGTGGGGCTGGTCAGATGGACACACATTGTTGTGTGTGCTGCTTTCTTATGGTGCCCATTGTTTTATAGTCATTTGCTATGTTTCATTTTATCTAGTCCAGTCTCATTGCTCTAAGAGCAATTATTCAGAGGTCAACACCACTTAGAACAGTATTTCTAAGTCAGATGGGGAAAAGTACAGCAATGAATACCTAAAACTACATACTAGACTCCATATATACTATAGTTCCTCCTCTAAAAGCATACCTTTGATGTTTCATTTATACATTAGGCGTGGTGAGAGATTAACACTAACAAAAAACTAGAATAACAATATACAGAAATAAAAGCTATGCACATGTGGTATCTTTCTCTAAACATATCATGTGCAATAATTTTGGACCATAGTTCACTGAGGGTAACTGAAACCACAGAAAGTGAAACTGGATATGGAGGACTACCACATAGGAGCAGCCAGAAACATCCTAAGAAACGGAAGAGGAAAAAGAATTTCAAAAACAAGGGAGCAGACAACTGACGTTGGAGGTTTATTACTTTTTAAAAATATTTTATATATTTTTGCATAGCAGAACTGGGGTGTAGGCCAGAGGTGGGGTAGCAGGTGAGAGGATCCACCAGAGACAGAGTGGGTAGCAAAACAGGCAGGCTGACTGAAATACTCTACTGAGGGGAGCAGTGGGCGAGACAGGTGAGGTCTGCTGTGCCATGTCGGTCAGCTGCCTCCCTGGCTGGGGATTGAACTCAGGCTGCTATGGAGGACCACTGCAGTGGTAGTCACCTGGGAGGCCCCTCTGTTGGAGGTTTAGTAAGAGAAGTAATTGCTAGGTTAGAAACACACTGGAGACCTCAGCAGGTGCAATTCTAGGAGGATAGACTCGAACTTTTCTCTGAAATGCCACTGTAGGATTCCACCTCTACAAAATGTTGCCGGCAAATGAAAGCTCCCCCGCCCCATCAAAGATAACCATGTCCTAATCCCTGGAACCTGTAAATGTTATTTCATAAGGGACTTTGCAGGTGTTAAAGATATTCAACTGGGGAGATTATCCAAGTGAACATAATTACAAATAAATGGGCTTCTAAGTGAAGGAGGGTGGCCTAAGAGTTCGAGATTTGAAGAAGACATGCTGCCCCTTTGAAGACGGAAGAAACCAGGAGCAAAGAAACGCTGGTGGCCTCTAGATGCTAAAGACAAGGAAACGACTTGTCTCCAAGTCTCCAGAAGGAAAGCAGCCCAGCCTGCACCAGGTTTTGCACAGAGACAGACTTCTGACTCGACAGATTTGTTTTTTCAGACCAGATTTGTGGAAATTTGTTACAGCAATGGAAAAGCAATACAGAAAGAAAACCAAACACCAGCTATTCCCACACTGTGCCAGGCAGTCTGTAACCTCAGTATATAAAACGTTACAAAAGAAAACAAGGTTACCCCTAAGAGTCAAACTAAGAACAAGCTCTGCTATTAAAATAAAAATAGCTAACAATCCTAAACAACTCCATTCATCTGGCAAAAGCTAAAACCTAAAATTATATACCTGGTAAACTATCTAAAAATTTGCGAAAAGCCCCTGAACTTGACAGCTAACAATCCCGTGATCAACACCAGTCACACAAAGTATCTTGGGGACTGGGGGGAACTGAGGGATTCTCCTGCGATCTTTTGGCTAATTCTGAGTTGCTTTATATTTGTTCTTATAACATGCATGTTTTAAATATGCTTTTTAAAAAAAGACAGGTAAAGCATCTATCCAATACAGGAAGACTTGTGTAATGGCCATGAACATTTCAAAAGCCCAGTACAAGTAACTGATTTTCAATTCAGTTAGGACAAGAGTTTAATGGTCTGACATTCTCAACTCAAAAACAAGAATTTAGAGATCGCCAGTGACGTGCCATTTGGTGATGGTGTAAACATGTATCTGTACAGAATCTTCAGATTTTTGTGAAAACTAAGCAGAAGACATTCCATTGGTTTATAAATTTCATAAATACAAAAGCAATTTCATTATTCCAGTCTGGTACATCTACAGATCAGTTCTAGTTAGGATGAGCTAGCGGACCAGAACATGAGCCACCCATGGTGCACGGACAACGGTACATCTGCGGTACTGGCAAACAGAGACCCAGCAAGTAAACAGCAAGTGGAGACAAGAGCTCTGCCACTGTGGCAGGCCCTGTGTGGCCCGTCAGCTGGCTGCCCCCAAGAAATGCTGCTCCTCGTCCTCTAACTCCCTCATGACCTGCAGCACCTTCTTCTGGTCATCACAAAACCCTCAAAGACGTAGCCTATTATTTCAATGATTATTTCTTTTATGGACTGTTGTTAAGTGTTACTCACAAGATGAACTAGGAAAGAAAAAGTGATTTGACAGAAAAGTTTTTCATTAACGTAAAGTATTTGTAAATGACCAATTTAAATCCCCTCCATATTGAAAAAATATAAATTTAAACTCAGTTGATTCATTTTATTAGAAGGTTGGTAAAAAGGTTTTTGAACACCACCCTAACTGAAAAGATAAACTGAACAATGCAGGTCTACAATTATCCCATTTTTATAAAATCTGTTCTTTCTATCTGTATAGTGCACTAATGTGCAAAAACATTTGCTCCATTTTAATAGATTATTGGGGATGGTGGAACTGAATTTTCAGCTGTCTTTCTTCTAATTCTGAATTGTTTTTTTTTTTTTCTTGTACTACCACGATACTTTAAATATGTCATTATTCTGAAAGGTTCTTAAAGGCAGGTAAGCAATTCTATTCAATAGAGGGGGGAACTGCACTAAAGAGAACCCAGCAAAGGTCATGAACACTTCAAAAATTCAGCACAAGTAATTATTTCCAAAATGTTTACCACATATTATTTAATCAGGTTATCTTCTGACACAGTTATTTAGAAAAACTTTCTGGTGATTTCTGTTTTATAAAAAGCTGATCTACCAATTTTTCCCAAGAAACAAACATTGTTTTGTTTTAGAGGCATTTTATTTTGACAACTAAAAACAATTAGGTGTTCAGAAGCAGTGTACAATGAAAGAGAAATCAAACCAGTCACTTTTATCATCTATTCCCTCTTCTTTACAACTGAAGTCAAAAAAAAAAAAAATTCTGCTTTAAAGAAAAGTCAGAAAAATAGGCCAATGTATTTTTCCTTTTCCATAATAACATAACAGCTATAAGAAATCTAATTGTAATAAGAGAGATGGATGTTGGCTTGCACGTATTCATTAAAAAGACAACAGGCCATCGTAGTACAAGAGCATAACTCCACCTGCCTTCATCTGGTACCTTGAGCTTTCACTTACAGGTAACACACCAAGTTAGTCCAGCATTGGAGCTAGTTCATATTCCTCAGTATTTACTGCTCGTTTGCCTTAAGCAGAGTCACTCGGGAAGACTGATGCTTTTCTCTGCTCGCTTGTTTTAGTCCGTAAGTTGTATACTATCTGTGGCAACTGCCTGATGCTCAGGCCTTAACTTCAGGAGTTGAACTATAGATGGAATCTGAATTCTCTGAAGCAATTTCTTCTACGATTAGAAAAAAAAATTTTTGTTAGTCAACTTAATAAAGGAAAAAAATGTCTGTGTAATGAGGGAACAAAAACATTTTCAAAGCATGCTGGTGAGCAGTAGTAAAACAGAACAAATGCAATGCCATTTATGACCAGACTCAGGCCATGAAAAAAACAATGAAGAAAGGTTCACGCAGGCTGCTTCCATGCTAAATTTTCAATGACACATGTATCTAATAAACACTGACTTAAAAAAGAAGTCTGAACCCCCCCCCCCCCACCTTCCACTGCAAACAGGACAAATTACAATTTGTAATTCCAAGTCTGGGAAAGGGCACTTGGTCTGCAGTAAGTGCGTCAGGAATGTCAAGTAACAACTATAACTGTAGCAAGTTTATTTTAGCATGCCTTCCAAATTACACTGTATGAGTTTACAAAGGCAACCACAGCAATTGTGTCCATCCCACACCTGTGCCTGCCCTGTGCTTAGCTGTTTTACCAACACATACATGCAAGAACATACACACATTTTAACTTTGTGCTATTTAAGTATGTTCATATTTAACAAATCTCCTTTGTCAATAAGTAAAATTCACACAACACCTCAATTTTAAATTCTGTAGGATCCACCAAAGTTAACTGATATTTACCCAGCTCCTCTTCCGCTGCCTCTGGAAAACTGAGCTTTGGCTTTGCCAGCTCGCCACTGTCCTCTTCTGCGAAAAGCAAAGCAAAGATGATTTCGTGAATTACGGCATTACAAGTCAATCCTAGAACTAAGCAAGAAGAAGCCACGAGTACAAGCGACAAAACATTAACAACTCCCCCTTTTTAGTATTGTGATTCTAAAATAGCTCTTCAAAAATTACCTTTAAGTTCGTACTGCTGCTACATTCAGATCAATCAAATTAGTGTTTTTTACTAAAGACGTGTATTTTACTAATAGGGATCAATGAGCAAAGCTAGTCAGAGATTAAATACATTCACATGTAAAGTCTTTGTAATGCCCTCTAACAAAATTTGGATTAGGTCCATTCCATTCACTGGGGAAAAAAAGAATTTACAATGAAAAAAAAAATTAATAAAAATCCACAATGGACAATTTTATAAATCAAGGGCTTCTCTCTCCTTTAGCAACACTAAGTAATTGAACAGAAACAATGAAGTAAATCAAGGATAGAAAGTACCACAATTATGTAGATTAAAGTGCTAACCCCCAATACAGCTCTTACCTGGAAGCACACATTTCCAAAGGCCATACGTTTTCCCTACCACAGTTTGCCACAGTCTCAATGTTCCATCTTCGGAACCACTGGCGTAGAGTTCTCCATCAGGGCTAAATCTCACACAGTGAATAGGACCGAAGTGTCCTTTGTAGGATTCTGAAAAGAGGAGAGCTCTTCCTTATTTAACATTTAAAGAAAACTTAAACAATTACACACTCAAGAAATAATGTCTCATAATTCAGGAAGGTACAAAACCCATAAGGTCAAACACTAAGAACTGTACCTAAAAATAAATATTCTCACCCTAAAGTGGCACGTCTCTCATTTCTCTATAAGATTACTCTTTTCCAATTTTGACACACATTATAGTTTCACCAAAAAAAAAAAAAAAAAAGACTTCATGTTCCAATAAGGATATAGGAAGGGGATAAATGAAGCCAATATAAATTCTAGCGAAAGATCAAAGTCAATCCCAATTTCCACATCCTAGACTAGACGTCTCTTTACTAGGTAACCAATTCTCATTATGATTACAGAGAGCCACCAGATGGAGCTCTTTTTACACACTGCCTCTTAATTTCCTACCAGTCTATCCAGTGGCTCAGAGTCATTCTGTCACACGCAGCACTGACAGAAAGAATCAACAGTGATACCTAAATTTAAATCTATGGAATTTAATGAGAAACTGTACAGATTAGTAGTGGTATTGTTCCTTTAAGTCATATCCTTGCTTATGAACTTTTCTCATTTACTTTTTTTTTTTAAAGATTTATTTATTTATACATACAGAGCTGGGGTACAGGCCAGAGTCGCGGGAGGTGAGAGGATTCACCAGACAGAGCGGGGATCAGAACAGGCAGATCGACTGAAACACACTGCCGAGAGCAGCAGCGGGCGAGGCAGGAGAGGTCTGCTAGCCATGTGGGTCCCCTCCTCTGGCCGGCGGCAGGGATCGAACCCATGCTGCTGTGACTGCGGTTTGCTTCATAGTGCGTTGCTTAACCCGCTGCGCCACCAGGGAGGCCCCCTCATTTACTTTCTAATGCATCAACTGAATGAGTTTTCAAAGCCCTTTATTAGCCCAATGTTCTTGTTTTGTCTTCACGTCTGTTTGACTCAGTACGCTCATGTACCACTGTCCTCATCTCTGCCCAACCAGAGAATACAGACTATGATAGTGTTAGGAATTTCAGAATAAAGAATGGCTGGTCCAATAGTCACCACAACCTCAGACATCAGAAAATAATTTATTTTTCTTGTTTTTCAAAATGAACCGAGTGAGCAAAAAATTCTAAACTTTGAAACTGGCATTAAATAAAAGATCCTCTTATTTAAAGGTTACTTACAGTAAAGCAATAAAGGGGAAATTACAAACAACTAAAATATATTCTATATGCTCCAATCACCATGGTTCCAGTTATGCCACCCATTATCCCAAAGAAATAAAACATAAAGTCATCTTTGGCTCTTTATGTATTAATTTTTTTTTTAAAGATTTTATTTATTTAGGCAAACAAGAGCTGGGGCACAGGCCAGAGGTGGGGGGAGGAGGGGGTGGTGTGGTGGTAAGAGGATTCACCAGACCAATGGGGAGCAGAACAGGCAGATCCACTAAAATACACTGCTGAGGGGAGCAGCAGGCGAGGCAGGAGAGGTCAACTGTGCCATATGGGTCCCCTCCCTGGCCGGGGATCAAACTCACGCTACAGTGGCTGTGAAGCCCCACAGTGTGGCGCGCAACCCCTTGCATCACCAGGGAAGCCCTATATATTAAATTCTAATGTGTTTACTGGATGGCAAAGCAGGACACCCAGAAACAGACAAAAACACTAACAAGAATTGGTACCTTCTAGACAAAAAATGTATTTTAATGAAATAAACTAATTTAAAAAGTAAAACACTGGTGCATCCCTGGTGGCACAAGGGGTTAGTCACAGCACTATGAAGCTATTGGTGGCCACTACAGCATGAGTTCGAGTCCCAGCCAGGAAGCGAACCCACATGGCACAGCAGACCTCTCTAGTCTTGCCCACTGCTCCCCTTAGCAGTATACTTAGCAGTGACTCTGTCTGTTCTCTCCCTGTTCTGTCTCTGGTAAATCCTCTCACCTATCACACCTCTGGCCTGTACCCCAGCTGTTGTAAGCATAAATAAATAAATCTTTTTAAAAAAAAGTAAAATAACACCTATAAGGCCAAATACAAAATACCTAAACCATCAAGATAAGTACTAAGTTTGGATGTGTATTAACTTCAAATTAATGTAAAATAACAAGTAAAATAACACCTATAAGGCCAAATACTTAGAGCTGTAAATACAAATACCTAAACCATCAAGATAAGTACTAAGTTTGGATGTGTATTAATTTCAAATTAACGCTACGTTTTATTTCCTTTTCCTTTATCAAGCACTATTATTAAATTGAAAGCAAAAGTCATATTCCAAAGAAGAGTAAAGATTTTTTTAAACCCTCCATCTCAGCTCCCTGAATGTAACCCTATACCATACTATAGCTGGTTTTTGCCACACAATATTTTCTATAGACTTAGGGACTCCTCTGCTGGCAAAAGAAGGGGAGCCAGAGGCCTCCCTGGTGGCTCAAGGAGTTAAGCACTATGAAGCATCCACAGCCACTGCAGCATGAGTTTGATCCCTGGCCAGGGAGGGAACCCACATGGTGCAGTAAACCTCTCCTGCCTCACCCGCTGCTCCCCTCAGCAGTGTATTTCAGTCAATCTGCCTATTCTGCTCCCCACTGTCTATGGTGAATCCTCTCACCCCCCCCCCACACCTGGCCTGTACCCCAGTTCTTGTATGCATAAATAAATCTTTTAAAAAAAAGAGGAGCCAGACAGATGGGTTTAATAAGACTTTTAAGAGAAGAATGCTTTCCCTTTCCCCAAATAAATGCCCTGCACTACTGCAGCGCATATAACATCAGCTTAGCAATGAAAAAGTAAGCAATTAAAAGGGAAAGGTAAAATTGAGTTCACTATCCCTTATTTATAATTCTATAGAAAGTTCTATCCAAACTGGCTAATAATCCTTTATCAACTGGAAGCATCAAAATTTAGTTACCTGAAAAAATTGCTTTCAAGATGTAATAGGCATAATGAGATGTTAATTAATGAAAACTAACATTCCATAAAGAGAGGAAAAAGAGGACAACTCACCCAATTCTTCTCCACTATTATAATCATACTTATAAAGTTTAAAATCTTCACCACCTGCAACAAGAAATTCTTTCTCACGATGAAGTGATGCAGAATTGATGGTTGCAGGAGCTTCAAAGGATTTAATTGGGTCCAAACTGAAGGAAAAAATTAAAGAAATATTATTTTAAAAAAAGAAAAAACACCTTTCAGTATTAGCACAAACATTCAGAAAGCTACTATGCCCAAATGGAGCTTATGCCAGAACAATCACATTTTTATAGAAGGATGGCCACATTTTGTGCAGTCTCCCTGGAAGTTAATGCTGGCTAATTAGAACAGCACAGCTAGTATAGTGAGAATTTTGCATTAAAAGTTTTAATTTTGGGGCCTCCCTGGTGGCGCAGTGGGTTAAGCAACGCACTATGAAGCAAACCGCAGCCACTGCAGTAAGAGTTCCATCCCTGCTGCTGGCCAGGGAGGGGACCCACATGGCGCAGCAGACCTCTCCTGCTGTGCCCGCTGCTCCCCTCAGCAGTGTACTTCAGTTGATCTGCCTGTTCTGCTCCCCACTGTCTCTGGTGAATCCTCTCAACCCCCTGCACCTCTGGCCTGTACCCCAGTTCTTGTATGTATAAATAAAATAAATCCTAAAAAAAAGTTTTAATTTTAAGTACTGTCTGAATTATCAATAAAAAAGTTTCTGTTTAAAGGATTTGTGACACGTTACTTAACAGCTGAGAGTTTATTAGCTCCCGTAACAGAATAAACCTCCAAATGCCATAAAATTAAAAGTGCAAAATATGGCTCTTTTTACTATCAGGCAATATGCAATAAATGAATAACCAAATATGAGACTATAGTCATGTAGTAAAAATAAACCACAGCTTCACCTGAGTATCTATGAGTTTGGACATTTGCTCTTTTCCAGTTTGACCCTAGAAGTCCTGAAATGCCTCAACTACAAAACATCAGCACATTTGTGCACCTAAACCCTGCCCTCTAGTTCCATCATCACACACTACAAAGTATGATCAATATTTACTTTTAAGGGGCCTCCCTGGTGTTGCAAGGGGTTAAGCACCGCACTATGAAGCATCAGCAGCCACTGCAGCACCAGTTCAATCCCCGGCCAGGGAGGTGACCCACATGGCACAGCAGACCTCTTCTGCCTTGCCTGCTGCTCCCCTCAGCAGTGTATTTTTTCAGCCAATCTGCCTCTTCTGCGCCACACTTTGTGGTGAATTCTTTTACCACCACCCTCCCACCACCTCTGGTCAGTACCCCAGTTCTTGTATGATAAATAAATAAATCTTTCAAAAACTATGTGTGTGTGTATATATATATATATATATATTTACTTCTAAACAGTTAAATTTCTTTCACATATGCCTTTCAATTTTTAAGTACTTGAAAATTCTATTTTTTGTTACCAGAAAAGAGAATGAAAGTATTCCTTTTGAACATACCTTACTGCACTATGAAAAGCAATTGACCGTCCATAAGTTATTACCAAGATCTCTCCCTCAGGAATATATTCCATACTGCTAACAGACATATTAAAATTTAGAGATTTCACTTCTGTCATAGTAGCATGATCCCAAAGGCTGAAAAAAGAAAGAAGAAAATACAGTGGCGTTTACTGTTAAGAAAAAGGCTTAAATTCTAACAACAACTGCAGATTTATTGATGAAAGAATAATCACACTGAGTCAAACAAGACACACGTCAGAATTTGTAGCTCACACAGTAGCTTTGGGATACTATACAATATCAAAAATATTTAGTAGTTTGCTGAGGAAGTCAAATTTAAATATCGCTCTGAAATAATTTAGCAAAACTATGCCATTAAGACACTTAGGCCCTAGTCTACCCAGTTCCAACACTGCTCTAGCGGTATTCTCTTTCGAGAGAGACTACACATGTCCGCATACAAAATTATACACAGAACTTCAGGGTTTTGTGGAACCCTCTGGTCAGCCTGCCCACAGATGCGGGTTAAGAATATCTGCTCATAAAAGTGTCAGCAATTCTCGAATTTTGTGAATTCTGCTGTGTTTATGATAGTGATTTGGATAGCACAAGAAAATTGTGATGTATGTGCCACTGAATTCTCATTCAAGAGACAATTCTCCCCAGAAAATTATGATAAAAAAAGTCTTTAAAATATAAGCATTAAGATCAATTAGTTTCCAAGTCTTAAACTATTAAAGAAAAAATACTTACCGGACAGTTTTATCATCAGCTGAAAGTATTTGTTTATCGTCACTGCACCATAGAGCTTTTTTAATACCAGAAGTATGACCACTGATTTCCCTAGGCTCTAAAGGTAAAACAATTTATAGGACATACCTGTTAACATTTCATTTTTAAAAGTGAGTATTGCAACAGGCAATTATGTAAAAAAGTAAAGAAAAAATACATTTTATATTAGGCTATAATTTTTCAAAGTCCAGCACAAGTCAAAAATGATGCTTACAGAAAACACATTTCTTTTTTCTCTACTGGAACAAATACGGCTGTGCATGAGAAGGAAACCAACTATGATCTATATGCAGCTCAGTGAACAGCCCACTTCATCCAGGCTCATTCTCTGATTTTAAAGGCCTTACTGTATCACAATGAAATGATAAATGTGGCAGAGTTTAATAAAGATGCAGTCCCAGGAATAGGACACCCCGATCTAAGGAAGAAAAGGTACCTTACAACTTCTGTGCAACCAGAGAATTCATAAAGGAAATGACATGTCTCACCACTAAAGTCTTTAAATATGAATGCTTTCAAAAGGGAACTAACTTACAAGAGAAAGCCATTAAAATGGTATTCATTATATAAATAATTGTTTAAAGTTCACTTTATACAACAGAATACTTTTTCATCTATTACATTGCAAAGAAAATTAGTTATCAGTGTTTGCCAGAGCAGACCAGTTATAGCTATTTTTCACATTTTGCTGGAACAACAATGTCACCTATCAACATCCTTGGTTAATGGCTATCAAGGGTTTACAAATGTCATTCCTTTTTGTGCCTACAGTTATATCTCTACAATTTCCCAGAGAACAACTGCGGAAATATTTGCAACTATGGGGATGTTTAGCATAACACTACATGTCATGTTTTAAAGTTGTTAATAGCCCAACAGCGATTACAGAAGATTGGTTAATTCACTCATACATAAGATCGAGAATTACACTGTTATTTTAAAAAGTGGACAGATGTTTAAAGACTTCAAAATTTCTTCTGAATACGTAAAGCATTACATGGTTCACATGAGAAGAGTTATCCCCTCACCTTCTACTACACCAATAGTCCGTAATACTGTGATACAGCTTTTAAAATTTATATCATGATAAAAATTTATTAGGAAAGCTTAAATTGTAAGAAAACCACACAAGCACAAGTAAATTGATATAACGATAACCACATCAAAAAAAAAAATAAGACTGGACGATTTTAAGATAAAAACTGAAGATATTAATAGTGATTAATAATAGGTGATGGAGGGGGCCTCCCTGGTGGCCTAGGGGTTAAATCTCAGCACTGTGATGGCCTAAGTCTGATCCCTGGCCAGGGAGCTGACCCACATGGCACAGAAGAACTCTCCTGTCTCCCCACTGCTCCCCTCAGAAGTGTAATAAATAAATAAAATCTTGGAAAAAAAAAAGGGTGATGAATAATGTGTAATTTTTATTGACTATCCCTATTTGCTTATCGAACATGAGTTCCTTTAATCTGAAGAACCAGAGTAAAAGAAAGCAAAGGCACAAGTATGAATTATACTCACCTGCTTCAGATTTACTCAAATCATATATGCGTAAGAGTTTATCCTGTCCGCCGGTTAACAAGTAATTACTATCCTAAAAACAGACACAAGTACAATGTAATAGGTTAACTGCTCTCTTTGAAACTCCTTCAAGATCAAATAAAACCCAAAATACAGCTCCCAGACATCACAGAGATGCAGTACACACAAGCACTCTGAGGAGAGAGTGGAGCATCCATCGCCCAAGCCCTTACACTCCCCAACTCCAAGGAGCCATACCCTACCACAGGTGTCTTCTCATTTGCCCCTGACCTGTGGCCCTCCCTCCTGAGCAGCACTTCTGTGAGGATTTCAAATTTATCCTCCCATCTTCTGAAAGTAGTTGGGAAATATTACTTGGGCTTTTTAGATGTTTGTTACTAGTTGCAGATGGTAGAGGTAAGAGTTCAAGGATATCACAAAAGCCTCATAGGGTTAACCAATAAAAAAGACTAAATCCAAGCCAAACATAAGCCAATATACACCATTCCTCCCCAAACCCAAGTTATCAACCAAACATACAAAACCACTGTCGAATCCTATAATAATGCAAACTTAACTCCCCTAAAACTAAAACCATTTGCTTGTACCTGTGTAAAATCCACAGTCTTGACAATGTGCTTGTGAGCCAGAGTCATCAACTCATCTCCCGAGACAGCATCCCACACTTTGCTAAAAGTGAAAAGAAAAATGAAAAGAAAAACATAATGGTGACCATGATGATTGACAATAAGATAGGTATGTGCAATGTTACATAAATGCATTATAAATCTCTATTATCTCTAATATTCCTCACTGCTAGACTTCACTTGATAAAATATTTAAGTAAGTGTAAATGAAATTTCTCTGTAAAAGCCACAAGACCAATCTGAGTGCCAAAAATGTAAGAATGTCAGTAAATCAGATCCATGAACCAATTTACCCTTATTTTCGCATTAACCCATAATCATAAGATCCTTTTAGCAGGACCACAAAAACATTTAAACCAATTTTAAGTTTCACCTTTTCAACTTTTTCTCTATTCCTTACCCTCATTACGTGGAAAACAAGATCATTTAAAAAAAAAAATTTACAGGACAATTTAAAGACCCTGATACAGGTTATATAAAATTTTAAATCAAAACAGAAAAGAGTCCCTATCTCTACCTCAAAGTTGACTCCTAAATTCTGAAATCTTAGACAAATTAACTTTCTGTGCCAAAGTAGGCATCATAGTTATGTTAGTGGGGAACACTAACTTTAATCTCAATCTCATGTTTCCCTGTCTTATCCCAACCCAAATTATATGGTGCTGGGCTGTACACACGTTTATGTACATGTCCAGGAAATATGGTTAAACAAAACTTTATAAAAGTACTATACATTCCTCAAATAAAAAAAAGTTTGAAGAAAATGAGAAATAAGGAGGAGGGGAGAAAAAAATTCATTATCAGAAGAAGTCACTGAAATATAAACAAAAAAACTTGACACAGGAGAAAGATTTGTTAAGAATGAATAAGCTATGTTCCAAAGAGATTCCCATTTTAATGTAACTGACATTAGGAAGTTTTAGGAATAAAGTGAATAAAACAGTGAGAGGAAAAAAGAAAAGCAAGAAAAAAAAGCAAGGGATGCGTTTTCTTCACTATTCAATTACCACAACAATAAATGTATCAAGTATGTCATGAGAAAAAACTGCCCGACCAAGTCCCTGCACTAGTAGAGCTTTAAGTTTTAACTGAAGAGGGAAAAAATACATCAAATAACATGTTGAATAAAGACAGGTAAAAGACAAATACAGACAGCTGAGAGAAACACACGCAAAAATGACATGATGAATTCTACAAAGTCCAATACTCTGAGCAGGGAGCCAGGAGTCTCACAAGGGCAAGGCCATCCTAGACCACGTTAACAGCACCACCGGAAGGAAACACAAAGGCCACCTACCAGGAAGAAATACCGATGATCCAGCACAGACCTTGCGTGTTACATATCTGGATCCTATGAGGGCTGGACAAGTATGTCTGACAGAAATAACATCAATCATGAGCAGGACAGCTACTGAAGGCGCAAGTCTTCATTTCTCTGTGCAGGAAACCTGCGCCAATTGCTCCCATTTCAAATCCAACTCTCTGGCCCAGACCTACTTTCCCAGCCTCATTTTAAAAATAATATAAAACCTATTAATACCAGATTATAAAACAGTCCTCAAACAAGTCATATATTTCTTCAGGCTCTTATGTCTGCTCATACTGGTCTCTTAAATCTGTATTTTATTTTCTCAGCTAGTGAAGTGTGAGTCAGTCAAAATCTTCTATCTCACCTCCATCAACCGTTCTTCCCTGGCACTCAGCTCCTGTTGATTACTGTGGTTCATTCTGCTTCACTTTTTGTTCACGGTTACTCTTAATCACAGGGAAATCAGTGACTTCATGAAGATTAAGATTACGGACTGCTGCTGTGCTACAGGGTGTCAGAGTGAAGAAAATATCAAATACACCTGAAATAAATCCCAGTTCTCACGTGATGCTGAGTCTCAAAGGTCCTCTGGGCACTGTCCTTTGAAATTCCAACTTTAAATATCTTCAATAATCTCCCCAAAGTGCCTGAAGTCATGACATTGTTTAGCCATGCCAAAGAGGATTGCTAACTTACCTGTTTAAGACCTTGATGAAACAATTGAACCATTTTACAAGTTGGCCAAGAGAATACCTTTGACTGATTGAAAACCTTCTTTCAGAGTAAATTAGATCTTTCTATTGTCCGTTCCAAGAAACAAAACAGGAGCATACACTTTGATTACGTATAGATTCCTGGGCCCAAGTACTCTCTTGAAGAAAGCACAGGAACCTCCTCTACTTCTGGCACTCTCTCCTGATGAGTCAATGGCAGGGCACGATGCTCATCAAGCTTTGAATTAACAGCTATGAGAATGGTGTTTCAGTGTCTGGCTACCCATCATTTGATTGCTCTACCCAAAGTACCTTAAGACAACATTCTGAACTCACCCACACACCTGTTCTGTTGACTTGTCTTTACAACAGACAGGGAAACCATTCACTTCTAAGTAAACATGCCATTAATGAATTGCCATAAAAATCATTAATTTTCAATAATGAAACGTAAGTGTGAGGCAGGTAATTGTCCTAAAATTAACTTCTATCGACTACAGCCAATCAGGCAAGCACAGGGAGCCATGCTTTACCTGGACCCAGCTCCACAATGGCAAACTGCACAGAAGCACCCAAAGGGAACATGACGAGCACACACTCACACCTCTAAGACAGACACAGAGGTGATGAGGGGTCAGTCTTCAGCTACCATTTATTGAGCACTACTATGTAATTTACACTGGGCCAGACCCTAGGAATAACAAGCAAAGAAAGAGTTCTATGGTGCTCCAAAACCTCTTACAGCCATTTTACAGATGTGAAAAATGAGGTCAAGAGGCATGCCATGAGCAAACTGGAAATACACACAGCCAGCAGCACACGCACTCACGCCTATATAGAGAACTACATTTTTCCAACTGTATCAATAGCTAAAAGCCTTAACCAACCAAGGGACCTGGGAGTGGGAGGAGGTGGCAAAATTAATCCTGATATTTAAATCTATTCAAACTTAGAGGAAAACAGATTTCAAGACATAAGCCACTAACATATCTTATTTCTAACTGGTGGTAATAGTTGCGAATAGTAGTTACCATTGAAACTTAGGTTGCTATTTCAAATTTAACACAAATGTAGCTATTAGATTTTAAGCAATACCCTAAGTATTAGAAACATTAACTCACTCAGTACAACCAACACAAGAGGTAAGCACTATTATTATTCTCATTTTTGCAGACAATGAGACGACAAAGAGAGGCTAAAGGAAGCTCCAAAGGTGACAGAGCTATCAGACCACGGGCCAGGGCAAATACAATCTATTTCCAGCAGGCGGTCTTCTCGTGCCACTTGTAAACAGACACTGAGGCCCAAATGCTAAGCACAGAACAACATTAAATACCTACCCCACAGACCTGTCTCAGAAGCACAACTTTGGTTATTAATGTTCTTTAAGTGCCCTAAACAAAGATAGCGTTACTCTGACAGCTAGATAAAAATCCTAACTCTTCTCTACAAGACTCTGTTAAAGATATTTAAATATATACATCAACATAAAGATATTTATGTTGTCACACTTTGAAACCTTTTCCTGTCTCCATTTCAGAATTAGCACATAGCCAGCAATTTCTACCTAATGCCCTTTATTTCTTAAGGGCTGATTTTACAATTCTGTCAAATATACAGACTTTCCACAGATTTTACAGACAGATTTCCTTCCTAACAAGTTTTTGCACATTTCTCTTAAAGATACAGGCAAGACCATCAAGCACAGAGGAGAAAGCACTGTGGTCCTAGAATTAACAGTCAAGGCCAGATAACACAAGTAAGGCTAACAAAATCTATCTTTGCAGAAGTGCAATTCAAAAAATGCTATTTGTAGTGTCTAAAATCTCGTAACACTTGTAACATAATTATATTTAAATTTAAATAAGTCTATTAACTCACTATCTAGTTTTTAAAACATTATTACAATTCACTTATCAACATCTGAAACCTAAAGTCGGACACAGGTAGGTTAAGCCCAATTTTCTACCTCCTTTGCAAAATCAATGACCTTCATTCCCGATGACGATATTCATACTGATCTGAGGAAAAGAGCAGCTTTGGAGAAGTTGAAGGGAAAAAGCGAAAATTGTAACAATCAGAAACAAATGCCCCAGTATCTTTAATTCATATATCCTTATTTATTTATTTTTAGAAATTTTCCTCAGCTCATTTGATAAACATAAGGCAGTAAATAAACTGGGAATACAAAACTACTGGACATGGTCCCTGACCTCAAGAAGCACCAGCACATGTATCAGTAAGCACTGTAACAGTGCCAGAAATCTTGAAACAGGGAATGGTGTGAGCACAAATTAGGGAATGGACACATACCTTTACCCTCTGGCATTTCCTAAGTCTTCCTCTTTGGAGAACCGTTTTTATTTCATATTTTAACCCCCCAAAAAAAAGGTCTCTGACAGATGACAAGCAAGTTGTGTTGACATATCTGATGTGAAGTTGTCGATATTAAAGGATTTATATAAAACCAAGTAGTTCCTTAAAGTGGCACAATGGTTATGCATAAAGACATAGAAGCAATCTATTCATTGAAGGCACAGAAAAAGTATTGGCTGATATATAAAACTTTCCTTACAAATCTCTCACTGTTACTGAGAATACTCTATCTCCCTCTCCTTATTTTTAACTTACTTTTTAAATCTAATATAATATTCTGTGGCATACAAGTCTGAGTACCAACAAATGCATAGAATCCACCAGTCAATCTCCGCTTTCATAAAGACTAGGTATACTGAATTTGCTTAAGACAAAGGAGTAATACATTTATAATTGCCTCAGTATGAAATTCTGTTTAAAAAAAAAAAAAAATCAAACCACTTTGCTCTCCAGATTCTCAAATATAGTACTATCTATGCACATAGAATAGCTCTTGACATTGCCTTAATTACTTTAAACGTTAAAGTTTAAATTAAATATTAAAGTTTAAAACAAACACAAATAGGAACTGGAGATACAAAGATTACATAAGACACAAAGGGGAAATTTGAAGGGAAAAGATTGAACTTACAAATTAAGTTACTTGAGGATTATATGCAAAAGCCAAAAATGAGACTCAGTTGGGTGTACTCTGGCAACAGTAAGAAGTTTAGCATAAACTGCAGGACACAGGCACACAGTGCCAGAATGTGAATTTAATGAACTATTATGGGGCCAAATTTTAAAGTGTCAACAACTGAAATTTAACCTTTAGACTGGTGGTTCTAAGGCTCCACATAAAAGTGACCTAGAACTTAGGGAAAGGAAAAAAAACAGATGATTGGGACTCCACACCCAGACTAACAGAACCAAAACTCCCGAGACACATGCACTGGGATACATTAAAAGCTCCCTGGGGCGTATCCTATAGATCCAAGATCATAAACAACTAAAACAGCAGAAGACAGGAAGAACATTACACAGAGAAGTGGCATGGTAAAATTTGTTTTTAGGAAGGCAACTGGTAGCACTATGGAAGATGAACAGAAGGAAAATGGTGAATTGAAGGGATCTAGAGTAAAGCAGTTTGCTCAAGCAAAGATTCATGAGAATACATTTTGCAGGCAGAACTGACAAAGATGACTATAATTTGGATGGATGAGAAATTCAAATGATTTAGCTTTCAATCTTAAAAGAAAGAAAATGACAGTAGCTGACTATGGAACCCACTGAGTTTAAATGTTTAAATCCATTTAACGAAATCTGAACATGAGACTGAGGCCATCAGCACTAGGAAGTCACAAAAATGTATGTTATCACCAAGGCAATACATGTGTAAGCACCACCACCAACACTCATTATCTGGAGTGCCAGCCAATAATGCAAATTCCTGGAGCCTAAGCCAAACATACTGGAAAAGTAATCTAGGTCTCACAATTTTGAGAATTAAAGAAGCAGGACCAGGCTGGAACTTTAGTAAGATTAAAAACCATGTGGTGGGCACTGAGTTAGAATGTGATGAGGAACTTAGGCTGAAGTTTTGATTAGTTCAGACCACAATTCAGAGAACTCCATAGCTGGTCATTTTGGCTACACTTACGCTGTGAAATCTGCAGCTGCTGTAGCTGCTTTAGTGGCATCCTTGTTCAATGTAGCACCCCAAACAGCACCCTTGTGACCCAAAAATGTCCCAATCCAGTCTCCTGTATCACCTTGGCGCAGCATAGGTTTGCCATCTAAAAAAGAATTAGAGACATGTGATTCAGAAGTTCAGATTATAGACAACCTAGGAGTCAAACATAAAATAATTCTGTCGACTAACAAAAGGGAAAATTGCTGTTGATGTATAACTATTTTCACTCACTGGAGTCTAGAAATAAGTTATCTTGAGAAGGTGGCTCAGACATTCCCATGAGGGGGGGGGGGCGGGGAATACTGATGAGAATCAAAACCATGTCGTTTGCTTCTGATTTTGGACAAACTTAATCTAAATGTTCCCACTTGAAAAACTGGGCTAATAAAACAAAGGAATACCCAGCGAGATCACAGAACTGACAAATCTGTAAAAGAAGGTAAACCTGGTCTAATTTTTCCTTTCTCCAAAATCCTTGAAATATCATTACTGTGTTAATTGGCCGAGGCATTTAAGAAAGTCCAGCTTCTCCAGAAATAGCAATAAAAGTAAAGTGAGAGGCCTCCGTTGGGAGGCACTACTTGGCCTTGTCAGAAAAGGCTTTGGGCGCCAGCTGCGAAATTCCTAACTCCTCTTTCTCCATCAGACCCCCGCTGGCCCGAATCTAAAGGCCAATCGCCCACAACCCCACCGCGTTGGAGACAGCCGTCTCCACTCCCTTTCGGCCCAGTCCTAGCAAGGAGGCCCGGATCGGCGGCCCTGCTCACCTTTGCAAGCGCTGATTAAGAAATAGCCATAAGGCGTGATGCCGCTGAAAGCCAAATCGACCACCGGCCGCGTGTGGCCCGAGCAGGTGAGCGGCGTCTGCCTCATTGCCATGGCGGCGGCGATCCGGTTCTCCAGCCAAGGGTGGTCGCGTCTTTTCTCTCTTCCTGCGGCGCCGCTGGCTCAAGGCCCCCGCCCTGACACTGGAACTGGGCCGGGAGACAAGGGGAAAGGCCAATCCGGTGGCGCCTGGGTCAGGAAGGGGTTAGGGGTGGGTTGGGGAGCCTGCGACGGGCGACCGACAGCCGCCGCGGGAGGGAGAGGGAGGGAGGGAGGAAAGTCGGGGAGGGGGAGAGCCGGAAAACCGGTGGCCACGATCTTGTACCGTGCACACCGGTACCGGCAGGAAGTGACGACACCAATGACGCAGGCGGCCGTCGGAAATGACGATGGGTGGGGAGGCGGGCTCTGGGTAGAAGAAAGTGAGCGGAACAGTAGCGCGCAGGCGCCAACTCCGCACACGCTGCGCACGTGACGTGGGCCCCACGCCGTCTGCGTACGGCGCGTGCAGGAGCCCGGGCTCTGCGAGTTGGTCCCGCGCCCACTTTTGCGCCTCCCCGGAGGGCCTTACTTGTCGGGGCCGAGTTGGCGGCCGCCGAATCTGCTGTGGGCGCAGACCTGTGCTGGCGGCCGCCCTGCAGCCCGTCCGAGCGGGCCAAGCATTTGGGCCCCTGCTCACCTGCTCGCGGAAAACGGAGCGCGTCCCGGCGGCGGCCCTGACCGTGTTACCAATTTGTGTTTAAAACTAGGCAGCTCCGCAGGGTTTGGCTACAAGTAAGTCCCTTAAGAAACGTCATTCCCCAGTTACCCTTCCTGTAACTTCCTGGGTGGCTACGTTTTAGTCGTGAGTAGTAGATAACTTAAACACAGTTAAGTTTATCTTACTGTCCTTTTGGAGGACAGGACTTTTTATGAAATAGTTGCATCAGTAAAACTTGAAGGAGGCCCTCCCTGGTGGCGCAGTAGGTTAAGCAACGCACTGTGAAGCAAAACACAACCACTGCAGCACGAGTTCGATCCCTGCCGCTGGCTGGGGAGGGGACCCACAGGGCACAGCAGGCCTCTCCTGTCTCCCCGCTGCTCCCCTCAGCAGTGTGTTTCAGTCAGTCTGCCTGTTCTGCTCCCCACTCTGTCTCTGGTGGATCCTCTCACCCTCCACACCTCTGGCCTCTACCCCAGTTCTTGTATTCATGAATAAATAAATCCTAAAAAAAAACCCCAAAACTTGAAGGGGCTGAAATCCAAGATCTACAAAGGTCAGACTTTATACAATTCAATGAAAAGTAAATAAATTAAAAGACGGGCAGGGCAGAGAATCAGGACATCTACCCAAGAATATTTAACATTACTTACCCCTAAGGAAATGCATACCAAAACGAGATACCACTTCACTCCTGTGAGAAAGACCCATATTAAATTTTATATGTGTGTGTATGTTCGTGCATGTCAGGTAGGTAGGTGGGTTGATGGATAGGAGTGGAGAGAAAGGAACCCTTGTTCACTGTTGGTGGGAATACAAGTTGGTCTTTTCCCTGTGGAAAATAATGTGGTGGTTTCTCAGGATGTTAAAAATAGCTCTACCATTTCATCTAGCAATATTCCTCCTTGGTTTTCGTCTGAAGAATGTTCAAACATTAACTTGAAACTATGTCTGCATACCTATATTCATTGCAGCACCTACTAACCATAGTCAAGTGCCCAACCACAAATAAGCGGATTAAGATGTAGAACATATAAATGAGAGAATATTATTCAGCTATTAAAAGAGATCAAGTCTTGCTATTTGTAAGATAGAACTGGAGGGGATTTTCCTAAGTGGAACAATCCAGAGGGAGACAGAAAATACTGGATTATTTCACTGAAGTATAGAGATAAAAAAGAACTGACAACAAAGTCTAGATGCAAAACTGCAGAACTGAAGCTGCTTAAGGGGAAGTTTGGGGAGAAAGGAAAGCTGGTCCTTACACCCATTGTGTGATGCTCTCCCCTTGTATAGGACTGAACTTAGTAACTTGCTTTCTACTAGTAGAATGTGGCAAAATAATGAAATAGTACTTAAAAGAATAAATTATAAAAGTCTGAAAGTAAAATAAAACTGAGCACATTATAAAACAGAAATAGAAATAGAAGAAGGTAAAAACAATATAAATTGGGACTTTGCTGTTGTCTTCCAGCTGGTAGCACAATCTGGTTATCACTGCTCTATGTTACAACCGAAACTGTTGACTGGTTGCTGAAAAGCTTTGTGAAGGGGGCCTCCCTGGTGGCACAAAGGGTTAAAGTCAGTGCTATCAAGCTATGACCAGCCATTGCAGGGTGAGTTCCACCCCTGAGGTGACATCTCCGGATAGTCTATCACTTGGTGTGAAATACTGAAAGCATCTCCTGTTAGGTACAAGACTGGTGATTGCTACTATCACTACCATATCAAACAATGTTTAGATGACACAAAAAGGTCAAATGTTGCAAAGAAAGTTACAAATCTATGATTTTGTAAAGGTTATTTATGAGATTATACGTTTTAAAAAGTTCTAATACAAATTACTGGAATTTTAGCAAGTTTGCTGGATTTAAAAAATAGTGAAAACATTTACATTTTATACCCATCAAACAGAAAATATCATTTTAAAATATGCAATATAAAATGCATCAGAAATATGAACTACTTGGCAATCTGACAAAGAATATGTATTTCCCAGCAGGAAAAAAAAATTGACACACAGAAATGTAGAAATTGAGATGAATTTATTGAATGGCTAATTTATTGAGCTGTGGTCAGGATTAAAAGCATCCAACAAGGAATAGTGAGGAAACCCTGGTAAAAAAAAATAGGTCTTAATCACAGATAGGAAAGAGCAACTGAAAAGAAGCAGTTATTGGAACTTGAATTCACAGAACTATGCAGAGAAGGCCCCCGGGAGAGCCGCATGAGTCAGGATGGAACACAGTTGCCGGAGCCACCAGCAGCCCAGTCCTGGGCTGGAAATAGGGAAAAGAAAGTCCACACAGATCACTTGCCCATGCTGCCCATGGGCCAACCTAGTCAGAGGCCAGAAGGCAAGGGACTCCTTTGATGGTACCCTCAAGTGTCAGTTTTCTAAGATATGAGCCATAGTGAAGTAGTGAGAGTGATCTGATGAAATAAATTGGAATATTCAACATAATATTTCAGACTTCAATGGAGAATGAATGTCGCTGAAAACATCAAAATATTAAAAAGTGGTAAGGGGAATATTTTGTTCATGGATTGGAAGAAACTATATTGGGAAAATACCAGTGTCCCCCCATTGGTTGAATCATGCCTTACCCTCCCCCCGGCCCCAATTCATATGTTTAAGTCCTAACACCAGTATGTGGTCATAATGTTACTCTGTGTGGACACAGGAGCTCTAAAATAGTAATATAAAATGAGGTCAAATGGGTGGACGCTAATCCAATATGACTTGTGTTTTTATTAGACTAGATTAGAACACAGAAAACAGATCAAGGGATGATCGCAGGAAGACACAGTGAGAAGGTAGCCATCTGCAAACCAAGGAACCATGTCTCAGAAGAAGCCAAACCTCCAATGTCTTCATCTTGGACTTCCAGCCTCCAGAATTGTGAGAACATAAATTTCAGTTGTTTAAACCAACCAGTTTGGTATTTAGTTCTAGCAGCTGTAGCAAATAATATCTCGATTCCTTTACAGATCCAATACAATTCCAAACAAAAGTGCCAATTGTTTTAAATTAAACTCTTCATGCTAATGTTAAAAATGATATAACAAAAGCCATAGATGACACTCCAAAAGAAAAAAAAAACTTTAAAGGCTAGAATATTTTGACATTGTAATAGACACTGTGGCAATGGCATAAAGTAAGAATAGAAAAAGGAAACAAAATAGTCCATATAGAGAGAAATCTAGTTAATAACAAAACTGATGTGTGGATCAGTGGGAAAAAATAATTTCAATAAAGTCCCCAAGGGAACTCAGAGACAGATAGGTCCCTATTTGAACCTCCAGATGAGGGCAAGCTCACTAGCATGCTGATCTCCTCCTTTCAAGACAGATAAATCATGCTCGATTTCTGATGGAAACTATGCGCTAACAATTTGTGATGTTGTTAAGTTGTTGATTTCCCGAGACCTTGTTATCAACAATAGAAAATGAACACAATATTTAATGAGGAAACAAAGTTGAAAACAAGTATTTGTGAAAATCCAGTATTTTAGATATCGCTACTTTTAGTGATGTATCCGTTATTTAGCTAGTTATCACAGCAAAAAATATGAGTGGACTAAAGAGCTTAAAGTCATTGAATTAAAAAAAAATTTTTTGTTATGTTGAAACCAAAATAGTATCAGCAACAACTGAGGTTGATAAAAACACACTAGGAAATTTCTGAAATAAAGAACACTTAACAACAAGACTTAATAACAGTGCGGAATTACCACTGTGCAGGGGTTGCTTGTGGTGTCTGTCCCAGATCTCCTTTGGGCTGTGTGTACCCACATTTGCTTCTTTTCTTACAGGTGTACTTCACCAAAACGTATTTTCGCTGCGCCCACTAGATGGCAATCTCTCTACATGCATTGCCCTGTTTATAGCTTGCTGCATTGCTGCAACTTTATGGCGTTGGGCATGGTTTAAAAGAATCTTTTCCACTTTGAACAAATTAAAATATATTATTTATACTTAGAAGGTGTTTCAGTGCAAACTAAGAAAAATTTAGGTTTTAATTATCTAAAAGTTAAATCAACTCCTTTATCAACATCTCACATATGTTGGTATGACCCCAGCAGTCCTCTGCTATATTAATCCCTCCTCACTACTTAAAGGTGGCAGACATTCCCGTCACCCTTAAATTTTCTTTTGCTTTTATTCTTGAGTTAGACTTTCAGGCTTGCAAATGATGCCTGCTCTAACCACTGTTCCTCAAAGCTAGCAAGACCTCCGCCCTCTACCCGGCATCAACACTGCCTTGACTCAAGAACTGTGTCCCACAAAAGTTTCCAAAAGTCAGGGCAGTAGGCTATTTCTGTGGGAAAGCCTGATGGCACAAAGCCATGTCCGAATGATTTTAAAGATCTGAAATAATATCTTCAGGGTTATTAATAGATATTCCTAATACTGTAAAGGATGGTGAAGGTTTTAGAACTTAACTTTTGCCCATTTTTCACCAGTTTCCCTTTAGCCGATTACCAGCATCAAAGAAATCTCAAATCCTTTGCAGTTGTTTTCTCTTTTTCTTTGCCTTTATACTCAGACTGTTTAGCGGCAACAAATCCTGTCTGTTTCACTTTAGTTAGAGGATGACTTATCTGCCTGATGCTGTATTTTCAATTTACAATAAACATTACTCAGGGGATGAGTCAAATTTTGTAGACTCAGAGCTGTTTTTCTACCAGATCAACTGGGCCTTTTGCTTTTAAACACATGAGATAAATTTCTAAGATCAAGACTTAAAAGCTGAATATTATTTTCAAGGAGAATTACTATATGTTGGAGAAGAATGTATGAGTAAATTATAATTTTTCATAGTCTTTTCTGAGTAAAACACATATTAAATTGTTTTAAAAGCTCAAAGAAGAAATATTATTCACTTCTTTTCCTATTCAGGCAAAGAATCCTTTAAGAGGCTATAAAGCGAATTGTAAAGGTTTGTATTTAGAAAAACAAATCTAATATCTTGGCATTCTCATCATTTTCCCTAGTGAAATTTTGTTATTTGGAGTTCTGTTGCTATTGTGGATGATGATAAAGACAGTATGAAAAATAGTGTGGTTTGAGATTAAACTAGATATCAAGCTATATTTAGAAACCATTTTTGTAAATTATTACATTTTCATTTCTTTGTGTTATCTTTAAGATTAAATATTTTCTTAATTTACATTAACACTTAGGGCTGCAAATGAATTCCAAAGCATGAACTCTACGCATTTGACTGAATCAGTCTTTCTTAGAATAACAGAACTGCAAATGCAGTGCTTGCTAGTCCACAATTTTCTGTGTGACCTCAGTGAGTTAATTATCTCCTTTGTGCGCTTAATCCTCTTACCGAGCAGCCCTCATCCCTCTGCAGTTATGCCAATCTATGAGGCTGACTGTTTCTCTTTATTCCTTGCAGATGGAAAGGGGTGGGGGAAGGAGAATTAAAATAAGAGAATGTCAAGCCTGCATTCTGCACTAATCTAGGAAATGTGGGTTCAATGTCTTGAGAATTAAAAAATTTTCAGTCCTCTGATAACTTCAGAACATCGTTGTAATTTAAAAATAAGATTAGCCATCAACATTCAAACTGAATATTAGTTGCTTTTCAGTGATTTTCTTCATCTAGTCAAACTTAAAAAAATGGCACCATCTGTGCTTACTAATTGTTATTTTGTGTGAGTGTAACGTGAATTTCAAAATAAATGGAATGAAATATTTCTTTTCCAAGCACTTCCTGTCAATTCATTTGAAGAACATTTGTAGAGCACTGAAATGGATGAATAAGAGACAGTCTTTCCTTAGATTCTGGTGATGTTTCCAAAGGTCATTTAGTGCTGTGTTCCAGGCAGTATCTGGAAAACTGGGGACAGAGCTATAAACAAAGCATAGAAAAGTTATGCTTTCATGAAGCTTATATTTTAGCAGGACCAGAGAGTAGATAAGCTATCAAATAAGATATCTGGTGTTACACATAGTAATGAGAACTATGGAGAAATAATATTAATGCAGGGATTGTCGCTGATAAAGCCACATATTAGCAAAGTCATGGAAGAAATAAAGGAGTTAGACTGGTGGGTAAGTGTATGGAGAATGTTTCAGGAAAAGGAAGAGCAAGGAGCCCATCAAGGCTTGGATGGAATGATCCAGATAAGCCTGGAGGAAATGAAGTGAAGGAAGTAAAGGGGCAGATCACCTAGGTCTTCGCAAACAATGTAAGGATCTGGTGTTACTTAGAGAGAGATGGGGAGCTAACAAGAGACTTTTGAATGAAAAGGTGGATGGGGGGGGGGGTCCTCCCTGGTGATGCAAGGGATTGAATAGTGCACTATGAAGCATCTGCAGTCACTACAACACAAATTCATCCCCAGCCAGGGAGGCGACCCACGTGGCACAGCAGACCTCTCCTGCCTCACCCACTGCTCTCCTCAGCAGTATATCTCAGTCAGTCTGCCTGTTCTGCACCCCACTCTGTCTCCTCTGGATCCTCTCACCTAATCACACTTATGGCCTGTACCCCAGTTCTTGTATGCATAAATAAATCTTTAAAAAAAAAAGGGTATATGACCTAAAGTTAATACAGGGACACAAAGTAGGAGGCTACTGCTCTTTTCTTCAGGAGAGATGGTGGAAACCTGCACCAAAGTGGTAGCTGTGGAGGTGATAACAAGTGGTCAGATTCTAGATAAGTGTTAAATGAAAAGTTGACAAAACATGGTGATGGATTGGGTGGAAGCAATGAGAGAAAGAATCAAGAACTTTTAAAAATAAAAACAGATTCACATTTACTAAATGCTTGTGATGGAGGATAAAGAACAGAGAAGGAGACACCGCAAGGTCAAGAACCTGCCCCACACAAGGAGGTAGGGTAGAAGGGATCAGCGTAAGCGGTAGACCCAGTTACAGAAACCAAGACCTTAGGGGTCAACGCCCAGATCAAGAAGTGCAACCCCCAGACAGATGCTGTAGGGCGTGTCAGGAGCGCAGACCTGAAGGTGAAGACATGGAGATTCAGGAACAAACCATCCGCCCACAGAGATGAGCCCCTCCCCACCAAAAGATGATAGAACCTAATGGTGCCCCACTTAGGGGCAGCTCCTCCTGCCCACTTGTGTCTATGCCTTTACCTTTCTGTGTACTTTACCTTTCTGTCCCTTTCTCTAGTAAACCTGCTCTTAAAATATAACCAACCTCTCTGCCTCGTGGAGAAACTCGCCTGGGAACTGGCCACGCGCTGCTGAACAGGGAGCTCCGGTGAGACCTTCCCAGAGCGAGCCCAAGAACCCGCTCTCCAAACCCACTGACTCCAAAACGACATCATCTATACAGGTACCCTTTGTTTTAGAAAGTTTGGGTTAAGCTACTTAGCTTTTACAAAAAACTTGCATTAGTTCCTGCTTTCACTGACTGAAAGAAATCCAAGGAGTATTTTCACTTTTAACATAGAAGTTGAAAGTGCACACAAGGTCAAAGTAGGTTTTCTAGCAACCACTTTAGAGGCGCTGGCACCCCCAGCGGGAGAGACACCTCACCAGGCTCCTCCCCTTCACTGTTTTCTCCAGGTCTCTATCATCACATCCCTGCTTTTCCTGTATGTGTGCATTATCTTAGGGTTTGTATGTTATTTGGTATGATAGGTTGTTTTCTGAGCCTGGAAATACAAAAATATTTACATATAAACTTAGTCATTTCTTCTTTGCTTTATGCCATTTGCACTAAAAGAACGTTTCTTAGAAACCCCATACTTTGGGATAGGGAGGGAAACCTTAATTGTGTAGTATAAAACATAGCTTCTATTCTATTTTGATTACAAACAGCAACTTCCATCAGATTGTTTTTTTATTTTTCTAAGTCCTATTATAGTTTCACGTTCTGTTTTAGTACTTATTTGTCCTGCTAAGACTTCATCCTACATCAAAACTTTGCAATTGCAATGGAATACAATTGAGAACGTAGGGACCTAATTTTGGTCAGAAAAGACAATATAATTTAAAATGCTCACATATCATATTATTGCTGTAAAGAAAGTAAAGCAATTCTTGTTTAATTTTATACCAATGCTATATAATAAACATTGAAAGCTCTTCTCCTTTATACTTCTCCAGTTTGCACAGAAGGGACATGCCCCAGTACACTCTTCCTCAGGCTCAGCACACTGACCCATCGCAACAGCAAATGCAGCCAGTCCTTTTTAATAACAGACAGCCACTACAATCAGTCCTCCGGAGACCAAGACATCTCTGTGTTTCTTTCCATGCTAAGTGAATGTTTTACGCAGAGGAAAACTTTGTTATCTGATTGCTCGACAGAAGGCAATGGCAGCAGAGTCCTGACACATAAAGGGACCTGAGTTTCTTCCTTGGTCTGCCACCAGGAATTAGATACCTCAGAGCAACAGCATTTGGTTCTCACATCACACATTGTGGAGCCCAGGTGTCTGAAGGCAAGGTGTTGGCAGGGCCATGTGCTCTCTGAAGTTCTTAGGGAAGCATCTCTTTCCTGCCTTTTTCTTTGTCTCTGCTGTCCCTGGCACCCTCGGTGCTCCTTGGTGATAGATTCATGACTTCAGTCTCTGACTTGATCTTCACTTGGTGTTCTCATTGTGTGTGGTAGATTAATTGTAGGCTACTAGTTGATTATAAAAGGACATAATTCAAGAACAGTCAGATGGAAGAGATGCACAGGGCAAGTACGTGGGAAGGGGTGAGGTGCTCCGTGTCCTTTCTCTCTGTGGTCACCACTCTCCCAGCATCTCCACAAGTTTGCCAGTCAGAAGCTCTGAATATTTTTTAGTCAAGTAACAATATTTTTTAGTTAGTGAGAAACTGAGCTGATACTTTTTTACCATGGCACAGCCTGTGTGTTGTTATTTTTTTATACTGAAGTCATAAGGCCTGCCAAAAAGGATTTACTTCCTCTCCAAGTCCTAATATATGTTATACTCTAATATATGTTATACATATGTATGCTATCATACAGGAGCACAGTAGTGCTCCTGTAATCTCAGTCAGAAAACAAACAGAAATCCTTGTTCTATACTAACAATTAGGCTCCCACTCTGTCTCCATCAAAGACCCTGCCAGATCTTTCGGATCAATTCAAGACACCAAGTGATTCACCAGACCCTGAGACAAATTCAGGAATGAGAGAAGTAGAGAACCATTTCATCTATTACATTCGGTAAAGGTAATGCAAAACATTGGTTGTGCCTTTCAAACGATGCCATGCCCTTGCTGTTTTCTATTGAAGCAGAAACAGTTTTTAATCATCTCCTCTAAGAGACAGCTCTTGCCTGGGCACTGTCATTGGCACAACCCTTCCGTGTGAGCAGACCTCGTGGAAAGCAGCTCAAGTGCGGCCCGGCTAGTCTTTCTGCAGGCATGCCGCTAGCAGCTGCTTTGGGCTTTTCCTCCTCATGCCTGGGGAATTCATTTAGACCAAACTCTGAAGACCAGGGTCTCTTTTGAGTGTAGCGGCCTAGGGATGGCCAAGGGAAAGAAAGCGTGAAAGGGACTGACGCCTCATTCACTGTTACTACTCAATATTACTTTTTTTAATATTCATATGTCTTCACCAGCTTCAGACATTCTTTAAACCTGGGCCTCTAGGAAACCTCATTTCTTTTGCTGGGCCATAAGAGCTGTAAGGCTTCATTTAGAAACACTTCCTGAGTGTATGAATTGATACTTACGGAGGATTCAGTGGTGAAAGGGTTTGGCTCTCATGGAGAGACAAGTAATAAGCAAGCACATATGTTAATGATGTAATTTCTCAAAATGAGAGGAAATAAAATATAAAAGATACCAAATGTAGAAAATGTAAAGGAAATAAACTGGATGGAGCAGCAGAGTTCCCTTGGGGGCGGGGGATGGGAAGTATAGAGAAGCCTCTTTAGAATGAGTGAGCCGAGCAGTGACATTGACCTAAGATCTGGAAATGACGAGTAAACGGTCATCTTAATGAATACTCCTTTAACACCCGGCGTGTTTAAGTCTGGGGTTAGGTATGGAGAAGGGTACACTGAGGGTCAAACAAAGATGAAGAGACATGGTCCTTGTCCTCTGGAACCTACTGTCCAATGAGGAATATGGACACATGTTTTAAACCATAACTCTCAGTAGAAACCTTGGAATGGCGATACAAACGAAATTCCAGTATCGCGCAGAAAGAGAGGGATTGTTTCCTTAAAGTATTTGGAAAGATTTCAGAGATACCTTTGCAGATGAGGGAACAGCTGACTTTGGCAATAAAGATAATGGCTCATGGTTGTCATGCCCTTTATATGTGGCAGACAATATGCAAATAGGATTTACAGGATTACTTCCATTTAATCCTCCTGCCACTGCAGTCAGGTTCTAGTCACCACTCTCATTTCACAATAAATTGATGAACAGGGGTTTGAATAAGTTCATCTAAGTGTAGAGCTTACTCTTTACAATTATTTTCTGCCTAAATATATGAGTTGGTTAACAATGTTCTTTGCTTTTGGAACTTACTCTTTTGGTGCTGTGTATCACCTCAGCAATACTAATCATATATTTTTTGATTCATATTTGATTCCCAAAATATTTGCTATATACAAAACTTTTAAAATTATGAGTTAAATGTTATAGCTCCCCAAATCTAAGAATGCACAAGTTATTAGGCTGCAGTATGTTGTAGGTATCATAGTTTACTGTTAACTAAGCAGAACTTCATTTTACTTATTTCACTGAAACTGATACCAGAAAGTAAATATATGTGTATAGACAAAAGGGGAAAGTGATTCACTTTTAAAATTCTTTCCCCAGAAGATCAAGCCAAGAACACCACATCTGTCAATGGATGTAGTCAGCAAAAGAGAAGTAGTAGATAAAGTTGGGTCTCTGAATGGGAACCTAATATGTGAGCTTTAAAGTTGGGCAGATGCTTTCTTGGGAAAACGAGATAATAGTTTGTATAATTTGTATTTGGTAGAAAATAACAAAATAATACCGACACATTGTATCTTTTCCTTTCCATTTATTTTTTCATGAAACTGTAATATCTTTTGTGACTCTGGAGATGTAAGAATGCCACATATTGATTTATTTGTTATTTTCTGTCTGTGATAGATGATAGATGACCCACAGGTTATATTCTGTTATGTTTTAGGTAATGATGCTGAGGATAATGAGTTGAGGATAAGCCTGTATCAAATTTTGAAGATGAGACATTGACTATTAGTGTTTAAGTCGCTGGTTGAAGTTTACTTAGGTGCTGGCTGTAATTCTTTCCAATCTTTTAAAATTTATGTCCTAACAGAATAAATTGAAGAGTGCAGTTTGTATTCTGGGAGATTGATGAACACTTCTAAAAATTGGGTCTCTCAGTAGAAAGGATATAAACTGAGTTAGACTGTCTATTTGGCTATCTTACTTTTTAAACACTTATTCTTTGAAGATTAGTTAAAGAACTTTTGGTTGTTTTACTTCTTTAAGGACTGGGAACAAAAGATGATATACTGACATGGGTATAGATTTAACAATCAACATTAACTTAGATACAACTATGGAATCTAATTTGACATAATACATGAAATATATCTGTTCTTACATTGTGCATATCACCATTAATTGATACATGCATATTATATAATATATGCATTTATGACTAGATATGTATGTGTACATACAGAATGCATATTAAAATGTCATTTTGTTCATTTTTAATACTATGTAATATAGAATGACTTGTAGCTAGTATAAAGTGTAAAAGAAATTTCCTACTATTTTTAAGCATTTAGGGAGAGAGAGACAAAAGTTGCAATGATTAGAATTGCAGAAGCATACAGGTTCTGGATTATCCGGATTGTGTGGTTGATCCAGAACTCACCTACAGACTTGATACTTTAGTAAACATAGCAGATTGTGATTTTTAAAGGCAATTGCAATAAGCATCTCCTATCCACATGTTCTTCAATACCTTGTCACTATCCAAACACTGGGCAGGCCATTGTGACTGGTTCAAATAAGACAGGTCATTTAAAAAAAATCCATATCAAGTTTTTTTTTGTGGAATTCACTAAAACAGTGATTGTGCTATGGAGAAGCCCTATTTTATTTATTAAGATTTATTTATTTATACATACAAGAACTGGGGTACAGGCCAGGTGTGGGGGGGTGAGAGGAGTCACCAGAGACAGAGACAGAGTGGGATCCACTGAAATACACTGCTGAGGGGAATAGCAGGCGAGGCAGGAGAGGTCTGCTGCGCCATGTGGGTCACCTCCTTGGTGGGGGATCGAACTCGTGCTGCAGTGGCTGCGGATAGCTTCGTAGTGCTGTTCCTTAACACCTTGCGTCACCAGGGAAGCCCCAGCCATGTTTTAAAACCTGCATATTATGAGAAAAACATTGGAAGATACAGAAGAAAGTGAGAGGAATGTATAGGAAAAGACCTAGAAAAGATCACCAGGAACTCTTGTATTTGAGGACTGGATCAGAGGAGTCGGCAAAGTTAGCAAAGAAGAAGCTTTCTGGTGGAAAATAATATGGACGTGTCTCAAAATACTAAAAGTAGATCACCGTAAGATCCAGTAATTCCACTCCCTAGTTATCTACCAAAAGAGTGGAAAACCGTTAATTGGGAGGGATTTATTTATTGCAGCACTTGTGTTTGTTTCAGCCCTATTTACAATAGCCAAATTATAGAAATAACTTAAGTACCTGACCACAAATCAGTAGATACAGAAGAAGACATGGTAAATATACACAACGGAATACCCAGCTATATAAAAAAAAAAAAGATAAAATTTTGCCATTTGCAACAGCATGGATGAACTTGGAGGGGATTATGCTAAGTGAAATAAACCAGAAGGAGAAAGACAAATACTGGATGATTTCACTCATATGGAATATAAAGAAACAAAACAAAGGAACAGACAAAAATGAACCCTTGAGGCTGTTGAATTGAGGCTCCCAGAGGGGTTGCGGAGCAAAAGGTCAGCGTCGGGGGGAAATGGACTGTGACGGAGGATTATGGCTGCCTTGGTGGTGCACCTGGATGTAGTAGTAGTATACATCTGAAGCAGTGTGAACATACACATCTGAATCTTATATGGCATTGTACACTAATATTGCCTCAATAAGCAATAATATCGATCAATAAAGCAACCTGGCAAAATACAACAAAATAACTCTTAGACTGAAAATTATTGTGGAATGGAAGCAAGAGGAAGGACATAGGGGAATCGGAGCATTGGTGCTAGAGCTTTTGTGGAGGGCAAATAAAGCATGTGCGCGTGCTGAGGGCTGAATTGTGCTCCAAGCATGTATTTGTGAATGCATCACAAGTCAATAAAATTTTGAAGAAAAAAGTGAAAAAGCAAATGATCTTGGAAATAGCAGAATGTGCAGTCAATGGTAACTAAAAAGCCAGGGGAAGAGGGTGTTTTGAGGATAAGGCGTCTGTCGAAGTCGATCATGTTTTATTTTTGTTGTAAGTGAAAATTAAAGTCAGGTAAAAGAGATCAATTGAATGGGGAAGGGTAGAACTTGCTATACTTTGTTAAACATGAATTTAATGAGGCTCATACATGATGTTGATCTTTTTTTTCTCAGCTCATCACTTCCTGCTGTGTCACTTGGCCATGATGTTGACTTTTAATAATGCACTCATGAAACTTAGTATTATAATGCAGTATTCAATAAAAAATAAAAATAAAGATCTTGTCTAGAAAGATATCACATATCACTAGGTGCAAGATCAAATCAAATTGATTTTATATGAGGAGGGAAAATAGCATAATCCCTGCCTTTTAGAAGTTTGCAGCTATAATTGGGAAATAAACTATATGCATAATGGCATGGCAGCAAAACACCGTCATTATATTTGGGAACGTGAGGTTGTTCAAAGTTAAGGGTTATCTAAGTTAGGTGGCTGCAGTTAATACCCGAGGCGGCGTAGTTAAGAGTGGCAGAGAGCAGGAGTCAGAGCTCATGTCGCCAGCATCCGACACGATGGCACAAGGACTGGAGATTCTCTGGGACTTGAAAAGCCGTGGGAAGTCTTTGAAGACGTGGTCATCTGCTGGTTGAATTTTTCTAAACCTGGAGAGAATTGAAATCTGAAACCTGACAAAAAGATGATTACAAAATCCAAGCGTGGTTTGCCTCAGTGAGAGATGCATTCTTTCCAGAAACTGTTGTTTTAAGCATGTCAATGTCAACTTTTTTAAAATAATAATTGCTAATAAAACATTAAGTTTTGTCAATAATAGGCCAATTTCTTGGGCTTTTTTCATAGAAAAGTTTTATGTGTTCCAGACTGCCTTTATAAATCCTTTAAATCATTTGTTATAATTGTGCATAAAAATTTTACAACCTATTTTACAGCCTTTCTCAGCACCAACCCTAACTTTTCGTTCACTTTAACTGAAAAAGAATATTTTTTCAATCTACCATTTTGTCTTAGGTGTTTTCGATCTTTTTCTAGATGCTTAATTTTAGCTCAGGACTGGGCTCTGATTCCATGACTTATCTGACCAAGGAAGTTGTAAATTTACTAACACCTTTCAAAAGATCAGCGTGTGTTCTGCTAACACTGTTAGTTTCTGAGCCAAAAGACCTCTATTATAGGCAGAATTAATAACATACTAGAGTTCTAAACCAGATTTCTAATGCAAAAGAGAAAGTAAACAACGTGAAGAAACAAATCCTTTAAGTAAAGACTAACCATACAACAATTTCTTAAAAGTTAACTTTTTTTATTGAGGTAACACTGGTTTATGACACTCTATATGACTCAGAGGCCTTCGGTCACAGTCTTCAGAAGTGTGTCACCACAAAACCCATGCCCGAGACATCATGGTCCTCCCCCATCACCCATGGGCCCCTCCACTCTTTGCTGTTCACCCTCTTCCTTCCCCACTGGTAGCCTCACTTCAACAGTCATATTTCTGGGATTTGTTATTTTTTTTTGTGATGTATGTTCTCTTATTTTGTTTCTCTCTATTCCACATGAGTGAAACCATCTGGTATAATCAACCATATCTCAGGCAAACAAAGCAATAATTCTTAAATTACATTGGCCTTTAAGAGACTAACATCAATAAGCCTGAAAACCATAATTGCTTCAATGATTCAGAAGTTAGCCTAATAATAATATTGATTAAGTCATTTTAAACTGTTGATTCTAAGCCATACCTTTTTAGAGAGCCTGCTAGGAAATAAAAGATATTAATTACTTAGACTCCTGCGTTGCCCCTAACGTCCTTCTTCTGTGATCCCAGCTGAGTGATTTGTAACTGTGGGATACTTATTGGAGGTTAATATAGCTACCTACTAAAATTTCCTGTAATAAGTCTACTTTTTCATTAAAAAAATCCTTTGAGATATAAATGTAGGACATCATCACTTACAGTTAGAGCTTACCAAAAATAAAAATCATAATTTATGAGATAAACTTAGTTTAGTATTGCTATAATGATTCAAGGTTTTAGAAAATTTTAAGATCACTGTTTTGAACATTGTAATTGTGCAAAGTGGCATGTAAAAATATTTATCCCCCCTTTTCAAGTAACTATTGTGTTAATCTAGGTGTGCTGAAAAGCAGATGCCAAGACAGTGTTGAATGGGGAAAGATTTTGTGGCTGCTGTGAGACCATCTTGCGAAAGAAAACGGGGACAGGGCCAGAGAAGGCTGGGTGACAGTTCAGATGCTGATGCAAGTCTGATCCGAGAGAAGGAGAAAGTGAAAAGTGAGAAGGAGGTTTGGGGGAACCAGTTAGACCCCAGGACAGTCACAGAGACTCAGCACTGCCATTGGTTTAGCCGGAGTGGGCTGACAAAGAAGCGTTTGTCTCCGTAGGCTGGTCTACCTTGGTGTTGGCACTGCACCTCCCCGTTGGCTGAGTCTGCTGTGAGGCGCATATCCTTAGCTCAAACACTCATGAGTCCAAAGCTGAGGCCCTCCCTTAATTACTTTCCCAGTAGCAGGAAGTTCGTTGATACATTCCCATGGCTGCCACAGCCGCCAAATCAGCGTCTTCAAGCCTGACTTCTTTCCTGATTTTTGCTCCAAGTTTATGAACTGCCTACTAGAAAGCCCCATCTGAATTGTGTGCTGAAACCTCAGATTTGGTGAATCCGTGCGTTCCGTATTGAATACATTAATTCTGGCCTAACACATAGCGCCGTGCTCCCAAATACTGAGAGCAGTCTTTACCTCTCCTCTCCCTTTGCCTTCTGGATCCGAATGACTAATGACTTCTGTTGAGGCCAGTCTCTACCCCCATATTCCCTCACATCCTGCCTGCAGGCCCCTCACTGATTTGCTGTTGGACCTTCA
The DNA here is from genome assembly GCA_019455555.1 of Galemys pyrenaicus. Lineage (NCBI taxonomy): Eukaryota > Metazoa > Chordata > Mammalia > Eulipotyphla > Talpidae > Galemys > Galemys pyrenaicus. Next base: position 3,506,510 of record JAGFMF010011760.1, on the reverse strand, counting down.
TCACCTTTATGGTACATTATCTGCACTGTGATCTTCACTGCGGCGCCTTCACTCCCTGTTCTCCTCTCTAGTCCATTTTAAGTGCTGCTGCCAGGTTACTCTCACGTTACTTGAAGGCAGATGTGATTGTTCTTAAAAAACAAAAATAAATAACAACACTTGAGTGGCTCCCAATTTCTTACAAAATGAACTCTAGCCATAGATTGTCTTCCAAGCACCTCCATGATTTGGCTCCAGTGTAGCTTTTCAATTTTGCCCCCTAAAATCCTTCTCATACATACTGGCTACAGTCTTCCTGAGTTACAGCAGGACCCCGGTGGGGCCACATCATGTTCTGAACTTCCCTGCCTCTGGGAGCTTTGCTTATTGACTCGCTTTTATTTTTTCAGTCATGGCTGTGTTGCTTCCAAATCCTTCGTCACAGCTCAAATCTAACTCAGATGTTAGATCTATCTCCCCAAATCCCTTAATTTGAAGTATTCTGTTTTGCTTCCATTTGCTTGTATGTGAAATATACCTCTAGTTTGTAATTAAATCTGTGGTAGTGGAGAACAAGTGCACATTATCAAACGTGGATTGAAATGGGCTTTGTGAGGAAAGATGTGTTATTTTGTTCATCTGAATACTGAGTGCTGAAATGCAGCAGGAAGGCATAAATTCTGAATAAGAAGTACTCTTAACCTTTAACCCCAAAAAATGGAAATTACAAGTTTCAAAAGAAATGATTTGGTGTCATGGGATGCTGGAATATAGCAGGCGCCACCCAGCAAATTTATCGGTAATTGGACATCATATAATGCAGTAAATTAAATGCCACTACAGCATCTCAGTGAGTAATTTAACTAAATCCCAAGCCACAGTATAAAATAAGTGTAGTGGAATTATTACTATACAAATAGCCAAAATACATACAAGAAAGCTATTTCATTGTGAACCAGAGCAAAACCTAAGCACAATAACAAACCTTCATGTTTATACATGAACTTAGTGTTTGTTGACTATCAGTGCCTAGAGAAAAATGGTTTTTAAAAACATAAATACATACATTAGCTTGTGTGGGATGTTACAACAGTGCCTTTGTTGCATTTAGTTATGGTTTATGGTAGTAATATATTTAAATGTGAAGTGTTTGGGGTATCACTGTAACCCTACTTTAGATCAGCATCTAGTCTATGATTTTTACATTTGGCTAAGAAGGATGCCAATAGGTGTTAAGTGCACAAACTGTGTGTTTCTTCCTTTAAATCCCCACAGCACAGCCCCATGCATCTCTTAGGCATGTACCCATTTAACGAGACTATTGAGAGTAAAAGGTCTGCTGATTCTGTGTTATGTTCTCACAGCTATTTGCACTTGAATGAATGAAAGAAATCAGACCAACTGAATAGGCAGTCAGGAGAAATATAAGGCAAAGTAGAGGTTGGTCAGACAGACAAGGGGGAGGCAGTGCAGGCTGAGAGGAGAGCCTGTGGAAAAGGCACCAAGGAAGAGTGTTCTGTACAGGGAGGAACTAAGAAAGGAAGCTAAACTCATAGAATTCAAGTCATTAAGACTTCACATGTCAGGCTAAACAATTTGGACTTTATTCTTGAGGCAATGGGGAATCATTTAAGGAAACGGAAAGGTGAGACTTGTATTTAAGAAAGGTCATGGTGGCTGTCTGGAGGCTGGCTGGAAGCAGTGGGTAGCAGGTCGACAGCTACAGTGTCAGCAGGGCAGGGGTGCCATGAGGAGGCTGTTACCACATGTCAAACATGACAGCACTAGGGCTGGCCCCAAAGCAGAAGCCATGGGAATGAAGCAAAGGAGAGAGATCTGAGAATTATCTGGGGACATCAAGGGGATCTGGCGATTGACTGATGCTGGTGGTGAAAGGTGGGAGTCTAAGTCAACTTCTGTATCCAAGTGGGCCCCCACCATGACTGCTGTTGCTCAGGAGAAAAGAGAATCCATATGGGAGCTGAAAGTTGGGAAAATAATGGGGTTCATAAAACAAAGAGAAGAGATTTGATTCAAGAGAGAAAGACGAGAGAAAGTTGTTTATAATATTACACTTTGTCATTATCCTTCTATAGCTTGGGTCATCATTCTTCCCTCTCATTGTTCAAACCCATTACATGAAGAAGAACTCTTCTCTTTACAATTTACCTTCCTACAACCCTCTTGTGTCAAATGTAACCGTGCTGAAATCAGCGTGTAGCAAGCTGGCACTTTCTTTACTGTTAAAAGACTAAATTTTAAAGGCACTACTTTCAATCAAAATACTTGGAATCCTGAAAAGGTCACAATCACTTCAATTTAAAACACTGAAGGGCTAAGGTAGCCAACAAACATGTATATGAGAATCATTTATTTTTATAAGTAATAAAAAACCAATTCTGAGGCCATACAAAGACATTTCAAGTAGTACCAATTCGATACCTAATTTCTCTCGCAAGAGAAAGAAGTGTTGAACTATAGGATTATTTCTAAATTTCCAACAACACAAACATACTTTGGGATATCTCCCAAAACCTTGGAACAGAGACTTAATTCATCTATGACACACAGGCCAGAATTTAAGCATTTGAATTCTCAAGCCAGAGATCGTCACTATGGATGACAAACACATTCCCAACTGCCAAGTTTTATGATTCAGTCATGAGAGCATTTGTTGAAACCTTTCCCGTGATTTCAATATCCTCAGACTAGAGTAAATGAAAGACTCAAGAACTTGGGGAAATAAAAAGTTGTAGAAGCGCAGTAGGTTGAGCAACACACTGTGGGGCAGACCACAGCCACTGCAGCACGAGTTCAGTCCTTGCTGCCAGCCGGGGAGGGGACCCACATAGCTCAGGCAGACCTCTCCTGCCCACTGCTGCCCTTGGCAATGTACTTCAGTCAGTCTGCCTGTTCTGCTTTCCACTCTGTCTGGTGAATCCTCTCGCCTCGCGCGACTCTGGCCTGTGCCCCAGCTCTTGTATGCATAGATAGATGGATCTTTAAAAAAAAAAAAAAAGTTGTAGAATAATTCAAAGTATGAGATATTAAAATGCTCTTTTTAACAACCAGGATGATAACTTGAAATCTTTGCACTTTAATCTGAGATGTGTAGGTCGAGTTTATTGTCCTCTATTCTCTTTATTGGATGTCCAAATGATCATTTGACTGTGCTGTTTCAATAGATTATTGTATTTTGCATTTGTTCTGCAGGGTGAACTCTTTGTCTTATAAATGTTACCTGATCACATTGAGAGTGGCAGCAGAAGGTCTATTCCAGACTCATGGAGATATGTCCTGTAAGTATTCAGCATCTTCTATAGTCCAGGCACTGTACTAGTTATTTTCACTTTGAGTTAATTCAAATGGCTTAACTCACACCAGTTCCAGATGTGAAAGGCGTGTTCATTTTCTATTGCTGTGTAACAAATTACCGCTCATTTCGCAGCTTAAAATACCACTAGTTTATGAGTTCAGTGTCTTGTGATCAGAAATCTGGGTATGACGGGAGTAGATTCTCAGTTCAGAGTCTCACTTAGCTAAAATTAAGGGACCAGCCAGACTGTGTTCTCACCTGGACCTCAGGATCCTTTCCCAAGTAGATTTGTGGTTTTAGAGATGAGGTTTACATTTTCTTTCTGGCTGCCAGCAGGGAACTGCACTCATATCATAGAGACTTCCTACAGTCGCTGCCACCTGGTCCCTTTCACCTTCAGGGTCAGCAGTGAAGAATAGCCCTTGTGCTGAATACCCTTCACACTTCAGATCTCTTAAGGAAGATCTCAGTCCCTCTTACAGGTTCACTCGATTAGGTTAGGACAACCTAGGATGATCTCCTTGTCTTAAGGTAAACTGAATTGAAATCATTTCATCAGCAAAACCCTTTCTAGCAGCACCTAGATTACTGTTTGACTGAAATCTGGAAGCTATGTATACTCCAGGGATCAGGGAATCTTGGACACAGTCTTATAATTAAACTTGTCTGTCTCAAAGGTCCCCAAGTGTCAGCTAGCTTGACTAGGGAGGTAGGTGTTTCCAGCCTGTTTCAGTTTGTTGACAGAATCCATTTCTTTGTGGTCTATGACTAAGGACCTTGAGCTATCGTTGACTGTTGGTAGGAATCTCTTACCAGTCCTAGAGGCTAAAATGTAGCTATTTCTGTAGGCTGGTGAAAGAGGAACTTTCTGGTCTGCTGAAACAGAATCTTATGTAATGGAATCAAATCATGGGAGTAATATCCTGTTACCTTTGCCATATTCTTTGTGTTAGAGGCAACTTACAATTTCTGTCCCACACTTTAGGGAATGGACTTATGTAAGAACACGACTTGCAGAAAGCATTAAAGAAAACATACCATGTTTTGTAGAGTCCCCTTAAGTTGTATCTGCTACCAAAAGTCCATACCCAGAGCAACTGTGGAAGAAGTGCAGATCAAGGTGGATTTTAGAGTTCCGTGGACAGGGTCTGCAGGCAGCAGTAGGTAGTCTGCGTATAGGACAGTTGCAATGGATGCCAATTCAAGCGAGGTAAGGGCATCCTATCTCCAGACTCCAGATCTGCTACCAAATTGTCTGTGTTTGGATTGATTGTGAAACTTTACCTCTCTGTGCCTCCCTTTCTTCCTACAAAATGGATATGATGGTACTTCCTCCCAGGGCCATTGCGAAGATTAAGGAGATACCATTTAAAATGGAATCTGACATACAAAAATATTCAGTAAGATTAGACATGATCTTATGTTCCTTATTCTCTCTTGATCATCCACATTCTGTGTTTGCATGTTTGGTTTGATTGCCAAATGTTCTTTTATTGAAACGTTTTCCTGTGTAGTTAGTGGACTGGACATTCCATGCACTGCCAACATCTGTGCCAGGAGGGTGGTGGCCGGGGTCATTGCAGCCCACTGAGCAGTCCTACAGTCACTCTTGTAAAATTATTTTTAAAGACTTGTTTTATTTATGCACACAAGAGCTGGGGTGCAGGCCAGAGATGTGTGGGAGGATGAGGGGATTCACTCCCACTCTGCACCAGAGTGGGGAGCAGAACAGGCAGATCTACTGAAAATTACAGCTGAGAGGAACAGCGGGAGGCAGGAGAAGTCTGCTGCGCCATGTGGGTCCCCTCACTGGCCAGTGGTGCTGCAGTGGCTGCGGATGCTTCATAGTGTGAGACTTAACCCTTTGCACCACCAGGGAGGCCCCTCTGAATCACGTTAAGGTTCCAGTGAGTTTCTAACCGAGAATGGGTGTGTCGTCTGTCAGACTATTTGAGTCTCATCAAAAGTGGTCTTTCTACTGTGTATCATGTTGTTCTGCTACTTTCTGTCTTGGCAACTCCTTGAGGGCTTTGATGAGGGCAGAGGCTGAAGGTACAACATCAGTCTGGGTCTGTCTGTTCTGAATGGTCTTTGTCACTGACCTCCTCACGTCTTTCTAGTCACTGGCTGCTTTTGCAATGTCATCACCAGCTTTGGTGGAGACAAAACCAGAGGACCAGTTCTGGAGATCACAACTTTGATCTGTTCGGGTTGAACTTAGGCAGCCTGGTTGAGACAGCGGGTATCAGATGAGCCTGGATTTGGGACAGCCAAAAAGAGTTGCACCTCAGCCTCCTCTGAACAGAAAGACAAAAGTTAAAAGTCTATTCTAAAACATACATGTTTTTCTTCATGTGAGGATGTTGGCATAGCCTCTCCAGTCTTCTCAACTTTGGAGTGTCCCCATACTCCTTTTCATGGATATGGTAAGGTAGTCCACATTTATTCTTTGTTTACAAATTATCATGCTGATAATACTTTTGCAAGCATTTATTTACAAACTGTTAATAAGTCTTTTGAGGAAAATGAATACTGATATAAATGTCAATTATATATGTCTTGTTCTTTACCTGAGATTGAGTGATAGTCTGTGGTATAAGGGTGATGAAGTGTGGTAAGTGTTTCTGGCAAAAAAGGAAAATACACACATATTCACACACGTGCGCATGTGTGTGTGTGTTTATATAAAGGGGGGAGAGAGACTGTGGCTGTGTGTATGTGTAATTATTGATCACATAATCAAACATCTAAAGAATTTACAGTCCATATTTAAGAGGGGAAATTGAATCAAAATTACTGAATTTAGCAAATCTGTGTTCAGTTCTACACTAAGCTCTATAAAGGAACAAAGATGGAATAAACTTCATTTCCTATTCTGGGACTTACAGTGTTGCTAAGGAAACAAAACTCATACATATTAGCAGCAGACATAATATAAGATGGCATAGGATTGCATTAAAATTAGATAAATAAATATAGGGTATAAGTGATATAAGATCTCAAAGGAGGGTAGATGGAATTTGATGGACTTGCTAGAGAGGCTGGAGAAAGGTTTGGATTCTAAGTGGGTTTCCAGGAGGTAGAGTGCGATGAAATGTACGTTTACAGATGGGAAGTGGGTTGAGCACTAGTTTGCTGTCAGGTCTGATTCTAATGTCTTCATGGGACAACAAGGAGAACAGAGTGAAGGGTTTACCTTAGGGAAAGCGCAGAAAAGCATTTATTCGACGTAGTATTTGTAGGGTTCTCATCACTTGCATTTGGTCACAACAGACCTCAGGGCATGGACCATTAAAATAGCCATTTTAAATACAGGACACAAAATGCCAAAAATGTAAAGTGACCTGTTATATTGTATCTATGTCATACCACAGAATGTTAACTTATTTTCCATTTGTCTAGTTTTTTGTTTGTGTGCTTTAAACAGAAAACTCTATTGTTAATTTTTTCAGTACTTTACAATTTAAGAAAATTATAACTTGCCTTACATGTAATTGCAAATGAATACCCAAGACAACAAAACAGGATATTAATTTCTCATCTAATTAAAAGATGCCACAAAATATCAAATGCTTCATCATTTCTTACAGTTCTGTAAGTTGAAAACGTGCTTTTGGAGTCACCATTTTTAGATTCCCACAACAAATCTTTGAATAGAAAGCATGGTTTATACATAGCTACACTCTATTGTAATAACTTATCGACAGAGTGATATTTTACTATATGTAATGCGAGAATATATTTTTAAGTGGTTATTGATAAATTGCGCTAAATCATGCAAGTCTATATTATTAGTTGAGAAAGCTAGTAATTGAATGTTTTCCAATGGTTTATGGCCTTATCATGTTTCAGAGTCTCTCAGAAACCAATTTTCTGCAGTGAACTATTATAAATAGAAATACAGTTAGATTCTTATAAGCTGAAATCTACTTCTGCCAGCTATAAATTCTTAGTCTAGTAAATACAAGCTCATCCAGTCCTCATAAAGTGTGGCACCGCACTCATTTTCAGCTCTTTCAGTACATCTTGAATGCCTTTCCTTTCTAACTGAAAAAGAATTGTATTCATAAATTCTCTCTGAACTCCCAAGAGCCATCGTGAGTACTGTCTGCAGAGAATCTATTCCAGCAGATAGCCCTGCGATCAGTATTGATTTTGACATTGAATAAGTGAGTTTAATATTCCCTTTTAAACACTCAAGGTTACAAGGAATACAATCTCAAGAAAAAGGTAGAGGAAAAAACAGATATGGGGGTGCAATATTTCATTGTACTAGCAAACAGTCTAATTGTCACTTGAAACCTATCTCTATCTTCAAGTCAGACAAGAGAGGGAGGTAGGTGGAACTGGAGCGTCACTTGGTCTTCGGTGTAGATGTGTAGACATGCACTGCTCAAGGACACCTAGCAGGTGGGGTGAGTTCAGCCCTCATTTGGCTTGCCAGTCTGCATGCATATCCATGAGCATCTGTCTGTTTGGATGAAGGAGTGTCTGTTTTCTCTTTCACACAAAAATTGCATGAACTGGCTTTGGACCTACTAAAAGATCACCCTGCCAGTCCTCAAAGCAAATGCACTAACTGTACGTGGACAGCCTTGAACCCTGTGATAAGTAAGTGCCGTCTCTCTGCTTGTTCAAGTGAAACGTGTGCCTTCCTTTTCTCTGTGTGAAACCAGGTGAAGAAGAACAGGCTCAGTAGATGTTGAAGACAACTCTCAGTTCTCTTTGATAGAGAAGGAAAGACTCCCGTTTCTCAAAAGGCTGTTGCTTATGTTACGTCTCCCTTTCTGTCATGCAATTATTTTTATCTGTTGTGCCATTGGCCCCACATGTTGTGTCATGAAATTTTTTTCAAAGACATATTTAGCTCGGAGACAAAATGTAATGTCATTAATGCCTTCCGTAATCCTCACTGGTAGAATTAGACACCTAACTTCCAAACACCTAACTTCCTGCTTAATTTTACTGCATATTTATTTCTATCACCATTTTTATAATCCTCTTTTTCTAGCAGGGTACTATTCCTTTCCCTAATAACAAAAATAGACCCAGAGTGTGAGGATAATATTGGTCAAATGTGTGTGATAAGTGAGTAGCTGTGAGCCAAGCAGGTCCAAGCACATCACACTGTTGTGTCCACTCTTCTGGAATGCACTGGTGGGTTTCCTCTGTTATCTTTGCTCATAGTCGTCCCTCCACCTTACTTACTTTTCCCATTCTCTTGACCTGTTACAAATCTAACCTGTCTTTTGATTTCTAAGACAAATTCTTCATTCTAAAAGTATTTCCTGAAATATGAGTTTTTTTAACTTCCTCTCAGGATACATATTATAGACTAGAAACAAGCCTTGGCAGGATGAGAACTGAAGGCCAAGTGAATGTGAGCCAAGATGCCAAGGTTCCTGGAACATGTGTCATGTGCCAGAGGTTGGACAGATGTGTAAACCACCTCCAGTGTATTCAAACTAAGAAGGTTGAGCCTGTGGGAAAGCAGATTGGATCCAAGAATTGTAGCCAAAATTTTGGATACTATTAGGGCATTGAGGCCAGTGTAAAGAATTCAGGGGTAAACTTGGAGCATAACAGGTTGGAAAATTTTTATGAAGTTCTTGTCCAGTTTTGGATGAACATTTGGCTTCTCAAAGAGTGACAGCTTGGGAGGCAGTTTCAAAACTTTCAGTCCCCAGTTTGTACTCCTCTTGTGCTAACTATCACACTGTACTTTCAGAGTGCTCCTCTGCCTTGCAAGCTGTAAGCTATTTGAGAGCAGATACCATGGCTTACTCTTATTGATCTCACCTGCACAGTCTAGTGAAATGTTTTTTATATACAGATGTAAACAAATATCTCTCAAATTGTAGTTTTGAAGACCAGTTGAATCATCACACATTATTAAGAACTTAATATATACATGTTGAAATTATGAACTTGCAGGGCATCCAGAGGAAATATCCAGAAATTAGTTGGACTTGAAATACCCAAGATCCAAAGGGTCTTTGTGAATGCTATATTTGTATGTATTATGAAGAACATACTGTATTACACAAACTACAGGAGTAAGAAATTGGCTCTACCATCCAAGGTCTTCAACCTTTGGCCTCGCTGGTGGCCTAGGAGTTAAGTCTCAGCACTATCACCACTATGGCCTTAGTTCAATCCCCTGCCAGGGAGCTGACCCACATATGACACAGTAGACCTGTCCAGACTTGCCCACTGCTCCCCTCAGCAGTGTATTTCAGTAAATCCACCTGTTCTATTCCCCACTCGCCTCCAGTGAATACTGTTAACCCCCCACCTCTGGCCTACACCCCAGTTTTCTATGCACAAAAAAAAGTATCCAACCCTTTAGAAGTGGTGACAGACTTGTGAGGAAATGATTTAATATTTAGGAAGTAGAAAAATGTATGTATATTCAAGAAAGTAGTTGTGACTAGCAATGGTATAAAATGCTTTTGAAAAATGAAGACCAAAGGAAAAAAATTGTCCTTTCCTGTAACGAGGTCATTGATCATCTGTGAAAACCCTGTTTCAGAGCAGAAGTGAGCCAAATCTACATACTATTTGTTATTTGGTTGTGTGACGATCTAGAAGGTACTTTACATTTATGTATGTTAGTACATCTTTCATCGTGACTAGGTGCAACACACTAGGAAACCTCCATGCCTCTTTATCTTCAAAGGGTATTATTTTTTCAGTCAAATGAGATAATCAGAGGAATCTAAATGTTTTATTGAAATTTATCTATAAAGATTGGATTTTAATGGCCATATTGATCTGCATCCTAAGGCTCCAGAATCCTGTGTGAGTGAGTTGTTGGGAGGGTCATGGTTAACAAGTGTGATAAGTTTATCTCCTGTGCCCCATTCTCTCTTTATGATGAAGTGCTTTTCATCTTCAGTATGGTTGTAGACATCTAGAGAAGAGTATTCAGTAAAATCATTGCAAGGCAATCATCACATTTAAAACTTTGGATTAAATATTTATAATCCATTCAGCTCACTCAAGTTTTGTTCTAGTGTTCTTTATGCGGCTGCTGGTCACTAAGTTTCTGCATTATTTGAAATGAAAAGAAAGTTCTCTTGAGACTACCAGAGGGAGAGGGTGGGATGGGACATAATGAACTATGCTAGAAGGTTCTTGTTGCTTTGGTGCTGGGTGTGGTATGGTAACATATTTGAAGAGGTGTGAACCTATACTTCTAAACATGCAGTATTGCAAACTGTTACCTCCATAAGTAAATACGTTAATTTAAAAAAAGAAAAGGAAGTTCTCCATTTCAGATAAAACAACATCGATAGCCTCTCACTGAGGGGGGGAAATGTTGCCTTTCCAACCCATTACTAAGTATTTAGAAAGGTGTGGAACCCACATGCAAAAAGGATTGCAACACACTGAGCTGGTTGTAGAGACTTTGTAATGGCCATGTGTTGCTAAGAAATTATATATCACTCTAGGTGGAAGGACACAGCCCAGAGACTGGTACACACACACCCTGAAAATATTAGCTCAAGACTACACTGTTTTATTCTTTGTTATATAAATGGATAAATATTCTACTGAAAGATATGATTAATCAATGGTTATTGATAAACCCCTTATAGGCACAAATGAAAGGATTACTCCTGAATTCTTAATGCAAATAGGCTCAGGAGATCTGAGACCAATGTCTTCCATAGGGTGAAGAAGAAATGAAGTTGTATATTTTCCCCAGGTCTTCCTCATCTACATTCTAGTCTGGGTACAATGAAAAAAATAATAGTGAGTGATCTCTTTCATTATTTATGAAATTGTTATGCACAGTTTTCATAAAATGTTTTTTGTACTAAACACATGAGTTTAAAATATGAGATATAATATAATCAAGATTTGATGATCATACATAAATATTCTATAGTACCTGACTAACACATTAAGTACATATTAGAAGTTATTAAATAATTTCTACACAGAAACTTCACTTTATTTCATTTAAATTTCATCAATGAACACCTATCATGAACTTTTAATAAGTAATAAATAATGTCATATGATTTTCCAAATATATTTTGACTAATTTGACTGCGATAAATGAAGACTCATAGTAGAATAAAACAAGTTCAAGTAATTTTTTAAATAAGAAACTAACCATTTGAATCCCCCTTGTTTGCCAAGCATTAAGAGTTATGAAGAGCTGTCAAGGGAATTCTGCTGTACTTTGGAGTTCATAAGCTGGTCTGTTACTGTGTCACAGCTGCTGGTGAAAGACAAGATTCTTGAATCAGAGCAAAGGGCTGTATTACTCCTGGCACAGCAGACAGCATGAGCTTCATGTGTGCTTGTGTCAGCTTTTCTTGACTCCCAGATTCCACAGGATGACATTGGGGGGCTTACCTGGATGACTCGAAGGGGGTTGTGCTGTGGGAGTTTCTGTGCTTAGAGCCCCGAACCTGGGTGAACACTAACAAGCCTCAGCAGCTTTGGGGAAAGAGCCTCTCTCTAACTTGCCTGCTGCAAATATTCCTTGAAAAATGACCCAGGTAAAGGCGAGCAGGAGCCTTGTCTTCTCAGCCCACAGCAAGACTGCTTGGGGGCTCTTGGGTTTTCATTAGCAGGTCACCTCTCCTAGCCAAAGACCTCATCCTTGCCTTTAGAGAGCTCACATGCTCACAGTAAGAAGATGCAATGGTTTAAAGGATTTAAAGGATCCATCCTGGGTTGTTGGACCAGTTCTGCAATACTCTGAACATTATCCTGGCATTTGCACTGGCCTTTACCCCATTTCTGTTTTTTTTTTTTAAAGACTTATTTATTTATGCATGCAAGAACTGGGGTACAGGCAAGAGGTGTGGAGTGAGAGGATTCACCAAAGACAGAGTAGGGAGCAGCAGGTGAGACAGGAGAGGTCTGCTGCACCACGTGGGTCACCTCCCTGGCTGGGGATTGAACTCATGCTGCAGAGGCTGCGGATAGCTTCATAGTTCATAGTGCTGCACCTTAACCCCTTGTACCACCAAGGAGCCCCCCCCCCCCCATCTTCCATTGCCTTTTCTTTTTCCTTGTTAAATCTCAGGCACTAGTCAAATTCTGCTTAGATCTCAGGGGCCAAACTGGTGTCATAAAGGCCACACTGTTTTCCTCAAGACATCCCCAGACTATTTCCTTAAAGCCTCACTCCCTATTGTCATAGCAGTTGTCCTTTTGAGGCCCAAAGAATTATAGGCCTCTGTGTCTGCTATGTCTAGCTAACTGTTACATATTTGTGGTAGGAGAGAGTGTCTGTTTTCTTCATCCCTTAACTTCTTCCAGTCTCCAGCTCTGGTTCTTGTGGAGTAATCGTGCCCTGACATTTTGCATTGAGAGGTGACAAGTACTAAGAATAGAAAAGTTTGTCTTATAGTTACTGCACTCTACAGAATCTAGAACGCCCTAGTCTACTTCCATGAAGGACTGCAGGAGGCCACCAGTTCTTGCTTTCTCAAGATAGGGCAGGGTCTTATGGAACAAAGGCAACAGTGTTGAGGGATAGAAAACAAGTGTGGATTCTCAGAAGAAAGGGTCTTAAAGGTTTTCATATAAAGCTTACTCTGTATCCTCAAGTAAGATGATGTGATATAAATATAGAGACATATTTTCCACTGCTGTCCTCTGAAGTCCGGCTTTATTCTGGTCAGTACTTCATCTGAATGCTGTTCAGTGTTGGACACAAAACCAGGTTACCCATGGGTGCACCATGGTCCTATTTAAGATGGAAGAGAGATGGAGAAAGTAGAAATACAAGAGGTTTTGGCTGTGTGGGGGTAGGTCTGTATTTTATGTGTAAATTAGCCACAGGTCATTTATATATTTGTATTTGAGTGAGTATGTGCATTACTCATGACTTAAAGGTGACATGTAAGTGCACATGGACGCACACACACAACTCTGATTGAACTAACAAATTCAGGATATTTTAGGGTCATGGCATTATTACAATTTTAGAAAGTTAAAGCAGTCATCTCCTTACTAGTTTCATGTATGCTCTGTGTGAAAAAAAAGAATTGTTGTATAGCCAAAGGAATTTTTATGAGAACGATACAGAACATTTGAAAGAGACTTAAAATCTGTGATTAAATGAGAGAAGGAAATGACATTTCTAATTCATCGCCCTTGTCAGGATATATTAGAGAAAATGTGTGTCAGTGACAGTGCAAGAAGGAGGTATTTGTATGCTCCTGACAGCTGGTACAGTATGTGGGAATGAACGTTAAGTGTGGCAGAAAAAAGCAAAGAGAAAGCTGAGTGAGAACAGACTAGAGAGAACAATCAATGTGTAAAATTCAATGTTTAGCCATATGTGACAATTCTTAAATATCATCACATCAGGTTCTCAATGCTGGATCTGGGCTGACACAGTGCCTGGTGTTTCAGACCAAGTACTGAGGTTCGCTTTGGCATAAAGTCATTACCCTAGACCGAAGCCAAGAACTCACCTCTACTGTGGTCACACAGCTGTCAGCATCGTGGAGTGTGAGCTGATCAGGGAGAAGTTCTTCTGATTTCACAATAAAGTGGCCAAGTTCTACACACCCCATGGAGATGATGCTGTAGTCAGTGTTGCAAATACTGGCTTGGTAGATGATTTGGACACAAAGCTTCAAGAAAAAACCTAGACTCTATTTGAGGTAACTCAAATAAGGAAACTTAAAATATGTCATAAAGTTGCAGGATGGGAATTGATTTTTCTGTCCTCTTCCACAGATACTCAGTTTCTTAAGTAGTTGCCCTTCTTTCTGGAAGATGAAGCATCTTCTGTATTCATTCAAGCTGCTGCCTTGCCCGCTGGCTGGTGCTGATAGCGGTGAGGGGATGGGTGTGATTACAGCTTGGCTTTAGACACTTGTCAGAGGAGCTCCTTTCCAGAAAGTAAGGAAGTTTAAGAGGGACAAAGAACTATGAGTCATATTTGGCATGAACCAAAAAGTATTACTTAGGAAGGTGGACTTTGGAGGCCAAGAAATGAGGGAGATTAAGTGAGCATCTATACCGTCCAGCATTGGGGGTTGACTCAAGCAGGGTTTTGGTAAATATTTGATTGATGAACTCATTGATTAAATCCTCTCTAAGTATTTTATATCCCTCATGAATTGTGGAAGTTAAAGTAGGATTTATGTATTACAGTGCTAAACAAACAACTTCTACTGGTTAAGACGTAAAATTTTTTCTAAATGGTGGTGGTAAAACAAAAAATCTGAAAGGATGCTGTCATTGAGAGCTTATACCTTGGGAAACAAGAAATGCCCATAGAGGGAAATAAAATAATGCAAGATAGCACCAGATTAGTACTGAAAACACTTGTTTCCTCCATTCTCCCCAGACACTTGAAACATAAAATCTTCACCCCTTTGAACTAGCTTCATCTTATTTGATCCTTCTATTATCCCACTTTTCAGTCCAGAGTGTTGAATTGGAAAATTTAGATCATTTATAAATTTATATCATAATTTCATTTCAATGTAGATAGTAAATAGTGGGGGGAACACACTGTGGGAGTAATTATGGGGGTGATAGTTGCTGGGCTGAGCAGGACTCAGATACCTAGATAAAGGTTGAGTGGATATTGCAGGGAGGAAGAAGAGCTCCAGGCAGCCATGCTAGAAGAGGGATGAGTGGACCTGTTTTGCTGAAGTGCATAGGGTTCTCTGAGAAAGAAAAATGTTGGAGAGAGAGGGCACAGTGAGTAGTTTGTAAAAGAGCTTTAATAGGTACTTACTAGTGGCGCAAGGGGTTAAGCACCACACTATGAAGCATGTGGAGCCACTGCAGCATGAGTTTGATCCCCAGCCAGAGAGCTGACGCACATGGTGTAGCAGACCTCTCCTGCTTCATCCGCTGCTCCCCTCAGCAGTGTGTTTTAGTCGATCTGCCTATTCTGCTCTCCACTTTGTCTCTGGCGAATCCTCTCACCCCCACACACACCTCTGGCCTGTTCCCCAGTTCTTGCATGCATAAATAAATCTTTTTAAAAAGGGACTTATTTAGACCTGTAATAATGCCAAATCAATGAAAATGTCTATCTAAGGGTATAATTTCTAATGTGAATTCTGGAGTGATATACAGATTGGATGGATTGAAAATCTGAAGAGGTAAAAAGTAAGCTGACCACACAGTGAACTTAAGAGGAGCTAGAAATGAATTAAATATTGATTTTATTCAACTAGTCAACTTACTCCTTTTCTGATAACGAGAGCGAGAAAGAGGTCATGTATGTGTACTGTGGGGTGCAGGGCGAGGAAGTTTGGCGCAGAAGTTTCCTCAAGCTAAGTACGAGCACAGGGAGAACACGGGTGTCTCCACTCACAGTTTAGGACTGTTTTCCCTGTATCACTGCTGGGAATCCAACATCCGGAGGTAGCAAACAGAGGCCTGAACTAGATGCTGCCGTCTGAAATTGAGATGAAAGAGACATTTGAGAGGAAGTGTAAAGTAAGAACCAACGAAGACGTGATTGGTGATTGCCTGGTGTATTCATTTCTTGTGGCTGCTCCAACAAGTTACCACGAACTTGACAACTTAGAACATCACACATTTATTGTCTAACTGTTCTGGAAGGGCACAAGTGTGGGCAGGCCTGTGCCCTTCTGGAGGCACTAGAGGGATCTGTTTCCTTGTCTTCTCCATTCTCTAGAAGTTGCCCTCCCTTCTTTGCTGTGACTCCTTAAGGTCTTCGAAGCCATAACTGGCCTACTGAGACTTTATGAAACAGCATCTTTGTTCTTTTTAAGATTTAGTTATTTATGCACACAAGAACTGGGGTACAAGTCAGAGGTGCAGGGGTGAGAGGATTCACCAGAGACAGAGTGGGGAGCAGAACAGGCAGACTGACTGAAACACACCACTGAGGGGAGCAGTGGGGAGCAAGGAGAGGTCTGCTGTGCCCTGTGGGGCTGTAGGAGCTTCGTAGTGAGGTGCTTAACCCCTTGTGTCACTAGGGAGGGCCCTAAACCTTCATTTTTCTGACATAGGCTCTTCTCTTCCCTCTTCAACACTTAAAGGATCTTGGTTATGATATTGGTTCATCCAAACAAACAGGACAATTTTTTCATTGTAAGATCAGTTGAAAAGCAGCCTTAATTCCATTTACTACCTTATTGCCCATCTTGCCATTTAATATAACACATCCCCAGGTTTGAGGGATTAGGAAATAGAAATTTTTCTTTTTATTTGTATGTGTGTGTGGCGGGGGGGGGGGTCATTGTTCTGCCCACTATATATGGCTCATACAAAGCTAAAATTAATTAAGGATAACTCTAAGGTTTTAGATGTTGCAAATACTAAAGATAATGACATCATGGAACTGGAAGGGATTATCCTGAGCAAAGTGAGCCAGAAGAGAAAGATAAATAGCAGATGGTGTCACTTGTGTGTAGAATACAGAAAAACCAAACAAAGGATCAGACAAAGACAAACTTTAAAACTGATCCTTGAAAGCTGACCATAGAGCGGAGGCATCCAGGAGGGAAGGGAATGAGGGAGGCGAGTGGAGGGGAGAAGACAGTTGGGAGGAGAGCACAGTGGACTATGGTGGACGACGACAGGTGCCTTGGTGGTGGGAAGACTACAGTGGCCACACCTGAGGGGAGAGAGCCCCTATACTGTGAATAAACAAACAAGGATATAAAATAATGATGTCATTAATAATAATAAAAAATATGATGTTACCAGTGACAGAAGTAAGGAAACTGAGTGCAGAAACTGATATATTCAACCGGAAGAATTTTGAGTTTTCATTAATGGTACCATACGTAGATCAACTTTCCTAACAGGAAATTTTTGACAACTTAGTATTAGAAATCTTGTCATTTTCCTAGTGCTAACTGCTGCTATGGTAAGTCTGTCCATGTTCTCAAGTTTTCTGTTTATCTCAGTATATTCTATAATTTTTGGCAGGAACCCTTAAAAACAAAGTTTATATAGATGTTTACTATGCACCATAGAAACACTTATGATTAATGTCTCACTGCTCCAGAACTTATTTTTTGCCTTTAAAATAACTTCCCATGCACACAAAGGTTTATATTATTCATAAAAACAGAAAAGGTACTAGTGGGTTTCGCCTTTTGCACTATGTTTAAATGGAGTTCCATCCAACTGTGGTTGAAGGCCACTGTACATAGCAGATGTCAAAGTCCAGAGGCAGTGTTCTCTGTAAACCAAAATCATAGCATCTGGCCATGATTCAAAAAATTTTCAGATAGTTGCATGCATCACTAACAGGTACTACTGTGAATTACTCCAAGCCATATTCCAGAAACAATGCCAATATCTTATCATTCTCAGAAATTTACTTCCCCAAATATTTCATCTCTGTCTATTCTGTCACTGGCCTAGGCAATGCTGACAGGATCTAAGTATAAATGGTAATATAACATAACTTGTGTGTGTAGTATAGTAATTAAAGTAGTACTGAATTAAAAGAAAAGACAAATAGAGCAAGGAGAAAAAATGAATAATCCAGAAACAGACAAAAATCCATATAACGAACTTGATACTCAAGTTATTCGTCAGCAAGGAAAGTGTTCTTGGGCAAGTGACCATTTTAAGGAAAAGGAAAAAATATTTCTCTATTTCACACAAATATTTTACAGAAAATAAATTTCAAGTGATTAAATCCATATGTGACAAGTGAATAATGTTTAAAAATACATAGCAAATATGCTTGTATCACCAAAAGTTTCAACTATAAAGAAATATATTGTTAAATTTATTGATACACAATTTTTAAACTTGTATCAGATAAAGATGGTATTTATTTTTCCAAATGTATGATTTTTTAGGTAAAAACCACAACATCACATTCACTGATGACTTTTGCCTGAATCAGCCGTCACTATGATGACTGAAAAGTGATGTTATAAATTTATTTCCATTGTCCTTGAGATCTGAACTCTGGAGATGGACTGACTCTCTAGAGCTATGTAGTTAGTGCCTTGTATCTATCTGCTTCTTAAAATCCTGTTAACCATTGAGAAAGTTCAATGAACTTCTGCTTCTGAAAAAACTGAAAGTCCATTTAGAAGGATATATTCTGAATAAAAGCAAGATTTGGAGCTTAGGTTGATGAGATCAGATATCAAATTTGTCTATCCACTCTGTTCTGTTTCCAGAGAAATAAGACAGTCACCAGTAAAACCAGTGCCACGCCCTGGTGGCGCAGTGGGTTAAGCAACGCACTATGAGGCAAACCTCAGCCACTGCAGCACGAGTTCGATTCCTGCTGCCGGCCAGCAGGGGGACCCACATGGCGCAGCAGACCTCTCCTGCCTTGCCCACTGCTCCCCTCAGCAGTGTATTTCAGTCCATCTGCCTGTTCTGTTCCCCACTCTGTCTCTGGTGGATCCTCTCACCCCCCACACTTCTGGCCTGTACCCCAGTTCTTGTATGAATAAAAAAAAAATTAAAAAAGATTTATTTATTTATACATACAAGAGCTGGGGTACAGGCCAGAGTCCAGGGCGGTGAGAGGATTCACTAGAGACAGAGTGGGGAACAGAACAGGCAGATGGACTGAAGTACACTGCTCAGGGGAGCAGCGGGAGGGGCAGGAGAGGTCTGCTGCGCCATGTGGGACCCCTCCGTGGTCGGGGATTGAACTCGTGCTGCTGTGCAGCTGATGCTTCAGTGTGGCGCTCAACCCACTGCGCTAGCAGGGAGGCCCCAAAAGCTACTTTTATATGACCAACCTGATACCCTTATCCATTCATGGGCTAGCAGAGACTATAAAATTCCACCTTTAATTAATCACATATCTTAGAAGCATCAAAAGTTGTTATTCAAAAAGTTAAACTAAAACAGTATTGGGAGCTCTTTTTGAAACACATGTAACTAACAGAGGGCCATAACCCACAATATATGAAGAGTTCATGGGAATCAATAAAAATCAGATGGATAACCAAATAACCATGAAAACAGGTCATGGATAGGGGGAAAATTATAGAAACAACACCTTAAAGGCAAGAAGTGCATCAAAGATGCTCAATAATACATATTTTTTTAAGATTTATTTATTTATGCATACAAGCACTGGGGTACAGGCCAGAGGTGTGTGTGGGGGGGCGGTGAGAGGATTCAGGACAGAGAGTGGGGAGCAGAACAGGCAGATCAACGGATGTACACTGCTGAGGGGAGCAGCGGGCAAGGCAGGAGAGGTCTGCCGCGCCATGTGGGTCCCCTCCCTGGCCGGCAGCAGGGAAAGAACTCGTGCTGCAGTGGCTGTGGCTTGCTTCATAATGCGTTGCTTAACCCACTGTGCCACCAGGGAGGCCCTCAATAATACATCTTAAAATTCAATAAAATGAAAATACAGTGAGGTATTTCACTATCATTACATTGGCAGAAATTTGAAGTGGTTAATAATGCCAAGTCATGACCAGAGTAGGAGAAAATAAAATTCTCTAACACTGTCAGCAAGGCTCTAAGTGATACAAATGTTTTGGAAATGAACTTATACTTGCTTAAAGTGTTCATAAGCCCTAACCCAGACACTTTGAACTTCAAGTATCAACCTCTAGACAGGTCTGTGAAAACATGCCCACAGACGCATGTTGAAAGGATGTTTTTTTCAAGTATTTGTTGTAATGGTGAATGTTTGGGGAAAATGAATTTTCTTCAGAGCAATGGATAAATGACCTGGATTATTTTCACAAAGTGGTATGCTAGACAGAATTTAAGTGGTTAGGTTAACACATATTTACATGAACATATCTAAAAATTGCAAATACCATGCTCAATGTAAAAATCAAGTTTTGAAAACATAACATGTAAAATGTAAAAACAATTTAAAAGTTTTACATTTTATTTATGAATAGCTCCATAAATAATAAAGGGAAAAGAAGTATGCATGGGAATGATGCCCACCAACCTTATGGTAGTGGCTATTTCTGTGTAAGGTGGGAAAAGTAAAAATCTAGCTTATTTTGTTTTTTTAAACAAAGCTTTTGTGTTTTTTTTCTTTTTAAAGAGTTGGTGCCAAAAGGAAAAACAGCATATTTTTATACTTTGGAGGTGTGCCAGTGGATGTATGCTACCTGTTCCCTGTGTGACATGTTGGTCTTTTTATTCTATATTTGCTTGCATTCTCACTAAAATACAATTTCTATACCATATTTGTTCAGCAGTTGAAGTTGTATAATTCAATGGCTATTAGTATACTCATAGAATGATAAAGCTGTCACCATTATCAGTCATTCCCCATTCCCTCCCAACCCTCCTCTGTGCTAGACAAGCAATAAGCTACTTCGTGTCATTATAAATTTGCTTTTTTCTGAACATGTCCTAGAAATGGAACTAGACAAATATATTCTTTTGTGGCTGACTTCTTTGGATTAGCGTGTGCTCTACGTTCACCCCTGTTTGTAGTATATATCAATTCTTCACTTCTTTTTATGGCCAAATAATATTCCCTTGTTTGGGTGTGTCGCGACAGGTTTCTTTCCTCAACAGTTGGTGGGCATTTGGACCATTCCTACTTATTGGCCATTATAAATATTGCTGCTATCACATTTGCATACAATTTTTTTTTTTTACTATTTTAAAAATTTATTTATACTACAAGAATGGGGGTAGAGGCCAGAGTGTGGAGGGTGAGAGGATTCACCAGAGACAGAGTGGGGAACAGAACAGGCAGATTAACTGAAATACGTTGCTGAGGGGAGCAGCGGGCGAGGCAGGAGAGGTCTGCTGTGCCATGTGGGTCACCTCCCTGGCCAGGGATCCAACTCATGCTGCAGTGGCTGCAGATGCTTCACAGAGTGTTGTTTAACCCCTCGTGCCACCAGGGAGGCCCCATGTATACAAATTCTTATGTAGACATGTGTTCTTGTTACCTAGGAGTAGAGTAGCTAGATCATGTGTTTAACTCTATGTGCAACGTTCTGAAGACCTGTGGGATCTGTTTTGTAAAACAATTACATCATTTTACATTTCACCAGTAATGTGGAGGGTTCCAATTTCTTTACATCCACCAACATTTGCGATTGTCTGTCTTTTTTATTATAACCATCTTATTGAGGATGAAGTGGCACCTCCTTTTGGTTTGATTTGCATTTCCATGATAGCTAATGATGTTGAGCATCTTTCCTGTGTTTAATATTTTTTTCCTGATTGTTGAAACAAGAGGTTAGGTACTACTAATGACTTTTATGAAATGTGGGTATCTGCACACTTTTTCCTATGATTTTTTTAGCTCTTACGATGATAACAGTAGTGATAGTGTTAGTAATAGCTTCCATTAGTGTTTCACGAAGACTCTTGCATATACAGTATTGTCATTTGACCCTTCAACTATCTGGTTGTCAAGCAAAGTATATGTTATCCTTGGCTTATAGATATGGAAACAATTAAGTGACTTACCAAAAGTGTTACTGAGTGATTGATATATATAAAAGGCCTAAAAAAGCACCTCTGACATTTACACTACAGCTATCTACTCTATTAGTACCGCTAGTTTTATTATTAATAATTATTTGTAAAAACAATTTTGTTGAGTGTGTTTAATATTCCTAAGCTTTCTTTGAATGTGTGAACTCTTTTGTAACTAAAGAAAAAGTTTAAAACAACCCTTACAAATTTAAATCTTGATATAGAGACTGATGGCATAGAGCTATCTATTAACATTGATTTGGGTGTGTGCTGAGAAAATAGGAAAATCTTAAATATTTTTCACACACATATTTGAGGCAAAGCTGCACAGAACATGAACCAAGAACAGTGTTCAATCATTGGTAGAAAAAAGCTGTTAGCAGAGTGTTAAATTATAGAGAAATATAAAACCTATATTTCACAATGAAGAGGCTTGCATACATAAGGGTGGCAGCACCATTGGTGAGTCATTTTCCACAGTTATTTTTATGTAATAAAATACCAGCAAAGTAGTAGAATTGGTACACAGTGAGACAGAAAGACTGGTGGGTACTCTCCATGGTAACTTAAAATAGATCATAAAATGTAGGACAGAAACTTCTGGTGAAAACAGACTGAAAAAAACATTAAGTTGAAAAGCAAACAGTAATCTCTTTCAGGCTATTGTAATCTAATTCATTTAAAATCCTGATGAAATTTCATTTTTAGGTCAAGGATTAGATCAGTTCATTCTTCTAGGATATGAATATGGTAACAATACCAGAAAAGGACCTGATAGACTTCTCCATGGAGCTGTGATGTCATAGCTAATATAAATTGGGAGAATTAATCAAATCTTGGTTTCCCAAAGTAGTCATTCATTTCAATTTCTGTACACTCTTTAAGAGGAAATTGTCTCTTTTGGGATGGGCTAATGAAAAAGGAGAATTAAAAATGTGTTTATTGTGAGAAAAATCAACTTAGTGAGGAGATAAAAGATATAGCTCCTTTAGCAGCTAGGTTGAATGCAGTAAGTAATATGCCTATGTTTGAAACATCTGGAGATGTTCTAAGTACTGTTAATATAATTCACATTAATACATGAAGAAATCAGCCATAACTTCAATGACTATAACCAAGAAAGGAAAAGAAAATATTGACAACCTTTTCTTCTTAAATTCTTTCCTGTTCCTCTCTCTAATTTCAGTTGTCTTCAGATGTATTTGCAAATTAAAGCAAGAGCAGGTCTCAGACCTACTTTCTCAGAGAAAGGGCACATGCAAATGCCCGAGGATGGGGAGCTGTGACTCAGCAGGACCCGGAGGCCCCGGGTCACTCTTTCACTCACACCCACTGCCTCTAGGAGCTACAGTGTAAAACGGCAACAAACAAGCACCGCCTAACAGTACAGAATGAGATGTCTAGAGTGTAAATCTCCACTGAATTTTAAGGAGGTACAGAGATGGATATATAGGCTGGATTCTAGTCACGAAGGCAGAAAACAAGACTGTTTGAGCTGGGATCCAAGGAAAACAGTTCCAGAGACAACACTAGCAGAAGCGTTGGGGAAGTAAATTTATACGGTGCAGTATCCTATGTCCAGAGGCAAAAGAGAGAACAGCACAAGTGGAAAAATGCTCATATTTGAAGTTGAGCACCTATGTGTGGTAGGGGCTGATGGAGAGAACATTAGCTAAAGGGCGGGATAGCTTTGTTTGTACCATGCTAAAGAATTTGACTTCTTTTGCAGATAGCAGGGAAGTTCTAGCAGGGAAGTTCTAATTTGTTTTCAGTTCTAAACTGTGTTTGTCATAACGCTTTCATGCAAGGCAACCGCTGCTCTTGGTGCCCGCTGAACCCAGGTGTCTCTGCTTGTGTACACAGGTAGCGCGTGCGCCCATTGACGGTCACGAGACACCACCTGCCTGGGCACCAGCCTCCCCCATTAGTGCCTCAGCAACCTGAGAATTAATTAGAACTTCTGCGCAAACCCCATTCTCGTGCCCGTCTCCAAACTGGCAGGCACTTTCACTAAATCTATATTGCGCGGTTGTGCCAGTGGCTGGGGCAGCTTCGCTGTTGATTCAGGAGACAAGTAAAGGAGTGTCTTGGAGCCCTCAGTGGCTTTTTCAGGCTTTTAATGATTTTTCAACATTCGTAGTGAGACAACCAGGTGCAGGGCAGGCGGGGTAGAGGCCAGGAGGCTGGGAGACCTCCAAGGCCCCAGCAAATATTTATACACTTGGGGTTCCCTGTGACGCCTCTTGCAATCTCCCTGCCTCACCGTCCTTAGCCACCCACCCCCTTATAAAGTCAGTTCGGGCTCAGGTGTGCCCACTCACACGCCCACACCATTCCCCAGCTGTGCACCAGCAGGCTTGTGCGCCTGGAGCCCACACTCCCAAGCGCCTCTCACGGGCCGCACCTCCCACACTCCAGGCGGCAGATGGGAGCCACCAAGACCAACGGCACAAAAGCCTGAGGACCACCTTCACTTACCCCACACAGGGGCCGGGAAAGCGCTCCCCTCTCCAGCTAGAACTGTCTGATCCAGCTGTGTGATCCTCAGCTGTGGACCTGGGGTTTACCCAGTGGACTGCGGTGGAAAACATAGATGCCCTCCAGGGAAATACCACCTGCTGCTGTCAGACTCCCGAGAGTGTGATCACAAAATTGAGCCTCATCGACTGTTGCCATCAGAATGGAGTTTGGTGCTGAGGTGACACCCACGCTCTCCTCACAGAGGCACCGGGACGCGGGTGTTAGATGTGGGTGCCGCGCCCAGTGTGTGCAGGGCGGCAGGTTCACTGCTGATCTGGCAGACGGGCGGAGAATTCTGGAGCCCTCGGGAGATCTGATAAGCCTTCCCCGCCAAAGCACGGACCAGAGAGAGGCCACCAGCAAGCAGGGAGGCCAGCGTGAGGGAGGCAGGCAAGCTGCGAGGCAGGTAGCATCTGGGCGCCGCAGCCCCCGGGGTCTCCACCTCTTTCTGGCTCCTCTTCTCTTGCTCGTCTCTTCGGCTCGGGTGTCCGCACTTACGGGCTAGCGTGCGCCATGCCCTCGCCCCTTGACCCAGCTGTGGGTGATCGCGGCTGATTGCGCCCCGCTCACGCCCTTGCACTAACACGTTGTCACGGGCCTCTAGCCTGGGAGGAAGGCAAAGGACGCAGCTGGAGGCGGAAAGAGCCTGAACCACTCCATTTCCCTGCAATAGGTAAGGAACTATCTCTGCTCTAGTAGAATAGATGAGCGCTCCGCCCCAGTAGTAGACGTTAAGGCCTGATGCTGCCACTACAAGTTATGTGACCGTAGCAATTTAATTAGCTCCTCAGGTCACAGGTTCCTCATCTTCAAAACGGGGTAACGATGAGACTAGACTGAGGTAAGGTATGTAGAGCGTGTGCACAGGGCGTGGCATGTATTAAGCAGTAAATAGTAGTGGTTATTACTACTTTTATAATTTCGGTTTTTCCTTTTCTGTTGGTTATTTTATATATTTTACATTGTTCTGCATTACTAAGTTCCTATTAGCTACACAGACACTCTTTAGCATCTTCTGCCTATGCTGTTTTTTGGCATTTCATTTTTTTCTAACCATGTTTTCTGCAAATTTCTGGCTTTAATTGTCACACAGGAAAGCATCTGGTACTATTTATTAAAACCTGAGAGGCATTGTTTTTATTGTAATGGAGTTTCAATGTTACTTCTGGATATTTTATGTTAAGCCCTCTCTCTGTGTAAAATGTGGTTCTTACTCTCTCTTAATTTCAGAAATTAATACGTGTTCTATATTTAGTGAGGTTTGCCTTTGCATTTTCTTCCATACAGTCTACATAGCTTAACTGATACATTTTTGTGGCGGTTCTGCAAGTAGATGCCACTGTAGACAAATCTGAAAGAGGCCACTCAGCCTTTGCTGTGGAAGCCAGACATGAGAATAGAGATACACACAACAGATATGCATTCTTCTAAGTGCAGTGAGAGAAGTTACATGTGGTTTAGACAAAATTGGCAGCTGCAGCAGGGCGGGGGTGCAGCCAGGAAAAGCCCAACACAGAAGGTCTTATCTATCAGTGGTCGGAGATCCAGAACAAGGGGCGTTGCCAAGTCCTCCAGAAGAGCCTTCATTTGGAGGAGAGAGCTGTCAACTCCCAGGAGGCCACCAACTGTACGACTTGAGGGGTTCTAGTTCATACTGTATTCTTTGAGGCATCCTCTGGACAATGTGGACATTTTGCCTTATAAGACCTGAGCCAGCCCTCCCAGGCCCCTTGGTCTCAGCAGGAAGTGCCCAGCAGGAGCTTTAGCGCTAGCTCCCTCCCCCTGGTGAGGGGGTCAGTGCACAGGCGGCTTGATATCTTCCTCCTCAGGCCTCCTTGAGAAAAGGTGAAGACGACAGCAGCATGGTGGGCTTCTCATGCAAGGGGAGTAGCCTCCTGTCCAGCGCTGCCTCCCTCGGGTGCTTAGTAGCTCTTGCTCCAGTAAGGGCACTGCAGGACCCACCTGGCAAGGACGTGCCCACCTAGAGGTCTCTTCATTCGGAGGGTTTTGAACACCATACGATACTGTTTCCTAAGCTGATGTGCTGTTGATTCTTTTGCATAGCATAAAATTCAAACCAAACACAAAACACGAAGAGAATGCAAGGCGGCGCTCATTTGGGTTGAATTAAAGGGAAAGGATTACTACTTGCATGCATTCCTCTTATTTATTCCTCAACACTCTGATCAAATAGAATAAATACACCTGGTTTTATTACATTGAAAACTGAGAGACGGTTATGTTTGTATTAGTCTTCACAAACAGACACACTTGTCTGTCTGGCAACAGTTTATGGGATGGTTGGAATGCAATTAGAGGTATTTTAATTTTTCTTTAAGACAATTTTCTTTAAGAAAGTTAATTTAAAAAATTAAATTTAATTAAAATTAAAGAAAAACTCGGAAAGAAATGAAGAAGACCCGAACTATGTTAGCATTAATCCCTATGAGAAGAAAAAAAAAACACGAGCGTGTCTTAAGAAATTGATGGGACCTGTTGATGTAGCCACGGTCGGTGAAGGAGAGCACTGCCAGTGATTTAGAAAGAAGAAAGGTGGTTCCAATTTGGTGCTGATGCATTTGCGATTCCTATAAGCGTTACAGATAGAAATGTTGATTTACAGGTGGTGGGGAGAGGAGCAGTAGCATCGAAATTCCCAAGAACTGTTCCTCAGGCTGATGGCACTAGAAACTCTGATCGTTTATTCTTGGAAGGAAACACAGGGCCAGTGCAAATACCTGCTCTTGTTTTTTATTCTCACATTTTATTGCCTTGACTGGTCAGGCCTAACTTTGCACACTGCTGTAGGACGATAACTGACAAACAATATTAATGATGCCTGTAAAACTAGAGAACAGAGCGTTTTCTCACAAATCAGAGAAATAACATGGCATTGTTCTCTTCAGCTGCAACATGATAAATAGAAGAAAACCCTGTATCATGAAATCCTTCAATTTCTATAAAACCCAAGCACATCATCCTCATAAAAAAGAAAATTAATTAAAAACTACCTAAGTGTAACTTACATACACTTACCTTTACATTCTCACTGCATTATAGTAATTTTCATTGGTTTATCATTAGACGTTAACTACAAAATTCCATTTAATTCCATATAGATAAATGTTCTGTTTTACTTCATTTTCCTCTTTTTTTTTTTTTCGAGGTATAATCACCATATAACATTAGTATCAGGTATATGACTTAATGATTTGTATAAATTGAGAAATGGTCATCACACTAAGTCTAGTTAATCATTCATTACTCTACATAGTTATAAATTTTTCTACTTGTGATGAGAACTTTTCAGATTTACTTTTTTTTAAGATTTATTTATTTATACATACAAGAGCTGGGGTACAGGCCAGAGTCCAGGGTGGTGAGAGGATTCACCAGAGACCTAGTGGGGAGCAGAACAGGCAGATCAACAGAAGTACACTGCTGAGGGAAGCAGCGCGCACAGCAGGAGAGGTCTGCCACACCATGTGGGTCCCCTCCCTAACCGGCAGCAGGGATCAAACTCGTGCTGCAGTAGCTGCGGTTTGCTTCATAGTGCGTTGCTTAACCCACTGCACCACCAGGGAGGCCCAATATTTATTTTCTTAGCAACTTTCAAAATGCAATGCACAATTATTAACTAAAATCACTATAAATTATATCCCTGTGACTATTTTATAAATGAAATTTGTACCTTTAATAACTCCTTTCATATATCCGCCACCCTCTCCCACCCCGCCTTTGCCTCAGGCAACCTCCTGTAGGTTCCTTGTATATATGACCTTTTTTTTAAAAAAAAAAATTCTGCATATAAGTAACATCATATGGTATTTGTCTTTCTCTGATTTATTTCTTCGCATAATGTCCATTCACATTGTTGAAAGTGACAAGATTCCTGTCTCTATATGGCTAAATAATTTTTAATTGTGTCCATACACTATAACTTTTTAATCCATTCACCCACGCTTAGGTTGTTTCCGCATCTTGACTGTTGTAAATAGTGCTGAGTGAACTTGGGGGTGCAACTGTCTTTTCAAGTTAATATTTTCATTTTCTCTGAATGTTCGTTGCAGACTTCTAATAGTATTTCCTTTATTATGTTGAAGCACACAACCTCCACAAGCACTGTTGAGTTTTTTCATCAGTGACTGCTGAATTTTGTCAAATGCTTTTTCTGCACTTCTTAGGATGATCATATATATGATATTTAATCCTTCATTTTGTTAATGTGCTCTATCACATTCATTGATTTACAGATGTTATATTCATAGGCTCCATTCCACTTAATTGTGGTATAGGAACCTTTTAGCATGTTGTTGAATTCTGTCTGGTAATATTTTGCTGAGGATTTCTGCATCAGTAGGAATGATGATTTCTGCAGGAATATTAGCCTGTAATTTTCTTGTGGCATCTTTGTCTTGTTTTGGCATCAGGCTCATGCTGATATCATTAATGAGTTTGGGAGTTTTTCTACTCATTTATTTTTTTGAAAGCGTTTGAGTAGGATTGGTTTTAGCTCTTCTTTGAATGTTGGATATAAATCGCCAGTGGAGCCTCAATCTAGACCTGGGTTTTGTTTGTTGGGAGGTCCTAGCTTGCTTTTTATAACTCCATTATCAAAATATAATTCAAGGATACCTGACAAACTGGACAATTAAAATATTTCTTTTTAAATAGAGGTAGCATTGGTTTACAGAACTGTGTGTATTTTAGGAGTATAGGTTCATCCCTTGTGTCCCTAAAATAAGATTAATAGACCTTTGTGGGGTTAGACTGTGACCCTGGTTGACATATAGAAGACTATTATATTAGTTATATTGAACGCATCATTTAAAAATTCTATTATCAGTGCAAACATACAGCTTATTTAAACTGAGGTACTGGGCGACAGTGCGGAGCCAGCACAGGTAGCTGTCACACACCGTGCTCATCCTGTTCTCTTCATCACAGATAGTTCTGAGGGGTGTGTATGGAGTGTGAGTCACATGTCCCGAGAGACCTAGAGGAGGTCTAGCTGAAAAGATTTGAAAAGATTCCTCCATGTAACAGAAACTGCCTCCTTTCTTACTGCTTTTCAAGTTTTTCTATGATTACACCGTGCCAGAGGAAGTTCTCTGTCTTGCAGTCACAAAATTGGCAGAGGGGAAAGATACCAAGAACCTATGTCTTTTATGGTGTTCTTTAAACTTTTTCTCTATTCTTGGACTGTCCACCTCCAGACTTTTTCTTTTTTTTTTTGAGTGAAATAACTGTCTCATTATTGTGAAAGCAAGTCGTAATACATATCTTAATACTGACAGCAATCCTAGTGGAGTCGGCAATGCTCTCTATCAGCTGCCTGCACAGTGCCTGGGAAGTAGCATGTGTTTCGAGATTTTGGTTATTACTCTTATAAAGTAAAATGTAAAGATGAGTGTGTCAAAATCACTGATAATCCTTACCCTTCTTTCTCTCTAAAGAAATTCAAAATATTTGTGTACCCCCTGCTTTAAAACAACAATCTCACATGCTTTAAATCTGACTCATCTGTACACTGATCTGTATGACCCATTGGATTGCAACTTCTTCTTCAGATCATAGCCTTATAGCCACTGGCTACTCAATAACTGAGTAGCCATTTGTTGAATGCATTATTGAGTAAGTCAATATATTTAAATTACCTAAGTATGCCAAAAGCACACATCGTAATTTCCAAGGAGGACTGTACACTCATTTTGTGTGTGTGTGCGTGTGTGTATTTTAACAGAATGACATAATAACGAACAAATTTTCTAGTACTTTTGTTTCTATCGTCCCTTTGGATTGTACCATTGAATATTGTTCTAATCCTGACTTCAAAATGGAAGTTACATAAAAAATTTAAAGCCACTCATATATTTCAACTATGATTCCTCTTAGGAAATAAAGTAGAGGTCAGCCTAGTCCAGTGGTCATTGCTTGGAAATGGCCAGCTAGGTTCCTGCCAAGGTGCTGCATTGAGATTCTGTTCAGCCTAATTTAAGTTCACGCATTTTAATGCATTCATTGTAGAGATACTTTAGCTGTAAAACCACAAACAGTTTTAGACTCTGCCAGCTTTTCAGCATTAGAAATGAGAAGACACCTAATGAGCAAGTTTTCCTTTTAAAATCTCAAGTATTATGAAGCAATGAGATGTAAGATCTGATGACAGAAATTGGAGTTTAATATGGCTGAGGACAGTTGGGGATAAAAACCAAGACACTTAGGCCCCAGATGATGGAGGGTGTGTCGATAGCAGAAGCTGTTGGTGTTGATGGGATGGAGAAGTGCAAGGTTTAGGCCAAAAAAAAAAAAAAAAAATAGGTCTTGTGGGGAAAGGAGAGAAAAATTGAAAATCAATTCTGTTTGGAAACTTTTCCTGATAACCAGCCTCCGCAGAAGGAAATGGGAAAGCAAGAAATTTGTATGGGTCCTGTTTCTCTTTCATGGTATTCAAAGAACCAGTCTTTGTATTAAAGAATTTGCAACTTTCCACCTGCTTAAATTTGTATAAACTACTTTCCTCCCTCCATGAGTCTTTACACAGGGGATAATGACACCTATTTCACACAATTCTTGAGGTGGTTATATAAAATATGAATGAAATGTCTATATGTGTGTATGTAATATAAACATGACACATACATGTAAAGTATATGCACACATTTCATATAAACTTCATGAACACATGAAGCAAATGTTATAGTCAACAAGTTGTAACTGAGTGCCTGCCAGCCACTCTGCTCTAGGCACTGGTAATACAAAGGAGAACAAGATGAAGCCTATGTTCTAGGGGATGATTGAAAAAAGAGTGCTTATTAGAAATGACTGACCAACTCTAGCATTTACCATGATTTCTGAAGTGTCAAGATGTGTGTAATGTGAAATGAAGAAACATAAAAAGTAGGCAGATATTTATAAGGAACAAATGCATACTGATTTTAATATATAGTAGATGGGTTCTGTTTTATTTAGAATTTACTTTTAAAATATTTGCGCTTCTAGATTGCAGTGGACATGAGAATTTGATCTCCTGAAGGATTTTGTAAAGGGGAACTATTGAGTAGAAATCATAAAGAAAATTAAAACATAACAATTAGATCCAAACAGGATTAGAGGAAAATAATAGAGTGAAGTCAGTGGGTGGAATAAGACAGGAAAAAGAAATATTATATTGTTTGGAAGTTGATCAAAAATAGTATCTTTAAAGTATACACATATTAAACAAATAACAAAAACAAAACAGTAGCTGAGGACTAAGAAGAAAGAAGTCAGGACAGACACTAAAGAGGGTTCAACATCGAGAATATAAAATGCTCCCCATGCTATTTAGGAGTTCCTGATGAAGCACCTATCAAATATGCAAATACGTGCTAACCATGCTTATAGCTGACCAAAGTGTCAGTTTTTTCCTGAAAAGGAAAAAATAGGAGCGAACAAAGAATCATAAGTGGTCTGGCAGTTGCAATTATTTACATTGAGAAGAGTAGGGATCATTTTCTATTCATTTTTCAGTCCCTTCCAAAAGAGTATGTGTATGCATGTCTGTGAACATGTTTAGAAAGAAAAAACAGCTCTAAAGTACCAGTAATGTAAGCCATGTATAAAATGTTGGTATTATGGATAGCTCAAAAAATATTTTTCTTTTCATTAATGCCACAGACCTAAATGTTTTCTTAGCAAATTCATCTTTGAGCCAGAGAAGATCAGAAAGGCTTTAGTTGTTTAGAACTTTCAAAACATCTGGAAAGTTATTCTGGCAAGTAGAGTCAAAACCATTAGCAAAACAGATGTTTTCCACTGTGGCAGGAAAGCACAACTTTCTTATATGTGTTGCATATGGTCCAAATCCATTTCAGAAATAAGATTCTACCCTCTTCAACACTGGGCCAGTAAGAGCACGGCTAAGGTCATTTGAAAGTCAATATTCCATAATAACCTTTTTTCATCTCATTTTTTTTAATAAAGAGAAAAAAGTTATAAAATTGCAAGTCGCCTCTCTAAGCCCTCAGTTAAAAAATTAAGAGTTGGATTAAAACCAGTTCGTAATCTTTGGCAGGGTCCCTGGGAGCTGAGCGTGGGGGAAGACAGAGGTCACAAGAGAGAATAGGAGTCTGCGAGTTGTTTGGGCCTTTTCTCCCAGAAAAGGAAAGGGAAGTTTCTTCCCACTGTTATTTGGAAAGTGTATCAGAAATCCTGGGAAATGGAGGTTGTGAAATCAAGGCCAGAGAAAAATCCTACCCAGTTAATACAAGAAATGGATCCAGCCAAAAACTCATTTAGGGAAAAATTTTGCTTTTACAAATAAAACTCACATTCACATTCACAGATGAATTCTCACTGTTAGAAGGTATAAATTATACATTCTAGTTCTTTTTGCCTTTGTAAAAATAGATGTAAAAATTTTTAATAGAATGCATTTACATCAGTCATTTGCCAATTCATTGTTTTAAGTTAAAAAGTTCTATATTCTTAAACAATATGACATTTTTCTGGCTTAGCCATGAGATTTGCCACTTTTAATCAAGAAAAAGGAAAATCAGGAAAAGTAGAACAATAAAGCTACAATAAGGTTACTTTTTTATTGTATCAAATACTGTGAAAATAGTGCTTACCAAAAGTGAAGGAACACTTGCCTGATGAAGCTGATTAAATTGATTTAGAATCATCAGACTGTCAATATTTGAAAATGTTGCATAAATTGTATAGAGAAGTGCTTGGGTTGACACTGATCACTTCCTTCCATTCTAAAATATTTGATAGTTTCAGAAGCACACTGTGTAAAGACAAAGGTGCAAATCATTATTTGGATTCAGAGAGATGGAGATTCCACTATTTCTGGAGAAGGGTTGGCTCCTGCCACAGAATTTTTTTGAGGTATCTTTATAATGAGATGCCATTCTAGCACAGGCGATAGCGCTCACAGAAATCCTTGATGTGTGTTCTGTTCATCTTAGCTTGGCACGTATACCTGCCAAAATAACTGCTATTACGAATGCTGGCATTTGGAATCACATGTGTCAGGGAAAATGTGAAGAGAGTCAATTATTGATACTAGGCAGGCACTTCTTATTTTCAACTTCTTATTAACATTGTAACCTGATTCACTTATGATACCATCACTATGTCTGTTTACTGTCACCCCTGTCTGAAACTAGCTCATCAGAATTTTAGAGAGAACCTGCCTTTGAACCTTTAATTATCACTTTGCTCCAGGGAATCGTGAGCTTAGAAAGAGACCATGCTTTAGAGAGGAAAATAAAGGTCTCTTTATGAAGATTATTTGCATGTGTTTAAGAGATAACATCATCCATCCATTGTATGGAGGAGTGCCCAGCATAGAAATGAGCAAGGCGAAAGATCTGCTAGGTGGATTGCTTTCTAATTCCTTTTGAGACATGCCTTCCAAGTGTAGCTTGACTTTGCTTGAAGTGTTCTGATTTTCCAAAACTGGGTATAGACCAATTTGGGTAAGTGTAAAAACACCTCCCAAAGCCAGAAAAGAAATGAGTTCTAGATTTTGTGCAAGTCAGTCTATCTCTCACCTCGCAACCCAGCTAGTGGATAATTGAAAACTGATATTGTGAGGTGAGGAGGAGTCATTAGAGAGAGAGAAGCGATGCTGAGATAAGAAAGAAGTAGAGGTAAAATGAGGTTCTGATGTAATACTGGGGACTGGTAGGTGTGCACTGCAGTTGCTCCAGGAGGAGGACAGAGGTTTAGCGTAACAGAAAGATAAAAGGTTAAGAGAAATTCTGAGGTGTTTCTCTGTTAAACAGAGCTTCAGAAAGTAACACCAGACGGCACTGTCTTAGGACACATTGTGGAAGAAACACTGTGACTTTGCTTTAACTGCCTGAACTTATGTTTTTCTTTGGGAGGAAGGAGGTATAGTGTATAAAAAGGAAAAAAAGAAATGGAGAAAAGCTTTGAACCCATGACCTTGACTCCCACTTCCCTAATCTTAGAAAAGAAGCAAAAACTGTCATTAAGTTGTATCTAAACTAAACAGAACCTTGAGGTTCATCCTAAGGACAAGGAAAATCACAGACCAGAAAAGATGACAAATTCATGAATTATAAGGAAACTAGAAGAGGCTCTTAGGTCCTATTAAATACCTCTTTAAAAGTGAGTTAACTTATTTTTCCAACTCATTTTATTGAGTGAAATCATCCATCTGGCTGCCCTGGGAAAGAATTTTCAAGCGGTGGAATAGTAGAATCAGAACTGGAAGCAGCCTTCGAATTTTCTCATCCAACCCCCTCACTTTTCTCTTAGCAGTTCTAGAGTGTGATGTAAACAGACTCCAGGATCCGCCTCCCGCAGCATGGCTCAGTAACGATGACACCAACAGCTTCTGTCACCAAGTTTCTTTCCAGTACTATCCTTCCTCTATCTTCCTAGCTCAGCTCTCAAGCGGGGCAGGACACTGCCAGCCCCTAACCCCACTCCCTCACCTTCCTTGCAGCTCCCCATGCCACAGAGCTGCCACCCCGTGACCTAGCCCCCATTCCAGTTTCCTCACAAAACACACTCTTGCCTCCCTCTGTGTAAGCGTGGGCCTTGGAGCAGGGCGACCAGACTTGGCCTTGCTTTCGTCAACGACTGTAGCCCTGGCAAGTTCACCCTTCTGTGCCTCACTTTCACACCTATAAGGTGGAATGAGAAGAATAGTCCCTACTTCAAAAGGTTCTGAGACTTGAACTAGTGGAACCATGCCACCAGCTTAAAACAGCTTTGCATGTGATAATCCCTTAATAAAATCAACTTGAGCTCTAGCTGTCATGATTTTTCTTGGTACTTTTGTGGCTGTTGTTAACCAGTCTCCTCCTCCCAAGTTTCCTTCCATCACTCTCCCCTTTCACCCCCCCCTCCCCTGCACCCTCCCTCCCCCAGGAGTTTGAGAGTCTCTTTCCATGGTCAGACCCTGAGTACAGGGCTGAGCCAGCAGCTCATGCTCCTAGTTTTCCTCTTCTCACCCTCAGTTTCTATGGAGACTCCTTTCCCCTCCCTGTCTCTGACCTCTTAAATTATCTGTTTTCCTGAAGATGACAGTCTCCACACTATTCCAAACCGTCTTCTGTCTTAACTCCTGTGTCTACATCTCAGCCATGTTCAGTTGTCTGTCACAGTTGTCTATCTCATCTCCCCAAGGGAGCTTCCTCACACTAAACCTGCTCTTACCTCATGGTGAATGGCACCACCACTTTCCCAGACACCCCACTCAGAGTCTTCTTCCTCATTGTCTTCCTCCACTTCAGTCGTATGATCATCATCCTTGCTTCTCAGAGGTGGTTGCTCTTCAGTATTCCCACATTCTCTATTAAGGTCTTCACTGTTTTTCTTTTTAGAAAAGACCAGCCTTCTAAATTGTTTCCACTTCTTAACTTGTACTGCATCGATATGTTCACACATTCAAAACATAATCAAAAATGTTTTAAAAAAAAACCCTGATTACCAGTTCCATCATGTATTCACTCATTCACTAACTCATTCATTTTTTTTTAACATTTAATGAAAACCCACTGTGTAGCAAGCACAGATCATTTTACTTCCCTCCAAATCCCTTCAAGGATGTTGACTCCTTATTAGCCTTCTGTCAATGAGCATTCTGTTTTTGTACTCCCCCCCCCCCATTCCTGCAGCCACTGCTACACATTCTTCATAATGGAGCTCCAAGTGTCCCTCCTTGTCTGTTCAACTCTGCCCAGCACTAGGGATGTAGCAATAAATACTACTCGATGAAACCCTGCTCCCACAGAATTTACATGAAGGAGACAGATAATAAATAATTGAACAAGATGATTTCAGATTCTGATAAATGCTGTGGGGAAAAAAGAGCATTGGGAGAGACAGAGACTGTGTGAGAGGTGTAGAGGTAGTACCTGTAAAAGAGATTTGGCACGAGAGAGACAAAGAGACTGCATTTGTGAGTGTTTAAATAGGATAGTGGGTCAGAGAAAGCTTTCCTGAGGAACACTCGAGCTGACACCTGAAAGAATGAAGTGACACGCGGAGTCTGGAAGATCACCCAGCCCCAGGGTGGGAGCACCAGCCGAGGCGCTGAGCGGAGGTGGCCGGTGTGAGGGCAGAGCCAGTGTCTGCCATGACCGCCTGTGTGTACCGCAGAGCCGCCTGCTTCCTCCGTGCTTGCAGTGCCTGGGTTAGCGCTGCGCTGTACAGCCCGGCGTGCGGTGTTGCCGTTTGCTTATGTCTGATTGTTAATGCACAGGCTCTCAAGGGTGGGAGCCGTTTTGGACTCCTTTTTGTATCCCCAGGGCCTGGCTCTGACCTTTGCTGAGTGGATGAGTCAGAGGCCCGCAAGATGCTCTCGGATGCGTGAGTCCCTGCGTTGCGTTCAGGCCCCGCTGCTCTCAGTGCCCGGTTTCATCACCTTGCCTCTGAGCACCTGCTCTTGGTCTCGCCCAGGTTTTGGCAGCTTCCCTCTTGGAACCTTGACTGATGGGTCTCCTGAGATTGGACTTCAAGTCGTAACACCCTATGCTCCTCCGGGCGTCTTACATGCTGTCGTGTGGTGGGTCGCTGTGGGCTGTGCCACCTGAGGGTCCACATGCTGGAGATGTGGGAGGCGCACACTGGGTGCTAATAGATGAGGATAAACGCAAAATGGAAGGGTTAGCAGAGAAGAAAAAGACTGGTCACTAAGATTTCTTAGAAATGTCACCCCAAGGTTTTCTTTCAGGTTTCATCAACACTTTAACACTGGTTGTCGTAAGCTCTGTGTGTGTGTGTTTGCACGTGCGTATGCAGGAATAAACTTTAGACCTTAGCTTATTTTAATATGACCAAAAGTTCAAGTATGACAATAACATGATTTCATTATCTATCAGGCACTAGAAGTAGGTGGCATCTATCAAATGAGATGGTGTATTCCCATTTCTTTTAGTTTTAGAGCAGGAAATTGGAGTTATTTTTTTAAAAAAAGATTTCTTTATGCACACAAGAGCTGGGGTACAGGCCAGAGTCCAGGGCAGTGAGAGGAATCACCAGAGACAGAGCAGGGAGCAGAACAGGCAGATAGACTGAAACACACTGCTGAGGAGAGCAGCGGGCGAGGCAGGAGAGGTCTGCTGTACCATGTGGGCCCCCTCCCTGGCTGGCAGTAGGGATCGAACTCATGCTGCAGTGGCTGCGTTTTGCTTCATAGTGCATTGCTTAACCCACTGTGCCACCAGGGAGGGCCCCTGGAGTTATTTTTCTAAAGGACTATAACCTCAAAAATTTTGACTGCAGTTGACAATCACTAGCAAACATTAGCTCTGATTTGTTGAAAAAGGTGTTAGCCAGAATTCAAGCATATTGTATATATCTAATCATAAAATCAAATTTGGGTTCCTTATGTAAAACCTATCTATTTGATTTCGTACATGATGACTACAATAATTTGATGATCTATTTCTAAGTCATGGTGGGTTAAAAGTAAGAAATGATCAGGGCAGGAAGATGGTAGAGAAAGTCACAGCAACAAAATGGATGGAATTATGCCAGGCTGCAGGGAGGGGCAGACGGTGTTAAAGAAGCAGACATCAGGGGCACAAGGGGTTAAGCACTGCACAATGAGGCTTCCTCAGCCAGTGTAGCACGAGTTCGACCCTTGGCTCAGGGAGATGACCTACATGGCATAGCAGACCTCTCCTGCCTAATCCGCTGCTACCCTCAGCAGTGTATTTCAGTCAGTCTGCCTGTTCTGCTCCCCGCTCTGTCTCTGGTGAATCCTCTCACTCCCCCATACTCTGTCCTGTACCTCAGTTCTTGTATGCATAAATAAATAAATCTTAAAAAAGAAAATAAAAGCAGACATCGGTACTGAAAACCATGGGCTTTCAGAGCTTCTAACTCCAGGGCAAACAAGCAGTCACCCCTTTCCCTTTCCATTGTACAAGTAGGTGCTCGATGTTTTATTTGTGTTGTCAGTCTTTGGTGCACGGCCTGACCTGACTTAAACTTGTTAGTAAATCTGATCTGAACTGATAAGAGACTGCTGTTCATTCTCATTCTAATTTGTGTATGTTTTGCTGCAAAAATAATGTGTTAATTAACGGCCCCAATGCCAATGTTGTGAATATAATGCATTAGCCCCACACTCTGTTAAAAAGCCAAATGGCTGCTTGTGAGGTTTTTGGATAAGGGGCTGTGTACCTGTGAAGTATGGCTATGAATATACATCATAAACACAGTGAACAAGAGAAGAAAGGCTATCTTCGCTTAAAGAGAAGAAAGTGTAAGAAATGCGTCCAAAGTTTTGCCTTAAAAAAAAAGCTCATTAAATTTGTAGTATACTTGGAAAGTCAACAGCATTTATAGTATGTTTTAGAGGCTTTTTCCTGTGTGTGTGGCAAGAGATGTTTGTTCCTGCCATGCCTCAATTTGGAATTATGCACTTTTCTCAGGGCAATTACTTTTAAGGTTGCTGGAATTTTCTTAAGCACCAGGGATATTAGAGCGAGAAGCCTATTCAGAGATGTGAATTTGCTTTTCAAAACCTTTCAAATCTGTAATAGGAGTTTTGTTTTATTCCTTCCCCCACCCCCCAAGGGGGATTCTGCTGTCAGTGAAGAAGAAAAATGTGGGTGCCAACTTAAGGAAAAAGAGACTGTGTTTGCAATGCCACTGGGTATACCCACAGGGAATTGTTCACTAGCCTGAGGCCTAAGGGTTTTCAGCTCAGTAGACCTAACGCCACACAACAGAACTTGAGACATAAGAGATGGAAATTTTGAAAAGCTAACTAAGTTCTAGCAGGACTTAAGAATTCAGAAACAAAATTCACAATATATAGGAAAATATTCCCATGTTAAATTCTCTTTCCTACAAAATATTACAGGTCCTTGGTTAGAAATTCAAATATTATTGAAGCATAGTAACTGAAGTAGTGAAAGAAACTCCAGGCTCTACTGCCACCACCCCCATAGAAATAGTGTTGAAGTGTTGGCTTTTGTTTCTCTAGCTGTCATTCTTTATTTCAGTAACATTGTTTACAACATTATAAAATCTGTAGGTGTACAACATTGCATTTCATACTCTGCATAGATTTCCCCATGATCCCCATCCAAAGTCGGCTTTTCGTACACAACTGTACGATCTGGATTTCCTTTATTTGTTTTACCCCCCACCGCCCCCATCACCTCTGGTAACTACCACTGTGTTCTGTGTATCTAAGAGGTTGTTTTTATTTGGTTTGTTTTGTTCACTTGCTTTGTTTCTTTAAATTCCACATACATGTGAAATCATACAGTATTTGTTTTTCTCCATCTGACTTACTTCACTTAGCATAATACTCTCAGGTTCCATATAGGGTTGCAAAAGGCAAGCTTTTTATATAGCTGGGTAGTACTTCATTGTCAGGCGGCAGGCCAGGCCAGGCCAGGTGGGGGTGCTGGGGAACCCAGGAGTGGACAGTGGATCTGTGTGGCCCAGGAGGTAACCAAACCTCCCAGGCAGCCACACAAGCAGCCAGAGAGTGCAAAAAAAAAAAACCCTGTTAACTTTGTTTACCTGATTATACATCTATCCATCCATCTATCTATCCATCTATCCATCCATCTATCTATCTATCTATCTATCTATCTATCTATCTATCTATCTATCTATCTGTCTGTCTGTCTGTCTGTCTGTCTGTCTGTCTATCTATCATCTATCTATCTATCTATCTATCTATCTATCTATCTATCTATCTATCTATCTATCTATCTATCTATCTATCTACTTACCCATCCATCCATCCATCCATCCATCCATCCATCCATCCATCCATCCATCCACCCAATCTCTCTATATATACATACACAAACATCCAGTCACTTCTTTTTTTTTTAAGATTTCTTTATGCATATAAGAGCTGGGGTACAGGCCAGAGGTACAGGGGGTGAGCAAATTAACCAGAGAAAGAGTGGGGAGCAGAAGAGGCAGATGGACTGAAACACACTGCTGAGGAGAGGTCTGCTGAGCCATGTCCTCCCTGGTCTGGGATCGAACTCATGCTGCAGTGGCTGGGGAAGCCCCACAGTGCAGTACTCAACCCCTTGTGCCACCACGGAGGCCCCCCCCACTTCTATTCTTTTTTTACAAAAATTAATTCATACTATATCGTGTATTACAACTTACCTCCCTACATCCACTTAACAACTACACATCTCAATGTCCATCCAAGCTAGTAGTTAATGTTACTATCTCATTCTTTTCCGTCGTGAGATGGAATACCATTTTATAGCTAGACTATAATTTAAAATTATATGATAATTTTCCCTTTTGATTTATTTCTGTTTTCTTGCTTAGACAAATAGAAAAGCAAAGTCTAATTTCATTAGAAAAAGGTGCAACATGAAGTGCAGCTTTCAGATTGGCAGATTTCTTGTTCTAAAGAATGAGCCATATCCATTATCTCAAAAAAAAAAAAATGATACAATGAACTATGTCTCTTGCATTTTACATGACAGTCAGGCGTCACTAGTCAATAAATCAGTTATTCTCAGATTTTCAATTGAGACTTTTTCAGTTGCATTAGAATTTCTAGACAAAATGAACCTTGTAAAAATCAACAACTCACATTTAAAATCAGAAGCAGCATACATAACATCAGTCCTGCTCAGACAAGAGTGCTTTACCTACAGAGCCTACTGGTCATTCAAAGGTCAGCAGG
The DNA here is from genome assembly GCA_019455555.1 of Galemys pyrenaicus. NCBI lineage: Eukaryota > Metazoa > Chordata > Mammalia > Eulipotyphla > Talpidae > Galemys > Galemys pyrenaicus. The sequence goes on along the minus strand of JAGFMF010011760.1, from coordinate 3,465,663 downwards.
AACAGGCTGTGAGCGTGCTAGCCACCTGTGTCCACAGGTTAGAGGAACACTTCTTTCCTCTGCTATTCTGTTTCAGCTCTTCCAGCCTTTCCCCAGCTACAGCTGCCTGCTGCATCTGTGTCCTCCAGCTGTATAAGTATAAACTGCTCAGCCATCTTTTCTTCCTTTGGAGCAAAGGGACTGTTGGACTTCTGCCTTAGCTTCCTTGTTCTAGCCCGTTCCCTAACTCCACAGAGGTAACCACTACCCAGAATTTTAGGATAAACATTGCTTTGTCTACACGCTAGTTTTTAGCAAATATGTATGGGCTCCTAAATAGTAGTATATCATACAGTGTGGCTTGTTTCTGAGCTTTGTATAAAAGGGGAATTTATTGGATATAATCTTCTATAACCGAACCTTCACTCAACTTTGTTTCTGGAGTGATCTTTGCTAGTAAACATAGGTTTTGTTTCCTTAAGTTCACTTTGATACAATATTTCATGCTCTGAATATACCACAATGTAGTTCAGTTCTTGGTAATCTAAAATTTTCATTCTTGATGTCTTCTCCGATCCGAGTTATTTGGAAGTCTGTTTTTAAACCCCAAGAGTTTAAGTTAATCTGTAGATATGAAACTGTACTGTTATTTAAGTTTTAGGTTAAATTTAAATCTTAAAAAAAAAGCTAGTTTGCCATTGATTTCTCAATGTATTGCCTTGTAAGTCAAGATTGCAATGTAGATCAGCAAAGCTAGCATGCCACCTGTTTTTCTACATCTGGTGAACTAAGAGTGACTGTCACATTTTAAGTGACTAAAAACACAAAAGAAGGATAATATTTTGAGTCTTGTGAAAATGACATAAAATTCAAATTCAATATGCCTCAGTAAAGTTTTGTTGGCATATGACCAGACCATTTGCTTAACTATTATCCTTGCTTCCGCAGGAAGAAAAGATTGTTGAATAAATGTATCATGGTACCTGCTTGTTGTTTGCCATTACCCAGAGTGACTTAAGAGACTATAATATAATCTCTTCCCTCACTACTCCATTCTTTGCAGTCTCACTCTGAGATTCTGATTAGATAATCACTATAGCTTCACATTCTTTCCCCATATCTCTTACTATTTTCCCCTCTGTGCTGCCCTCTGGATATTTTCTTCATATCTGTTATTTCTGCATACAAGACCTGGGGTGTAGGCAAAAGGTGCGGGTGAGAGGATTCACCAGTGTGGAGCAGAACAGGTGACTCTTCTGAAATAACTGCTGAAGGAAGCAGTGGTCAAGACAGAGTTCTGCTACACCACGTGGGTCAGCTCCCTGGCTGGGGATCCATCTCATGCTGCAGTGGATGGTGATAGCTTGATAGTGCTGAGACTTTAACCCCTGTGCCACCAGGGAGGCCCGCAATTTCTTTTCAGCTTATGGTCTTTGATTTTGAATTCTTATATGATTGTTGCTAATTGAGGAAGTTCTGGGACACAAACTTGAAGTTAGTTATTTTTTTTCCCCAGAGAAGATTTGTATAAGCCGCTCTTAGGGGTCCAAGATGTCTAAGGCCCTGACCCCACTGCACTTGGCCTAGCGTCCCCTGTTAAAATGCCTTGCTTTGGTCCATGGCATTGCCTTGGCTTCTTTGTTAATGATCAGGTCAGTGGATAGTATTTATGTCGGACTATGTCTGGGATCTCTGTTTGGTTCCGTTGATCTATTTGTCTGTTCTTTTGCCAACACCATGCTGTCTTGATTGCTATAGCTTTAGAGGTTAAGTTTTGCAGTCAAGTAAGGTAAGTTCTTAATTTTGTGATTTTCTTTCAATATTGTGTTGACTATTCTGGCTTTTTATCTCTCCTTATAAATTTCAGAACCAGTTTGTCAATATCCAGAAAATGACTCTCTGGGAATTTGATTGGGATGGCATTGACTCTGTTAGCTATTTTGGGCAGAACTGACATCTTTTTTTAAAGATTATTTATACATACAAGAGCTGGGGTACAGGCCAGAGTCCAGGGCAGTGAGAGGAGTCACCAGAGACAGAGTGGGGAGCAGAACAGGCAGACTAACTGGAACACACTGCTGAGAGCAGCAGTGGCGAGGCAGGAGAGTCTGCTGCGCCATGTGGGTCCCCTCCCTGGCCAGGGATCGAACTCGCGCTGCAGGGGCTGCGGTTTACTGCATAGTGTGTTGCTTAACCCGCTGCGCCACCAGGGAGGCCCATTTTTGTAGGTGTTTTTGATGAAATTGAGGAGCTCCCCTTATTTATAATTTACTGAGTGATTTTTATCATTACAGGGTGATGGATATTGTGAATGTCTTTTCTGTACCTACTGATATGCTCATGTGATTCTACCGTTAGCTGGTTGGTGTGACAACACTAATTTTCAAATTGGAGCTATCTTTGTATACCTGGCACATCCCATGAGGTCCATGGTGTCTAATTCTTTTACATGTTTATGTATTCAATATACTATACAATGGGATGATATTTATTGAGGATTTTTCCATGTATGTTCATGAAAGAGCAGTAGGTTTTTCTTTCTTGCAATATCTTTAATGTTTGTCTTTGGTTTTGGTATTAGGGTAATGCTGAATTCATAAAGTAAGTGAGGGAGTTTTGTGTCTACATTTATCCTTTGAATTAAGTTATATAGAATTGGCATACTTTCTTCTTTAAATGTTTCATAGAATTCACCAGTGAATCTGTCTGGACCTGCCACTTACTATTTTGGCACTATATTATTGACTGTGTTTCTTTAATATATAAACCTTCTCAAATACTCTATTTCTTCTCCTGTAATTGGCAAGTTGTATCTTTCAAGTAATTGGTCTATTTGTTTTTTTTTTTTTTAAAGATTTATTTATTTATGCATACAAGCACTGGGGTACAGGCCAGAGGTGGGGAGGGTGAGAGGATTCACCACAGAGAGCAGGGAGCAGAACAGGCAGATCAACTGAAGTACACTGCTGAGGGGAGCAGCGGGCACAGCAGGAGAGGTCTGCTGCACCATGTGGGTCCCACCCCGGCCGGCAGCAGGGAAAGAACTCGTGCTGCAGTGGCTGCGGTCTGCTTCATAGTGTGTTGCTTAACCCACTGTGCCACCAGGGAGGCCCTAATTGGTCTATTTGAATTAGAATACCAACTATTTAGACATAGAGTTTTTTCATAGCATTCTTTATTTTTATTCAGTCTTTATAAGATCTGTAGCAATGCTCCATTTTCATTTCTGAGATTAGTAATCTGTATCCTCTTTTCTTAGTTGGGCTAGAGATAATGATTTCGCTGATTTTATCAAAGAACCAGCATTTAGTTTTATTAATTTTCTCTTCCTGCTTTTCTTTTTTCAACTTTCATTAATTTCTAATTCTTTTCTGTTTTTATCTTCTTTTTCTACTTTAAGATGGGAATTTGTATGACTGCTTCTCTAATATATGTATATTTATATGTATATATCACTATTCAATGCTATAAAATTTCCTCTAAGTGCTGTTTTTGTTGCATTCCACAACTTTTGATAAGCTGTGTTTTCATTTTTATTTAATTCACAATTACTCTTATTCTTCAGAACGTTCAATCATTATAATTTTTTTTTCATTTGTTTTTGTGTCTTGCTTTTATATCCAGCTTAGACTCTTGCTATATCTCAAGCTTGCTATGTGCTTCTGCATTACTTTTGCTATTTCACTCTAAATTTTGGGTGCCCATTTATTTCCTCTGTGTTCATTCTCCCTTAGATCATTTTCATCTGAAGGACTAACATCAAAAAAAGTATACTATTAATAGCAATTCCAACACTTAGAAAAGGGACTGGTGAGCATGGGGATCAGGCTGGGTTAATTTGAAAATAAATTCTTCTTAACCAGCTTTACCTTAAGAAATAGTTATTTGGATTAGTAGATTTGGGGATGCTAGACAGTGAATTTTCATTTCAGTATACCATCTAGAAAACCTTTATGAAATCCTTATATTTGCATTAAATTAATGTTTGATCTTGAGAAGTGTTATTTAATAAATGATTAGTACTTTGGAGATCATTTCTGACATGGGTTGGAAGACTTATAAGTCTGTTTTGTGTTATTGCTTATATTGTACTTAAGTGGAAACAAAGGCAGAATGTTTGTTAAATTTACAGATGTCATAAATCAAGAGTGATCACTAATATTTTTAAAATCTGAAATTAAGTCCTAAAACAAACAAGATGATTATACTCTCATATCGCTTCAGATTATATGAATGTTGCATCTTTTACTAAAATAGACAAGATGAACTTTAATAAGAATAAAATTTTAAAAATGGGTTTCAACACAGAAGTATAGACAATGTGAGGCAAAACGCTGTGGTTTAATTGTAACGCAAGTGAAATAATTTGGATGTTTTATTTCACTCTAGGTAATTGCTAAAAGAAAAACCTTGTATAGATTTGGCGTCCCAAGTTTCTTGGCAGGGTATGCTTGGATGGAAAGGACTGTTTATCACCTTGTTGAGTGGCAAACCAGGAGCAGAGCAGTGGGGTAGTACGTGGGTGGGGCCAGAAGGCCAGGAGGCCGCCACGCCCCCCAGCCCTTTTGTAATCTTTGCCCTTTGTCTCTGGGCTCTCTCTTGCGTTCTTATTCTCACGTTGTCTCGTGGTCCCCCTCAGTGCTTCTCCTGGCAGCGCTGCCACAGCTGTTGCCTTTATCGCCTCACTCTAGGCACAGGTGTGAGCATTTACTCGTTCGCACGCCCATGCTCTCTGGGCCCAGGTGTCCATAACTACAGGTTCAGGTTCGTGTGCTCTGTGCCATGCCTCTCCCCCCCTCCCCCAGCATCTACGGGAGGCCAAAAAAAGCCTGAGTACTTCATTTGTCCTACACGCCTACTGCCTCAGTTCTTAGTACTGTATTTGAATGTTTTGTTCTCTCAGTGCCCAACTTGGGGAACAGAATGAAAAGTCAAAGCAGGGGATGGGTGTAGTTGTGAGGATTCACCGTGCTATTTGAGGAACAGTGAGAGGAACTAGAGAACCTGAAGAAATATCAGAAGATCTTGTCTACTTAACAGTTTACTTCAATACTTGCAGAATCTGTAAGTAACGTGTTTAATTTTGTGCAGTGCGGGGGACAGACCCAGCACCACTGGTGTAAGGCGAGTCGATTTGATGTTCACAAGCCAAAGGAGACAGGCTTTAGAGTTAAGCAGACCTGGATTTTACTTCTGGCATCGGCATTACCTTTGCAAAAGGAATGAAACATCTGAGCTTCATTTTCCTACTGTGCTTGCTTTCTAGTCTTGGTAGACTTGTGGGAATAAATTGACTTGAGAGAATTAGAACTTTAGAGGGCTCAGCTATGACAAATGAGTTGTTTTAAGAGTAAGAAAATAAAATATTCACAGAGGATGGACTCCTCACTTACGGGTTGCTCAGGGACAAGGCGAAGGTTACGTTACCAGAGGCAGGGAGAGAGCCTCCACTACCTCAGACCACATCAGGCTCTTGGCAGGAGCTAAGTAAAAAGTGGGAACCGAGGCAGGCGTGTGAAACGGGTCTGGACTTGCTCGCTGGAGCTGGGGAGTAGTAGTTTGGAGACAGCCAGGCACCGAGTGAGGCCTCCGGGGGCCACCTGTTTGCTGGCAGGAGATGAGGACGCCTAGCCACGAACATTCACAATGTGTGTTTGGGGGGTCGGGGTAGGTGGGAAGGCCTGAGAAGACAGGTCGGCCGCTGGGTGTGGCCGGCGGCCAGGCTGCAGCGCCGCGATCCGGAGCGCGCCCAGGGCCCTGGGAGCGACCCCGGCCCGGCCCGCCCCATCTCCCGGCGGCCGGCGGGCGGGTCTCGGGCACTTCTGCAACCCTTGGGCCGGCTTGGATCGCGGCCTCGGTGTCCTGGCGCGACGCCCTGCCTAGGTCCTCCCGCCCTCCGGCCCGCCGCTCCAGCCGCCCGCGGGCCGGTGGCCGGGGGTCGGGCGGCGACTCGGCGGCCGGGCTGCAGGCAAGACCCGGAGCGGGAGCCGAGGCTCGGGCGCGCGGCGCTCGCTGCTGGGGGCGCGGTCTGGGCATGCGCGGCGGCGCGGCGGCTCGGGCGGGCGGCTCGGGCGGGCGGGCGCGCGGCTGGGGACTCGGCTCCTGCGGCGGCGGCGGCGGGCGCGGCGGAGTCGCCCGGCGCGAGAGCGGCGCGGGGCTCGCCCGGGAGGTCGCAGTGCCCAGCTCGGCGGCGCGGAGGGCGGACGGCGGCGCGGAGGGCGCGGTCCGGGCGGCCGCTCTTCCGCGCCGCGGACTCCGGGCGCTGTGGGGACGGTCGCGGCCCCGGGGGCGGATCCGAGGTAAGAGCCCCTCGCGCGGGGCGCCCGCCGGCCGGTCGCGCGAACTCTGCTGCTTCTGGAGCCCGCCTTTGTGTGCGTGCGGGGCGCCCGGCCGCGGCCGCCGCGCCGCCGGCGCTTCAACTGGTGGTGGAGCCAGGTGTGCGGGCGCTGCGCCCGGCGCGTCCGCGGGCTCTCCAGCGCCCGGGAGCCGAGCCCGCCGCGGGGCCCCGAGCGCCCGGCCGGCGGCGGGCAGGTAGCGGCCGCCTGGGATGGCTCCGGTAACCTGAGCCCCGCGGACACCTGCGCTCGTCCGCTCGGGGCGGCTGCCGGACGAGCCTTCTCGCGGCCGGTGGCCTTACGTTTGGGGGATGCACAGCTGCCCAGCCGGTCCCCAAGTGGGGGATCTTCTCAGAGTGACCCTTGGAGACAAGGTCCACCGTCCCCTCTAATTCAGAGAGCTTTCCCCCCACCCCCAACCCCCCGTCGCTCCTGACTCCTGTTGCCTGGTCTGAACTCGCTGCACTTGCCGCTTTACTTTTGGGAAGAGGCCTTTTGATGTCGGGAGGGGATGTCCCCAGCCCACCTATCAAGGCGCCTCTGCTGCTTGCGTTTTACTTTCCTTTCCAGGACTACCTGTTAGGAAAGTCTTTGCAGCGATTGCCCTTGCTTTGCATTGCTTCTGGACTCCTTCCCACAGCGCTACTGAAATCTGGCTGGGGCAAGGATTTCACATCCATTGCCATCTCGAGCGCTAGAGTACGAGGCGTTGCAATCCTCCTCTACAAAATACAGTTCAGGAAATGCATTAGTTTCTTTTAAAGGTTTCAATACTTAACCTCATAACAGGAATAGCTAGTAAGTATCTTAAGAGTTCGGATAAAACTTGGTTTCATGATAACTAATTTTTGATTTTGTTACATTTCAGAGAATGGAGAACTAGGAAGGCTTCTTTATGTATCTGTATAAACAACAAAGTAACTGGATTGGGCTTTGCTGCTAAGTCTCCTTTGAAAGGATACCTTTCTTCCGCAGTGATTGAGATCTTGTGATCTCTTGACATTAAGTCACAGTCATCCTTAGTATAGACTTTTTACTTGGCTCAGAGTTTGCAGACATACACTACTGCAGTACTTCCTAAGTTGCTAGTGTGGAAAATTTTAGGTCATGGATTCACAGCTTTTCTTCCCATTTGAAAACTGATGCACTTTATGCTTGCCATGTAAAGGGCAGAGTAGAATGTATCACAAATGTTATGACATTTTATAGAATGCCTTTAATGCAGAATTCATAGATGAAGACTTGAAACTTGCACAAGTCACTCACTTCACATTTGGGGGGAAAAAGCCTTAATTCCACTGTTCTGAGATAACCACATGTTCACTTTGTGCTTCTCTTTGCCATCTTTTTTTCCTCCCACTTTTCAATGTGGTTGAATGTCATGATATAGTAAATTTTTTTTAGCTTTTTATTGTTAGAGGGGGAATGCTTTAAGTTGTGTTGAGGGTGACGTTTCTTCAAAACGACATATTCTCTTTTGTTTCTTACTAAGAATCTAATGCCATTTCTGATCAAGTGTAAAGATTTCATTTTTTTTTTTTGGCTTTTCCTATCTTCAGTATTTTATTTATCCTGATATTTTTCAGTTGTGTCCTTTCTGTGTTATCACATAGGCTTGCTACTCCCTGCTTTTAGCATTCTTTTACTTCAATACGTTCATATTCTGGTCCTTTCCACCTTGTATACTTACTATACACATGTTCACTTATTAATCTTGATTGTTTTCCTGGCTCCTGTTTTCTTCATTTACCTGTTTTAATTCTGCAGAAGTTCACTAGAACCAGGTTTTGTGTAAGAAAACTTAGCATCTAACATAAAAGAATTTTCCTTGAAATGCTTACAGCTTTGCTGGATGAGTAACAGTGCTCATTTGATTCACATAATATTTAGGTTAGCTTTGGCTGATTTGTATTAAGCATACTTTCTAGTTATTTGCCTCATTACAAAACATGAGTTGATGATGGGTTACAAACTTAGACATCTGCAATGTAAGAGGCAGGAGTGGAATTTTAGTTAAAGTATGTAGCTATAGCACATCCCTGTTGGGGATTACTGCATGAAATAGTTTGCAGCTGTTAGTGATTGAACATTTTTTTTTTTTTAAGAAAAATTCTGTAACCGAATAGTTGCAAACATTTTAAGTTCAGGAGATTCTAGCTACATTGTTTTAATGAGATTTTAATTTTTTAAAATCAGTTTTAGAGTTAAGGAAAAGGTGTAAAGATAGCAACTTCTCAAATACCCCACACTCAATTTCCCCTCTTAAATTATTGGTATATAGTATGAACCAGTACTGGTATATTGTTATTAACTGAAGTGGATACTTTTTCCAGATTTCCCTAGTTGTATCAAATGTCCTTTTTCTATTCTGGGATCTTACCCTCTAGAATACAAGATTACATTTAGTTGTCATGGTCCCTTAGGTACCTCTTAGCTTTGACAACTTGTTAATTTTTTTTATATGATCTTGACAGTTCCAAGGAGTACTGATTACGTATTTTGTAGACAGAAGCACCTTTATTGGGATTAATCTGATGTTTTTCTTAGATTGTGGTGATGGGCTTTGGGGAGGAAAGGCACAGAGATAAAGCATCATTTAATCACATCTTGGAAAAGGTGCTTACTATCAACATGATCGGTTCTTAATTTTGATCTTGATCACTGCCTGAAGTACTATAATGTTACGTTTCAGTACTGAAAAGTTACTCTTTTCTTCCCCCTTTCAGTGCTCTAGTCTTAGAGTGAAGTTGCTGTGCCCCTTCCATGCTTCTTGGAATTTTTCTGCATGAGCAATTTGTCGCCCCCCCATTTATTTATTTACACTTTAATTATTGATCTGGACTCAGATTTACGTTTTATACTTTGGGTTGTAATTCAGTGCTGTTTTATAGCTCAAACCATTCAATCTTGGCCTTGGGGAGCTCTTCTTTTGACTCCTGATACAGCTTCAGTAACCCTTTGTCAGCTCTTCATCAGTGTGAAGTTTTTTTTGTTTTTTTTTTTAAACACTTCCTTACTAGCATTAAAAGATGCTCCAGATGTATCTTGCATTTGCATTCCTGGCCCCAGTCATAGAAGAAGCCAGAAAAAAATCTGGTTCGTTTTTGGGGGATCAGGGGAGAATGATATTAGAAACCAGTATTTGGGTGCTAGGTATACTTGTTGCTATGGTGATGTCATTGCTTCTAGGCCAGCTTATCTGACGGGGCAGGAAATAAAAGTATGCATAAAAAGTCACAGTTATGTGGATATCTTTTACTCTAATCCATGTACACCTGTGTTCTGACCATCTCCTTAAACTGCAACTGTGAGAAGAAACTTGGCTCCTGCCATGTGTGCTCCATTTACCTAATCATTCAATTAATTATACCTGTATGGGAGTATTGACATTGTTGCATTCTCTTCACAGAGAAGGAAGTATGTGATCTACTAGAGTACAGTGCTGCTGTGCAGTTCCATTTGCCTTTAGTATTGGCAATTCCATTTGTATCCCACCTATTCCGTTAGTTAGGTGGTTGTGCACATGGGAAGTGCAGTAGACCCTTTTGCACAATCTGCATTCTATTCTGGGATTTCTTTATCTTCAAAATGAATTTTTAAAAGTTAGTGTACACTAAGGTTCACTCTTTGTCCTGTAAAGTTTTGTGGATTTAGACAGTAGATATTTTCATGTATCCATCTTAGCAGTGTCATTCCATTATACAAAGTAACTTCAGCATAGTAAAACTCCCCTTGCTGTACCTTTCACCCCCTTAACTCTTTTTCCCTGGCAAGCACTACTTTTTTTTTTTTTTAAACTATCTCTATAGTTTTTCCTTTTTTCTGTATGTAGTTGAAATCATGCTATGCTGGATTTTTTTTTTTTTAATTTGGCAAATGTGTTTAAGGTTCTTTTTGTGGGTCGATACTTAATTTTTCTTATCTATTATTGCATGTGTGTATCATCATTTGTGTATCTGTTCATCTGTTGAGGTATATCTTGGTTGTCTGCAGTTTTTGCAACTATAAATGTGCTATGAATATTCATAAGCAAATTTTTGTGTAGCTGGATATTTTCAAATCAGTTGGGTCAATGCCCATGAACAGAATTGCTAGATAATATATTAAGATTATGTGTCACATTGTAAGATTTTACCAAATTGTCTTCCAGAGTGACTACCATTTTGCATTCCCACTAGTAATGAATGCAAATCTCATTCTTGTCAGCACTTGATATTGTCTTTATTTTTATTTTGTCCATTTTAATAGTTATACAATATCTCATTGTTGCTTTCATTTGCCATTCACTAACACCATGTGATGGCAGGGATCTTTTTATGTGCTGTTTTTCTTTTTCCTTTGGGGATATGTCCTGATCTTTTGCCCATTTTTAAATAGGGTTGTCGGTTTTGTTGAGTATTAAGATTTCTTAATATCTGTTTGATACAGCATTTTATCATGTAAGTATTTTTGCAGATATGTTCTTCCAATCTGGCTTGTCTTTTTATTTTTTCACCAGTGTCTTTTCAGAACAAATGTCTTTAATTTTTATAAAGGTCAAATATCAATTTCTTAGATAAGCTTTGGGTGTTATTTATTTTGTTTTTTAAAGATTTATTTATAAACACAAGAACTGGAGTACAGACCAGAAGTGTGGAGGTTGAAAGGATTCACCAGAGACAGAGCAGGGAACAGAACAGATAGACAGATTGAAATACACTGCTGAGGGGAGCAGTAGGTGAGGCAGGAGAGGTCTGTTGCACCATGTGGGTCCTCTTCCTGGCCAGGGACGGAACTCGTTTTACAGCGGTTGCTTCACAGTCAGCCTGGCACTCAACTCCCTGTGCTATCAGGTAGGGCCCCTGGGTGTCTTACATAAAAGCAGAGGGCTACTTATATTGTCCTGTTACTTCTTTCTAGAAATTTTATAGTTTTTACATTTTACATTTAGGTTTATGATCCATTCTGCGTTAGGGTTTATGAAAGGTATTAGGCCTCTGTGTAGATTCACTTTTTTACCTATGGACTTTCATTTATTCTAGAATCAGGCAAATGTGATGTATAGGTCAAGAAGATTGTAAATTAGGTTAAAAATCTAAAGGACAGTGTTCGAGTTTGTTTTATGATATGTGAGTAGCAGTAATTTGATACTTTGTCTAATAGTTCATTTAAAATTTTTTCTTTGAAGGATTGAGTCTCATAATTATGTTCACTCATAGGACACCAATTATTACAACTATGTATTTTTCAAAATAAATGATAATGCAAGGAGACCCCAGTCTTAGAAGTGGAACCAACCATCTAACTAGTTACAGAGTTGAGGCTGGCTTACCCAGAAATTTGGCTTCATAGCAATAGGCTTCCAGTAATACTGAATCCTGGGGAAATTCTGATTGACCCTTAGTCACCCTTAGTTCATTCTTCATTTACTTGGTGAATATTTGAATTACCTACCATGAATTGAAAACCATGTAAAGTATTGGTAGCAAAACTTCATGTAGTTAAAAAAAAGAAGATATAATGACTCCAGAGGCTGGTAATATAGAAAATTCCTGAGGAATAGAGAAGATTGGGTCCAATCCAAAGCCATCCATTTCTGGGTTGGACTTTTATCCACCGAGGGAGCCTACATGAGTCAGATTCCTAGGTGCTCTTGTCTGCTAGTCAGCCCTAGAGCCGGTGCAATCTCCAGAGCTGGTGAGCTCCAGAAGAGTTAGACATTCTTCCCCTCTGAGTCAGAAGTGACAAGGGTTACAGAGAATGTTTGGGATTCATCCACTGGAATCTCATAAAAGCTGAAGAGAACCGGAAAAAGATCCTAGGAGGCATCTACATACTGAATTCATCCTCAGATAGTTGGAGCCTTTATTTGTTTCTGGCCCCTGTGGAGTTCACGATCTGTGGGGAATTCATGAGAAAAGTGAAAAGAAAAGTAATGGGAAATTTCTCTTGTGACCTATTTTATGGTTAAAAGTTAAAATATTGTTTCCTTTGTTACTCTTAAGAGCTTCAAAAACATTTTCGGATTTGTCTACTTAACTGCATTTTGCTTATTTTTTTTAACCACAGTTTATGCTTTTCCAGGTGTCCCCATGCCCCAGCCTCTACCTCTGGTAACCACAGCTCTGTTCTCTGTACCTGCTAGCTTAGGGCTTTGCAGTTTCGTCTGTTTGTCCCTCGGAGCTCACTTAATTTGATTCTGTATCTTGACTTGTAAATAATGCTGCAGTGACCATGGGGGTGCAGATGTCTTTTCAATGAATGTTCTTGTTTTCTTTAGCTAAATACCCGGAAGCTCATGTGGTTGTTCTCTTTTTAATTTTTTGAGGAACCTCCATACTGTTTTCCATAGTGGCTCCACCAATTTACATGTCCACCAGCAATGCACAATGGTGCCCTTTTCTCCTTATGCTAGGAGATGGAAAAGTACTTTTTATTTGATTTTAACAAAACTATTTAAAGGAATTAGTGGAGGAATAATTAAGAAACTAAAATGTATCATTGCATAGACTGTGTGCTGAGATTGGTTCTTAGACATTTTACTTAACTCATTTAACTCTTAACTCTTCCTTGCTAACTTGGAAATTCTTTTTTGTGGAAAATGGAATTGTTCATAGTAACATGTCTTAGTTTTTTCAGATCCAAACATAGGTTGTAATTAATAAAACATACTTTACACAGAGAGGGTCTGAAATTAGGGGTTTGCAAGGTATAGGCTGAGAAGAAGCAGGTGATAAACCTTACTGCTCCTCTTGCCACAAGTGGCCTTTTTCAAGTGACGCTCTTTGATAGACATTTTGCACTGTTGACACTGGGGCCAGAAGTCCTTCTGTTGTTATTCTGCAGTTGTTATGCTCCAGCCTGCAGCAAGGTAATGGCATAATAAAATTTGGACCTTTGTTGTGGCAGGTGTTATCTACACCTTCCCTATTTCTTAACTCACTGAAGAGTTCTTATAGCAGGTCTCCTTATCTCCATGCTACCAGGTAAGAAATAGGCTCATAAACAGTGTCTTTTCTGTCCTTGAGTGGGGAGAAAGGGACAGATTGAGGATGGGAATTGTGATCTTTCTGACTCCAGAATCGACATTCTTTTGCTTGACCATCTGTCTCATTTTAACGTCGGGCCTGGAGATTACTTGGGTCTTCTTGCTTTCAGTCTTCCCTTTAACACTGTGTACTGCGTAGGTGACCACTGAGCTAAGAAGGACTCAAAAGAGTGTGATTTTGAGATCCAAGGAGGCTCCTTCACCCTTTTTATTTTTCCATTCATTGATCTACATCCCAATTATCCAGAGATTTGAGGTGCAAGAACATGTTTATAAAGGATGAAATTCCTCTAAAGAGGAAATTGGCCAAGGTGGGGAGGATCAGGAAAAAGAAATAATGGTAGTATTAGCTAGTTACTCGGTTGTTTATCTCTTTCCCTCCCTGAATGGTACCAAGCTTGAGGACAGGGAAGTAGTCTCAATTATTTTTAAGTGAAGCACATCACATATTCTCACACACAAAACCATTTTTGTTTAAATGAAATTAGCACCTACTAGCATACTGTAAATAGAAGTATGTTTGGAATGTTTAGAATGGAGAATTGCCTCACAGAAAAACCTTTATCCACCTTAGTTTTGCTTATCTTTGAAGTGAAACCGATAATACTACCTCCTTGACACAGTTGCTGGTAGCCTAAACGAGAAAACATCCTAGCACATGGAAGGGAGAGGCTCATTGTTGCTGAGGGAGTTGGAAAAGTCTTCAGTGCGGGACGTGAGTTTTATTGCATGGATTTTTGATGACAAGCATGGGGTGGAATTGTAGGGCAGTCTGGGCACAGGCATGAACAGCTTGACGTGTGCAGGATGGGCGGGCTGCTGGCAGCGGTGGGATGCTCCGCTCGCTCGCAGGGCCGAGAGGGTTATTAGAACTGAATAACTATTTTTCATTTTTGTAAGTAGCAGCACAATAGAGTATTCATTACATTGTGATAGGAGGGAGTAAAGGAAACAAACCTGTTTCAAGAATTGCATGAATCTCCTCTTGTATTCATAGGACTGTCTAAATGTAGCCCTTTATGGAGTAGATACTTTCTTGTGTTCTTTTTCAGTCTTGTGATATTCTTGTGAATTTATTGAGACAGAGGGCTTGTGTGTTTTTGGGTGAAATCAGAAGTCCTGTTTTCAACTATTCTTACTTTCGTTAACATAGCAACATGAGACTGTTATAGACCACAAAAGCTGTGTCTAGTCTTATTTGAGTGTTTCCAGACTTCTAAGAACCATGAGCAGTTTCTGAACAGAGCCCAAAATGTAATTCTTAGAAATGTGCAAAAATAATTGAAGTGAGTGATTTGATAAGAGGTCAGAGTTTTACACTTGAAAAGTTGTTTTTAATATAGAGAAAAGGAAAAAGGAAAGAAGTGAGGAAATACTTAAAAATGGTAAGAGAAAGAGAAATTTATATTTAAAGAAAGGGAAAACATTTTAAGGTTTTCCCTTGATATAAATTTATTTAGAAAAGTTTTTACTAGTACCTTTAGGAAATTATTTTAGAAATGCATGAATGTTATCAGTATATTTACTGGTCTAATGCAACAATAGTATGTTTCCAGTGTTCGAAATATGTTTGTGATCATTAACATATATTTTTTTCCTACCAATTCTAGTATTTGTGTTGTTTGTATTAGAAATACTGTCTGTTATTTTTTTATTAGATAGTAAAGTAATGTGTTTAAAAATCTAGATTGGCAAAACAAATTTGCAAAGAAAAGGATGTATGGAATTTGTTACTTTTGAAAAGATACTACATATAACCTTAATAACCTACAAAAATTTTGATCTTTGAAGTTAATGGTAATTTTAGGGATAAATATATGGTGAGATAGGTTTGGTATGTTGACTTTTAACTTTGAAGAAAGATATTCCTGTGATGATAGAGAAAATACATTTAACTTTCATATGTGGAAGAATATAGAACCTTCCTATATCTAGTATAGATTTTTTTCTTCCATAAAAATATGTTCATCTCATTTGTGTGTGTCTGTGTAGGTAATCTTTGTGGTGTATTTTCAAATTTTTAACTGTTTTAAAATCAACTAAATACTGAGATTTACAAGTAATGCAATTGAGTCTAGAAATATTGATTTAAGAACCCCATCTTTAGGTCGAGTTGTCTATTTAGTGTGTTTGTGTGTTAGGAATTCTGATGTCTGGTCTATTTATCTTCAATACTATGTACTGCAAACTAGTGTTATTTCATTTTCACATCTCAACATCATTCTAGTTAACAAAGAACATTAATTTTGGGAGGGCTATTTAACTCTTGCGGGACCTTTTTAGGTTCTGAATAATTTAAAAGCAATGGAATTCTCTCAATGATAAGAATCAGCCATTAGGCCAAGTCTAATGTAGCATTATTCACACGATACTCATGTAATGGTATGGAACTAATATGTGTGCCTCATGGATGTGTACTAAAGAGGACATTTTTTAATTGTTGAGGAAAATCGCTTCTTGAAATTTTATTTTTATTTTTTCCTTGATTTATATATATTTTCTTGAGAATTTTATATATATTCATCCACAGATTTGCTTAAAGCCTTAGCACTTCTATTTTTATTTTTTAAAAATATTATTACTTCTCCATCTGTTCCAAATTTTTTTTTTTTTAAGATTTATTTATGCATTCAAGCACTGGGGTACAGGCCAGAGGTGTCGGGGTGGGGGGGCGAGAGGACTCACCACAGAGAGCGGGGAGCAGAACAGGCAGATAACAGAAGTACACTGCTGAGGGGAGCAGCGGGCACAGCAGGAGAGGTCTGCTGCACCATGTGGGTCCCCTGCCTGGCCGGCAGCAGGGATCGAACTCGTGCTGCAGTGGCTGCGGTTTGCTTCATAGTGTGTTGCTTAACCCACTGTGCCACCAGGGAGACCCGGCACTTCTATTTTTAAATAAATAATCCACTGCAGTCCAGCCTGAACAAGTGTGTAAAGACTAATGAAAAAGATTACAACTTCATTTAAATTTAGGATTAATGAGTTCTTTATTCTTTGTGTATTAGTATATTTTCTATCTTTGTGGAACTACAGGACAAGTGTTTAAAGCACCATCTTTTTGTTGTTTTCATTTTTCTTATCCAAATTATTAAAGCAAAAAGTTTGAGTACCATTTACTGACCATCCATTCTGCTGGGTCATTGTTCATACTTTTTAACCTCATGTAAGACTTGCTGCTCTCCGTGTACTCCCTGAGTAAGGAGTCTTTTGAACATCTTGATGCAGACAAGTGTTCAGTGTTGGCCTGCCCTCCTCACCCCTTCTCCATCCTGCTGCACCCCTGGGCTAGTCCAATGCCTGACAGTTTTTTTCAGTTTCTAGATGATGCCTTGAAAAATGCATCCTCTTAACTCTGCTGTCTTTCTGGTTACTGTTCTGATTCTTTCTCACTGCCTGGTGAGATCTCAGTTACAGGGAGTGAAATCTGAATGAAGGAAATGTTCATGGTGGTTATGACAGTAAGGGCATGTTTAGGCTGCGAGAGGGTTTGAAATGGCTGACTGAAGCCCTCATCACCTACATTTTTTGGGGGGATGGGGGGTAAGTAAATTATTTTGGAAGTAGTAAAGTCTTATTAAGAAGGTAATGAAACCTTGTCAGGAGTAAATGCATTAATGGTGACTAGCTTTAGTTGGAATGCTTCTTAATACCACTCAGCTTTTGTACTAATAAGAAAAGATCCTCCATGGTTTTATTTGTCTATCAGAATATATGACTCTGGCCTTCTTTTTAAAGATTTCTCTCTTTTTTTTTTTTTCCTAGAGATTTATCTTTTATGCAAACAAACACTGGGTACAGGCCAGAGGTGGGAGTGTTAGAGGATCCACCAGAGAGAGAACAGGCAGACTGACTGAAATAAACTGCTGAGGGGAGCCATGGGCAAGACAGGAGAGGTCTGCTACTCCAGGTGGGTCACCTCCCCAGCTGGTGGCAGGGATCGAACTCATGCTGCAGTGGCTGTGGTTTGCTTCATAGTGCATTGCTTAACCCATTGCGCCACCAGGGAGTCCCCAAGATTTATTTCTTTATGCATGCTTTAAGAACTAGGGTGCAGGCCAGAGGTGCAGGGAGGGGGATTCACCATAGAGTGGGGAGCAGAACAGGCAGATCCACTGAAACACACTGCTGAGGGGAGCAGTGGGGCGACAGGAGAGGTCTGTTGTGCCCTGTGGGTCAGCTCCCTGGCCGGGGATCAAACTCTTGTTGCAGTGGCTATAGATGCTTCGTAGTGTTGCGATTTAATCCCTTGTGCCACCAGGAAGGCCCCTAGACCACATCTTCTTGACCAAACTGGCCTTTTTCTTTTTTGAAGCCCATCAACACTCTAGGGAGTATTAGAATTTCATTTTAAATGTGTTCAATGGAATCTTCATACAATTTTTTAATTAGATTTATATAATTGTATTTGACATCATTTGTAGTCCCCGGGGAGTTCCCACCACCATTTCACCCGTGCACCATCCCCTCAGTCCCTTGTGCTCTTTCTGCCCTCATTCATACAAATTTTTTTAATGCAGAATACTCTGACCTTCTAAAGGGCTTTAAATAGGAATAAAAATTTTCATCTTACCTCCAAAGCTTCCCCCTTTACCTATGTCTCCTACTTATAGCAGTTTCCATTTTCTCTCTTCCAGGAAGTTAATGGAATATTTAAAGTATGATTTGGAGAGCTATCATTGTAGTAGGGAATAGAAGATCTATAATATATAATAAATTAACCCAGAGACTACCAGTTATATTTTGTGTTACATTTAGGTTTTTCTAAGTTACTTATACAATCAAACTAAAAGATTCCAAACTTTCAGATGAAGCAGTAATATGATGAGGAAAACTAGTGGTAGAGAATCCGATAGAAAAAGTAAAAGAACTTTTAAAAACATGTAGCTGTGATCATTTCAGTTTTTTCCTCTCACTAATTATTCTTACTTAAGTTTTTGTTACAGCTGTCAGCCATAGCTGACACTGGGATAATCGTGAGATAAAATTTAAGAGAAAAATTGTTGAAGTGATGGACTCACAAATGCACATTGTATGCAATAAAGTGCGTGTGAACTGCCCTGTGGAGGGGAGGGTGAGTTTTGTTTGTGGTAATGGTGTTAGTTTCTGTCTGAGTCTTTTCATTTTCTCTACTGAGTCTTCTTGTGAGAGGCACATCATATAAGCTAGTTATGTAACATTAGGAACTTGGCAAAAACATTAGCAGGCCCACTGGCTTAATTTGAGCCTATCTAATTTTTTGGATATGTAGCTGGGCTGTGCTTACACTTTTTCAACAGACAATGGGCTTATTTAAGAGACAGTAATTTTGTTTTACTTTGTAAAGTTTACCTGAATAAAGAAATACTGTATTAAGTGCTGAACAGATTACTAAATAATGAAGATACTGTAATTAAAGCCAAATAAGGTTTCTGTCTATACTGAGAGCATAAGGCAAGATACCTAAAATGAAGCATAAAAACTTTAAAAAGCACCAAATTGTAGGGAAATGGTAAAAATATGGTAGTGAAGACCTTTCTGACTTCTTACCTCTCTCCTGTCTTCCCTCCCCCCGCCTTCTCTTTGTTCAGTTTCTAAGACACAGAAGACATTTATATTTTGTTATATATTTTTTGTGTGTACTGATATTGTGGATTTATGAAATAATTCTTTCCAAATTATGCATTGTTTTACAGTATATCCACAAAGGAACATTTGTTATTTGTGAACAGCTTTGGCAAAAATTACAGTATACCGGTACTCTCTCTGTAAGATTCTTAGTTATTAAGGTCAATTTAAGATCAAATCAGACAAGTATGGTTTGTCTTATTTTTATAGACACTGATGTTTTCTTCCTGGAAACTTTGAGAAACGAAGAAGCCATTCATAAAATGAAGTCATGCTAAAGACTTCAGGCTTGGTTGTAAAGTGTTAAATCTTCAGAGATTCCCCTAGGTTGAGTTTGGAAAGTGGGTAACTTTAAAACCGTAATATGAAGCAACATCACTTTTGCATCTTACTTACAAGGAAGAAAAATGTGGACTCCTTCTCCTTTAGTGGGGCCAAATGCTTTCTAGCACACCTCTCAAGTTGCACACCATCGAAATGATCCCTGCTGTGTGTTTGGCTCATGTGTTTCTCGTTAGCAACTATGAATGAAAGATTCATAACTATCTGTTTCTAAAAACTTCTTTATTAGCATTGCAAAGGGCATAATTGCTTGGTAACAGCATTGAGAATTGCTTTTAAATTGTAAGTTAACATTTATGCTTTGGGCCATGATTGGCCCAAAACTGGGGGGAAAAAAAAATCTGTGTGTACAAAGAAGCATCTGAGTAAATATTTACCAAGTCGTTGATTACTCTGTTGACTATAAAAGATAAAGCCTGTCTGAGTTTTCCCACATTCATAGGGATCTGGGTCAAATATTTTTGTGACTTTTGTGGAAAGTCCTCTTGACCTTTCCTTATCTTGCCTGCTGGACAGTGTACAGGACCGTGGGAGGAGGGAGTCCTGTAGACTTGTCTGATGGCTGGAGTCCTGTGGCAACTTTGTGACCTTGTTTTCCAAGTGCTGTCAACCTACTGGGGAGTCATAGCTGAATAACAGGAGGCTTGTGTACAAGTTGAGGGGCAGGGGAGGGGAGGAGGAAAGGGGAGAAAATAAATCCATTTCTGTAGTTTTGCCCAGTCAGTAATATAGAAGCACTTTGTTTTAAAAGAAAATGTAATTCATATTTCCTCTTTTTCCTTTTTTTAAATGTGTCTCAATGTAGTTATTACCAGAAGATCTTAGTTAAAAAAATTGATGGTATATTAAAAATAAGTTATTTTGGAAGACTTTTTTTAAAGGCTTTTGTTTATTATTTATTTATTAAAGATTTATGTGTAGAAGAACTGGGATGCAGAACAGAGGTGTGGGGGTGAGAGGATTCACCAGAGACAGAGTGGGGAGCACAACAGGCAGACTGACTGAAACACACTGCTGAGGGGAGCAGCAGGGAGACAGGAGAGGTCTGCTGTGCCATGTGGGGTCCCCTCCCTGGCTGGGGATCCAGTGTTGTGGCTGCTTCATAGTGCAGTGCTTAACCCCTTGTGCCACCAGAGAGGCCCCTGGAAGACTTTTTTAAACAGAGAAGTAGTTAAGTGGATATTTTGGGAAAAGGTGGTGGAATTGTTGTCATGCTTTTCTACTGTGTTTAATTAATTTGTGCATACCTGCTAGCTGTTACTCAACTATCCAGATAAGGCATATCTCTTTCCGTCCTCTTTCATATTTATGAATTCCTGTAGCTGATTATGGTTGTTAAAGTCATGTAAAATTCCCAGTCTTCTTTATACGTCACTACTACAAACAAGATAATTTTAAATACTATTATGGATCAACTTTGCTCATATGCTGACTTCTAGTTGCCATCATGCTTCTCCGTATGCCCCAGAGGCGCTTCCTTCTTATCACTGTATGTGTATAGTTCGTATATTCTATATTCAGATATTTTATACTGAAATAATTTGCTGGAATAATAAAGTGGACACAGGTCTATGTCAGCTAGACTTATTTAAATCTCATTGTTTTTTTCCAAAAACTACTGCCCTTCGGTTACTTAAGTGCTTCTGTCACATCATGTCTCTGTATTCCCAAACAATCTACCTTTTTCTTAACCTCTCTCAGAATCTTGTGCAGGGGCCGGTAAACCCAGTTCTGAAGTCCTGCCCCATCTCCTTCTCATGGACGGTCACTCTGTGCGTGCTTTCATGCATCGTCCTTTTTCCCGTGAGGATGATTGAACTTCTTTGGCCACAAGATTGCCTTCTAATTGTCACTTTGACATTAACCAAATTGGAGATGAAGACTCATTAATAATCAAAGTTAATAACATTTTACTGTAAGTTTAATAATTTAGGCTTTTGTCTCTTGAAGTAATGTATTATGGCATCGGCTCTAAGTGTCCTTCTCGCTTCTGTGTACCGGTCTGTGTCGGTGTTTCCAGTGTATCTCCTGGGCACTCACATGTCTTCCTGTGGCACCGGTGTCATACATATTTGGAAGTCACTCATTCGGTGTCCTCTTGTCGCTGCATTGTTTTTGGCCTGCCCCTAGCTGGGGTTCTTGACAGCAAGCTCATACCTGGTGTTTCTTCCTACTTACTTTTCTGCATCAGTTAGTCCTGTGTGTAGTCGCGAGCTCCTCAGTGCTTGAGCTCATGTCTCTAGGTCATCTCCAGTCTTTTAAAAGCTAAACCAAAGAAAGTAGTTTTTTTTTTTTGTTATTTAATCTTACTCGATTTTGCTGTAGCATTCGCTGGTAAGCTTGTACAGTTCACAGATTGTGTTTTGTTCACTATTTGTTCTATAACTTTCATTATATAGAGTTTCTTGTACTTTGTGTTGATAGAGTGTCTTCTTGCTGAGGGGAAGGTGTGTTTAAAATGATAACTTTTTTAAAAAAATACTATTATTCTCTTTGGCACCCATGGTGCTATTTTTTTCTGGTTTACATCCTGTCTTTTTGTTAGCTCTCTGCACTGAGATGTCAATTCATAAACCCTTGTCCTTTAACAGGTGTCTGAAAGTTGTTATGAAGTGATAATCTTCTCAAGTTAGTTCTGGCGCCATCTGTTGGTAGCAGTGAGAGTTAGTACTTTTCTTTTGTACCCATTTCATGGTTTTATCTGACTGCTCACAAGTTGAGAAGTTTCTGAATTTTTCAAAATTCTTACCGCAGCCTTTACATCATTTCATGTTTCATTAATTCGGTGACTTCAGTCACTCACATTTTTTCACTCACATTGACTCAGTTTCTTATCTCTACCTGATATCTTTGTCCTGAGTTCTCACCTCCTTTCCTGACTATACCTGCTGTTATACAAGTCCTTACACTATGCATTTCCCAAAATACATGTGTTGCCATTTTCCTAACTCCATACCCTTCTCTAAATGGAGTCACTGTTTCCCCAATAATGACATTCATTAGGGATCTATGAATCTTTCTGAACTTTTTTTTTTTAATCTTCTTATCCTCCCTAATGTCTAAGTTGATCACTTAAAGAATCCACCAAATCCTGTGGATTCTTATTCCAAAATGACTGACAAAACACTCTTCAGTGTCCTCGCTGCTAATCATATTACTACCTTGCTTAAACTTCTCTGGTAGCTCTTCATATGTTCATTATGAAGTGAAACACAACCTGTGGACGCAGTCCCCACTCTGCATTCTGGCCTCATTCTTTGACTTTTGTAGTCCACCAATGCCACAGCGGTCATGTTTTCCTCAATATACTTCACTCTTCCATGACTTTGCTTCTCTACTTAGAATTTCCTCTTTGTCAACATCATCATTTTATCTAATTATTTTAGAATTTATTGAAAGCTTACTTTAGGGAAAAAAACTAATCCCTTCTTTGTGCTATAGACATTAGCATAGTACTTAAGTGCTTTTTGGGTCCATTTACTTGTTTTCTATAATGTTCTATAGACATTAGCATAGTACTTAAGTGCTTTTTGGGTCCATTTACTTGTTTTCCTCTCTGACAATCCTGTGAACACATGTTGGTAGAGAATGTGTCTGAATACTCTTCTGGTTTAGCACAATACTGGCTTCATATTACTCAGGTTTTGAATATATTTTCAGTGAATAACTTCTTAACATGCTTTTGGTATTTATAAGATTCCAATCCATTCTCTACAGGTAAACAAAGTATAATAGAAAAACTGAACAGAATTCACTTGTTCACTATTTGACCCTTTTACCTGCTCTCTTTCCCAGGGTATTCTGATGATGAAATTGTGAGGTAGATCCAGTCTGCCTAGAGTATCATTCTATTTCTTTATTTCTTGTTGTTCTAGTTTGCATCGTAGATAACCCAAGGTTGTCCTGCAGCTGCCAAAGACACGTCACTTACCATCCTGTAATTTACAGATACAATATTGGGGTTGGGCTAGTATGAAGAGTCTAAAAACTGAACCTTTTTATTTTCACTACCCTTCATTAATCTCCTTCCCACCAATAACAAAACCTACAGCATTTGCCAATGAGACATCAACCAGTATCCATCAGAGCATGTATCTGCTGACTTACTTCATAAATATTGAGAAATGTCAGTTATTTAAGAAAAATAGCCTTTGAACAATCAAAATAAATGACAGATTCTCAATATCACACAGATGAGAAATTTAAATATTGTGTAGTTTAGCTATCTTATTCTATTGATGAAGATGGTTTCCCCTGCAATGAATTAGTTTTGTGACTGAGGATAGCTCACTTATAACTTGTCTTGGAAAAAAAAAATATGGAGGACAGAAGTTTCTTAGCCAAGTTTCATGTTTTGCCCTTTCTGGCAACAGCAGAAAGGGTTGCTTGGATAGGGCTTGCTGTAGGGCTGAGCTCCTCTGCTTGGGGAGTGGTTCCACATCTGCAGCTCTCTAGAGAGCCAGCTTTTCCATTCCAGAGTCCTAGCCCCATGTTTCTTTCACCCTCAAGTGTGCTTGTGCAGAGCCTGGAGTTTGCAAGAAGGTGTTAACTGTTGAGTTTGAGTTTCTTTTGTCATTTGAATGCCTTGTATTTGACAGCCTTGTTTTGTGTAACTCATTCCCAGTGGCTGAAAAAGGGAAGAAAGAATGAAGACGATTTGGGGCACCTACTTTATAATTCTCATTTGAATTCATGATTAAACTATACAAATTAAGTTTTATTATCCTTCTTTGCTTTTGTGTGTTGAAATTAACTCTCAGTACTGGCACAAATAAACCTTAGAGTGAGGTAGTTAACTTCAGAAATAGTTCAATTCTTGGAAGACTTTCTCTAGCCCCTTAGAAGAATACATCTTTGTTGTCTTCTTTACTTGCCAATTCCTGCTATTTTCGCACTAAGTTTCATCCTTGCTCTTGCCCTACTTTAATTATTTTTGAGCCCTAGACTACTTTCTAAAACTCTTATCTCCTGAGAGGTCTCTCTATCTACCTCAATCCTACTTAAGTTTGTTAAAACCAAGCTCATGTCATTAAAAAACTACAGAAGAGGATTCAGTTTAGTTCCTCTATACCTGGTTACTTTATTTCAATTTAACTTTAGTCCCACTACTTCTCTCTGTCTTGTAAATTCCCGATGAGTGAAAGTAAAATAGTCCCTGAATACTTTAGTCTGTCTGGTTTCTCTGCCTTCTCTCAGAATTTATTTTGACAATGGCTGCCTAAGCAAAGCTGTTCTGTCGTTTAAGGTCCAGTTTATCTGCCATCTGGGAATAATCTTTACTTTCTCTGAACTTCCCCTTCCCCTAATACGTTTTCTTTTTTCTTTTCCTAATATGTTTTCTTAGGATCTCTTTAGCACTTACTTCTTTAGGTACAAGCTTCTCCAAGATGGTGGTCCTTGTCTGATTTGGCTTAACGTGGTGTATTTGTGTGTGATAGAAGCTTTATATGTATTTGCTGAAGATGAATTAAATGCACCTCTGTCTTGTAAATTCCATCATGAATTTTATACCAATAAGACCTCAACCCTCAATTTGAAAAGGAAAATTAGAATGTTGGCCAAGTTTTCACTGATCCTCCATTGAAATACGCTAAAAAAGGTTAATCATGGAGACAGTCAGAATATACTCTGTTATTTAGGATAAAACCTTTTGGCAAACATGCCTAGTTTTTCAAGTTCTTGGACTTTCAAATGTAGGCTATGATTATTCCCTTTAAACAGTGCTTAGATTAGTAAATGAACTATTGTTTTAAAACTTACTGAAGAAACTGAACTATAAAAACACAATGGCTGACAAAGATGAGACTATTCCCATGTCTCATGTTCCCTTCCATCCATTCTGTTATCAGAGAACAGTTTTCAGTATTTGTGTAAAACACAAACCTCTGAGTAAGCCAGTGAACTCTTTCTGATGTGTTTGTTAATCAAAACCTCTTGAAAGAGCTTCAGAAGTCATTTTAAACATGTTTTTTGCCAAGTGCCATTATAGTTATGATTATTTTTAATAGCACAAATAACACTATCCTTTCTTAGCTCAACTCTTTATAATTTATTTTGCACACTTAAGTCACCTGGATTTACTGTTGCTTTATAGAGTATTATTAGGAATTTTTAACTTAGAGGTTTTTGTTTTTAAATGAACAAAAATCTGGTTAAAATATGAAAATTGCAAATAAATATGTTGTTGGAACTTTTTGGGTCATTATTCAACTGCTAAGAGTAAAACAAGTTTAACTGCAAAATAAAATTGAAAAACAGTGAAACATGGCTTCTGTCACAATGCTCAGGAAATTTTTATACTCTGCAATTTATTTTGCTCTGGGCTTAAATTCTGGTGGATGTAATGTTAGACAAAGGACAGGACTAAAAATATGGTTACTATTTAGAGATGTCCATTATTTGAGGAGAAATTCTACAGAATCTTGAGTCTTCTCATGATATATATAGAATAATTTTATAGTGATTATTTTAAATCATAAATTCATTTTATGTTAATGTATTAAAATGTGTTTTGTTTATGATATATTTCTGTGAAAATGTTTTTTATTCTGTTACCAACAATAGTGTCTTACACCATATTTGTTTAATCTTTTGATTGATAACCATGTTAGTTTATTTTACTTAAGAGTCTGAGTCTCAAATATTTCCATGAAAATGTATTTTTCTTGCCTGTTCTATGTATGCACCAAGTGTGGCATTCATTTTAATGAGAATCTGTTGATAAAATTTACAAAAGTATATAGGATTGCTGTTAGACATTGATGGAGAATGACTTTTCCATTTGTCTGATTGTAGCTTTTATTTTTGACCAGCACACATCAATTGTTTTGTCAAGATTAGTCTATAGAAAGAGAATCCCTGTCCTTTTCTTTGAGGTTAGTTCATGCAATTTTGTTTCATGAAACATGAAAGTGAGATCACATGAAGTTACACAGAGAAAAATAGTTTTAATTTGGTGGCATATGAAAAAGGAAATGGCATATTGCTTTACAAAGAATTTAAATATCTTATAGAGAATGCTTTGCCACTGCTATTATGAACAACTATAGTTGGACCTAATTTTTTTAATTTATAAATGCTTGGGTGATTTTAATTTAATATATAATGTGTTCGTATATAATCCTTTTAAAATAGTATGTTCTCAGAAGTGGTTTTTATCTCTTTAGTTATTCTGTTTTCCTTTTTCTACTGTATCAAAAAGTGTGTAAACCTACAAATTCTGCAGCATGCCAAACCTTCTCCTCTTGTCTTTGCTCTCTGTTCTGTATTTCACAATGGCATGACTGTTGGGAAGAATTCATGAAATAATTGTTAAAATCTTTTACCACCCACCTATAAGGTCAATATAGAAATTTTTTCCTGTGTACATATGAAGAGATAGCAAGATCCCTATTGTGATGGAAGGAAATTCTGGATCCTTGACATTAATGTTGAAAAGCTATTTTCCACATATTTAATAAGACTAGCATCTGATAATAGTGTGACTTAAAGTTTCAGAACCTAACTTTTAAAGTGGTATTCTCTAATATTTGGTAAATAAACATATCCAACTGGGAAACTGTTATTACTTCTCTTCTACTCCATGTGGGACTACAGTTGATGTCAAATAAGTAATTTAAAAAAACAATTCTTGGATCCAAATTGTCACTCTTATTCCCAATTGAGTCAGTTCCATTTTAAACTTAGAATAGGCCTCTTCTGATCTATACTTGTGCTGGCTGGCATGGTCAGCACTAGCAACACGTGACTTCAAATTTAAATAGATTAACATTTGATTGGATTAAGAAAATCCTCAGTGTAAATTCTTCAGTCATACTGGCCACATTTCAGGCACTTAGTTTCCACCCGTGGTTAGTGGCTATTCCTGACAGGTAATTGGGACCATTTACATTATTGTAGAAAGTACTGTTGGACAGATTGAGCAATGCTTCATGTCTTTTTGTCTCGTGAATTTTTTTTTTTTTTTGATGTGTTCAGGGCAGTTGTCTTGAATGCTCAACATTTTGTATTTGTCTTGTTTTTTGCTGACTAGGTTCAGGTGGGGACAGACAGTTTCTCCCTAAGATGTTCCACTAACACGTTTGCCCATCCCCACCTTTTTCCTGAGAAGTGAATGACTCTTCTCCAGCTGGGACGTGGAGTCTTTGTTCCCTCTCTCTACAGTGAGGGCAGTGACAGCTGCCTCATGCGACACAACTTAAGACTCCCTCACTCTTTCTTGGGGTGCTTACCGTGAACCCAATCCCCACTTTGTGAAGAAACCCAGGCTTGAAGAAGATGTTACGGTGTCAGCTATGGCAGCAGCCAAGCCAGCCACATGCGAGTGAATGGGCCTTGAAATGATTATTCATTGCTGTCAACTGAAGCCCTAGCATAGTAGGGTAGAAACATGCAACGCCAGCAATGGTCTTCTGAATTCCTGATGATACAGAAACTGTGGGAGCTAATACCTTAGTAGTTTTTTCAAGCTGCTAAAGTTTGGGGTATCTGTGCACAGCAACAGAGCACTAATACCCAGGCTGCTGGCGGGGTGCTGCTTCAGAGGGGTGAGCTTTTCTTCCTGCAGCCCACTGGGGGCGCTCGTGTCAGCGTTACTTCTTATTGGCAGTGTCTGGTCACGTGGTTAAGGCGGTGTCCATCATATTTCTCCATCATACATTCTTTTCTCCCTTTGTAATAAGTAACCCGAGGGGGAGTTTAATTTTGTAAAGAATATAAGCTTCTGCCAAGTTCCTTGTTAACATCTCATGCTGTACCATTGTTTGGAGGGGATTTAAAAACTGAAACAACCTCAGAGATCACTTTACTCTCATTTTGTAGCTGGGTTTAATAAATATCATAAGGGTTCCATTAAAGATGTTATCTTGAAGCTAGGAATATAGAAATACATGTGGTGTGACTTTACTGCCTTGAAGTTTATGGATGAAAACTAACATAACTGGAATTCAGAGGGGTTGACTGGATGACACTGTGTTCCATGATGATTCTGAGAGGTTTTATTTTCCAAAATACAAGTGATGCCATTGTAACTGGAGGTTAGTCTGAGGCTGGTCAGTGGTATTTTCTGAATCAGACTCTTACACAAAATTAAAAGAACAGATTTTGTAAGTATGCTTTTATGCTAGAAGTTCTATGAATTTTGTATTTTGGGGATTTAAATTTATCTTTTTCTGGAGATTTAAATATATGTGTTTTAAAATTAAAAAGTCTGGTCCTCCCTGGTGGCGCAGCGGGTTGAGCACTGAGCTGTAAAGCATCCGCTGCACAACAGCGCGAGTTCGATCCCCAGCCATGCAGGGAGGGGGCCCACGTGGCGCAGCAGACCTCTCCTGCCTCCCGGCTTCTCCCCTTAGCAGTGTGTCTCTGTGGGTCTGCCTGTTCTGCTCCCCACCCTGTCTCTGGTGAATCCTCTCACTGCCCTGGACTCTGGCCTGTACCCGACCTCTTGTATGCACAAATACGTCTTTAAAAGAAATTTCAAAATCTGTCATACCCCAAATTTCTCTTACTGTTAAATAACTTAGTAAATAACTTGTTAGCAAATAAGGTATACTGAACTAAATGAATGTTTATGAATTGAACATTGGAAAAATACCGATAAGTCATATTTTGAAAAACTTGCTGAGTAAATCGCTTTACAATCCTGTTTTGCTTAAGAACAGAATACATGTAAATGAACTGTAGGTTTTACTGTGTATTCTGTCAATACACTGCCATATTTTTCTTGTGATTTATTTGTTCTGGGGTATGAGAAGATAAAAACATTTTGTATTGTTAATGGCAAATATACCTACATTTATCTCTCCCCAATACTATTTAAAGTTCTTGTAGAGCATATAATTTAAGACAAGAAAGAATAAATCCCACATTTTAAAATGTTAGGCCCATAACTGGGTTTCTAATAGATAAGAAGTATGACTAAAGTACTGAAAGTGCCATGTGACATTGTGTAACCAAACAGTTACATACGTGGTTATTGAATTGGTATTAAACTTTTTCCAAAGAACTACTTCATCTCTGTTACAGAAATAAAGGAAAACAACTTTTAAAGGTTTCTCAGCAAAATCTTATTGAAAAATCAGATACTGGTATTTCCTTCTAAGTCTTTCAAGAAGGATTCATCTCTACTATTAATTGCTTTATTGATTTCTGCTACTTATTGTTTTATTCATCTTAGTGTATCTTTGTGGGTCTACTTGGAGTACCGATTGTTGTCTCTTTCCAGTGAACTGGTTTATTGGTTAACCGTGTTGCTAATGTCATCAACCTCGTGATACTTCACTCTCGTGGCTTAGGCAGTTTCACCTGCTAGCTGCTTCAGACTAAATATTTAGTAACATTTTCTTCCATGTCACTTTGGTTACAGGAAAAATTCCACCCAGAGCGAATGGATCAGTCAAGAAATTAGAAAAGTAAATCCACTATACTCTTTAAGTGTTGTGTCTTTAGATAGAGCAGAAATGTGATCAGAACTGCTTCAGAATCTTATGAAATAGGAAGAATGCTTTTTAGCTAGGGAAAGAACAGAGTATAAAGGAGTTCTGGAGGTGTAAAATTTTAAGAGCATGTAGTGGTGATTGGAAGACCTAAATGTCTAGTTCTGGGAGTGTGAGGGGGATGTGGAGGTGCCTGGGATTGCCTAAGAAACGAAGCTGGCTGCAGATGGAAGACTCAGCAGAGGGAGGTGGGGCCAGCAGAGTGCCACAGGCCGGATGAGGGCGTGGGCGTGGGGCATGTGAGCGTGCAGTTGTGTCTCTTGCTTAGCAAAGACTTCAGTTTTGAAGATTCGCTGAGCTGGAAACACGTAGAATGAGAAAGTAATTCAGGTGGTTTCTTTTTTTTTTTTTAAGATTTATTTATTTATACATACAAGAGCTGGGGTACAGGCCAGCGTCCAGGGAGGTGAGAGGAGTCACCAGAGACAGAGCGGGGAGCAGAACAGGCAGATGGACTGAAACACACTGCTGCAGGGAGCAGTGGGCGGGCAGGAGAGGTCTGCTGCGCCCTGTGGGTCCTCTCCCTGGCTGGCAGCAGGGCTCGAACTCGTGCTGCAGTGGCTGTGGTTTGCTTCATAGTGTGTTGCTTAACCCACTGCGCCACCAGGGAGGCCCCTCAGGTGGTTTCAAGATGAATACTTTCACATGTCAGTGAGGCAGAAGGCATTGGTGGACAGGCTTTTAGAAGGCTCTGAAAGTACCTCCAAGTGTGATGTGATGCTGCTTACAGCCCCTGTGATAGGTGCATTTATAGGCGGCATTCACATCCGTGCATGTCTGTGTGCAGCTGCTCCTGAACCACTAGGATCAAGCAGACTTGAACTCTGAACAGCTTTCTGAGTGTGTTCATCAGGCTAAGGGAGTCTTTTGGTGGAGAGGGTAGTAAAAACATTCATGTTTTAAGATAAATCTTACAGTTTTCTTGGAATATGTAGGGTGGGGTGTTCGGGAAAGGAATCATAATTTAGTTACAGAAAAGCATCTGAGAATTATGTGAATGTCTTTTTTTCCCCCTGCTGCTGGCATATATGATTGTTGCTCTGCTTGCCCAGAATCTGAAGATACTCCTTTGTTCCTCACTTACTGACTCGCTGTACGGCTGACGACCGTCTCCTGAGATCAGCTACTAAGCACATCGGGATAAGTAACTATGTGACTCGGTGTTCCTGAGTGCCCCCCGTGTTTTGGCTTTATAATGGTGTGGCATAATGAGGCTCAGGATTCCCATGCCCGCTCTTCCCTTTGCTGCCAAACTCACGACCCCTGTCAACTCCATCCTTCATCCGCCTGTGGTTTTGGTTTGGGTTCTGGACTCTCGGCAGTTTTTAGGGAAGGAGACATTTAAGCCTTTTTCCCCCAGATGGGTCAGGATCTGCGTGGAGAGCAGGGCAGCACTGCCGTGCCAGAACCCTTCCTGTCGTCCCGGCACAGGGAGCAGGTCCTGAGGCAACAGAATGGTGTGAAACTGTGTCTCCAGACACGGCATTGGGGTAGCGCGATGCCCCGCTGGAGGCACAGCACAGCGACTCTGCCGAGCTCTGTTGTTCTGCTTGGTCCCAAGCCAGATGGCAGCCTGGTGGGTGAACCTTAGCTCTGGCCTTGGCCCAGCCCCCTCAGATCCTGAATGCCATGCCCAGCTGTCCCTGCCCTTGCTGGGGTCATCCAGTAGGAACAGGAATTGCCCCCTACTAGTACTTAATATTTCCAGGATTTAAAGTTTGTAGTGATAGTATCATTGATCTGATGTTACTGGGAACATGGAAGCTCTGGTTGCTTGCTAAAATTCTAGAGTGGAATCCATTTAACACCAGACTATTTGAGCAGTAAAGTAGCTTCTGGGTTGTTAGAGAGGAAGGGGGAAAATGTGAATGACATTGACGTCATGTAATTTCACACATTGTATATGTATTTATTTAGATCACTAGAAATGCTTCTCCTGCGGTTTTCATTAATTAGGTAGTTTTAGCACCTTTTAAATTTTAGCCACTTTCTCACACCTGTGAAACAGAAACGAGCATCTAGGGTCTCTCCTTCATGTGGAAATACAGCCACAGCATCTAGTGATACGTTTTTATGCCTGGATTATATACTATAATATTAAGTACGTCTCATCTGAATAATGGTAATAGCATTTGTAGCTGTTCTGACCTGTTCTTTAGCCTTAAATGTGGCTGGAGGTATATAAAGAAATCAAGTAGGTATTCTGAAAAGAGAAAAGACCTGGTCATCACCCCGAACTGAGCTGTTTTTGTAGCCCCCGCATCTTAGCGAATCATGCTCTTTTCTATGATGGTGATGCCTAGCTACTGGCATGGTTTCAGCATTTTATTTAATTTTTGCTTAAACATAATTTTGAGGGTCTCCCTGGTGGTACAGTGGGTTAAGCAATGCACTGTGAAGCAAACCGCAGCCACTGCAGCACGAGTTCGAGCCCTGCTGCCAGCCAGGGAGGGGACCCACATGGTGTAGCGGACCTCTCCTGCCTTGCCCACTGCTCCCCTCAGCAGTGTGTTTCAGTCAGTCTGCCTGTTCTGCTCCCCACTCTGTCTCTGGTGACTCCTCTCACCTCCCTGGACTCTGGCCTGTATCCCAGCTCTTGTATGCATGAATAAATAAATCTTTAAAAAAAATAATTTTGAAAGTAACAGAGTTCAAGAACTTTTTTGGTGATAAATGGAGATACACAAAACTGTATTTCTTTGGCAGAGGGGGATAACTCCTTTCCCTACTCTCCTAAACTGGGATTTGTTCACACTGAATTCGCTGCTGGAGGAAATACCTGGATTTCTTAAGGATTTGGTTCCAGCCAGAGTACACTTCTGCAAGACGCAGCTAGAAATACATGATAGCTTACAAATGCCTCTTTCGCCATGTTTCTGAGATGATGCAGCTAATACTGTTGTCATTAATAAAGTAATGATTATCTTGCATTCCTCTTAGGATTTTATGGAATGCAATGAGATAGTAGATTCAAAAGTACTGTTTAAGTTATTAAGTGGTCAATAAATTTAAGGAGACATTATGATTATTACTGCTATTACAATGAACTTTTATACTTTTTTTTTTAAAAAAAGGTTTATGCACTCAGGAACTGGGGTACAGGCCAGAGGTGCAGGGCAGGGGGTGTTGGTGAGCAGTTTCACCAGAGACGGTGGGGAACAGAACAGGCAGATTGACTGCTGAGGGGAGCAGTAGTCCAGGCAGGAGAGGTCTGCTGTGCCACATGGGTCAGCTCCCTAGCCAGGGATCGAATTGCAGAGGCTGTGGATGCTAAATAGTGTGGTGCTTAACCCCTTGTGCCACCAGGGAGGCCCAGGTTTGCTAGATCTTATGTTACTTCCATTGTAATATTTGAGGAAGCACCATCCTG
This sequence comes from Galemys pyrenaicus, assembly GCA_019455555.1. Taxonomy (NCBI): domain Eukaryota; kingdom Metazoa; phylum Chordata; class Mammalia; order Eulipotyphla; family Talpidae; genus Galemys; species Galemys pyrenaicus. Next base: position 3,432,510 of record JAGFMF010011760.1, on the reverse strand, counting down.
TTTTCCATTATCTCTACCAATCTACACTTTTGCCAACAGTGTATAAGGGTTCTCTCTATCCCTTCATCAAAATTTGCTATCTCTTGTCTTGATAATACCCATCCTAACAGGCGTGAGGTGATGGCTTCTTGTGGTTTGGTTTTTATTTCCCTGATGAGTAGTGTGAGTATGCTTTTATGTATTTGTTGGCCATTTGTATGTCTTCTTTGGAAAAATGCCTGTTCAGCATCTTGGCTCATTTTTTAAAAAACTGGTTATTATTGATTGATTGATTGATTTTGTTGTTGAGTTTTATGACTTCTCCATATATTTTGGGTATCTCTTGCTATATAAATGGTTTACAAAGATAATTAAAAAAAAATAATTGCTGGTAACCTTGGCCTATGCTTCATGGCTCAGCCCAATCAAGAAGGGCCTTGAAGAGAGTGGTCAGGTTCCCAATCCGTTACCTTCTCTCTTGCTGTCAACACTGTTGCTGCTGGTTTTGTGTTAATTTTCTGTCACAATCTGTGTGCCACTGGGTTTCTCTTTTGTTTGTGTGATCAAATGCTAAACTGCACCCAGGCTTAGTAACTGATTTTTATTTTTATTTATTTTTTAAATATTTATACATACAAGAGCCGGGGTATAGGCCAGAGACATGGGGGCTAAGAGGACTCACCAGGGACAGAGTGGGGAGCAGAACAGGCAGACGGACTGAAACACACTGCTGAATGGAGCAGTGGGGAGACAAGAGAGGCCTGCTGCACCATGTGGGTCGCTCCCCGGCCAGGGATCAAACTCTCGCTTCTGTGTCACGGGTGCTTCACAGTGTGGTGCTCAACCCGCCGCGCCACCAGGGAGGCCCCTGATTTTTATTTTTTGTATTGACTTTGTTGTGACCTTAAAAACCTGTGTTTTCTCGGGGCCTCCCTGGTGGCACAGTGGGTTAAGCAGCGCACTATGAAGCAAACCGCAGCCACTGCAGCACGAGTTCGAGCCCTACTGCCGGCCAGGGAAGGGACCCACATGGTGTGGCAGACCTCTCCTGCTTTGCCCGCTGCTCCCCTAGGCAGTGTGTTTCAGTCGATTTGCCTGTTTTGCTCCCCATTCTGTCTCTGGTGAATTCTCTCACCACCCTGGACTCTGGCCTGTACCCCAGCTCTTGTGTGTATAAATAAAGAAATCTTAAAGAAGAAGAAAAAACCCTGTGTTTTCTTGGATTCCCTAAATTTAGCTGACACTCTCCCTGCCCTCCNCCCCCCTCCCCCCCCCCCCCCCCCCCCCCCCCCCCACGGCCGTGCACCTCTCACCCTAACACGCTCCAGATTTAAGTCTTGCATCTCAGTTTCTTCTCCAGCAATCTAGTCAACTAAACTGTTTTCCATGTTATGGATAGGGGTGGAACTTGGTAGGCTGGTACTAAGGAGAAGGGGAAGTATTAGAGGTAGACAGGAAAGGACAAGTACTGAGGGTCTTTTTTCAAAAATTCATGAACTTTGTAGAGGGAAGAATCTTGCCCATTTGTTTTTTGGGCTCTGTCTTTTCCTGTCTGAGGCTGTGCCAGCATTTCATCTGCCTGGTAATTTATTTGTTGTGAGTTTTTGTGAACACTCTGTAGTGATGACTTCTGCTAGCGCCACGTCCATGTGAGTTTAAGGACTGGGATGACTGTAGCCTTGTTTATTGCTGTCATTCCACGTATTTCTTTCTGCATAAATGAGTAAGCATTGAAGGTCTTGTAAATGAGACTAGGCTTCTGAAATTGATGGTGTGGGTCTCGTATCCCTAGCTAAGGGTTGGGCTCTATGGCAAGGAGCAGAGGAGCTCTGTACCCCACGTTTCCTTCTACTGTCTAGCAAGAGCGTGTTCTCTAAGTGTACTCCTGTTAAGCCAGAGAGTTCAGAAATAAAGTCCTTTTTTTATACCCAGGAAAGAAGGGCTATTTTTACGTAAGACGCTCCTTTGCAAGTTAAGTCCAACTTCAAAATAGGTGGCTGTGTTTCTAAAACATGCTTTTAAAAATTTTCCTCTCTGGACAGTCCACACATTGCACACACCTTTCCCAGCGGTGGCTGCTAGTACGCAGCAGTGATGGAAGACGCCCGGTGTTCTTCTTGCTGTCTGCGTTGGCATCTGCGTTGGCATCTGCCATGCGTTGGCATCTGCCATGTCAGTTACTGATTCTGACCCCTTTGATCTGGATGCCAGAGCGTGTTTTGAGGTGTCAGATTCACTCTTCATTTACCTCTGCAGTCAGAGGTGGGCCATTGTAAGCATTATGGGTGCTTAGTTCTTAAGCACTACTTTGGGGGACATGACGCCTTCCAGAGCATAAAACAAATGGTCAAGTTGAGGAAAGCTTGCGTAACTAGATACACTTAAGGAATTTCTTGGGTTTTCTCTTCAGTGATCGACTGGACTGCAGCTGGGATCAAATTACCCCGAATTGTGATACACCTAGTTTCAGCAAGTAGAGTCGATGTGTGTGCCGTGCACCTGCCATAGAATAGCTGTAAAACCAACTGCCAGCAGGGAAATGTAAACCGGAGTGGGGATTCTGGAAGGGCCATGGCAAACACACACTGAGCGACGCCAGGGTGACAGGTGTAGCCTCTACAGGTGGGAGATCTGTGTCGCTCTTGGCTGCCTGCTCGCTCCTCATTTTTATCCAAGCCCCAGCAGGGCCAGAACAGCAGCGTCCAGGTCTCTAGGCAGTCGTCCTCAGCGGGAAGAATGAGGAACGTTATCGTGTGGAGTCATGGATGGGGTTGGGCAAAGGCTGGAGGCTGGAGGCTAAGGTTTCTGAAAGGTAAATATCGTAGGACAGTCATTTTTCTCAGATGAATTTCCTTAAGGAATCTTGATTTAGTTGACACAAGGAGCTACTTCTTTCGTGGCTTAATGAAATAAGGAACATCAAGAAAATTCCTTAACCGATAATGGGAAATTCAGAAAAGAAAGAGGAAAATGACTATCCATAATCTTAACATACAAAGATAATAATTGGATCTGTGTGTGTGGCTTTAATGGTGAACAATATACTGTATGTTGTTTCAGAGAGGATAATTTATATCACTGCCATAATTATTCTTCTTCAGTATTTATTAATTCCTTGTTATGAGCAAGTTCTGAGAAGGTGGAAAGACAAATAAATGGGCAGTATTTGTTTTTCTAACAAGATTATTTTTTGTTTAGGATTGAATGTATGTCCTGTAAAAGAGAAATTATAGCATATGACTACTTACTTAAATGATTAGGGTTCCCTTACGTGTCAGGCCCTGTGCTGAGGACGTGAGAAGAAGTGATATAAGATACAGTTTTTGCCATTAAATTTACTGTTCTGGGGAAGTGATAAATAAGCAAATAAAAATTGTAATTATACCAGTTGTCAGTGAAATGCTACATACAGATGCAATAGCAGCTATCATTTTAAAAGATACATTGAATAATATTGAATAATATATTGAATACATTGAATAATATATTGGATACTGTTAGACACTTGGACAGCAGAATAAAAACACTCTTTTCTCATGCTGGCCTTCAGTGAGAGCCTAAGGCATAATCTTAAACATCCAAGTAATAAATACATTCTGGTAACGATGAAAGTAATACAGTTCAGGTACACTATGTTCTACTCTTCCAAGAGAACACAGGGCTAGAGCTTGAAAAATATGGTTAAATGGGCCTTAAGTCTTTTTTAGTATCATTTGTCTTAATATTTTTGTCAGGAACTTAACATTAACATTGGACAAGTACATGAAGTGCTCCTGTTCTGTTCTGTTTTATATTCTAGGTTGGCAGGTGTCAAGGTTTGTGTTCCATTCTGAAGTCTGGCAACGCTGAGGTGGGGTGTCGTTCCCCTTGACAATGCCCTTTCTTCTCTAGGCCATAGAAGTGACCACCTCTGCGAAAAGGGAGGGTACATAAAAGAGAAAGTGTGGGTCCATTATACTTTGGGTATTTTGTCTTGATCTGCCATAAACCTTTGTGCAGAATAGAGTGTTACATCCAGTTATTTAATTTGAAACCAGTTTAGTATATTTTATTTTGTTTTAGCACATGAAAGAAATGAGAATTTAACTTGTTTAGACCTTGTTTTGAGTTCAGTTACAGAGTGAAAAATACCAAGCAATCTGTGGAATTTCTTTCCCTGGAGATAGTTATGAAAAGGTGTTTAGACACTTATCTGCCTGAAATTATTGTGTAGAGTTTGGGATGTCCTACTTGTAAAAATCAAGATGTGTAAAAACTCAGATTTAGAAAATTGATGTTATTAAGGGTGATTTCTTCTCTTGTTAATCCTAGTCACTTTAGTATTCTTACTAGGTGAATTTATTTGATAATAAATATTTATAATTGTGAGCATTGGACTTATGAATATTGCTTATGTAACGTCTTAATTTGTATCTCTGGTTTCCAAACACCTTTGCATTATTCTATCATTTGAGTCTCTGGGGTTTTAATATTAGGTAAGATTATACCTGTTTTACTAAGGAATTTGAAGATGAGCAGTTCTGAGACTTGCTTATGGCTTTCAGCTATTAAGTGGAACAGCTTAGTACAGGCCCTCAGATAGCATTTTTTTGGTGTATGTGTGTGCTCTTTTTGTCATGTGTGAGACACTAATTTTTTCCTAAATATTTGATCTGTTTTATGTCAAAATCAGGTCAGATTATGGCCAGTATCTGTGGACCATTGGTTTCTCCTTTCTGTTAGATCAATTCAGAAAAGTAATTCTTTAAAATTACCCAACTGGTATTACCAAACCCAGTCAATGGTCATAAAATAATATGATTTGATGTATAACAACAAGTTGAGTGTCTAGGGAACAGGGCGTGAGCTTGTTAATAAGAGTCAGTGCCTTTATGTAAGCACATTAGCGTTCAGTGTTTGCTGTAGGTGAGAAATAAAGTTGTTCACTTAGTGGAGTCTGGCAAGATGATAGAAGTGTAGAGACTCTGGACTCACTCCCTGCCCATTTTTATAGCCAGATTGCACGTAAATAATGCCGTGGTCCCTGAAGGACGACCACTGTATGCATAAAGAGGACCACATGGTAGCCAGGGATGGGAAACTGAAATTCAGTTGGGTTTGGAGTGTTTCCAGGGCAGGCTAACTCGAGAGGGAGGGTTGGCTGCAATATGTCGACTTTGCTGTTGGTTACTGAACAGCTGACTCCCACATTGGGGGTTTTAGAGCCCGAGAGCTGTGCTGGAGAGGGGCCGCGCAGAGCCCTTGTTCACGATGAGGTTTCTACCTCTGAAGAGCGATAGGAGTAGGGGAGCAGAACCCCATGAGAGAACCCCCTGCAAAGGCAGGTGTGCTACTGCTGGACGGCAGCTAAGCAGCCAGAGCCAGAGCATGAAACACCCCACATCCCTGATTGGGGGGGCGTGCGCACAGTGGATGGTCTTGGTGAGCGTGGTCCTGGCGTCTGTATATAGCGGTTTTGACGATGGCTTGTGCCTCCCAGTTGAGAACAGCTGTAGCCGAGCTGGTGGGAAAGGCTAGATCTTCTCACCTGTGCCTCCATAGAGCGGTGGCTCTTTTCTACAGCTGCAGGTGTCATGTGCTGGACACCTGCCACACTCCCACCTGGAGTCCTAAGCGAGATAGCGGCTATCTGTGGTGCAACTGCCCTCGGCCAGGGCTCACAGCATCTGGGCCCAGGCACTATCCCAACTGCTCTCTCCCACTGCTCCGAGAGATGATTGTGAGAGGTCTGCAGGAGAGGCAGTCTTTTGTGGTTGTCAACATCTACACCTTGAGAAACATACACCCCTCGTTAGCCTGTAATCACAACCAGGACAGTGGCCTGTCTACAGTGTGAACAAGCAGTTCTCAGGTCATTCTGCTCCTGCTCACACCCTAGGGTGGCAGGGGTGGGGTCAGCTACTATTTGAAAACCCCACTTACTAGAGGTAAACCCTACCTGAGAAGTTACTGCTAGCATGAGATGATCTGAATGCTTTCTCTGAAGAATTGGCCTCACAGAAGTGGTCACTGTAGACCTGCCTTTCACCTACTTGGGCATCCAAGCGCCTTAGGACAGTTGAGCCGTGGGATCGATAGCAACCCTCTAGTACCCTGCTGCCCTGGTTCCTGTCTCCTTTGGCACTGGCACCAGAGGGCCAGGCATCTGAGCCGGTGCAGAAGCATTGGGGTTTGAAGCAATGGATGCCCATGGATCCAGGGTAAACAGCTAGGATTATATCCTGCAATCTGTAGATGTAATATGCTGATCACCAAGACCAAAAATAAAGCTCTTTATCTCAACTCATAAAGAAAAATCCCAACAGGGGCCTCCCTGGTAGCGCAGCATGTTGAGCTCTGCACTGTGGGGCATCTGCAGCACAGCAGCGTAAGTTTGATCCCCGGCCAGGGAGGGGACCCACATGGTGCGGCAGACCTCTCCTGCTTTGCCCGCTGCTCCCCTCAGCAGTGTGTTTCAGTCGATTTGCCTGTACTGCTCCCCAGTCTGTCTCTGGTGAGTCCTCTCACCCCCCACACCTCTGGCCTGTGCTCCAGTTTTTGTATGCATAAATACATAAAATCTTAAAAAAAATCCAAACACATGTCCCAAAACTCTTTATCATCAAAATGTTAAAAATAAGTTAGAAGAAAAGTGTGAACATTCAGAAAAAGAAGTGTTAAATATAAGAGAACACCTGTGAACTTGTCCTTGCTACCTGGTATAAACACTGCAGGTAAGAGGGAATGGCAGGAATTATTTATGCTCTCAAAGTAAAGGATTTCCAACCTATAATACTGTATCCACCCAGACTATCATTTAAGACTAAAGGAGAGAAAAGCAGCTTTACAAAAGTAAAAAACTAGAAGAGCATACTTCACCACCAAGTTGGCTCTGGAAGAAGTACTAAGGGCTCTATTATAAAATAACAAATTTCATCCAGAAGTAACCAAAATTAGGATTGTTGAGGAAGAGGAGAGTAAAAATGTAGACAGTCAGAAACAGTTCTAGATGAAACCGTTCAAGAGTCACAGATACAAATCATCACCTATAAACCTCAGCATAATCTCCAAAGAAAAACATTCAGAAGTAACACGTAAGACAGTGGAAATGAAATCCAAACAAAACAAAAGAATGGTACCAAAAGTAAAAGACAAACTGTGAAACCACGACAAACCAAATGACAAAATAGCAGTGAACACATGTATTTCAACACAGACCTAGGCACGAACCTAAAGGCTTGAAGAAAATCCTACAAGCAAACGGCAACCAGAAAAGGTCAAGACCTGCTATACTAGTATTAGTAAAAAATAATCTCAGTTAAAAAAAGATGGATAGTATGATTAAACTTGTAATTTAACAAGAAATGACACCTGTATAGCAAATGATGGGACACCTTAACAACAACTTAATAGGTGATTTTAGTATTTGTTAGTATAGCTAGAACAACAAAACAGAATAAAAAATAAAACCAAGCCTTACGTGAAGCGCTACACCAGTAGGCTTAGTCGCCATCTACAGAGCCCTCCCCCTGAAAAGTGCAGTGTTTACATTTTTTTCAAGCGCACATGAAACGTTCTCATGAATAGGCCATCTGCTGGGACATAAGTCGGTTGTCAATAAACTTAATGAAGATTGAAATCATACTAGTATTACTTCTGACCCCGTTGAGATTAAAATGGGACGTTGGTTGGCTCGTTTAAAGACATCGTAGCCTCATCATCCAGTAAGCAACTGGGTAATTAATAGAAAGGAATGGTTTCCTCTTGCTGTGCTAATTCGTGTCTTATGTAAGATCTTTAAGCTGAAGACAAAGAAGCAGAACTGTGGGGCTTATCTCCTTCTGTGGGAAGACTGTAAAAGCCTGCCTAGTCAGTCATAACCCTGACCTCCTTCTGACTACATGCTTACCCTCCCCCACCCCCCAAGAGACTACTTGAGAGAACCAAAGTAAAGTTAGTGTAACTGTTCAGTCCTGATATTAGAGTCACAGCCTACACAGTTGAAGTTTTAAATAGTTAAGTTTAAAACAATTAAGTTTTAAAGACACAGGACCAAATTTGTACAGCAAACAAAATCTCTAGACAGAAAAAAATGAATGTATTATTGAAGCTTGCTTCATGCGTTGAGACAATTTTACTTTGTAGTTCTGGTTTAGGAAGTTTATCATTTTTCCTGAACATTTGTTTCATACACAATACATGGTGACTGTAGAGAATTTTCAGATGTCAGGACAAAGCAGACAGTAATTCCTTGTAAGCCTGTGTGTGAGACCATTTTAGGTAATGGGAGACATTTGGGTAAGAGGAGGAATTGTAGGAATTCTTAGGTAAGAGGAAGACTTACAAGAATTCTTTCTTAAGATTGCTGCTTCAGGCAAAAAAAAAAAACTGTTATCTGTTAAGTGTGTCACTTAACCACAATGAAATATGTGGTTAATTGATTGGTGTGGGCAAGCTAACCTCAGAAGACCTTCCTTAGCCATCTTGTATAACTGCATGATGCTTCTTTTCCTCCAAGTCACTTTTAGTGAACACAGCACTAGAAAGACATGTACCCATTCAGGGGCATGCAGGGAATAGTGGGAGGAAGAGAATATGTGTAGGGGACAGTTGTCAGTAAATTTGATTCATTAAATCATGTTAGGCCATGAATTCCAGAAGATACTTTTGATTTTCAGGTAAGGAAAAACCAAATTGAGTTACTCAAATTAGTAAATGAAGGAATTGGGACTGAAATCCAGGGATCCTTGATTTAAGCTAATGTAGCTTCTATTAGGTTGTCATTGTTGGCTTTGGAACAAAAAACAGTAAAGTAAGAGCAGTGCTTTTTAAGAGTAAATTTTCATAGTCATAGAAAAAAGGAATAGAGGGGGAAGTTATTTGAAATGGAAAAGCCAGATAGACTTACTTTGATAATCCAGGCATGAGGTAAGGGAGAGTAAGATGGCAGAATCAACAGTGACTGGGGCTTTAAGTTGGATGAGAGGAGAAAGGAAGCGCCATTAAAATGAATGAGTGATTTTGGAGAGTAAACTTGTTTTGTAGGAAGATAGGTTCAGTTATGAATAAGTTAGATTGTTAAAACCAACGCTATTTTGGACTATGACGCTAATATTACAGATATTAACTTAGAGAATGAGGATTGACTAGTAGGGTGGCATGGAATAGATGGTGAATCTTTTCACACAGGGTAAATGGGGCAGTTTAATTGTAGGGATCCGAAGATTGCTGCTTCAAGCAAAAAATAAGTTAGCTATAAAATGTATCACTGAAAGAAATGGCGGCTGTTTGATTGCTGTGGGACGCTGACCTCAGGTGACCTTTCTTGGCCCCCTTGTGCAACTGCATGAGCTGCCGTTCCTCCAGTCGAAGTGTCAGTTGGATGTGCAACCCTGTGTCCAACTCCTTTGTGAGAGAAAATGGTGTTGCCCTTTGGTCATCGCCAGAGGGGTCTTCTGGTCACTCCTGCATGCCTGCGCGTCCGTTTAACAGTGCTGACTAGTTTCATTTGGACAGCGTATTTGTACTAGTTCATTTTTGTTTGTTTTCTTTAATTTGTTTTCATCGGTGTTCCTGTTTGTACAGTAATTGGTTTCTCCCCTCGGTGTAGGCGCCCACCACTGTAGCACCCATGAGTCATCACCACAGTCCCTTGTGTTCGTCCCTCCTCTGTTTTGATCTCTCTCCTCTTCCCCTTACTGTGTGCCTCAGCTGTTAAACTTCAATGCATGGGTAAAACCAAATGTAACAGCTGTTGATGTTTCTACTCTGAGGTGGTGAACCTGAGCTACCATCGGTCGACTCCATGAGCCTTTTAAGATGGAGCCAGTGTCTTTGCATGCCTTGGGTCAAGAACGGCATCTGCATTCAGTACACCTCTCAAGGACTAGTTGAATTGAATAAAGAAAGGGGCAGAGAAGGTGTGTCTGCAGGGTGAAATGGGAACAGGACGACTTTTCCCTCCTATGGCCGTTTCTTCACCACTTGGCTTAAAGTGAGGCTGTTCAGCTTTTCCTTTTCCATCTTATGTTGTATTATTTCTTACAGAGGTAGCACTGGTTTACAACACTGTCTGTAACTTAGAGGCACCATTCACACCTCTTAAATGTGTGTTGTCACACCCCACCCCACAGCAGAACACCCATTAGCTCTGTAGCAGTCCCCTGGGCAATCTCCCCTCTTTAATCTCAGCTTCCTCTCCTCCTTCCCTTGTGGTGTGAATTCTGTATTGATTTCTAGGGAATAGTTTTGTCTTTAGGACAGCTTTTGCCCCCCCCCCCCCCCCCCCCCCCCCCCCCCCCCCCCCCCCCNGCTTTTGCCCCCTCCCTCCCTCCCTCCCTCCCTCCCTCCCTCCCTCCCTCCCTCCCTCCCTCCCTCCCTCCGTCCCGGAGGTACTGTTGCTGTTCTTACTTGCTCCACTGCAGTTGCACATTTCTTTGCCCGGCAACACTGAGAGCTAGGCATTGCTGATATCAGCACACCTTTGTGAAGAAGCAACTTGATTAAGTTGCATGCCTGTGACATTTGCCCTAGTGAAGAACAAGACTTTTGAGACACACCTTTCTGGAGGAGGTCCCCGGCGTGGGCACAGTTCAGTTCTGCCCAGGCCTCCAATCTTGAACTCACCATTATTGTTTTGTTTCTTTGCTGCTGCTTCTACTTTTTAACATATGGAATTTCTAAAATCATCATTAGAAAAGAGAATGTCCCCTTTTTCCTATCATCACTGTCCATAGATGTGCTCAGTGTAATGGTTTGGTACGATAAAATGCACTGACTGCTTTTCTGAAAAAAAATTTTAAGATTTATTTATTATTATGCATACAAGAACTGGGGTACTGGATAGAGGTGTTGGGGGTGAAAAGATTCAACAGAGACAGAGTGGGGGCAGAGCAGGCAGATTAACCAAGTACACTGCTGAGGGGAGCAGCAGGCGAGGCAGGAGAGGTCTGCTGTGCCCCGTGGGTCCCCTCCCTGGCTGGGGATGAACCCAGCGCTGCAGTGACTGCCAACAAATTCACAGGGCAGCACTTAACCCCTTGTGCCATCAAGGAGGCCCATTTTCTGAAAAATTTTTTAATGCAAGATTAGGTCTAGTTCTGTTTCACTTATCTGGAAAGGGAGGTCCAGAGTGGTTGAGAAGCACCTTTCCCAGAGCCGCGCGGTAATTGGCAAAGCTGCTTGAAGCTGTGAAGAAGCTCATGCTCCTTGTATCTGCTGTCCTCACCGCTGTCATGAGAAGCTTAGTGCCCAGCTCCTATGGCAGCCTGCTCTCTGGGGCAGCTGTGTCCCTTCGGAAGGTGCCGTGCAGGGAGCTTCTGTGTTGGGGTAAGTGTTCTGCAGTTTTTAAGCTCTGTACAAATTTTAATCATTGATGCAGCTGTAGTGCTTTATGCAGTGTGATTCTCCCTCTGTGAGTTGGATGTTTTTAGCCTTTTGTCCACACAATTTCTAGACCACACAGATTTCTTTGAGCCTGATTTGCATCCTCAACTCTGCTGTTCTCTCTGGAAAGCTCCTGATGGGTAGGATTCTTGGATGCCTGTGTGGTGGAGACTGTAAGAAGAAAAAAATGAGGGACTCCCAGAGGAAACGCGTTGATTTTTAAAAGCTCATTAAAAACATCTAAGGTAACCTCAAGGGACTATTAGAGTCTCTAGTCTGTTTACCAGCAGCCTCTGGGCAGAAACGTCAGTAACTGGGGTGCAGACCGGGTTCAGGCAGACCTGCTCGAGTCTTGCCTCTGCTCTCTGACTTGGGGCTGGGACAAGCTGTATAATCTGTTAGCCTCCGTGTCGTTCCCTGTAAAGTGGGAATGATCGCAGCACCTACCGCTAGGTCACTAAGGCATGTGTTCAGTGTAGAGCTTGGGGCACGAGCGCTGTCAGGAAGAGCTGCTGGTATCACAGAAGGACGGCAAGGCTTGGAGGGGCATTCCAAGGCACTGGTCTGTGTCTGGCAGCAGCACCACCCACCGGCTGAGGGGTGAGGATGAGACCACAGTAGAAGTCTTTTGGGGTCTTCATCTCAAGTTTGGTAGACTCATCTCCATCCCCTCCATCACAGCATGTTCAACTGTGAAGTACTCGTCATCTGCCCCAGAGCCCTCTGCAGAGTGAGGACAGATTACCTGACTAAAACTTACGCAGCACTGCTACTCTGGGCACTACGTAGGTGCTAGTGATGTGCAGTGAAGTTACGTGTGCCCCCATCTTTTTAAAGCCCCTGTTCTAACTAAGGAACAAATATGTGAAGAAATGACTGTTACAGCATGGTAAATGCTTTAATGTATAGGCAAATGCCCTAATAGGCAAGTTAGAAAGAAGCCATTCTTTGATGATACATTCAGTGCTTTATCTTTAACGATAAGCATTTTCTTGTAGTAGAATATTATTAGTATTAGTAAGTAGGATGAATTTTAAAATTTTTTTTCAGTTCAGATTATAGATATTTAAAATGTAGCTTAACTCTGGCTACTTAATTGACAGCAGCCTAGCTTTAAGCTTTTCTAACAATGTTTTATTTATCCAAAATCTTCACAATTTAGGTAAACAGAAAATATTGTCAAATTTTTATTCTGATTACTTAAACATTGCTTGTTATTATTACTGATTACTTATTATATAGAGTCAGTGTATGAAAGTATTTTTTAACTCATTAGAGTGGATGTGTTTTCTAAATGATCATTACACCTCCCGGGAAATGCTGTTGGCGTTTGGGGACAAGTGAGTCTAATATTAGCTAACACAACAATATTAACTAGCAGGGTGAGTGGACCTTGACAATGAGAATATTAGCTACTGTGTATTAAAAACTCTGCAGCAGGAGCAGCACTAGAGGTATGTACACTTCGGTAGTTTCCATAAAAGATTGAAATATACAGAATATATTTTTGTATGGTACAATTCAAGTGTATATATTACAACATTGTATGGAAGAAATTATTTTCCTTCTTTTACAGATAAAGGAACTAGGACTTATAAAATAATATTATAGGGCCAAAGTTGAATTTTAAGGTTTTTGTTCTTTTCGCCTCTTTTATGTTGAATACAACTATTTATCACTCAATGGGACTCTAGTACAGCCTTGAAATTACAGGTTACTTCAATCCAAACTTGAAGAATTTGAGCTTGAATCCATGCTTCCATTCTGATGCATCCTTGAATCTTTCTGCTGCAGAAAAAAAAAAGAATCTTTTTGAAGTGAACGGAATCTTCCGGATTAAAAAAAAAAAGTCTGGAAGTTTGTTTATATTTTTAAGTAGCTATTTACATTTTCAAAGGAATTGCTGTTTGCGGTGTATTAGCCATACTTAATAAAGAGATAAGTCATAACTTATAAACAAAGTGTAATATTTTAGGGTAACAGTTGAGACAAATATCTATTAGTGGAGATGTTAGTTATTTAATTAAAATATTTTTCTTATAGAAACATGCACTTTAATTTTAAATTTTCTTAAAAGTACTGTTACATGAAATGGCATGTTTTGGATTACTGTTTTTCTCAGATTTGAAAAATTGTGGAAAATTTCAAACATATAAAGTAAACAGAATAGTCCCATAAGCATCATCTGTCTTCAGTAACTAACCCTTGGCTAGTCTGCCTTCACCTTTCTCATTTTCTTCACTCTTAGACATACCATTTCAGGTGCAAATGTTTCAGTACATTCTAAAAGACAAAAGCACATTTTAAAAGACATAACCATAATTAAACAGTAAAACAAAGTTAATAATTCTCTAATGTATTTAATGTTAAGTAAAATGTTGACTTTGCCAGTGGTTTAATAAAGTCTACTTATGTTTTGTTTGCATCAAGTTTGAGAGAATAACTTTTACAATTGGTTAATATTTATTTCGGTATCTATTTTGGTATACAGATAATCCCTTTCACTTTTTTTCCTCCTTGAAATTTATTTGTTAAAGAAACTGGGTCATTTGCCCTGTAGAATTTCCCAAAGTTAGATAATACTGATTATGTCTGTGCAGTGTGGTTTATCATGTCTCTGTCCAGTGTGTTTTTCATAAAGTGGTTAGTAGGATCTAGAGGGTTACTTAAATTCAGATTCTTTTTACTTCATTGTCCTTCCTTTTTTATCTTCCCCCCCTCCCTCTTACCCACCTCTCTCCTTTCTTTTCTTTCTTCCCTCTTCCCATCCTTTCCTCACTAACTACTATATGAATGGACAGTTTTTCCCTTTGGAAACATCTGTGTTTCTTTGTTTGAGGCTAGTAACTTACAGTCAGCACTTCTAATCATTTGGAGTTGCACAGTATGTCATTTTAGTTGTCCCTTATATGGATTTGTTACCTGGAATGCTTTCTTAAAACCTTCCCCTCATCTACTATTTGTTTAGCTAACTATAAAGTTTTTTTTTAACTATAAAGTTTTAATAAAAAAAAAAAAACTTGATTACTTTTCAGTTACTGAACTTTTAGCCATGGGAGTCTTTGAGGGGAATATGTATATATACCCAGAGAATAGAAAATAACCACAAAACCAAATTCTATACATGTATTGATAAATGCGCAAAAAATGGGAGATAATTGGTTTTGAAGGAGATAGAACAGTTTTAATGCCAGCAGCTTAAAAAAATCAACATATGATGCATTGAGAAGTGTATCTTCCACAGGACAGTAATATCCTGAGGCTTTTAGTCATTTCTTAGGTATATGTTGGTGAAGAGCTATCAGTTATCCTTGTAACTTTAGGCAAATTACTTAATGTCCCTGTGCCTCAATTTTCTCATCTGTTACATCAGAATAACAAGATAACCTTTCTCATAGATCGTGGCTGAGGGTTGAAAGAGTTGTGCATGGTGCCAGCAGCGCCTGGAACATAGCAAACGCTCAGTAAATGGGAACTGCTTCATTATTTTCCTTTGCTATTATAGTAGAAAGAAGAAGGGAAAGAACTTTTTATGCTTATTTTTATCTGTGTTAAAAAGTGTTACTTTTGATCTTTTTCTCCTTCGTTTCCTTATGTTCCTATCTTCTTGAAGTTGGTATTGTAACCCTACCTAGATAAAGTATCTAAGCATTGCACATCAAAAGTTGGCAAGTTGTAAAAAGAGACCGTCAGGCATTACTTGGCTCTTGCTTATGTCTCTTTGGTAAACCTCAGTAATATCGACGTTTATTTGCATAATATGGTGTTTTCTATTGAACTGTGAGCTTTTTGAAGGGAGAGACTTATTTAAACTGCCGGTTCTAATATTGTGCTTGATAACTATTTATGAGGTCTCATCCCCTGTTAGCAACTATATGAACATTTATAAAGTTTACCTTGTGATATGCTTTCAAGTTCATAAGCAAGTGAATTTCCTGGCTATCTACGATATCAATCAAAATATAACCCTTTAAATGTTAGGATTCTATTTATTTTGAAGCTATTAGGATACTTCCTCATAAGCATTAAGCACTTTCTGTCATTCATAACTATGCATACTGTTTATTTGACTGTTGATATACATATGGTTATATGGTTCTAGATCAGACATTTCCAGGACATCTTGTCTTTTCTTGGCACCTCATGTCATTATAGCGTAACCTACCAGTTTCTTTATGCTGTTGTTTCTCTCTGCTACCCTTAGCAACCCTAGCTCCCCAAATTAAAAATTTAGCTCTTCTAGGCAGTGCTCCTAATCTGCTACAGCTTGATTTGACTTCATTAGAACTTTTTCTGAAATAAGATCAAAAAAGATGAAAACCATGCTGGAAGGTGGTGTCTTAGAGCAAGAGGAAGTTTAATAGCATATTGCCAGTTTGGCAGCTGTCTAACACAGGGCACTAAAGTTTTCTTTACTGCATTACTGAGGTTGATGTATATACATGTGGGCTCTAGAGAAGTCAGATTTTAGGATGGTCTTTGTTAACCTGTAGAGTTGAGGTTCAAATTCAGGTCTTCTTTCCTCCCAAATTCCATTTTGATTGCTGTTTGACTCATGTCAAAGAAATCTACACTGTTAATTATTATCATGTTTTACCATGATACACTATCAGCGATAATATTTGATTTGAAATCCAGGCTCTGTTCTTTTATCCATGGCATTGTTCTCTCGCCTAGCTACCTTTCAAAAATTTTTCACACTTAGGACTTTTTAATATAATGGGTAGGGACATATTCAAAGTATATTTTTCAACACTGTAAGTTACACAGTTCCAGGTCATTTGAAAATATGGATATGGATCTATATTTTACATACCTTGGTGGCTCTCTTTGTTTATAGGATGTAACTGAGTAAACAAGTCAGATAGGAAAATGCCTATTTTATTGACAGTTTGCAAAGTGCTGGAAAATGTTAAAAAGATGCAAAACAAAGTGCCTTTGAAGCATTTGGGATTAGATACAAGTTTCAATCCTCGTTGAAGTTTTCGAGTCTGTGTTCCGTGCTTCTGGGAGTCCTGCATGGCTTGGTTGGGAATGGGGCAGGTGCTGATGTGGTGCCCACCCCTTCACCTGTTTCCTTCTTACCTTTTCATATAATTTCGAATCTGCATGAAAGGAGAAGGAAAATTATAAGCAAAAGTGAAATGTATTTATTAAGCAAAGCAGATTTTGCTCACATGCTGTGAGCAGCAGTGATTATTCCACTTATATTTGTGTGCCAGGGTATCTTTAACACAGCTCTCACTGGACTGAAGTGGAAAAAATTTGTAGCTCACTTTAATTTGTGAGGTGAGTCCAGCTGTAGGAAAATAAGTATATTTAATAAAGTGGTCTGCTGTTTCTTGGGACATTTTGTCATTTGCGTTACTCAGAGAACGAGTGCAGGTATCCATAGAATGCTGCTCATGGGGAGTGGTGGTAGGAGCCCCTGGCTGAGTTCTGCTGCTGTTGACCCAGGTGTCAGTTTGCCTACTTAATGATGAGCATGGAGCCTCCGTGGCGGCACAGTGGGTTAAGTCACAGCACTCTAAAGCTATCGCAGCCACTGCAGCACCAGTAGATGCCCGGCCAGGGAGCGGACCCACATGGCGCAGCAGACCTCTCCTGTCTCCCTGCTGCTCCCCTCAGCAGTGGGTTTCAGTCGATCCACCTGTTCTGTCCCCTGCCCTTCTCTGCTGAATCCTCTCACCCCACATCTCTGGCTTATACCCCAGCTTTTGTATGTATAAATAAATAGATCTTTAAAAAAAAATGAGAATGATGGGACTTTGGGTCTGCTTACCTTCTGGTTACATTGAGAATAAATTGAGTTTATAGCTGTGGAAGTGTTTTGTTCAGAAGAATGTCAGATATTCTCACTGATGCACATCTGAAATTTATGTAATGTTCTAATACAATGTTACTTTCCAAAATTAATTATAAAAGAGAAAAATGCAGATAGAGGAATTAGTAATATGAACTGTCACAGTAAGTTAAGTGGGAATTAAAAGTACATGCAGAGAATCTTTTTATGCTTGAATTTAAAAAAAAATTATTGCAGTCTACCAGTGGAATAGTAAGACAGGACCATCATAACTATTATTTCTGGAAAAAAAAATCTGACAACCAATAAAGAAAAGGAAGAGGAAGAAGCAACAGCAGACAGAAGAAAACTAAACCAAACCAATTAAAAGTTCTTGAAAGTATTAGACTTCTCAAAACTACCAAGTTTATTTACTTACTAGGAAATATTTGAAGAAGTGAATAACCTTTGGATTCTTAAAAGTGCATTTTTTGTTATCAGCCTATTTATATGTCTATATTTTTATATTCGATACATTACGTTCTTGCTGTGGGGGGAAAAAGTAGTTCTGTTTTTCTCCTTTCTCTTGAGTTGTAGCCATTCATCTGGGTATTTTGGCGTGTGGGGAGGGAGACTGAGTGAAAACTGAATGGGTGTTTTGTTTTTTCTGTCTCTATCAGTGTTTTTGTTTGGTTTTCCATTTGACCTCTTTTATTCCTCTTGTCTTTTAATTCGCCCAGCACATCTGGTCTTATCGGTGGACTGAGGCTTCTTTTAGATGCGTACCTAGACTTTGTAAAGGTGCCGAGGCGCTAAGTAGCAAGTACGGTTATGTGCGATCTCCTGTTCAGTAGCTAGGTTTTGAGAGTATTTTTAACGGGAAAGAGATACTGGTCAGATGGTAGCGATATTACCATCTTCCGGTCCTGGTGTGATCTTCCTCTAGTACTTTAGATGATTTGGACTTCTTTTGTCTAATGCTGCCAGCACTGAATCTCTGTGATTGTCTAAAAGAAAATGTTATATTTTCCTCATACAATTTACTTACTCACTTCCATGCTAATTGACTGAGTAGGCTGTGTTCAGGGCCTTTCAAAATGATGAGTGACCTGTTCCCTCCTTCAGAACTCACCCAGCAGTTTTAATTCTCCTGTCACCACTCTAACCTCTGATTTCCACTGAGTCATCCAGCAAGTACTTTTCTCTTTATACATTTGCAAATCATATACCTATATGGTTTCCAAAAATGTTTCATAGCGAGCAGTTGGTTCAATTCCACTTTTATTTCTTTGGTTGCCTCCCAAAAGTAATCGACTAATCTAAGGAAGCATAGTTATGAAGACTTTTGCCAGTGTTTTTTAAATTTAAGTGGTAAGTATAAGATATCGCAAGGTCTGGGTTCATTTCATAACCTTGACCAGCTAATATTTAGAAAATTTGGGGCATTTATCTATGTGAGTCTCACACTTTGTAATTGATTACCTTCAGTAAGGATTACCTAGATCGTAGAATTGTTAGGATTGAATGGGATAATCATATGAGGAGTGCCTAGCACAGTATGAGGGACAAATATGTGCTTAGGTAATTGTTCTCACTGATTTCTCCCCTTTATTGAAGCCCAAAGGAATTTTGTACAGGTGAGCTGAAAAGAGAATGCAAAGTTTAGGGCTTCCCTGGTGGCCTAGGGTTAAATCTCAGCACTGTCACTGCTATGGCCTTAGTTTCCCCAGCGAGGAAGTTAACCCACATATGTCTCACCAGCTGCTCCCCTCAGCAGTGTACTTCAGTCAGTCTGCCTGTTCTGCTCCCACTCTGTCTCTGGTGAATCCTCTCACCCTCCATACCTCTAGCCTTCTATGAAAAATAGATTAAAAAAAAAAAAAGACACACACAAAGTTGATTAAGGTCTCTTGTTATTTCAGCAGGTGATCTTGAGAAATGTGTAGTTCTGGGGTTTTCATATACCTTTTCATTTTTGTTAAGATGACAAATCCAAGCATACTGATGGTGAACCTATGGGCTGAAATTACTATAGATGTATGGAAATGGGTGAAATGGTCACAACGAGCTGTTTCTGAGCGTAGTGTTTTGTGTAATACACCGTTTAATTTCACACTTACCCGCTCCCAGAAGCAGGCAGTTATTTACCTTTGCAAAAGCAATAGGAAAAAATGCTAGCCACCCCAAAAAAGAATCTGCCTTTTCACTTTGTGTTTCTGTTTTGTGGCTAAGATGGAAAAATTCCAGCATTAAATCAGACTTTAAAAACCAGAGCACCTCCCCCCGCTGCCTTTCCCTGCACACACTCACGCTCTGTTGTCCGCTCACGTCTAGGTGTGAACTTGTGGACCGCGGCACTCGCCACGCACGTGGTGTCCTCTGTCAGTGTGGAGGAGGTGGCAGTTGCTTACTCTCAGGTGAAAACTAAATGAAATGCTTTCATGCCAGGATACTAAAAAAAAAAGAGTGTTTTTACTCAGAAAATTTTCTAGCTCTTTGAGTCTTGTGAAGTTCACGTGAGGTGAAAACGCCGTCTGTGAGCGAAACATTTGAAAGGGCAAAAAGCTCCATATTTTGGATTGAACTGTTCAAAATGCTTTGAAAAGTGAAGAAACATTTACAAGATGGTGAGGATTCTGTTTAGAGTACCTGATTAAATCATGTAAATTCTTGGGATAAGAGTTGCCCAGAAGAGTTCGATCATTCTGTCCTAAAAGCATTTATTTTCCTATCACATAAAGACATGCCTGTAACAACCTCGTGAAGTATGCTGTTGCCCAAACATTTTGTCTGAGAGCATTTCTGAAGTGACTAAGTAGAATATTTTAAATGTCTTAATAAAGTTTGTGATTTGGGAATCTATTTTAAAAACAATATCAGTAATATTAGATATTTTGTGCTATTGAAACATTTCTCCTATGTAAGTAAGTAAGGGAGGTCGTGTAGGTTGTCTATTTTATTAGGTATATGAGAAGCACAATTGTCTTCTGAGGAGGAATTGAGGGGCTTGACAATATATAGATTATTACAGGGACCATGTTGTGGAAACAGGAAACAAAGTTTTGATGAGCAGCAAAGACCAACAAATATGAACATAAATGGGTAGTTGGCCTGATTGTCAAGCTTTTAATTCTTATTAGTACACAGGAAATAAATATAGAGAAGTTGGAGATGTGGTAGCTCTGACAAATATAAGGTACCTGCCCTCAAAAGTTTACAGTTTTATTTACAGATTAGAATTTTCTATCACAAAGCCCTTTAGTTCCTAATTTCCCTGCAGATATGAACAGTCTAGTTCCAAAATATCTTACCGAATTTTTATTTTTCAGATTGTCTTCAGGTACCTAGCTCAGTGCTTAATATGTTGCTAGTTAAATGAAACTGGCAGTTTGAAATAAAATGCTTTTTTTTTTTTAAATAGAGGCTAACAACACATTTACCTACAGAGTAATTACAGTGGTTTTTGTTCAGAAACAGTGTAAGCAAGAAGAAAGCAAAACATTTAAAGTGTGGGAAAACCAGAATCACCAACCTAGCTTTCTGTATCCTGCAAATTGCTCTTTCAAAATGAAGGAAAAAGTAGACTTTCTCAGATAAAACACCACCATCACAACTGGAGTGTGTTGCCAATACACTTGACTTAAAGGAAATGTTGAAATAATATGATTTGTAGATATTCTAGTTTGTGGCTTTTCCATTTATTCTCTTGTGTGTTTTGGCACATTTTCATTGACTCTGATAGTTTGTTACTAAAATCTGATATCAAAATATAATGTACTTTAAATATTTCTGGAAATAGTAGATCAGAAATGACCATTTTTAGTTAAGCTTATTCAAAATGTAAGATGCTAGTGTTCTTTTTTTTTGGTGTCAAAGCATAAATATTGAACTTGTATTTTCATGTACAAGAAATGTGCTTTTTTTCCCCACATAGATATGGTGGTATTCGTTTAAGAGGAACAGTGAGGAGCCACCTTTGAGTCAGTGGATGATACTCATAGCTACCTTGATGATAGAAAGTGGAGCTTCCCAAACTCCACCCTGTGGGGCAGGTGATGGAGAAAAAGGAGCAGAGCTAAGACTTGGCAGATAAGGTGGTGGGACTTTTGGCACCTAAATCGCTGGTGAAGAGAGGTGTTTGTAGAGAAACTACAAGCTTGCCTTCTATGTCTTTGTTGTTGTTTTCTTTATATATATTTGACATCAATTGTAATCCCCATGTATTCCCCATCACCATATCACCAGTGCACCAGCACCATCACCTCAGTCCCTTGTGCTCTTATCTGCCCTCAACCCTCTCCTCCCCCCTCCCTTCTATGTCTTTGGCTTGGACTGGGGTTTCTGCTCAACAGGTGTCCTCTGCTGTGGGGTAAATGGCATCTGGCCACAAACAAGCATGTATAGTCTCTCTCTTACCCTGCTTTCCATTTTCACATGCCCTATGTACATAAATCCTGTTAATACTGTTTCTTCTTGTGTGTCTACTTTGGGGTGATGTTCTGTATTCGTAAGTATGTGACTGAGGACCCATCAACCAGGTCAACCCAGTTTCTCAGAGTTTGTTCCATTTCATTAAGAGTCATGCCTGACCTTTGAAATTTAATGACTCAGCACCCAGGAGGATGTTCCTGATTATTGTTGGATGTTTTCATAACATCCTGAGTTTCTTTGTCATGAGGAACAGATTACCTTCATATGTATCAGGAATCAGTATTATGAAAATGATCACTGATGTAGTTTCTTTAACCTTCATCTGTTCATCTGTTATTGGTTTGGCACAGAGCACTGTGTAAATTATGTATATATACATCCCCAAATCATTCTCTGGTTTGAAAGTAGAATGTATGAATTGGCTTCTGTGTCTGTTTTAAGAGTTATTACCATGGTGATGAATAGTTGCTTAGTTTTATGGTTGGCATGATTCTTCCTGGTTAGGTCACCTGTGTTTTCTTATTAGCAGTTGCCCACACTTTGGGCAACAGTTAAATTTCCATCAGTAAAAAGCCAAGTAGTTAGAATGCAACACTAGTGATTTAGTAGAATTAGCCTCATCGATGCATTTAATCTGTTGCTTATTTCCTTTCAGTGTTCACTAGCGGGCACTTACTCATTTCATACAGCTTTAAATCTTTTCATTGTAATCAGAACTGGTGGGAATTAGTATCTTAATTTTAGCTGTAAAGTTCATCATTTGTTAAAGCATAATTGGGGAGGGAGAAGAAAACTGACAACAGCATCTTCAAAAAGGAAACCAGACTTAAGCATTTTTGATTTTAATGAGTCCACATCACTCTATTTACATAAGCTGTAGCAGTGCGTCTTAAAGTTGTCTTAAAACTAAGTCTAATATAAGTTGGTAGCTACAAGCATTGAAAGGAATGTTCAGGCTTTCAGTTAGGTTAAAAGTGTAATGAAGAGTGAAGAGGGATGAACATAACCTGAGGACTGAGTTGTTGATATGCAGATAAATACTGTATGCCTAATGGTCAAACAGGGTGTAATGAGGCTCTCCTACTTAGGGTTAAGCTCCTGTAGCAAACCCAACTGTGCACAGTCCTACATGTTTAGATGTTTACTCAACCAGGAAGACAACCTGTGTCCCAGATGAGTGAAATGATAATTTAGGAGAGCTAATGAATTTCAGCTCCTCAGCCCCTTCTCTCTGTAAATACCACTGTATGAATTGCCATGATTCTTACCTTTTTAATATTTTAAATCTAAGGAGTTATATATAACAGAGTTTTAGTCAAATTCTGGTTATGGTTTCTTTAACTCATAACTCTCAGTGATTACTGATTTTCTGTTGAATTAGTTTGCATTGAAGAGATTTCCCCCTTTGTAATACTTTTATATCATTAATAAAATTATCATGTCAGCTTCTAGGATGACTATATGATCTCATTTATACCTAATATAGTGTATTACATATTGGGTATTCAGTAAGTATTCTTTCAGGGGGCAGAATAATCACCAGATTACATTAAAATAAATGATAAAGCTATATAGATTGTCACTTCAAAATCTGCCCCTCATTGGCATATCACTATTTTGAGGAATTCCACTATATTAGTAAAGCCTCCAGCAGAAAGCTGTGTTTGTTTGTGTGAACACATATGTATGTTTCTTTACTGTCATCCCATAGACCTCCAGACTTTTGACAAAACTTGGTACTTTTCTCTTGACTGTTTTTGATAAATTCACCTGCATATAACACTGTAGGATTTTTGTTCCCTCTCTTTTGCTTGTACTTGGGCATATTCTTGAGTTTTGCTGAGTCAGTGCTGGCTTCTTCAGATGATTTATTTCTCAAAGCCTGTCAACTGCAGGTTTTGAACTTCATATCTCAGAGATGAATGCCAAATTCTTAGCCCCCTCTCCAAATTCCACTACTCTATCATACTTGACAATAACAATCCCTCTTATTTCTTTCTGTTGTTCTGCTTATATTATTTATTCCTTAATATGTCATTCATATGCAAGAAACAACCCTTCTTGCCTTATCAGGCTCTTCAGCTTCTCTCATGAAATACTCCTCAGCTGTCAGCTCCCACAAAGCCTTTGTGACCATAGTGGAACCGAAGTAGCAGTTTGCTTCCTCAGCTTTTCCAACTGAGCCTTCTCTGGGCATCATCAGGCTTTCTGCTCTTTTGTTTTTACTTATGATTCTATATCAATGCTGTGTTCAGTATTTGTTTATACACATCAGTGCTGCTTGTATGCTTTTAGTGTGTTTCTATCTGTAAGACAGATAAACCTAAAGAGCAAGTTCTATATCTTCTTTATGAGCCTGTTAGCACACTAACATGAGACGAATATCAACAAGTGCTTCGAGTTTGATCCCTGGCCAGGGAGGGGACCCACATGGCGCAGCAGACCTCTCCTGTCTCACCCACTGCTCCCCTCAGCAGTATATTTCAGCAGATCTGCCTGTTCTGCTCCCCACTCTGTCTCTGCGGAATTCTTTTACACCACAACCCCTGCATCTCTGGCCTGTACCCCAGTTCTTGTATGCATAAGGAAATAAAATCATTAAAGTAAAATAATGCATGCCCATTAGTTACAGATACTACAGTGTCTGTAAACAGGCCACCTTAAAAATAGAGCATTGCCTGGAGTGTGTGTGTGGTCTCTGAAAATGTGTGTATATATATTTCTTCTGTATGGAAAACCTGCTTAAAATCCATGTAAGTGGCTATAAACTTACTATACCATAGCAGCAGAATTTTAAAATAGAATTATAGCTGATTTTGATTAAATTCTGTATTTAAAGTTGTAAAAGGCTTTTGATAAAGTTTATTCATTTTCAGGAAAACTACCTTCTTTCTGAATCTTAGTCTTCCTTATTGTTGAAGTCAATAAACTTTGGTGGTGGTTGAAATACCCAGTATGTGTAAATTGCACAATCTACCTGGGAGTCTGAGGTGTGGATAGGATTTTGACCCCAAGGTTGGGAGTTCAGAAGCCTTAAGGACTGACTAATTCACGGGTGATACATTGCTCTCATTGCAAGATGTCAGAGAGCATTTCTGTCACGTCACTGATGCCATAGTATACAGATTCAGTTGTGGTTATCCTCCTCTGAATGAAATGGTGCTTTTGTGTCGGCATAGTTAATGTATTGGTTATTTTAAAACTCGATTCTGTACTTCTCATAAAAAATTAAGATGGTTCCCTTTAGGGATGAAAGAGGTAGCAATAGGTTAATGCATGAGCTTTGTCTTCTGAAGAATAAAAAGATCTACTTGGGAGTTGGTAAAAAAGTCACTTTTAGTTCAGATGAAATAGAATAAGCAGGTATAAGAAAGGATTACCATATGCATCAACTTTTAAAAACATATAAATAGCAGTGATTTTTAATACAGGCATAATGTACGATGATACTACTGAGAGTACAAGAAGGCCTAATGTGGTATCTCCTTTTTGTTAAGATAGAGATACAAACTGGGTCTGTTTGAGGTTTTCTAAATTAGGTCTTGACATTGAAAATATAAATCCAATATATATGTTTGTTTTTGTCTGGAGGAAAAATCTTATGATTATGCCTTATACATACACAGTGAAAAATTCATGCTGAAAACTGACAGTGACTTGTATTAATCTAAAAGGAAAAATGAGGTGGAACATTTTGAAAGTTATGGGCAAATAGTTTTAAGGAGATTAATATTAGTGCTAATCAAAAGATGTGTTAGAAATTTTTGCTATCAAATTGGAATTTGATTTTTTTAAAGTAACAAATGACATACAGGAATTTTGTTAAGAGTGAGAGAGGAAAAAAAAATCTCAAAGTGCTGATGAGAGTATGGCATCTCTGGAGTACAGGGGAAGAAAACGATTTCCTTGACCCACTTAGGGTCCCTGCGAGCTGAAGATAGATTAACAGAGAAACACATACAAGTTTAGTTAAGAAAGGCTTCATGTGACAAAGGAGCTTTCATTAAGGAAGTAGATGGCAGACCTGAATTTTTATGCTAAGTTTCCTGAAGGGTGCACAGTCCTGGAGGAATATCATAGGTTAAAGAATGTGAGATAAGTGTAGTAAAGTGGAAGAAATAGCAAGACCTGTTGGTTAGGATTCTTAGTGTCCTTTTGTCCTTGGTGATAAGTACGTTCCTTTCCTGTGGGTCTAGGGAGGGCACTTCTCATGTGAGGATCTTATGACCTACTTCAGGTGAGTGAGGTTGAAGAAGGGACAGAGTAACCTATGTGCTTCTACTGTTATCTTAAGCTCCTTTATCTTAGAATGTTCAGTGTGCCAAGGCCTGATATTTTGGGGGCAGTGTGTCCTGAATCCTTCCACTCATTCCCCTGTGACACATGTTCCCCAAGAACTGTCAGAGTCTAAACACTGAATTCATCGATTAGCCCATAGTCCATTGAACCAGTTTCTGAGTCCTGGACATTTCTCTGGAAATGAAAGGGAATGAAAAGGTTAATCAGTAGAACAAGCTGTCAGCTTAGTGTCGAGACTATTTCTAGATGTTGGACTCAAAGCCTTTTCAGGAGCAGGGAGTTCAGGCAGTGGCAATCTGCCATTTTTTTCCTGGTTGGTAGTTTGAATGTCTCACTCAGGTGATGTCATCAGGTATTCTGGTGAATTTTTTGAATGGCTCATACAGCAACAGATGTGAAGGTTGTCCATACATGAGCTGTTGTGGTGAAGTTTATATCAAGTTGTCCAGCTCACTTGTAGGGTTTTGGGAAAAGTTTTAATTGTCAGTGTTTCCAAGTCAGAGGGTGGGAGGAATATCAGAAGCATTTCTTTGGAGACTTGTGCTTAGATATGGGAAGAGACTAGAAGAATTCAGTCTATTCACTTGCAGGTAGATAGCAAAACTCTACAATGAACAATACCCACAGGGTGTTTCTTTCCATAGAAATACAGACTCTGTCTATAGTCACTCCTGAGATTATCAAATATAATCTAAACGTGGCTAACTTGTTTGCAAAATATGTTTTTATTAAACTTGGCCTATTATAGCAGTTCAGTAAGAATACCGATTTGCCCTCTAGGTTCTTTTAAAGTTGGCTTTACTGGAACTTTTAATAATAAATCTCAGATTAGACTCTCACAAGACTCTCAAAGCTAGGAAGCCAAACCAGTGACACACCTTCAGGTTTTGCCTGCGGTATGAATGGGACTTGGTGAGTTCCTCTCTTTTAGAGCCTCCTGAATATTCTGAGGCTCCTGGGTCTACCAGGAAATAGTAACTTTACCCACTTACCTGTTAGGTGAAAACCCTGTAACAAAGATTCCAGGCAGGTTTTTTTTTTTTTCGGTTTTTTTTTTTTTCGTTTTTTTTTTTTCGTTTTTTTTTTTTAAGGGGAGCTTTATAAGCATTGGCTTCTCAAGTCAGCCTCCCTTCCTTACAGCTATTGGTCAGATCTGATTCTGTTTATACCATTTTAAACATAAATTCTGGTCAGTGTTGGTAATATACCAATGTTTACAATTGTGTTGTATTATATGGAAAATAGGTTGTTACTGAACTTATGCAAATAACTATATTGTCATAAAAATAAGAAGACTCACCAAAGATTTCTGAATTCTGGAGGGATCAGGAGGAGAGAGAAGATAAATGCTTCAATTCTCTTTAAAGGTGTCATTTACCAAATTGCTATAAGTTGCAGGTAGTTTAAGAGAAAAGAGAAAAATGTTTCCTTAAGTCTGAAAAAATAAAAAGTTAAAGAACCAAAGTGATTCTCACAGTATCATGAAAATTGTAATGAGCCACATGAGTTCCATTCAGCTCCAGGCAGTCCGTGCTTGTTTTGCTTCCTCTTTGGTCAATAGTTTTTATGACACCATCCATTTCTTCTTTAGTTTGGAAGTTCTCACTGGTCTCTGTGTTACTCAAGCGATGCCTGAGTGGCAATTTCTCGCAGTGGCCAATTGAAAACATGTTCAGGAAAGAATCAGAATAAAACACAACTGTGTGAATTATAGATTTAATAATAGAGTTAAGGTTCTGATGAGATTTCATTTGATTAGGACACTTATTTCTGTTACATGTAACAATTTAAGGTAATAACTGGGTAAAGAGTATCGACAAATGTGTGTACACTTCATGATTTCTGTAATCCTTTATTAAGGTAAATCCATATATACATAACCTTGAAAGTGTGTCATCATTTCTTACTCGACAGTGTTTCCCATGTAATTGAACATATCAAATAAACCTAATTATCTTTTTACAAGATAAAAATACAAATCCTTTGAGGGGGGCCCACTGGGGAACCTTGAGATTAGTTTGAGGTCAAAGAGACTCAACTGGAATTTGACTTTGGGAATTTTTTCAAAAATACCAAAAGGTTTGAACATTTGGCTAGATAAGAGCACAGATCATTATGAAATAATATATAATTATTATGTAACCAAAATAAAAAGATTTTAAAGGCAAATGCAGAAGATTACATAGTTGTGAACACAACCTAGCTCTTTTAAAATGAGAATGTTAGCAGGCAGAATGAGCAGCAGCCCAGGACCCCCAAACCTGCAGGCCCTCAGTGGGTTCTGCCATCCACTGCATAAAGACGGACATACTCTTTGTGTTTAAGACCTTCAGCAGAAGAGAACTTTAATGGAATTAGTGGGCAACAGAGAGACGAAAAAGAACATCGTTCCCAAATGAAGCACTGCAAGTTACCCATCTTCTCATGGGTAGATGCCCAGCCAACAGGGTGGCTCAGAGTGGGGCCACTGAGCACCAAAAGCTTGCCGCGAGTCTAAGGCGCCTTCTGGTGGGGAACCAAAAGGGGCTGGCAAGTCTGGAAGGGAAAGAGCAAAATGAAAGCACAAGATAAAGCTTGCTGTTGTCAGCTTCCCTATGGTCCCACGTCTCCTTCAAGTGTCTTCTTATATCTCGTCCAAACCCCTGGTGCAGTCCCAAGGAAATGAGATACTAGCATTACAGGTGTCATCAGAGGGGCTTGAAATTGCAGACTTGATAGGAAAGTGAGTCTTAACATATAACCAAGTTAAACCTTCATTGTATTCATGCTTTTCAGGCAAAGGCCAATAGTGTTCAGTTGCTTGGGCAAGCTGTAGTCTAGGGATAATCAAGTAAGTGAGGTGCTTTTAAAATTGATTTGCCCTCAGGCACGTTAGCATTGGTTACTCTGGCACTCCATTGTATTTGTGTGTTGCTGGAATGACTTTCCTTTCTCCCACCAGACATCATTGTGCCACCACACAGTCTGATTTAAGCCCCTCTGCAGCTTCGATTCATTGTTAACATACAAGTGTCAAGGATCATTTGGTGTGCAAATTTAATTGCAGGTTTTATTTTAGAAGGATGACATAAGCGCTATCATTTTAACAGCTATTTACACAGCTTTTTCTAAATGGCTGTTCTGCACTCAGACATTTCATTATCTTTATTGTAATGCTTCCTTATTTAATTTTTCAAGACTGCTTGTTCAATATTGTTAAAAATACAGATATGTACGTGTGTGTGTGTGTGTATGTCCTTCACAGTATTTCAGTAAGTACATGTTCAGGAATTAAACTTCCTCATTCTCCTGATTTTTTGATAAAGTAGTACTTTTATCAGCATTCACAATGCATTTCCTGTATTTACTGATTTGTCTCCTCCCCGTTTCCTCTCTCCCTTCCTTTCCAGTGCTACAGCACCCTGGATTGTAGAGAAAGGAGTCTCTGTGTGTCTGATAATTTCCTGACCGTATTACAGAGTTAAGGTAAAAATACGTTACAAAGCTTTGGTACTTTCGTATGAGGTGCCATGTCCTTTAGAAGAGGTACTCAAGAAGCCAGGAACACTCGTGATTTTAATGTGCTAAAGTAGTCCTTTTTTTTTTAATTTTTATTTTGAGTTGAACTTTTTGTGGGAAGGACAGCTTTTGGGATGATAAAAGTTTGAAAAGTGCTGTTTTACAAGGAACAGCTTGTCAGTTCTTTTGATATCATTCACCAAACCAATTACTTGGAACACTAGCACCTTCTGAGGTGAAATGAGGAAGTTTTCTGAGTATAATCTTAATAATGATAGGAAATATTGATACCACATGCCAAAAGCTTTCATTTCTCTGCCTCTCAAATTCTGTGTACCTATTGTGTCCTATCAGTGCCTGTATTTAAATGAGATATTTTCAAGAGTTGGCAATTCTAAAAAAACATTGTTTAATAATCTGTGAGGTGAATTTGGAGATGTTCTCATAGCAACGAGTTGTTTTTCTCCATTATTAGGTCTTCTGAATATTTGATGATTGAATTTTTCTGAAAATTTATCATCTTACATTGAAAATCATAAAACTCCCAATTAGCCAAAATCAAAGATTTTGCCACCTTTAAAATTTTACTAGGAAAACAAGGAATATTAGATCTGAATGAGACTTTACAAATTTGTTTTATGATCTCATTTCACAAGTGAGGAGATGGAGACAGGCTAAGTGGCAGACTCGGTGTATGAAAGTGAGTCACTGGTTTCTTAGTGCAGAGGTCTTTACTCTTAATAAATTGATTTTGTTTTCATTTCATGAATAGAAATGAGAAATTACTTTTTTTCTGTTTTCCCACCACTTTCTTCAAAATATTATTGATTTTTTAAATTGAAATTGCCAAATAATTGTCAAATTGTGACTTACTGGAACTATATGGTGATTCCATGGAAATAACACTTGAAATCCACAGTAAACGCTTGTTGGTGTTTCCCTAGTATGCATCCAAACTTTGCTAATTTAAGGGAAATTGACCACATTGTTTACTTGTATATACGCTTGCATCCTTTTGCAGTTCATCTTTCTCAAATCTGTACTTTCAAGATACTTAAGCCCGCGATAGATTTTAAGATTTAATTATGATCTTACTCTTCTAAATCAGTTGTGGAAAGAATGAATACTGTTGGTCCTGCTGTTTATGTAGTTATTCATTCTAAGAATTCCCATTCTACCTTTAATCCAGATTCTGTGACCAAATAGCGGCTCCAAATCCATAGTGACTGATTTACTCTTTCCTACAGGAACATTGAATCTTTCCTATGGGTAGAAATTAGTTCTACCTCTCATTACATGCGAGGTATGTTTGCCCTGGTACATGCCAGTAATCAGCTAGTAGTTGGACATTGTTCCCCACAAGTAGGAATTATATTGCATCTTCAGTTCCTTCTCTATATATGTTGTTAAAGCATTTGGTTGATCATTCTACCCATTGGAAGTTTTATAGCTTAGCTTCTGTGTAAGTGATTTGGCAATATGCAGCTTTCTCCTAAAAATATTAGTAGCACATTGGTTTCATACTCCTCTTTAAAAAAAAAGAGATTTTCACATTAGAAGAAGGGTTGATTTAGAAAAGGCAAAGCACATTGTGAGTCGTAGAAGAGGAAGGAGTGAAAGCATGAGGAACTGAGGTTGATCTACACAGAAAGTGAGGGAAATTGCTTCTAATTCCAAAGTGAATCACTTGTGGCGCTGTTGATCCATCCTGCTTGGGCGTCCCAACAATTGATGTAAATGACCTTGTGCCATTTCGGACCTGGTGGTGTCAGCTGATAGGTTTTGCTCCAGTCACCTTGCCTCTCTCTACACTTGTAGTAACGTAACCACACGTGGTAGGATTATCAGCAGAGATGTTACGTATGCAATTTCCAGCTTCCTTTGGGAGTCATGGAGAAATGTGAAGTCACTGAGTCTGTTATGCTCAAACATACACTATTTCCTGTGGCTGCTTCTGGTGAACTGCCCTATCTTAGCAGGGTGAGGGAGCCAGCAAATACTCATAGCCTGCTTAGCTTGAGACCACATGGGAACGGCTGTAGTTTCAGTCTGTGTTTTCTTTTTCTTTCCCTTTTTTTTGAGTATTCTAGACAATGAGTTCATATTCCATTCTGTGCTAGATTGGCCATTTATAAAGCTATCATTAAGGCCTTTTAAACATTTTTTTAGTGATGTTTGATTTATTTAAAAGATTTATGCATATAAGAGGTGGGGTACAGTACAGAGATGTGGGGGGGGGTAAGAGGAGTCACCAGAGACAGAGTGGGGAACAGGCAGACTGAATGAAGTACACCACTGAGGGGAGCAGCAGGCGAGGCAGGAGAGGTCTGCTGCGCCCTGTGGGTCCCTCCCTGGCCAGGGACTGCACTGTGCTGCAGTGGCTGTGGATGCTTCACAGTGCAGCGCTAATCCCCCTGTGCTGCCAGGGAGGTCCCTATTATTAAGGTCTTAAATGAGGATTCAGAACTAAAAAGTTTATCAATTCCGTTACATATACAGAAGGTTATTGAATATACCTTTAGCTTGTTAGAAAATGACTGTCTGAGAAGAGTCAGCGCTTCTTTATCCAAACGACATATTTACCAGCTAGCAGACCCGTGGACCTAAGACATACTATCTTAAAAATAACAGGAATTGGAATTGGAGCTCCTCCCAGATCCCTTTTGGCTCTCAAGCTCAGTGATACATTGAAATGTTGGGTTGGGATTTTGTGATTTTGTTCATTTTGAAAAAGACTTTCTTTCTGTTACTGAGCTCACCAAGACATCCTGTTAGTACTTTGCACCATTCTCCCCATTGGCTTCAAGATTTATTATTCCTCTCACTCTCTTGACAGTGCTGCCCTACATCCTGTCTTTTCTCCCTGACACCGTTCTGTCTCTGTCTGGGTTTTCCAGGACACAGAGCAGATCTGAGATAGAAATCAGTGTGAGGAGGTTTATTAGAAAATTCTCACGGAATCAACCTCTGTGGAGAGAGGAAGAAAGCAGCATTGGACAATGGGGAAATTTGGTTGCATTCCACTCTAGGAAGCGATCTGACCCCATGGTGAACTGTCAAATTGGAATGTCCCTTCATCCTTGCCTCGAGGTAGGCAGAGGGAGTCCATCCTCATATTCTTGGGTCAGTCTTTGGCCAGTGGCTTCTCTGGGAAGGGAGCATGAGTATGTGTGAGGCTACTCTGGCCATGACCATTCTGAAGAGAGCCAATGTCTGAGCTGGCGACCTGTTCAGCTACGGTGACGTAAGTCGTAAAGGTGATCTGGGCTACATCAAGGTTCCCTACCATCTTGTTTGGTAAAAGATGATTCAGAATGGCGTGATATATGAACCAGAATTTCTAGAAAGATCTAGTGTGAGGAATTAGGACAGAGTAGACAGGACTGCCTGAGACTGTAGAGAAGTTGGTTTGTGCCAGATACTTGAGTGTGGCCATCGAGTATCGCTTTTCTAAAAAGTTTTAAAAGTTGTATTGAGCTGTAGTGATACTGTTCTCTTTTGAGCTACAAAAAACTGATAAAAACTCTGGAAGCTATATGCAGAGAAACGAGTCTAACTTTATACATACAAATTCTGTTCAGTTTTTGCAAAACCTGCCTGCTTTTTTAACTCACCTATTCTTTATAGGTTCTTTTTCATCCCTCATCGATCTAACAAAAAAATTAGCGGAGTGGTCGACTTTCTCTTTGGCACACCTTTAATGTGCAGTCACAGTGCATAAGTCATTTTCTCTCTCATTTTATAATATCTGAATTATGAAGTCCTCCTCAGTGGGGGTTGTTTTGGTTTGTTTTGCTCTGCCCTTTCAAGCTGTGGCAATCCCGTAAGCCCTAGTTTACTTTAAAGTGCCTTTATGCTTTTTTCTCCCACATACTCCAGGGGTATCATAGCCCCTGGACCCAGTTCCATCTAATTTCTCGGCTCAGCGAGTCTCATACACCTGAGACTCACACGTTAGAGCTGTGGTGACACAGGCTTGAGGTATGATGTGCTGGTAACACTTTCCCCACCCTCTGACCCAGGTTCTCCCGACAAGCTCCTCTGAAATCTTCCGACAACAGATGGTTTAATGCTGGCCCCTCACCCTTTTTAGCTGGAACTGCAGCTCTGGCTGTGTGGAGGGGCCTCATTTCCTTTATTCCGTGTACTGAAGACCTTTGTCTAACCGTGGCTGCTGCGTGCACCTGTGCAGGTTGTGTCCTGTGTGGAAGAAAAGGGGGTCCAGAGGTCCAGCCTAACTCCACTCCTTGAGAGAGCACTTTCTGCTCATCTCCCTCCTTGCCCAGCCTCGCCGGCAACGAGACCCCAGTGGCCACTCCTGCCAGCCACACTTGGCAGCACCGGCTCTTTTGTGCCTGCCATTGGACCGTCGGCCATTGCTTTGACACCAGGGGCTTTTTTCATTGCCTCTAAAAATGTGTAATTTCTTTTTAGTTTTGTTATACTCTTTTTTTCATCTTTGCTATGTGTTGACAGAAAAGTAGAAAGTTTTCTTCATTAGCTCGAAGGGCCATATTGCTATACCTGGAATTCCCGTAAATCACTTACTAATCTCTCTCCCTCAGCTCCCCCCTCTTTAAAATGGGAATAACAAGTGGCTTTCTGTTTAGAACACACAGTAAGTTCCCAATCTGTGTCTGCCACTATTATGTGTACCATTGAAGCTTTATTTTTACCCCCATAGGGAAGAGTTGGATGTGTAGTAGAGGTTATGTTTACTTATTTAACAAGAAGAGGAAGTCTTAGTTGACGCCCTAGAGAAACCAGAAGAGAAACTTTGTTCAGAAACTGGAGTCTAGTCCCACCCTTTCTGTGAATATGCCAAAGGTCACTTGGCTCTTACAGTGAAATGAAAGGAATGTCCTCTCACCTCCTGGAGGGTTGCATGGAGGAGCCTTCCCTGGCTTGTGTGGGTAGGTAAGTTTGACTTGTGACTATTTTCTTTGCTAAGGAGGGCCCTCAAAGGCATAATTAATTTAGAGGGTACTTGGAGACCTTGAGACGCATAATAATACTCAGTCCCAATAAGCCCACTTGACAGTATTTTAAATTCCCATTCAGTGTCCCTGGTGGATTCTGCACTTACTGAAATTAGTAGCCTAACTCCCAGGGAGTACTGCCTCTGGCCTCCTGGCTTCTTGCTTATGGAGCTGGAGATTTAAAGTATTTCCTTCCCTTATATCATGGTGTTCAAGAGAATAAATGTTCTTGACAAATTATAGCTAGGAAGAAACCTGTTGACTGTTAACAGTTGGGAAAGCACAGACATGATATGCCAGTTTTTCTTAAAATTACTTTTAAATTAATTTGCTATGCACAATACTGTGATTACTCTATAATACTAACTGCTTTGGATCATGTATGCCATGGAAGATGTGCTGTGAAAATTTGATTATTAACTAAGTTCAGCCTTCTTAGGCTGTTACTGGCTTCGCATCTGTCTAACACTGCCAAATTTCTGTGTAAACATTTTTCTTGGGACCTAAAATGTAGTGAATATATGTATTTAAAGTTTTTTTTTTTTAAAACCCATGTATATTAATGGGTCTTGTAAACATTTAAATAGTAAATTGTAGAAGTTTTTAAAGAACAACCGTTTCAAAAATTGCAGTTTTACAAGTGCACGCTGTGTTAAATCTAAAATTTGAACTTACAGATCTGCATAATTCTTCATATATAGAGATCTTTTTTGTGATAAATTTATTTGTTAGGTATAATTTTATTCACAAAAAGCTTTTTTATTATTGTTCTGCTACTAGTAATTGCAAAAATAAGAACTATACTATTAAAAACAAAAGCTAATGATACTATATCATAATATTCTAGAGAACAAAAGTAAAAACTGCTTACGTCACTGTTTTTCATGTATTTTCAAGTGCTGTGGTAATGACTACGTGACCCTTTGCAAATCCATTCTTGTCTATGTTGATTGTCCTATTAAGACTTTACTCTTAAGGAGTTCTCCCTGGTGGGGCGCAGTGGGTTAAGCAATGCATTATGGGCAAACCACAGCCACTGCAGCCCGAGTTCAATCCCTGCCGCTGGCTGGGGAGGTGACCCACATGGTGCAGGCAGACCTCTCCTGCCTTGCCCGCTGCTCCCCTCAGCAGTGTTTCAATCCATCTACCTGTTCTGTTCCCCACTTTGTCTGGTGGATTCTCTCACCGCCCCCAACTCTGGCGTGTACCCCAGTGCTTTTACGCATGAATAAATAACTCTTTAAAAAAAAAAAAAAGACTTCTAAGGAACATGATCAAGTTTACACAAATTTTAACCACCCGTACAAGCATAGCATGCAGGTTTTAGAGGCATAAATAGGTGAGGTTCCCTGGAATGTTTATGTCCATTTTTTTCCCCTTACCCTAGCTGCAAAGTGCTGGTTAGTTGTACAGACCAAATTCCAAGGTTACTATCAGTTTCGTGTCGCACATGTCTCACAGATGCCCTAGGAACAGTATGTAAAACGTACTTTGGACCCACCTGTTCTCACCTGCAGAAGGCTGTCCTCACACCTACTACACCTGGAGTATTTTCAGGTGCTTGATGCTTTCAGCATCAAGATTTGAAGACAGTTATATTAGTTTAAGTGAATTGATCCAAGAAGAAATGATTATGGAGGGGGTAATATGTTTACATTCATTTCCTGTGTCAGTAATTCTAAGATAAATCAGGTAAGAAGTCATATTTTTAGTTTATTTTTTTCAGAGAGATCAGTATCATTATTTCCTCACAATATACAGTTTTCTTAAGGGACCTATCTTGGACTTTTAAGGAGACATAGTCAGTTTATTAGATGTTTAAATAATAATTTAGTTAATTTGTATAAAAATTGTGTGCATATGAGATAATGAAATAGAGTGTATATTTTTAATAATTTACCCTGTAGGGTAGTTTTTTTTTAAACTAATCTGTAAATAGTCTTTAAAAGAGTTCAGATTTATGTATGTGATTAACATGTCCACTTAAAAAGGCCTTTTCGGCTTTATGAAAAATTATAATTGTCTGTTAAATTTTGTCAAGTCTTTATATAGAGTCTTGTGTGCACACTCTAT
Organism: Galemys pyrenaicus; assembly: GCA_019455555.1. NCBI lineage: Eukaryota > Metazoa > Chordata > Mammalia > Eulipotyphla > Talpidae > Galemys > Galemys pyrenaicus. The sequence continues at coordinate 3,396,105 of JAGFMF010011760.1, read as the reverse complement.
TAAATAGATTTGGGATTTAATTAGAAGAAACTTGGGTAGTTTTAATTTTCAGTATATTTTCTAGAATTGTAAAGCAATTTGTGACATTGTCTCTTTTTACTTGGTAATGTAAAATGAGTAAAACCTGAGCTGAATGCCATGTGCGGTTTTTAAGTCTGCCTGAGATGTCATGTGAGCATTTATCACAGGGAGGCTGCTTTTAGGAACTTATTTTCTTGAGTATTTAAAATAGATTGGGTCAGCTACTTAGATGCAATTCAGAACCACATTATTTAATTTCTCTAATTGTGTAATCCCAATTTGATCTGGTTGACAATATTATTGCTACTATTCAGATGCATTGTATTCTTTGCCTTCATTATTTAAAAAAAATAACAACACAAAACTATTCCTTTGCAGGTACTTTTCCTTTCTTGCACTGTTTTATGTAATTTGTCAAGCCAAATGACACAGTTAGCATTCATGAAGTAGAGCCGTGAATATCAATTGTGGACACAGAGCCTGGAATTGTCCCTGGGGAAAGCCTTCCTGCTGCTCCGCGGCATTGCAAGGACGCCCTGTATTCTCTTCCTCGGCCTGGGTTTGTGTAGGCCTGTTGGACTCTGTTGCCCATTCATAGCTGGTGGTGCAGTGTTTTGGCTCAAAACTGTCAGTGGCTTTCTCGTTTCCCAGAATATAAAACTCTGGTGTACAGCCTGTCATTTCTAGTCAGATGTTTTAATTTGTGGTGAAGATTCTGATCTTTATGCTTGAAATCCCTCATTTTCCTTTCCTGTATCCTGCCCTCATTAAGGAAGTTTCTTCTTATACAAAATTTGCTTCATCTTCAAGGTCTGCTACTCACCCTTATTAAAATTCTGGTTCTCTCTTCCCACATTGAAAGTAATGTTCTATACTCTGCATTTTCTTAAGGTGCTTCGTGTTCTACTACGTGTGTGTTATTTTAGTGTGTTGTATTTTACATCACCTATGTAACCGATTTTAAGTGATCCACTGAGTTAAGTCTGTCTCTCACTATAGGCTTGGTGGTTCTTTGCTGTGTATTACCTTGTATTTTCTGTGTTTCCTTGTATTCAGTAGGTACTCACTGATAAATACTTGATGGCTACATAACTGGAATGACAGGAAGACAGTAATTGACAACTGACAATCTAATCCCCTGTTAGATGGACATTTGGGGATGGGGTCAAGGAGAGAACTAGACAATAAGCATGCTTGCCTGTGAAGCAGAGCTGTCCCCACCAGGGAAAGCTGAAGAATCAAAGATGCAGTTAAATGTCTCCATCACACTAGGGGCATAGTGCTGACAAAGCAAGAACTGTTTCTCTCAGTAAAGATTTTGGGCTAAAAGGAATGGAAGAGCAATATATGCTTTGTAGGTTAGTAACTAAGTTGCAAGACGAGTGTATTTTTCATGAATTCATCATTTGAGAATCAGTACAGTCCGTTCTGCTATGCTTCTTTGACAATGAGAATTGATTCCCATATTGTTTGATACTGGGGGATAATTTGAAAGTAATATAAATTTCATAGTAGGTGTGATTTTTTATCTGAAAAGTACTAACTGAACACAGAAAATTTTACCTATTTGAACTGAGCTGTAACCTTTAGAACACCAGATTGTATAAGCAAATAGCAGGTCTTTAATTCTAGTTGAAGTGCCATTTTTTTAAAAGATTTATTTATTCATGCATACAAGAGCTGGGGTACAGGCCAGAGGTATGGGAGGTGAGAGGATCCACCAGAGACAGAATGGGGAGCAGAACAGGCAGATTGACCGAAATACACTGCTGACGGGAGCAGCAGGCGAGGCAGGAGAGGTCTGCTGCACCCTGTGGGTCCCCACATGGGCTGGGGGTCGAACTCGTGCTGCTGTGCTGCGGATGCTTCATAGTGCGGCGCTCAACCCGCTGTACCACCAGGGAGGCCCCTGAAGTGCCATATTTTTATAGTTTTTTTTAAACCATTTAGCATATGCAAAACTATACTGTGGCCTTCATTAAGTTCTTAATGTGTCACAGACAGAGTTTTCTGGCATTATCCTTCCAGTCCCATTTACCCCATAGCTGATGTGGTTTAATGATGGGCTTCTGCATGCCATGATTTTTAGGAATAAAATCACATTTTAATAGAGCTGACTGATGACACAGAATGTGAGCTGATGGTTCTCTCTCAGTATCTTCCTTCACTTTGGCGCTCCCTCTCCCTCCTTTTTTTTTTTTTTTTGACCTAGGGCACTCTGTAGACTCTAAAGGAGGAACACAGTACAACAGAGCACAATGAAATAATTTGTTTAATTGCCACTGTACAAATAAAAGGGCAGACATAAATTTACCCATAGAAAGACACGGGTAACCCCCAAAGTGGAGACATAAAAGCCTGTAGTCCATGCAGTAAAATCCTTGTACTGGAACTCAGGTTCAAGGTTCTCTGGGCGATCCTTAGGTCACCAGCAGCACATGACCGTCAGGTGAGAGGTTTAGTTAAGAAGCGCAGCACCCAGGCGCTTCCTGTTTGTGGGGCTCAATTCTCCAACTTCAGACTGGATCTTCTGGAGGCCCAGAACGTCACCTGCAGGTACCATACATTGAGGAGCTGAAAAAGTGGAAGGAGAAAGGGGAGGCAGTTGCATATTTCCCAAGTCTGGAAGGAAAGTTGTCGTAGCCACAGAAGGACTATTTTCTAAGATATTTGCCATCAATGAGAGGTGAAGGAGGGTTTTGCAGCAACTAAGGAAATAGTGGATTCCTGCAGGTGGAAAGGTAAATGGGAGTTGGAGACAGAAAGAAAACATAATCAGGTTATTCTCAAATGTTATTCTGAGTTTAAAAAGTCGCTGATTTGTGGCGTAACCACACTGGGACAGCTGATTAGACGTGAATTTCACTGTGACACCGTGTGTATTTTAGTTAAGCTTACCTTCAGTGAACTTCAGTTGAAGGGTATCAGATTTTAGGGATTTCAGATGAAGTCTGAAGAATTTCTCAGTGGTTGTCAATAAGGCCATTTCCTTCTACAGGGAGTAGTGCTGCCTCACAGGTAAGGCAGGCATTTGCTAAGTTTGCAGTTCTGTAGTGGCCAATGAGAGAGTGCTCCCTCACCCCCCAAAATACTAGAAAGTTTTCAAAGGTTGAAACACCTCCCAAAGGTGTCGGGTGATACTGGCAGGTGGAAAACTTTTTGTTTAATTTAAACCAATTTTAAGTGTTAAAGTTACTGAGTTAGATATTGTCAATGTAACTTAGCTCGTTTCTGGGAATAGAGGATGCTGTGTTGTCACTATAGTTAACCATTGTTTTGCTTTAAGACATCAGGTTGACAGTGTCTTTCTTAAAGTTACAGACATGTTTCCATGTCTTTTAATGAATCTTCACAACTTTTGCTAATGCTGTTTTTTTTTTAAAAGATTTATTTATTTATGCACACAAGCACTGGGGTACAGGCCAGAGGTGTGGGGGGTGAGAGGATTCACCACAGAGAGCAGGGAGCAG
>JAGFMF010011760.1:3220025-3392564 GCA_019455555.1 Galemys pyrenaicus | reverse complement strand
AGGTCTGCTGCGCCATGTGGGTCCCCCGCCTGGCCGGCAGCAGGGATCGAACTCGTGCTGCAGTGGCTGCGGTTTGCTTCATAGTGCGTTGCTTAACCCGCTGTGCCACCAGGGAGGCCCGCTAATGCTGTTTTTAATTCCTGTTGATATTTAGCAAGAAGCTTAGCAATTGACTAGTTCATTATGAAATCTAATTTTTTTCCCTCTTATCACTTTATTTAAAGATTTATTTATGCATACAGTAGAAGGGGTACAGGCCGGAGGTACCATTGGGGGGATTCACCAGAGACAGAGTGGGGAGTAGAACAGGCAGATCTACTAAAATCCACTGCTGAGGGGAGCAGCAGGTGAGGCAGGAGAGGTCTGCTGCGCCCTGTGGGTCAGCTCCCTGGCCGGGGCTCTAACTCTGCTGCAGTGTCTGGGGATAGCTGAGACCCAGCACCACCAGCGAGGCTCTCTCGGACCACTATAAAAGTTTGACTAACTTTAAAGCCATCTTTCTGAATAGTCCATACATACATATGTGTATCTGTTTTCCCCTTAGGAATCCTGATATATTTCATTTTGTTCTGTGGATAATTACCTCAAAGTTTATATGCATGTCAGATTGCTTAAAAATCTTGAAACGTGAAGAACTTCACACAGGGTCTGAGTCATTTCATAAGTCATATAAATCTTTTGTAAAGAAGCTTGTGTTTTCCAAATCCTTTTGTATTTTTAAAGTACTTTTATAAATATATCTTCTGCTTATGTTGTCCCCCTAATACATCGTGGTTCGTCAGGGTGGAATGTTGAGTCCTACTCCATCTGACTTAAGATAAAATCAAAGAGCAGTGAGAAATGACTTTTGTAAGAAGTACTGCCAGATAATGTTAGAGTGGGGTCCCAAATCAAGAACTGGTGCTCTCTTGGTTTTAATATGTAGCTTAATTTACTTCTTTTGTAAATTAGGGATTATATTCTTTGATAGTTATTAAATTGGAGCCTATGATCTAAGTTAGTTCAAAATAAAAAAATGTATTCACACACACACGGGTGTGTGTGTGTGTGTGTGTGTATTTGCCACTGGACCATCCTCCATAGAGCGGCTGCTGCAAGCCTCTACCTTACAGATCTGGCAGCTGCACAGAGAGACTTCACACATTCTATGGTTTGTTCATTCCTCAGTTAGTGTGAAATATGCACACCATAATCTTTAAGTGTGCAGTTCAGTGGCACAGAGTGCATTTACATTGGTGTGAAGCTATCACTGGCCTTCATCTTCAGAACTTTTACATCTTCACAAAACGAAACTGTATCCACCAAATAGTTACTGCCCATTTTCCCTTTACTCCCAGCTTCTGACAGCCACCATTCTACTTCTTGTCCATGGGAATTTGACTTCCATGAATAAGTGGAATCATACAGTGTTTGTTCTTTTGTGGCTGCCTAATTTTACTTAGCGTGACCCTAAAATTTATTTTCATGTAGCATTTATCAGGATTTCCATCTTTCCTTTTAAAGGCTGAATAATATTCCATCCTCTGTGTGCCATGTTTTGCTTATCTGTTGATAGATACTTGGTTTGCTTCTCTCTGGTTCTAGTGAGTAATACTGCTGTGAACATGGGTGTACATGTGCCTGTTGATGTCCCTGCTTTCAGTTCTTCTGGGTAAATATCCAGAAGTGGAATTGTTGAAACTTACATTTAATTTTTTGAGGAACCATCATTATTGTTTTAAATGGAAAAAAAAAATGCAAGCCAACCTTCAACTCTCTTAGTCTCTGCATTTTTAAATGAACTTTTCTAAAACAGGATGAATGTAGTGTCATTGGATTTCTTATGTAACTGATAACTCTGGAAAATATGGTGTGCCCTTATAGGTTATTGATAGGCATATTTAAAATTACTGAAACTGTCTTGTTTCTGTTAGAGGAACTCAGGAATTGAAAGAAATTTTCTTAGTTGTTCTGAAAAATATACACAGTAGGGTAAAACTGGGACGAATCCCATAGGAATGAAAAAACAAAATTATCTCAAAAGTAGTTGACTTTGTGCCTGTCCTCCCAATGCCTCCGTGGATATTTGATCAAAAATTAGAACTATGATTACTAATCCAATTATTGGCTTCCTGTTTCCAAAATTCCTTTGCATGTTCTACAGGTCCTTCACGACCTGGCATCAGACTTTTCTCTGTCACTTCATCTTTTCACATACCCTGTACTGTAGCCACATCACACATATCACTGTTTGCACGCCTTCCCTGCCATCCTTTACAGAGATCTGGAATGCCCTCTCCATGCTCTTACAAGTAGGATGGACCAACTCTGCCTTTCACCTCCTGTGTGAGACATAATAACGGCTATCTAGCAAGATATTTATATAGGACAATGTTTATACCATGGCAGTTGCCATGCATTTTAATGATCTCTTTGCATATCTGTCTGAACTCTAAACTGAGTGCTCTGGGAGGAAAGAAATCCTCCAAGATTTATTACAACATATACAAAGGACAGACCTGGAATGTGTATTTTTTAAAGCATGGTTTTTGCTCATTTTATTCTATATTACAAGATGCTTGACTCTAATACTCATATACATTTAATGTATAATTTTGGTAATCATTAATACTCTGGGTATATCTTTTCATGGAAAAAAGTACCTAGAAGGCAAAGTTCTTTCTCAGTAGCTCACCGCTCCTCTTTTTCTATGTAGATTTCTTGCACTTCACCCACAATGATGTCCTAGGTTTTATGAATTGATCTGGGTTTCTCCTGTCCTAGTAGTAAGTTTGTGATATGATAGTCTATCATAAACTTAAATGTTGATGATGTCCTACAATGTTACTCCCGAAACTGAAATTTAAAAACAGTTCCTGGAGATGAAAATGCTCAATGCAGTAGAATGAATGAATTTCCAGGGCTAGAATTTCATTTACTGCGTCCCTTAGGTAAGTGCTTCATACTAGGACGATGCTCTCAGCCCTGAGATCACACTGGGCAGCTGGGCTTCGAGAGGAGGTGCACCTGACTTAGTTACTCCAGAGCTGTGTTAACACCAGAATACTCTTTCCTCAGGCTGCTTTAAGGGCTTTAACCTCCTGGGCTAAACTTACCTTCTAGTCCTGCGTCTTAATACGCTGAAGGTCAGCAAGTGTGACTTGTTTCATGGCTCTTATTCTGCCTCATTAAATACCTGGGATTTTCCCCTGAGTGTTCAGATTGGAGACATATAATCATTTAATATTTACAGTAGCTCTGTGAATCTGCTATAGAGAGGAGTGACCACCTACTAGCTGACTTGACATAACATATGGTCTTTCCACTGAAAGCAGAATAGTGTGTCAGATGTTTGAATTTCTTCCAGTCCAGATTACTCAAGAGGAAACAAGCAGCAAGTTTCAGTCTAATTGCTTGTTATTTTGAAGAAGGAAATGTTACACATTTTTTTTTCCTCCCCAAGGTCTGTGTCCAGGGCAGTATCATTTTGGTGTTATTATAGTTGTGTGAGATGTTTCCAGTGTTTTGAGGACTAAAAAACAACTGAGTCTGACAAAAATGTATCTGGACAGTGGAATGTTTCAAAGCTTCTCTAAGTAATTGTATTTCTAGATTAAAGACTAAGTATTGTTTGTACTCAAATCCCATTGATGATAATAATCATGCTAAGCTTTATAAACTATTGTATCAGAAAGATATATATGTTTCAGCATGGATTGTGTAAATGTGAAGTGCTTCTCCATATCTGTATATGTGTAATTGTGTGTATCATGTGGGATTGAGATCAAGCTCTCCGACTTAGCACAAAAACTGAGTTAGAATTTTGCATAGCTCTCCCTGGATTTAAAGCTTTATGATGTACAGACTGAGCAAGGCACTTCCTAGTTCTGTACCTTAGTTTCCTCATCTTTAAAACAGAGCTAGGGGGTCTCCCTGGTGGCGCAGGGGGTTAAGCACTGCACTATGAAGCATCCACAGCCACTTCAAAGATAGTTTGATCCCCAGCCAGAGAGGTGACCCACATGGCACAGCAGACCTCTCCTGCCTCTCCTGCTGCTCCCCTCAGCAGTGTATTTCAGTCACTCTGCCTGTTCTGTTCCTCCCTCTGTCTTTGGTGACTCCTCTAACCCCTCTCCCCTTACCTCTGGCCTGTACCCCAGTTCTTGTATGCATAAATAAATCTTTTTTAAAAAAACAGAGCTAATGATAGTCCCTGTCTCTTAGAGAAGTTGTGATTGCCAGTTGAATTAATGCATGGCTAGAACTTATAATAATATTTGGTGTGTGCAAATACTTGAATGTTATTATTAAAAAATTATTAAATATTACCAGACTGTTGATTCAGAGAAGAGAAAAGATTTACCTTGAAAAGTGACTGTTTTGAAACCAAACACATGAGTTAATTTTTGTGGGTTAAAACTGTAAAGTTGTTCCTTTATTATTTAGAGATCATGGTATAAAGAGTGATATGTGTGGATTGTAGGTGATTTATTCATCACCATCTACCTTGAATTATCTTTTTTTGGCTGTACTTAGTCTTCTCTTTCATGAAATTAACTATATTTATGGAATGAGCTCTACTTTGAAATCTGGTTGACTTTGGAAGATAGATGTCTTTTATTCACTCTGTGTTACATTTCAATTTTGTCTAATCAGTATTTGAAAGGAATGGTAACTTGTGTGTAGACTTCCTTCCAAGAAAAACACTGGGTGTTTCAGGAAGTGATCCTGGTGAGTCAGAGGACAACACTTTTTCCTCTGAGTCAGTTCTGAACCTTTTTGATATAAATAAGCATACTTTTACCAAAAGTTCTGCTTTTCAGGTCAGATGTCGAATCATCATTGATCCCCTCATTAATGTTTCTATTCAGCTTACACTGAGAGTTACATCTAATTGTGACGGTAGATTCTGCTAGATAAATTATTTTTTAAAGGATATATTCAGTTTATTTATAAAGAACTCAACTCGCCATTTCTAAACTAGTCTCTATTTTACATTAATTTTGCTTTCAGGAATCACTTGTGTCAGGAGGGTCCTCTGTGTAAATCATAGAGGGAATGTATATTGGTGCACTGTTTACTTCCATCGTTAAAATTCTGTGACTTTTCTTGTAGTTTATATTGTTTTCAACGCCTCTGAAAAAAGCACTTCCAAAGCATTTTCCTTGCTCTGAGTTGTGTTGTTACTATTTTTTGGATAATGATGATGGTGATGATGATGGAACAGGAAAGATGCCTTGGGTGCTGAAGAATTGCCTGATGGGCACGCTTGCTCATGCCTCTCTTGGGGAGCAGCAGTGCCCATTTCTGTTCCCTGAGTCATGACTGGCATCTGAGCCTCCGTAAGGGTTGCTCGGTACTCACAGGTGTTTCGGCATCATTTGAGCCTTGTGGCGATCCCTGCCGTGGATTCCTTGCCCGCTTTCATCAGTAGATTGATAGCTGGTTATAATTCTTCAACCCACCTTCTTTTTTTGTCTTAAGCCTTTGGGTCTAGACCACTTGGAGGTTGATTTTCTGACTTGTCACCTCCAGTCCTTGTAAGAGTGTGTCACTCCATTTCATCCCGTTTCCTTCATGGCAGGGAAACAGCCCGAGTGGCTCGTGCAAAACAGGTCTTTCCTGAACTGACAGCAGTGGTGGCTGAGATGAAGCATCACTCTTACGAATATGGAGACCCTAGTTCACAAAAGCCAGACAGTGGCTTCCTAGAAGGTTTCTGCTCTCGCGTGTTGGCTGGAACAGCTCAGTTCTGAAGAGGACACTGAACTTCCTCTCTCTTCCTTGCTAACCAGTTCACATGTACTGCTCTGTGCAGTGTCCCGGACTTCTGAAGCTAAGTTCTTTTTAAAAAAAGGACAGAATTCCTCATTTCACATGCTTTCTTTGTAGGTAGACTTGGAGTTTATCAGTTTTTTATAGCCAATCCTCAAAGTTACCGGTGTAATTCACCCTTTCCCCAGCAAATGAGAAAATAGGATCCCTTTCTCCTGCCGCGTTCAGTCAGCTGACCTGCACAGGTACACAGTAGGAACCAGGTCACCAAGCTATGTGTTTCTCTTTGACACTGACGTAAGACACTGGACTTTGTTGCTGCAGATAACTCTAGGAAGTCACCCAGTGCCAGCTTAATCAGTCCCCACTGGGAACGGGTAAGTTCTGGTGACATGTCCAAGTGCACCAAAATAGGAAAGTATCGGCAAAAGCGAGGAATTGTATTGACTTCTGTGTAATTTCTCATGTCATGGCAACTTAAATCTGGCTGCAATCTAGGAATTTCCAGGGGCAAGTCCAGGAGCCTGTTTGCTCACATGGGGTGGTTGGATTCCAGGAGGGCTGATGCTCACCAGTAGAGAGGGATGCAATCGGAGCTATAAGGGGATGCAGTGATGAGAAGATTTATTCTCCATCCCATTTGGAGAAAATAAGAAAGGTAGCAGCTACAGAAGGAAGCTGGCAATAAGAGAGGTCCAGATGGAGAGAAGGGAGGAGGAAGAGGTGTGTGTTACGGTGACTTGGGAGGGGGCTGGGAAGGACATCTACATTGCTTGCTCTTTGCCTCTTGTTGGAGACTAGCTGTGCTAAATATTTTCTGTTTTTAATTCTTTAGTTAAATGTTTCCAATGAGGTTTTTCTTGATTTTGGACACACATTATTTCATTCTGACTTTTCTTTAAAGATTGGGGAAAAAACACCTTAATTTGGCCAAGAGAAAAATTATAATAGGGTACTTTTTTCACCCATTAAATAAGTATCTATTGAGTAGCACATGTTGAGTGCCTTACTTAGCACTTGGTATTCGGTAAAATGACTTAGCCCCTGACCTCAAGGAACTAACAATCCTGAGTAAAAATGAAACAGTAGGAAGCCGCAGTACTATGTGGTAACTGCATCATAGGCATCCCTCTAAGGAAGAGAAACCAAGGAGATGCTCTGGGACTGATTGCTGAAGTTTGAGCTGGAGCTGGTCAGGTGAAGGTGGCAGGGAGGTTCTTGGGTAAAAAGACAATTCAGGTAGAGGACATAAGGTGGAGGCAAGGGTCTGCTGATGCGTAGGGTGGCTATGCTAGCACGGAGGGCTTGAGGCATCCTGGGAGGGAGCGGGGAGGTGACAGGACAGAAGACAGGACAGGGCAGCTTACCAGGCCAGGCCCGATCACAGATGGACACTGTGCTGTGCAGTGAGATCAGATGTTTTCTGAAGGGCAGTTGGGAACTTTTGATTGGATTTATGTAGAAGAATGATCTGACAAAAAGCCACAAAAACCTAAGTTTTAGAAGGTAGTACTAGATTGGCTCAACTTTTAGCTATAAAACTGAAGTGATTCTAGTTCAGATCATCAAGACAAAAAACATCCTGTAAAATCCTGATACTCTTCATCATTAGATTTAGACGACTTATATAACACAAATACATGAAGTTCAAAAACCAAGAAATAAGACTGAATATAAGAAAGCATATATAATCAGACACAATCATGTATCTCTCTGGGAGTATAATAAACTACTTGAAATGGTGGCTGAGTTTAAGCTAAGCTGACATTAGGTTTTAGCAACTTGAAAACTGTTAAGTGTTTTCCCCATCAAATTCTGCAATAAAGCTAGTTTAGATTGTATTAGAAAAAGCGGCACATGTTTTTAAGTTGATTTGTTGAAGTTCCTGAGAGAATATATTTCCCACAATAGAGGAAAAGTACCCACTTTATATAACTCTGGTTAATAGAGGCAAAATGAAATAGCTCTACAGCCTCATCAACCTCCTTTTTGGACATATTTCTTTCATCATAATGCCTGTGCCCTCCTGTTTGTAGAAAGCCTGTGCCGCTCTAGCACTGCGTGTACGGCAGCCGTAGTTCTCCTGACTGCACCCTGAGCTGGGAACGTGCTTCCACAGGGACTCCCGCGAGGGCGGCCTGAGCTCTCGCTGCCCCACGGAAGTCGGAGCCACGCAGTGCTCCCGAGACGCCTGAGGGCCCGTCAAACCAGCGGTCCTTTGCCTTCTCTTCGTAACTACTTCTCACAGTGCTCAGAATCCCTTATTTATGTCATGTTTTCTGCATAAACATCCAGAACCAAGGGTCTTTTCTCTCTTCTTCATGAGTGGATTTATCATAAGTAGTTCGATGGCTCAGGGGGTGTGACAGGAGAGCCAGACCCACACATGCAGAGCGGCAGGCCGTGCCGGCACAGGCGCCCTTGCCAGGGTCGTTTCTGCGAACCCCGACGTAGTTGAGTCCGTAGTGCGTGGATTTCGCGTCGGCGGGCTTGAAATGGGGCACATTTCAGTGATGATGCTCGCCCAGGAATTTCCAGTTTATTTAATAAAGGACTGGGGTTAACTTGGGGGAACTCTGTAGAAATATTGCCGTAAACTTGTTCTCATAAGCAACACAGCTCACTTCAGTCAGATGTGCCGCTCCCGTCAATTTTCTCTGCCTTACCCATTTTCCAGTTGCTGAGAGATAGAAATCAGGGGAATGGAAAGAAGGACGTGCAAACGTGGCCTTTGCAGACCTTGTGATATTCTCTCTTCAAATGTTCTCTTCTTTCTGACCTCCCATAGCCTGTTTACCAAACAAATCCACCTTCGCTTCCCGAACAGAAATCCACACAGTGCGATCCAGGAACATGAGTGTTTTGGTGCTTCTCCTTTCCCCTTCTCATCCAAGTGCCTTTTTTCACAGATTAATCCGCTATAGAGAGCTGTGTTTGTTCTGTTTCATTTCCAGGTGCTCAAGTCCAGGAGTGTAATTCCTGGCCAAAAAAAAAAAAAATTTTTTTTTTTTGTTTATAAATTGCCACAAGCCTCAAAGTGGGCGTGCTGCTATTAGAAAATAGTCCCATTTCTCCCAAAGTGAAATAGTAGTTCAGTTGTTTTTCTCCCTCCCTTATTCATCAAATCCAGATTTTTAAACTCAAAGTTCCTTAAGCTTTTTATTGTTTACTGTTTTATATTTTGTGCCTTTTCTACCCTAGCTTTCATTTTGTTTGAATTCTGACTGTTACCGGAAATAGGATAAAAGGAACGTTCTTGTCTAGAATTATTTAAAAAGGGCATTTCTGTGCATCAGACTGGAAACAATGAAAGTGGTTTCAAAAAAATGCACATTCTTTGTTTTAATGATTCACTAATTTTCCTGGATTTAAAACAAGAAAATCCTGAAGTCATGTTTTCAGAATGAACCTCAGTCCTATGCTTTTTAAAAGTTCCTAGCTAAGTTTGACTTCGACTGATTTATATCCTCACAAACACAAAATCTTTGCTCCCCTTTTTCTTCTAAACAGCTAGCAGATGTTGTCACCTCAAGTTTATTAGCGTGCCTGTTCTCCACAGTGTCCCTGCTAGACTGTAAGCACCACAGATAAGGGCCGTGTCTGCTTCATGAACTGTGCTCTCAGTATCGTGAGCTCTTCAGTTCAGTATGACAGCCTTTATCTGCATGTGGCTGTTGACATTTACAAACATAAACTAATTTAAATTTAATAAAGCTAATTTAAATTTAATAAAATTACAATGTCAGCTCCTCAGTGGCATGAACCACAGTTCAGGGCTCAATACATTTGCTTGACTACTGGAACGATGGTGAGAAAGTACATTTTCATCTTCCCAGAATCCTTTACCATAGAGCTCTGCTGGGCATGTAACGGTCACGTCGTAAATGCTTAGGGAGCGAGTGAATGTATTACTGTCAATGTTGATTGCCATCAGCGTATTGGTTGGTATTGAATGGACTTCACTTCATTGTAATGATGATTTACAAAGTGCGTTTTGACTTTTTGTTCATCCATGCTGACATTATCCAGCCAACTTGGAAATAGTAGATTTGTCACTGAAATATGGACTAGTGGTTCAGAGCATGACGTAGGTCAGATCTTACCTCATAGCTGCAGGTTTCATGTCCAAGTCATCTTTACTTCCAACTTTTACAAGCCTAAGATTACTCATGAAATGGGGATCATAAGCTCTTACAGCTTCATACGGTAATAAGAAATAAGATGATACATGTAAAATACTTGGCATAGTGGCTGACACTAAAATGTTTTCACAAAAGTGAACACAGATGTGTCTAACATTACCTTGGTTAGTGGCTGATTTTAGGGTCAGGAAGAGTTTTACTGCTATTTTCGAGAATTTTCATTGTTATAATTTGGCAGCCATCTCTCGGAGATCTGTTTACTGTCTTTTAAGTATGAAATTTAATATCCTTGATTTTTTTTCCTTTTATTTCTTCCTTTAATATTTATGACTGTAAATATCTCACCTCAGTAGGTTCCATACTACTGCTTTTATAGACTACTTGAATTTTAAGACTGATGCACATTTCTCTGACTTGTTTTGGGGTTGCTCACAAAGAATTTGTTCCCAATTATATTATATTAAATAGACTTCCCTTTGGAAAAATCTAAGTAGTTTTAATAACTAAAATAAATTCTTAAGAGTGAATTTTGTGTTTTATTTAAGTAACTGGTCATTTAAATATATGATTTAATTTCTAGAGACTTAAGTCATTTTTCATTATAATGTCTACTTTAAGTGAGGATATTGCCTCACTCTTACATACTATAATGGTCTTTCTTTTCTGGATTTGAAAACAGCATTGTTGTTACAATAATAATAGGAAGTTAAAACATACACTACCAAAATATCAGCTGACTGTATGTAAGGTAAATCTCCCGTTGTGGTACTTCTGTTTCTAGTGTAAACTTGTACTCATATTTCAGCATCCACCTTAACTCCTCAAGTTCATCTTAGAGGTGACTTGAATTTTTCTCCTGTGTTATTCATTAACAAGTATTTGTCAATGTTTAGACAGTGAAATGTTACAGAAAAATACAGATTAAGCACCTATATTCTAGTCCCTTCAGACAATGACAGTCAAGGGGTTTTAATCATGCAGAAACATAATGGAAGACCTATGAATGATTGCAACTTATCTCTATGTCCTGAGAAGCTGAAAGGTAGGCTGATAGGGAGAGGTGTTAAGAAGCAACCTCATTTTCACTTTAGAACCTCAGAAAGACTCAACAGTGAGAGTGAGGTTGAAAGCAGGGTTAGGTGCTATTTGTTTTAAGTAAAATTGGATCCCAAAGACCTCCACACATTTCTAGCAAAACTGGAAATCTCTTCTATGGAGAATGTGAACTGGATAACTCTTTTTTTAAAAAAAATTTATGCATATAAGAGCTGGGATGCAGGCCAGAGTTGTGGGAGGTGAGCAGAGATAGAGCAGGGAACAGAACAGGTAGATCCACTGAAATACACTGCTGAGAGGAGCAGCGGGCGAGGCAGGAGAGGTCTTTTGCACCATGTGGGTCCCCTCCCTGGCCGGGGATCGAACTCGCGCTGCTGTGCAGCGGCTGCTTCACAGTGTGGCAGCTGCTTCACAGTGCAGCGCTCAACCTGCTGCGCCACCAGAGAGGCCTTGAACTGGATAACTCTTGACTGGGAGGTAGCAAGGTAGTTGTGAGGTAGAGGAAAAAATGAACTACTAAGTCAGTGAGTCATCTCCAACCCGCTTCTTCCACCTCTAAAATGTAAGCAGTCAGGTATAGATTCTCTATGAAGATTCCATGAAATGAGAAGATGCTTCCTTGAAGAATCTGATCAGTTCTTGCAAAAGAAAAGACCTATGGATATTGACGCTTGGAGCCTAACAGGGCAGCCCCTCCGTTGACAGACCCCACCTGTCTACACAGAAGTCCTGGCCGGTGTTTTAGTGCTGCATCTGTTTCGTGAGTCGTGACCATTGATTGCTAGACGTTTGAAGAAACTCAGAGACCACACAACCTTGAAAGAAACAAGGAAATTGTCAGATATGGAGACAACAAACAGAAAAGAAAAATTTTAACATCAGTATCCTCAGAAAGACTAAAAAATACAGTGCAATCACGAGATAAGAACAGGCTATAAGGAAAGGAAACATTTAGGCACGGGTAAGTACTTCTGGAAACTGAAAATTGGTAGAGGACATTGAAAAAACAAATTTTTGAGGACAAAGTTTGAGGAAGTCTCTCAGAAGGTCCAACAAAAATACCGGGAAATGAAAAGCAACAAGAACAGATAAAATTAGTCTCAGTCCAGGAGATTCTATTCTGAATAATAATTTTTTTGAAAGATAAAAATCTAAAGACGTAGTAGAGAAACTATCAAACAACTAAGAAAACTTACTAGATTTAAGCACCAGGACTTTCAAATTTGAAAAGGCTCATTTAGCTTGTAAGATATTGAATTAAATAACAATCTATGCTAGTGTATTTATGATAGTTTAGAGCTTTAGGGGGGTGAATTAAGATCTCAATTCTAGAACTTCAGAAAGCAAGAAATAGGCCCTGTACGAAAGAGGAAGAAACAGATGGCCCCTAACATCTCAGCAGAGACTTTGAAGACAGAACAGTAGCTTCACAATTCTGAAGCAAAACTAACTTCCAGTATAAAGTTTGAAATAAAAAAAAAAACTGCTGATCATCTATATGCAGGTTAGACAGAACAGTAGCTTCACAATTCTGAAGCAAAACTAACTTCCAGTATAATATTGAAATAAAAAAAAAAAACTGTTGATCATCTATATGCATCATGTGAAACTTCAAAAATTATCTTTCTGATCATCTTTCTCAGGAGGTTCCTGAAGTGTATGCTCTTCAAAAAAAGTAAAGCAAGTTAAAAGACATTTGAGGTCAAGGATCCTAAGGCAGGAGGAAGAAAGGGAATGTGCTAGAAACATTGAATTTGGATCCCATGATGAAGCTGTGCAGGGAACCTGCAGAATCATCAAATTTGATTGAAATAGAAAAATAGAGGGGTCCGGGAGAGATGGCTGCAGAGAGACGAGGATGATAGAACAGATTGTGTTTAACGTACTGGAATGGAGACTTCCATTCCTGATGTGAGTAGAGGTCGCTAGGGAAGCTAAAGGCTGTAGGTAAGATAATGATTAACCCTAAAGAAGACAAAAACTTGTACAAAAAGAGGAAATAAAGCTAGTCTTGGTGTACTACGAATAGCAATTCTATAAACAAAATGAGTATATTAAGTAGTATATTAAATAGACACTGAAGTTCCAACTAGCTGCAAGTAATGTAATTTGCCCTCTGTGATATTAATTTATAGTTTCACCCCTTGTTTTTTCTACCTTTTAAGTTATTCTTTAGTAAAACTGTGAACTGCTGGGGGTTTCCTCACTAGTCAAGCTGTCTCTCTTCTTTAAAATATTTATTTATGCAGAGAAGAGCTGGGGTCCAGGCCAAAGGTGCGGGGTAGAAGAGGGTTCACCAGAGACAGAGCAGGGAACACAACAGGCGGATGCACTGAAGTACACTGCGGAGGCGAGGCAGGAGAGGTCTGCTGCACCATGTGGGTCAGCTCCCTGGCCGGGGATCGAACTCATGCTGCTGTGTAGCGGATACTTCACAGTGCTGAGGCTGAACCCCTTGCACCACTAGGGAGGCCCCGCACGCTGTCTTTGTCTCGGCTCCATTCTTTTGTCTTCTGGCTTACTCAGCTCATGCAGCAGCCTGAAGGAAGCTTTTAAAACTGAGCATGACTGGCCCTAGAAGGTGTCGTCTGTGTACACAATGGAGCACTACTCAGCGATCAGAAGGATCACTTGCCATTTGCTGCAACATGGATGGAGCTGGAAGGGATTGTGCTCGGTGAAATAAGTCAGAAGGAAAAAGACAATATCGGATGGCTTCGCTTACAGGAGGAACATAGGGAAACCATGCAGGGATGGGGAAGGGCGGAGACAAAACTTGCAGCTAGCAGGCAAACTATAAATTGCAGGCATTCAGAAGGGGTGGGGAGGGAGTGGGATTAAGACAGGAAAAGGAAGAGCACAAGAAACTATGGTGACAGTTCATGGGTGTCTTGGTGCTCATAATTTTATGGGGATTACACCTGAGAGAAGAAATCAAGCACTGTACAAAAATGAACAATGATGTAAAAAATAACCAAATAAAAATAAAACGGAACCCTCTCCCCTTCCAGGAGGAGTTGCCATCTTGCATCTGTCTTTCTACGTGCCCATTTGTACTATAAATGATGCTTTTGATATTGCTTCCTCTCCATAATGCTATACATTTCTGAAGATATTTAGTTTGCCTTTTTTGGCTCCATCCTCTTTTAAGGGGGATTTTGTTCTCTAGACCCCCTCATCCCCATGCACTTTCCCTTGAACGTTTTACTAGGCTCTCCTCCATCACCTGTAATGTGCTCTTTTTCTAAATATGCCTTTACTCCCCACTACCCCCCCATGTTCTTTATAAGATGGGTAAGTTTTCAAGGAAGGTTTTTTTTTTTTTTTAAGATTTATGTATACAAGAGCTGGAGTATAGGCCAGAGTCCAAGGCGATGAGAGGATTCACCAGAGACAGAGTGGGGAGCAGAACAGGCAGATGGACTGAAACACACTGCTGAAGGGAGCAGCGGGCGAGGCAGGAGAGGTCTGCCTCGCCATGTGGGCTCCCTTCCCTGGGCAGGGATCGAACTCGTGCTGCAGTGGCTGCGGTTTGCTCGTAGTGTGTTGCTTAACCCACTGCGCCACCAGGGAGGCCTTTGGGGCCAAAGGAAGGTTTTGTCCTTTGACTCCTGTGAGTTGATTAATGTGCCAGGGATTTGTTTTCTTAGGAGTACCTTCCGATAAGCAGTGACTTTTATATTTAGCCAGGTATAGATAATTATTGGAATTGATTTTTTTGTTTGTTTTGACTGTTCTTTGCTGGATCACCTTCTAGCAGCATATTATGACTCCCTTTATTTTTTAAGATAAATGAAAAATAATATTTGAAAGGAGTGCATTTTTACTGTTGTCAACAAAGTCTTAAGTGGTGTTGAATACTATGTATAAGGAATATTTAAGAATTAGAGTTCTTAATCTGTCCACTTATGAATTTCTGTGTGCTTACAAAATTATACACATCAAACTTGATATACTCTGATACTTAAATAGGTAGACAAAGTATACCTGGCCCCATGTAACCATTATCCTGGCATTTTAATCTATTAAACCATGTTGTTGCTAAAAGAGAATAATTTGAAGCAGTGAATCATCCTTGCTAAGCTGTGATACCTGTCTGTCTTCTTATCAAAATAATCAGTGTTGGAGTAGTATGATAGACAGGAAGAGATGATATTAAGATGAAAGGCAGCATCTTTGTAAAATATCTGAGAAGCAGTTTGGGTGTGAAATAGGCATACACATAATAATGCAGTAGAAAGCTTTATTTCACCTTCATTTAAACTGAATTACACTACTTCAAAAAAAAAAAAGCCTGGTATACTTTATACTTTTCCTTGTAATGACCGGAGTGAGATGTAGTCATGATTTAGAAAAATAGTATTAACTTAGTACAATTGCTTAAAAGCAACACTTTCCACATGGCAGTTATACCCATTTCTAAAAATATACTCAGTTATACGCGTTCATCCTCTCAAGGAGCTGTACTGGAATGTAGAGTGAATCATTCTTAGTACTTGCTTTACTGATTAATGTTCTTTGCTGTAGACAAGACAGACAAAAGTAGTCATTTGGCAACAGAGTAGTTAAATATTAATATGGTATAATCTCATCTGTAGCTAACTCTCCTTGCTGTATCCTGTAAGGTTTTATGATTTATTGTTTTTAGAAGCCATTTGTACATCACAGTGGAATTTGAATTTGAGGGTTTCAGTTTCATCAAACCTACAGCCAGTTTTTCTATCTTCCTATCCGTCCAGGCTAGATCAAGTTCTTTCTATATTTGCCTTGTAAAATATGGTGAATTTTACTTAGTATATGGTACTGCAATGGAGAAAGGATATCTCCACAGTAATATTTGTGAAAATTCTTGTTTACTCAGTGCCTTTGTTGGCAGAAGTCAGTAACACAAAGTTTAATATTGGATCTCTTCCACTAAGGTTCATAGAGTATCAGTATATGTTAATTTCCAAGACCGATTTACAAAAAACTAGAGATTTGAAAACAAAATTCCTAGGAAGTAAATACGGGCTAGGGTAGGTGGGATTATTTTCTCTACCTCTTGTTCCAAATTGTTATTTTTGAAATGTCCTGTTGAGAACTGAATTGACAGAAAGGATTTGCCTCTTCTGAGAATTTGTACTCAACATTTACTTCTGGGAATATTTCAACTTCTTAGATAATGTTACTTTTTAAAATTCTGATCATCTCCGTGGTATTGCCCAAAGCTCTTTGTTAGGTGCTGGGATCTCTCTCCTGCCCTGATTTCACTTGTGTTCTCTTCCCCATCTCTCTTCCAACCCCAGCACTATTTTATAGTCAGTGCATAACTGAAGCTTAACTCATCTCTTGTCTGAACCACCTCAAATAAAGATTTTACAGGGAATGAATAATCAGGAATTTCTGTTTGATAAATCTGAACTTCCTCCCCCTATCCTTTCAGTTCCAAAGAAAAACTACACAGAAAAAAAAAATGGTAGAAAATAAACTAACCCCTATGCAGAAGAACTCCAAATAATTTATACAGATACTCTCCCTTCAAGGAGGTGAAGGCTATTAAGTATAGACTGCATATAATATCTACCTTCTAACAAGACCTGCTTATTGGTCATGAGGGAAGTTACTTGATAGTGGAAAAACCTGACAAATGCTACCTCAGTGATTAAGGTTAGCACACGCAGTATTAAGTCTTGCAAATACCATGTACTCTTGATATGATGTGATGAGAATGGCATGTTATATCTGTCATATCATTCTCTGCAAATCCTATAATCACAAGAAAAGCATTAGATAAACCCTAAGTAAGAGCCATCTTACAGAATTTCAGGATACTATTTCCTTAAAAACCTGTCAAGGTCATTGTTTGAGGTTGAATTATGACACTGAAATATTTTTAAGTCTGACCCCTGTGTACCTGTGAATGTGATTGCCTTTGGGTAGGGTCTTTGCCAAGGAGATCTAGTGCAAATGAGGTCAGACTGGACTAGAGTGAACTCTCAGCTAAAGACAGGTGTCCTTACACAAAAGAAATTTGCACAGACACTTAGGGGAAACTATATGAGGACAGGCAGGGATTGGATGTTGTGTCTGTAAGTCAAGAAAAGCCAAAGATCTCTAGCTACTCTCAGATGTTAGATGAAGCAAGGCAAGGCCTTCCCCACCTATTCCTTCAGAAGAGCTCACCTTGGTTTTGATGTTCAACCTTCAGAACTGTGAGAGAATAGGTTTCTGTTGTCTTATGCCACTCATTTTGTGATAATTTGTCCTGGCAGCTCCAGGAAGCTGATCCTGTCTTCAAAAGCAAGAAGAATCTGAGCAGTGGTGGTAAGGAGCTTAATGAGACATGAAACTGAATGTCATGTGGGACTTTGAACAGGAAACAGACCAAGAATGACATTAGTGAGACAACTAAGGAGCTCTGAATGGATTGTTGACTTTAGTTTATCATAAAATGTTGGCGTTGGTTCGTTGTAATATACTTATTGTACAATGTAAGGTGTTGTCAATAAGAAACCAGGCATAGGACCAAGGCTTTCCACACTCTTTAGAACTTTCCTATAAATCCGAAATAATTCAAACATTTAAAAGATAATTGGAAAAAGGTTGGAACTCCCAAATTTATCTGTAGTTTTACTTAGACCTCATCTGCATACAGCGGAGTGAATGACAACCTCTTTGAGGGTGGTGGCTGTAGGAGAAAGCACCTAAACCTTCTTTAGCTGAGCAGTTACACAGTAGAGTGCTCTTGAGTCAGAAACTTCCACTTAGAAAGTACATAACTCTTGAAAAGCCCATATTTTATAGCAGTCATTCTGGAAGGTTATCTGTGAGCCCTCTGTTAGTAGTGAACTTAATAAAGGTAGGGTGATACACATTTTGATAAAGGAACGCTTATACATAAATAATAAATATGTAGCGATTTCAGTTAGAAGTACCTGTATCAATTATCAAACTTAATAGAAATCTTGTTGGGAAATAGCTCAAGAACTGACTCAACCACCACTTCTTTTCACCAAGTCCAGGTATAGCTCGGTGGGGGCAGGAGGCCTTGGTAGTAGAGGTTGAGATAATGTCTTTTCTCCTCATATTTCATTCCCTTTCCTACCATATTTTGTTGTTGGTGGTGTTAGGAGGTTCTAACTAAAGTGGAGACTTACTTCCTTTTCCCTCATTCACTATGTATTTAATGGTAATGGAAGAAATGCAGATGATCCAGGTAAATTTATGAATGGTACAAGCTACAGATATGGGGCTGAAGCTCTCAGAAGAACTCATGTTTAGAATCAGAAGCTGTGCCAGCTACAAACAAAAATTAACCCAAGAAAGTGGGTGTAAATAGTAACTATTTACAGTACTATTTACTGTACTAGTAATACAGTACTATTACAGTGAAAAATTGACTGTTACTAGATTCAGTCCAACTAGTGCCATTTCCTTATCAGAATTAAAAGTAATTTTTTAAATATATAGGGTTTTCAGAGCTGGTGACTTTGTTTTGCATTTCTCAATGAAAAGTATATTTATGAAGCAGCATAGCCATTCCAGGAGACAGTGGCACCATTATCATTCTAAGACATTTTCCACAGTGTTTTAAGTCTTAGTCACTTCAAAAAATTAAAATTTTTTAATAGCTTTATTATTTTAAGAAACATTGTTGACTAAAACAAAGATGATCATTGAAACATTACGAGTGAAAAGAACTGAGAGCTTTTGAAGACTAAATAATGGTCCCCTACCAATGCAATTTACTGGGAAGGGACAAGTCAGCCAGATCTGAATCTGGTTTTATTGCGACTTCTTGCGTTCCCAGTGAAGTATTGGTTTCCCTTATTGGAGACAGTCCTCTTCAGCTGCAAGATAGAGCTTGTAAGTGCCTCCAAAGGTCGTGGTGTGGATGGGATGAGGTGAGGTTTTTAAGATGTCACGTGAAGTGAGACTCTAAGAATGTCCTTTACCCCTTTGGTCTTTGCTGTGTTTATATCTCATCTGAGAAACAGAAAGGGCATTACTGATAATTGATACATGGTTTGAGGCTTGTAAAAAAGTTTCAAAATACTGCAAGTGTCTCCAGTTTGATTTCTTGATATGTACATTAAGAATAGAAAGTAATACTTTTTAATTTTTTTGAAGATTAGAAAGATAATAGATTGAGAACATTTAGTGTAATCCTCATAGAGTGAAGAGTAAATAAATTGAAGTTTTTCCTTTTTAAATTAGCATGTTAGCAATATTTTGAACTGAGCTATTAGTCATTTTTCCATCTATAACACCCAGACTCCCTGTGTTGATAATGTCATCGCAACAGGAATCACAGGGAAAACTCAAGCAGCAGTGATAGGGTATAGATGGCTCTTTCTGTTTCAGGTCTTCTGTGCATCACAGCTGATTTGAACACAGAATCTCTGCTAAACTGTTCTTTTTAATTGGTTATTTAATTAACAAATATTTTTCTCCAGCTACCTGGTAAGCCAGAAGCACTTCTGAATGAAATATAGACTTTGCCCCAGAATTATGTCCTGGCTTATAAACAGCCTAAAGTAGTTTTTGTTATTGCCAAAAAGAGGAGCCGGGTCTGCTGGAAGTTCGAAGAATGGTTTTATTGTGCACTTCTAGTAGCATTAAGCGGTTATCAGTAAAGGCAGACCTTAAAGGGAAAACAAAGATTTTGGTTCCTCAGCTTTCAAGATGTGTTGCCTAAGAGTTAATAACAACACTTAACTTTTCAGTAAGAGGTGATGGTTCTACTCATTTTCTATATGGTCTCCGTAGGTATGAATTGGGTCCGTGCTTTAGAAGCCCTGGGGGAAAGCAGGCCCTAGTGTTGGCTCCCTCTGTAAGGTGTGTCCCGCCCCTGCTGGGCTGAAATAGTTCAAGCCTCCATGGTAGCATGAGCAGCTGCAGCAAGGGAAACTGTGATTGTCGAACTAGAAGAGTGTCTATATTTAAAATTCAATTTAGCAAATCGACATTTTCTCTTCCCTTTTCCAATGTTCTCTCATTTTGACAGATCACTATTTAAAAAAACACAAACTACACATTTATTTGACTGTCGTAAAGAATTAAACATGAGAAAGATGAAGTGCTGTAGCTATCACTTTTCATTAAAACCAGCTGCTGTGGTTTTAAAATGCAAACCAGATAGAAAGCAGTACAAACTCGGAGTTTTAATTTATATATTGAATGAACCAGCTTGTTTTGAAAGAACGCTTCTTTTAAAAACAACAAAAACCTAACAAACTTTACAAGAAACTCACACATCACTCTTATTTGATCTTTTGCTCCCCCCATGAGCTGAAAAGACCAAAAATGATCTGTGCTACAGGACAGGACATTGAGACAGAGCCTTCATTGACTTGCCTGGGATAGTTAGTGCCAGAAATAGAGTTCCAGGCTTCTCGCTGTGAACGCCTGTGTACTAAGTGCTAACTCCAGCTTCGTGATGTTACTCTGGGCCTCTGCCTTGGCCCGGATTCCAGAACGCAGCAGCGGGATGTTCTCTCTGGACCCTGCAGATAGGTGAATGTCAATCGTGAAATAGTCAAGAATTGTGTCCACTGCTGTTAAAACACTGATCGCTTGAAACAGGCCGTAGCAGGGTGTTTGTACCGTGGAAGTGTGTAACCATCGCAGAGCAGGGTTTTCTGTTCCCCTGGAGAATTGACATGCCTGTGTATGTACCACTGACTGTATCGAAGTATGAATAAAAAGGAAACCAAGCAAACAACAGTACTAAAAACAGAATACAGTTACTTAAGTGTAATTCTATAAATGCTGTATTCATCTAAAGAAGAGGTTACTGTTTGTTTCTTAATTTGTAAATTTGCTACTCAGGAACAAAAGTAGACAAAGTTGTTGGGAAAACATGAATTAAACTTGAGTGTTCTGAACTTATTTATAAATCATAGCCATACTTTTAGAACAAGGTCAAGGATCAGCCCTTGCAAGAATTATGATAGCATGGTTTTCTCTTCTGAACCTCTAGGGGATTGATTGGTTGACTGATTGATTTGTTGGTTGATTTAAAATAGAGTGAAATATACTGGAACGTAATTATTTTCCATATGTTTCTTGACTTAATTTTGTCTCTTTGAGAAGAGTGGCACATGGGCTTTCCCCTCTTTCGTTGATTAAATATTTAATGAATACTCTTCCATGCCTGGCACTGATTTTACTGCTTCAGAAACAGCACCCTCCACTCTTATGAACTCACAGTCTAGTGAACAATCAGAAATTAACTTACACAGATGAAAAATTATAACTGATAAGGTCTCTGAAAAATTATTTTTTATTGCTTAGAGTGCTTGATAGAGGATTTTTTTCTCTTCAGGGAGATTTTACCTATTTGGAGGTCTGTTCAAAGACACTGCTAAAACACTGCGATTGAGCTGAGATCTGAAGAATGAGAAGGAATTAATTTGAAGTAGTACGTCATGAATATCATGTCTTCGTGTATGCTTTCTGTGCCCTTCCAATCTGAATTAAGTTCCCTTTATACCTGCCTCCTCCTGTCACCCTGAGTAGTCCCTTTGTAACACTAACAGATATTTAGTATTTACTGTTTCCGATTTTATATTTACTTACATTGTGTGTGTTTTCCCCATTAGACTCTTGGCCCTCCACATGGGGCCCTGCCTGCTGTTAACATGCTGTAGGCCCAGTATCTGTCATGATATACCACACTTGTAGTTTGAATGCGTCTCCCTTTTTGCCTTTGTTGAGTATTGAAAGCTGGGATAGGTCGTAGTACCTCTCAGTCATTGAGAAGACATTGTAATATAATGTTGCTGAAAAGGCAGAAGTCAGAAAACTAAGACAAGATTCAGCATAATTTATTGCCACAGAACCCAGGGAGGTGTGTCTAGGAGAATAGAAGTGACTCAGGTCTAGGGAATGAAAGACGGAAAAGGACATTGGATTTGGCAATAAGGAAGTTTTACTTCACTTTATTTTGAGTAGGTCATTCACTTTGTGAAACGTTAAAAGTGTTTAATACCTTTATCGTTAAAATACCTAATATAGGGCCTCCCTGGTGGCGCAGTGGGTTAAGCAACGCACTACGAAGCAAATCGCAGCCACTGCAGCACGAGTTCGATCCCTGCTGCCGGCCAGGGTGGGGACCCACATGGTGTGGCAGACCTCGCCTGCTGTGCCCGCTGCTCCTCTCAGCAGTGTACTTCTGTTGATCTGCCTGTTCTGCTCCCCGCTCTCTGTGGTGAATCCTTTCACCCCCCACACCTCTGGCCTGTACCCCAGTGCTTGTATGCATAGATAAATAAATCTTTAAAAAAAAATACCTAATATATTTAATATTTTGTAAGCATGTAATCTTGTACTATAATTTTAAATTAAAAATGTTTTGTTGGTAACAAAACTGGAACATGAGTTAGGAAATTAGAGAAAAAGAGAAATGTATTGACTTATTAAACAATTCTAATGTTTAATTTTTAAAATTGGTGTTCATGAAAAGTAAAAGGAATGTATAAATGAGCACCTTAAGAAAAAGTTGTATCCAAACATGTATGGGGGTGGGGTGGGGAGAGGAAGTTGTTAAATATGATTAAAAAGAAGGAAGGAAGGGAGGAGGGAAAGAAGAAAAATATGCAGGAAAAAAGACTAGAAGGAGATTGACATACTGGTAAATGGTCATGATTAAATGATAGGACTGTGGTTTTCATTAAATGATGGGACCCTGGGCTTTGTGCTTTTTTGTATTTTGCACTCTTTCATATTTCTGAGGTCTTTATATTGATGAAACGATAATGTAACATTTAAAAAAACTGACAATTGATTTTGAGTTTGGGCACGACATAGAAATTGTGCCTGTATACCTAGAGGATTCAGAGCTGTATTTTAGATTTTACTTTTATTCACCTGAATTTGCTTACAATTTTGGTATGTGAATGTTAAGTCTCAGCTGGATCTGTTCGTAGGTCCATCTACACTTGCGGTGCTTCAACTCTTAGATGTAGGCATCTTTATCTTTGTAGTTCTGGAGTAATTCCAATGACACATTCTCGATGAATGAATAACTTGCGATATTAAAGAAGTGTGAGGTAACTTGGCGTACTTATAACCTTCAATCTATGTACCTTCCTTTTTTCAGAACAGAGGAGTGAAAGCCACAATGAATGGTCATCTTTCTAATCCCGGTGGTTTTGGAATGTATCCATCTCAAATGAAGTAAGGAATGTTTTATATTGAATTTATTGGGTGTTTGATTTCGATTTGATGGTTTTAATTGTTCTTATATTTTTATTGAAAATATTTTGTTTATGAGGCTGATTCTTCAGTGATATGTAATTTCTTTTTAACACTAATATGTTGCTGTTATTAAGATTTGACGCTAGGAGTTTACTGGGTCTGCTAAGAAAAAGATGGCTAAGTATCAACCCCGTGATAATAATACAATAGAAGACCTTTCATTCTGATATTTTACATATTATTACTTCCCATAGGTGAACATATACTTTACTTCAGAGCTTTCAGTTTCTCTGGCACGTTGTATTATTATTCTTAAGGTATTGGCATGAGTAGAGTTCAGTGTCAGTCTACTGTATCAAGATAGTGACAACTGCATCTAAAAAGAAAAGAAAAATCAAGCCAAACAAGTACCCCTGTGGCTCTAGGTATAACTTGAAATCAGCAAGACTTAAGCCTTATATGGCTCTTCTGTGGTTCATCTCATTATTTCAGAGTGGGCATTGCGGTCAGAGCTCACTTACCACTTCTCATTCTCATCGTAAAGAGTTATGCTTCACCTTCTCTCTTTACAGAGTATTACAGATCTCTGTAAAATGGATCAGTAAAGAGACTGGAGGGAAAGTCGGAATCATTCAGATCTTGCCTATTATTCAGGCCAGAAAGTTATGTCACACCCTTACTCCCACCCCCTTTTCTTACAACAAATATCTACTTAATCATGAATTTATATCAGCTTTTCTATTAGGACTTTTGTCTCCTTCCTTTTATTCTTTTAGTTCTAGCTCTGTTTGTGAACTTTATCTTATGCCTGAATTATTGCAGCACCTTTATATCTGGTGACTTTTTTTAGTTTCTGGACCGTCATCATTAAAATTGTGAGGGATCATGTCACTTATCTGTATAAAAATGGTTAGTGTGTTAAGAGCACAAAGTTTGCTTTACGTCCTCTTTGTGCCTTCACTCCTTCCCCAGCCATTCATCTGTTCTAGGCACACACCCTTAGGTGCATTATCCCTCAGATATGCTCGTCATGTTAATTCTCCACCTGTCCAAGCTCCTGTCATTCTTTCAGATTCTGCTTCAATGCCCACATGATGGTCAAGGCGTCCTGGTCATGAGTTAGCCCTTCTTTAGTCTTGCATGTTCTGTCTATTAGCTTTACCCAGACACCACACTCTGTCACAACTGTCTTCTTTCTTGTTTCATCAGTATACCCCATGCCCCTTCTCCCTCTGTGTGCCTCTTGTTCTTCAAGGTCTTAGGGTTTCCATGTTCACTCAACAAATAAAAAAATTAATGTTGCTTCACACAGCAAAGCTAATCAAATTTAATGATAAAGTATCATTTTTGTGGATTGCCTTTGAAGTTTATGAAAAGAGAGGGCCATTCCCTTGTACTTGATTCACCGAGAACGTTTTATGACTGGATTATTGCTCGGAACTCGATCCAGCATAGCAAACTTGATCTCGTCTAAGATAATTTCAGCCTTGTTAAATCTTCATAATTGGTTCTGACTCGGTGGTTGAGAGGAGGTGATGATCTGCACCTACCTGACTCTCCGTGGGGCACTGTGGTTGGTGTTCTGTTTCTTGAGAAGAATCTGGCCCATTTCACCCAGTTCAGTTAAGCTCAGTGTGTTTGCTCATGACACATGGGGACTGTGGTGTATTGGAGTAATTATTTGCAGTTTTGCGTTTTTATTGCTTACCTTGGACTTTAACCTGCACAATGACCGTGTTTTATTGCAGTGGCTACGGATCATCACCCTCCTTTTCTCAGATGGACAGAGAACACGTTTCAAAGACAAGTGCAAAGGCCCTTTATGGTATGTTTCTTTATTTGGTGGGATATAATGCTAACTATTTCTTTCAAATTACATTTCCATTATCTTACCTTGAATTCATGCTTTGCTTATGCTCTTCAGAATGAAGTAGCTATAGATAGAAAAGGATTGTTTCAAAAAGAGGGTTTACAGGGCCTCCCTGGTGGCGCAGCGGGTTAAGCAACGCACTATGAAGCAAACCGCAGCCACTGCAGCACGGGTTCAATCCCTGCTGCTGGCCGGGGAGGGGACCCACATGGTGCAGCAGACATCTCCTGCCTTGCTTCCTGCTGCCCTCAGCAGTGTGTTTCGGTCAGTCTGCCTGTTCTGCTCCCCGCTCTGTCTGGTGAGAGGTCACCTACTTTGACTCTGGTCTGTGCCCCAGCTCTTGTGTGCATAAATAAATAAATTTTAAAAAGAGGGTTTACAAAAATTATGAAAGCTGTGACCTCTGCTTGCTGTTAGACAGGTTATAACTAAAAACGGAATGTGTTGTTACGCTTTTTATGAAATCTTTTGTGTGATCCTGATGCCCGAGGTGGCTTATCCCCCTGAATTATTTGTGATGTGTTGTTCTCAGTGACCAATCCCGGGTTGAACGTTTGCTGGCAGTTGACAGAACTTTTTCCTCAAAACCCTTCAGCTGTTGGGTTGGTGTTACAGTATGACTGACAGGAACTTGTAATTTCTTTCTTTCTTTTTTTTTTTAAGATTCATTTATGCATACAAGAGCTGGGGTACAGGCCAGAGGTGAGGGAGGTGAGAGGACTCACCAGAGACAGAACAGGTGGGGAGCAGAACAGGTGGATCTACTAAAACACACTGTTTTGGGGAGGAGCGGGCGAGGCAGGAGAGGTCTGCTACACCATGTAGGTCCCCTCCCTGGCCGGAGGCAGGGATCAAACTTGTACGGCAGTGGCTGTGGTTTCCTTCATAGTACGTTGCTTAACCCACTGTGCCACCAGAGAGGCCCAGGGACTTGTAATTTCTTTCTGTTCTGCAAGATAAACACTTACTCCCTGATCCTCTCTAACTTTCATTGTCCTCTATAGATTGTTTCACATATAATGCTTTTTAAAAGTTCTGTTATAAGATAGATGTTATTACTGAAATGAAATGAGGACTCCTGAAATCTCCCACATGTTTAGGAAAACATTTGTTTTACAGGTTCTGCAGGCCTTTTGTTATTGTACAAAATAAAAAAATAAGAGTGGTGATGAAGAGGTAAAGCTCTGGAACCAGACTTGCCTGGTGCAAATCCAGTTCTGCCATTCATTGATTGATTTATCTTGGGCTAAGCACCTTACGTGGCTGTCGTTCTTTTGCTTGCTTATATAATGGGGCCATAGGAGAAGGAAATGGGTTAGTACATGTAAGTTGCTTAGGGCGATACCTGGGAAGCAGAAGAAACCTCTATTTGCCATTTTAATATTATTATTGAGATTATCATTAATATTGTCCATTATAGGGATCAGTAGTATTTTTTAAATTTGAAGGTTTCTTTTTTAACTTATGTTCATGTAAATTGTTTTGGTTATGGTAAAAATGAACGATTCCAAGGGTTTGTGATTCTTGTCCTGACCATATATTCAGTGACTAGGCTTTGGGACTCAAATCACACATTCATAATTGGATTTTATCCCACGCGTGGGTATATTTCCTTATGGTCTTGTCTAATTTCCTATGGTCTAATCACAGTGTGATTAGTGTTGGTTTTGATTTTCTCGAGGATTCTGTTATGACATTCTTAACCATGGCCTCATCGTTGGGAATTGCAGATCTAGGGAATATAGTCAACAAATACTTACTTTATAAGTAATCTGTTCTCACAATAGAGACCCTGATACATGGCTCCTGACTTTAAGGGACTTGTGGGCTAGAGGGTGACTTGAAGAAAATGAAAAAGGAAATAGTTTTTGTAAAAATTATTATGTTTTTCATTCGTAGTCTGATCTTTATGAAGTGCTTCCATATGCTAGGCCACAGTCTCCACAGTCTTTGTTTCCTTATCTTTTATTTCAAAGATTAATGAGATGGTCATTGTTTATTCACCTTTTTGGTGAAGCAGATGAATAAATCTCATGTTATAAAACAGAGTTGAATAGACCTGGATGACTGTGTGTAGGGAGTGGGTGGTTCTGTGTCGGTGGTGGAGGCGTCAGGAGGGGCTTCACAGAGGATGGAGTTTGAGCAGGGCCGTGGATGGTCAGCAGTGCTCTTCAGGCATTCGGGGGGCAGGTGCTGTTGACCCCAACGTGAAGCCCTTTTCCAAGCTGGACTGTAAGTGCTGCGAAAGCAGACCAAGTTGTCTTGTTTACTTCGGGCTCCCCCAGATTAGCACAGTGGTTAATGTATAATATATGGTCAGTAAACATTTGCAAAGTGAATATGATGAGCTAATGATCTGCATTGTGGTGTTAACAAGAGGGTGCAGGTGGTGCATCCCTTGGCAAGTAAGACTGCAAAAGTAAACATGGACTGTATTAGGAATAATCACAGTAGGGAATTTGGACATTATTTGTAGGAGATGATGGACTACTGAAGTGTTTTAATCAGGTGTTTAATTTGTCCTGTTTGTCTTGAGTCTTGAGTAGCAGTACTGAGGGTACATTTGATACACTTTGATGGAAGTAGGCGACTCAGTCAGCTAAGCAGTGTAGGTTCACCAGATATCTCTATACCCCTACGACTTTTGGTAAGGAGATAGAGTAATCCTCTCACAAGTACCTCAGATCTAGAAGTCTATTTTTGGAGAGCTAAGAAAGGAATACTGTATAAAAGTTGCAGGTGACACCTGTAAATTGCTTATTTTGTGTTAGCAACAACTCCCCACAATTATAGATCCAAGGACTGGAATCTTTAGCTTTTAAGGCAGCACATTTTTATTTTATCCTTTTACATATAAAGTAAACTGAGTTCTATTTAAAAAAAATTATGTCAGTTACATTAACTTTAAAAGTCTTGATAATAAAAAAAATGACAACTTTGTGCAGTGCGATGAAAATGAACGGCTTATTGGTGAAACGGTACAAAGAGAGGACTTGTAAGGGGTGAAAACAAGAGGTACTTGGTGAGGAAGACAAACATCTGAGCAAGATACTGGGCCTAGAAATATATGTAGTGGATTTTACGTTCCTTAAAGTTGCAGATAATGTATTCCTCTTGGAATCTGGCGCCACCAACCTCGCCGCACGCCATGCACACACTTGCAGTGAGTGTCTGCTGTCTGCAGGCTTCTCGTCAATGCCATGCAGTGAATGAGCAGGAAGATGAGTGACTGTAGGGAAGTATGTCCTTGTTTTGAACAAGCCTTTGCTATAAACAAATTCTAGTTGAAGTTTAAACTTTATTTGGATAACACTGGGACTATTTCACTTCCTGGTCTGCACATTTAGGGGACCAGGAGAGCTAAAGTATTAATTACTTTTGTTTTTTCCAAGTAGAATGCGAACAAGGGAGAGGTCTGCGATGCAGCTAATTTTGTCACACATTATGCCTTTTTCTTTTCTCCATCCTGATTATCACAGTGTGTTTTACTTGGAGAAAAAAAATGTTAACATCTTTTTAAGAGCATTTTTTAATAAATTCTTAAGAAGTAAATGACTATACATTCTCGGGAAATTGGGCAATGGTAGTTAGGCTCCACCTTAATAGAGGGTGCCAGAGTTTGTGACTCAAAACAGATAGTCTGGCAATTTTGCAACTTCGCTAAAAATTTTAATACTTCTTTTCTGTTCGTGGATTAAGCTATTTTAGTTATTTGTTGAGCAATCTAGTAAAATTAAATTTTAAATAATGTAGTTTTATTTAAAAAAGACGTAATGACGTGGCTGTTGATGTATCTGTCTTGAGCGTGAGAGCCTGTAGTTACAGCTGCTCCTTACTGGTTCCCATGATGTACCTCTTCTCAGAGGAAATTGTACACTAAAGATAACGGGTAGCAATTCTCCTTTACAGTGTTTGAAAGTTCTTTTAAGTGTAAAGTACTGTGCTATAGTCCATTCTTTTATTAGATACTCAGCACATGATTTTTATGTTCCACTTTTATCTTTTCAAATGTCACTTTTCACTTTCTAAGCAACATTGTTTTCAGAGGATGAGAAAACAAATGTTCCCGAATATTAGTTATTTCTAATCTTGCTATATGGTACATAAGCTGCAATGCAGAAAAAGGGATTTGAGTTTAAATACAGAGACATGCATACTGTCCCAGTTGTACTAGTTACAACCTGCGAGGACCTAATGAAACCTAACCTTTTTTGATTGACTTCATGTTTTAGAGCACATTCAGGTTCACATCGACATTGAGAGAAAGATACAGAGATTTCCCACATACCCTTCTGCGTGTGCATAGCCTCAGCCACTGGAGTCATACTTTTGTCACAACTGATGAACCTGCATTGATATTTCAAAATCACCAAAGTCCACACAAACTGACACTGAACATCACTAATCTGGAAACTGAATGTCAGTTTTTGCAGCAGGATTTCGAATCAGTTAATGCTAAGTTCATATGTAAGACGTTTTTATCTTTGATTACTGGTTTCATCCTTTTCCATCTCTTTTTAATTGTATAATATGGTCCATGGGATAAAAGCTCTTTGGAAAAATAGTGACTCGTAACCAGCGGCATAATCAAGTGCAGTTTGCTGCTAACTCTCTCTGCCTGGGGTGTGGTTGGGGAGACACTGACAGTGACTCCTGCATTGACAGTTGAGTTGCTCATGACCCCAAATCCCAGAACTCTTCTGACAACTTTATGTGGTTATTGTTTCATACAGCATTTGACCATTATTTACATTCTCAATTTGTAAGGAAAATGTTCAGCTCAATGAAAACGTGTAGTAGACTGGCGGGCACTTGCACACGTGTTGGAGCAATGCTTTTCAACCTTAGGGACACATTAACTTGCCTGGGAGACTTACACCAATCCCAGTGCCCAGGCTGTGCCTGGACCAGGCCCATCAGAATGTGGAGGCCAGGCCGTATTTTTTAAAGTTCGTTCTAATGTGCAGCTGAGGTTTAAACCCATCGTTGGAGAAAGTGGTGACCATTACTAGAGAATTTATTTAGATTTTTCATAGTGTTTTAAGGCTTTGGGTGAGATTTTTCAGTTTAGGAGCTTAATTACTATTTACAACTGTAGTTGAGAGTACACATGATTTGCATATAAAAGAAACAGTTTCTTAGTGCCTTTTAGTAACTTTTTCCTGAAATTTCCTATTAAAATGTTAATGCTAACCTTTCTCTACTTACTGACTTAAATCACTGGAACTACTTGTTTACCTGTAAATCCATCTTGTGGCATTTTTAGGATCTTTTGGATAAATTCATGTAACCTAAAAATATTTTTAGGGTCTTGATTTTAGAAAATTTCATATCACTTTCTATTTATTATATAGCATTGGCAAGAAAGGAGCTAAGGAGTTCTTAAAAATGCATTCTTAATTTGGAATATTTGAAATGGAAAAAAAAAAGATTGTATTTTTCTTCACTGTCATACTACCATCAGCTAGTGCCATACTATTTATACTATCACTGTTTTTCTAGTTCTGTCAGGTAGGTTTTGATGGGGTTGAGAAACCAAGTTATTAGGAAATTTGTGAGAAGTAATTCTTACTACTTCATAAGGAGAATATTTAATTACAAAACGTACTGTATTTTTGACCTTCACCTTCGTTTGCCAGCCAATTAGCTGAAAGGCTCCGACAAGCAAGATGTTGCCACATCGTAACTGATCCCAGGTGCCATTGCTGTTTCTGTGTTGCCCCTGGGTCAGACCAGAGGGAACAGAACTACCCTCGGGGTCCCAGTGTCCGTGGACAGTTGGGTTAGAGTCTGCTGGGCCCCGAGTCTGAAACCACGACTGTCTTAAATCTGTTCTTGACTTACACGTTGTATTTCAAACGTTACGACGGACATCCCAGGAACAGCGATCCCTTTGTTAATATTACGTCACCTACTCCACAACCAATAATCAGAGAAATTGTGGTGGTTCACCTTCTTACAGTGTAGAATATAGTCACATAAGTGAAGGTTTATGTTTTCTCCCACTGAAACAGGAAACTTAAGGTGAAATCAGATTTTTTTTTCCAATCGTGTTATTTTGGTAGGACCCGACGGATTGTACTTCTTCAGGTCATCATCTAAACAGAAAAAGAAAGGTAGCACGTAATGATTTTGTCGTGTGTCTACTTTCAAGTTATGTGAATGCTGCAAAAGTAAAAATAAAATATAGTAGGATGATATCAGTGACATAAGGCATGTAGGTGGTTTGACCTGTTTTAAGGTAAATAGAAAAAAAGATGATTTCATTTACATTATGGACCAAAAATTCATATAACTTTAAAAAAATTCTGTGTTAACATTCTCAATCTATATATATATGCTTAATATTTTTGTACTTATTTTTCTTTTATGTTTAGTAGGACATTTCAACTTCTGTTATAACAATTTCTGAAAGTGATACAATTTCTATATTAGCTGAAAGAAATGTTTATATTTGGAAAAAAATGGTTAGTAGGAAAACTAAGGGGAGAGAGAACGAGAGAAACCGTTGTAGTGCTGTAGGGGCATTTGGCACTTAGTTTACAGTGTGAGCTCTAAGGACAGAGAAGTGTCTTGCATTATGTTTTGCAAATTTAACTTCATTCTTGGTCAAACAACCAGAACCAGAACAGCCAGAACTAGGGTTAAAAATCGGGTTCCCACTTGGAGTTCTTTTTACATCATAGCATCTTCCTTGAGAAGAAATAGGGCAACTATGAATTTGCACATAAGCAACTTGTTTGATTAGAAGTAAATACAAAATTGTTGTCTCTGCACATTTTATATTTTATTTTGGTTTTGCAGCATTTCACAAAAGAAGATTGAAAGTTATTTTCGCTTTTAAATCAGTTTGGTACAGTAACTTTCTAATCTTTCCTGACTGCTTATATCTCCAATTCTGAGTATGGCATTTGTGTGTTCTGTGGTTCTACGAAGACTATTAAGGCTTCATGGCCGTCTGTGCAGTTGATCATGTTTTACATCTCCTGCAACATCCTCCATAGTTAGGGCGTTGTGAATGGACATGTTCCTTATAATGCCTGTTATTTTAATAATGGAGTCTAACTGATGTAATACAGTATCTGCAGCAGTATTTGATACTATTTTTTTAAACATTTGAAGATGAAGTTTGCAAGCCAGTTTTTATCTTTTTGACCAGATAGGAATTTGATTTCCCAAATCTTTAAACACAGTAACTCTCCCCCTCTCAATACAGCATTGCTAATCTTGTTTACCTTTGAGGTTCTGAGAGTTTACATGGGTCACTTTGCTCTTGCATGTCATGTAAGCGTTCTGGTGACATCCTCACTGACTGTGGGTAGTGAGCATCTTCCGCAACACCGCAGTACGGTGTCCTGTCAGCTGCTGTATCTATTTGTGAGATAGACTCATCTCAGAGATGGCCGCAAGACATCCGGATGTGCGCGTCAGCCTGTGAGCAGACAACTAATGACCTTTTAATCTCTTCTTTCAGAACAAAGGAAGAACTATGCGCGGGACAGCATCAGCAGCGTGTCAGACGTCTCTCAGTACCGCGTAGAAGTAAGATGCTCCCGTGTTTGCCAAAAGTTAGAGCGAACCTGAAGGGAAACACAAATTGGTAGTGAAGTCAGAATTCGTGTTTGCTTGTATTATATAGTACAAGTTGTTGTGCCTTTACACTATAGAAGAAAGTGGGTCCCAGCTCACTCCTGTGATGTATTATATATCGTGTCGACCATTTTTGTGAAAGTGACATGTTATATATAAAAATATTAGTTTTGGATCAGTTTTCATAGAAAATAAAAAACAGCCTCCCTGGTGACACAGGGGTTTAAGTCTCAGTATTACCTGGCAATAGCAATCTCCAGCCTCCGCAGCGGCCTTTGATCCCCCCTTCAGGGAACGGACCCACAGGGCGCAGCAGACCTCTCCTGTCTTCCCGCCACTCCCCTCAGCAGTGTGTTTCAGTCGGTCTGCCTGTTCTGCTCCTCGCCCTGTCTCTGATGGATCCTCTTACCCCTCTGCACCTCTGGCCTACCCCCTATGCATAGATAACATAGATAAGTAAATCTTTAAAAAGAAAAGAGAAAATAACTTCCTTCATCATTATCAACTTTATTTCTTAATAGGACAAAGACCTTCATGTTGTACTGAAAAATTTTTTTTAAAGATTTTTTTTTTCAATGTATACATATAAGAACTGGGTGTATGGGAGGGAGGAAGGGGAGGGAAAAGATGGGGATGAGGGCAGAAAGTACTGAGGGACTGAGGTGATGGTGCACAGGTGAAATGGTGGTGGGAACTCCCTGGGGAATACAAATGATGTGAAATATAATTAAATAAATCTAATTAAAAGAATAATAAAGAACTGGGTGTAGGCCAGATGTGCAGGATCGGGTGCATGAGAGGATTCACCAGAGACAGAGTAGGGAGGAGAGCAGGTGCATCTACTGAAATAACACTGCTGAGGGGAGCTGCGGGTGAGGCAGGAGAGGTCTGCTTGCAGTGCCATGTGGGTCCCCTCCCTGGCCAGGAATTGAACTCCATGCTTTAGTGGCTGGTAATAAACTTGATAGTGCTGAGACACCAGGCAGGCCCTATAGAATCTTCTTGAAATTAAGACTGATAGTTTCAATGAGTGGTTTAGTTTTATTTAAAAGTCATTACTAGTTCTGTTTAAACAGTGGCTTCTTTTTTAGTTTGCCTCTATGGTTAAAATATCTTTTAAGATATTTGCTCTTAATTGGAGTCTATTTCAGTGGTCTTTACACTAATAGAAAGTATTTAAGCAGGGAAATAATTTTTAATGGCTCTTGTTTTCAGTTTTCTACCTGTCTCAGCTTAATTAAACAGTTTGGGTTTAGCAAGTGGTTTCTGTAGAGTGAAAAGTCTTGACAGTTGTTACACACTAGAATTGACTGTCACTACTCTGTTTTCAAGCTGCCGTGAAGATTGCTTGTCATTGTTCAACATTTGAACAACCAAAGTGGAATAAAATGGAAGGGAATTCATTTTCAGTAAATCTTATTTATGCTGTTTAGAACTTATGTTCTGCAGATTTACTTTATGATTCAAGCATGATTTCCTCTATTCAAGAAAAATCTGCTTCCCTTTCTATCTCAGGGAGAGAACCATGAAGTTCTAGAGTGCTTTCCCCCTCTCCTCTCTGCTGTACTCTTCTGTCCGATAGTAATTCAGTTAACTTTGTTTTCTTTTGGAAAATGTGTCTCAGAGACTTTGTGTGATCAATATTTTTCCCTTTTTGCCAATCTTAAGCACTTGACTACCTTTGTTCTGGATCGGAAGGATGCTATGATTACTGTTGATGATGGAATAAGGAAACTGAAATTGCTTGATGCCAAGGGCAAAGTATGGACGCAAGATATGATTCTCCAGGTAGATGACAGAGCTGTGAGCCTGATTGATTTAGAATCAAAGGCAAGTCCTTGACATTCCTATTTTATTTTTAAGACAGTTTCACAAATGTGTAATCTTATATCAGCTCAAATGTTTGAAAATGGGTAAAAGTAACAATATTTTTGTTAATAATTTTGAAGAAACATGCTGTAAGTACAGTAAATTCATTTTTTAAAATTAGATATAAAGAGATGCAGTTTTTTTTAATCCACAGTTATGAGGTGGGAGAAGTGAGGAAAACTATATAATACTAACATAATGCACAAATAAGGCATTATTCTGTATGACACGTAGTAATTACACGGTACACCAAACCACATCCCAGTAGATGGGTGGTTTGGAATGAAGGGGTTTGTGTTAACTTTTATCACAACGATAGCCCCTCTACCTGGCCCTTTTCTTTTATTTTTATATACACAACTACTAGAGCTCTTAAAAGCAGACCTTTCTGACCAATGTCATCTAAGAAGCATTTGAACTATTAAGATAAAGAAAATCATGGTTTTAGTCATGTTAGATTATTCTGACAGGAGTCAGGGTAATGTGCCCTTCCTTTCATTTCTTCCATTGTACACTGTGACCAACAGCCACCAAACCCACTGGTTTCAAGTAATTTTAGACAAGAGAGATTATTTAATTTACTTTTGCAAAAATAGGAAGTTCATCTGCTATGGCCTGGAAATCTCATTCTATTTTAATGGAACCTGCATGTGTTTTGCCTTTAAGGGTCCCAGAGAATTAGTATTTAGAGTAAATTTGTGGTGTGATGTGTATGTATATGTGCTGTCTGTAGTGAAAATTGCTGCTCTTTAATGTTCTAATTATCAGTTAAATTATATTTTGTTTCTTTAAAACAAATCAGTTTCTCTCCTCAGTTATTGTACCTCTCACTGTCTATATAAGGTGGTTAGTGTCAAGATAACACCTTAAATTATCACATTGAATTCTAATTGTGAGCTGAATCTCCTTTTGTTTTAAGAAGCACTTAATTTATTTCTGTTATTCTTACAAGTTAAGACTTCATTTTTATACTGCCCAGTATTTTCAATAATGTAATTTTAGTGAGATCTTTTCAACTCTGCCATTTGACATTTTTGTTTGGAATCTATATATATAGTGAATTTTTTCATCTGAGAGATTCACTACCAAAAAAAGTATGAATGATACATTATTCATAGCCTAATATTTGTGATCACCAAAGTATGTGCTAAGGGTTTGAAGATTCAGTGGTCAAGTTAAAGAAATTCTGACACTGCATAGCCAGAGAGAGGTGAATAATTTTATAAAGGGGCTTCCATTTACTTCTTTGCCCTTAAAATTTCATCTCTACCCTGTCATCCGAGGAAATGAGTAATACTCTTAAGTTCCACATTACTCTTATACAGTAAGAACGTAACTGTGTTCTGCTGAACATACCCATCTTTGTTCCTCTTGCTCTCACCCTCCATCTAGCCCAAAGCTCAGCCTCGTTTCTCTGTGGCTAGCTTGTATCTTCTCATCCTTCATATACAGTAGTACTTACTGGTATTCATTATCAATATGACTGTCACACCTTAAAAATTATTTGTACACTGCTTAAAGCTCATGATAGAACAAAAAATAAGGTTGTTCTATTTTTTGCTTTATTTATAGAATGAACTGGAGAATTTTCCTTTAAACACAATCCAGCACTGCCAAGCCATGATGCATTCCTGTAACTATGACTCAATTCTTGCCCTGGTGTGCAAGGAGCCAACTCAGAACAAGCCAGACCTTCATCTTTTCCAATGTGATGAGATTAAGGTAAAAGAGTCGTGAACTTTAAGCAAATAATCATGGTAGCTTTTGGATTGTCCACTTCAATCATATGGCTAATAGAACTTAGATTTTTAGCTTCTTAGAATTCTGTAAAGAAAATAAATTCTTCTTTGGAGCTTCTAGATCATGTATGTGAAGTCCTCTTGTGAAGAGTAATGTTAAAAAAAAGATACAGCCTTAATAATTATAAAAAGGTGTAGATGATACATTAAATGGTTCTTTGAGTATCTTAGATTTATAATTAAAAATTGATCCTTTAGAAGTCACGTTTCGTGAGCAGTTAAGTAACGATGCTACCCTGCTGTATTCTGCACTGATCGTGTGTGGGGGGTTATAATCAGTGATCCTTTCCATATTGATTTAAAGTTCACTAATTGCGTGATTTGCCTATTGTTCAAGATTTGTAATCAATTGCAAGTGATATGTGGAAATAATTGAGCATAGTTACTGGTAACAGTAAGGCTATAGCTTGAATATTTGGGGATATAATCATTTTCAAATGATTATAATTTGAGCTGATGCTAGGGCATTAGAAGTTATTGTCAACTTTGAATGTCTTCATCTTGCGGGTTGGCTTCTCCGAAAGGAAAATCATTGTGCTGAGTAGATTGGAACTTTGCCAAAGCAGTGATTTATTGCTATAATTGTGTGTTATGAAAAACACAGGTAATTTTATAAACAAATTCTTGGAGATTTGTTAAAGTCTCGTTTGAGCCTTTCTGTGTTTCTTTGACATTGAAATATGACTGGTTAAGTTTGACTATAGTCGGTCAATTTTATTTATTATTTACTTATATAATTAGTATTTTTATATATTTCCATTTATGTCATAAAAATTTCATTCTAAAAACTTTACTTGAAAAGAACTGTGGCCCCTGGATAATTTGTATATGTGATGGTCATTAGACTTTTATGAAATGCCTGTTGGAAGCTATAAGATACACTAAAATTTTTGCATGGTTAGATTTTCTGTATCAGAAAGTATTAAAGTGAATGTTTTTCTCTGAAAAATTTAGTGAACTTTAATTCAGATACTTTAGAAAACAGAGGGTTAGGCTAGAAGGCATTTTAAATCTGATGTTTGTCCTGGTGCTGGGAAGCCCCCCAGAATCTAAAAATTATTGTGCTGAGTTACGTTTCTGAATTTTTAAGTTAGAAGGAAAAAGAAAAAAGCTAGATGATATCACTTGTAGGAGGATTATAGGGACACTGAACAAAGGGTCAAAAAAAAAAAAAAAGACAACTTGCAGGTAACTATAGATCTAAGACTTAGAGCAGGGGCGAGGGGAGGTAAAGGAGCAGAGCAGAGTGTAGGTGAGAGCACAGGGATCCCAGGAGATGGTTCACAGGTGAGGTGGTGGCATATTTACGGAACTATCCTGCGGGGAGAAATCAAGCACTACACAAAAATGAAATACAATGTAAGAAAATTTAAAAACTAAAAGAAGTTTCTGAATTTCCGTTTTGGGAATAAAAGCGTTGCTTTATACGTCAGGGTGTGGTGATGTCGATAGGCCTGCAACAGATTTACTGAGTACCATTTTGTCCTAACCAGGCACCACTCTGCAGT
The DNA here is from genome assembly GCA_019455555.1 of Galemys pyrenaicus. Classification (NCBI taxonomy): domain Eukaryota; kingdom Metazoa; phylum Chordata; class Mammalia; order Eulipotyphla; family Talpidae; genus Galemys; species Galemys pyrenaicus. The sequence goes on along the minus strand of JAGFMF010011760.1, from coordinate 3,354,796 downwards.
GATGTGCATTTAGTTTTTGGTGCCACGTGCCACATATAAGATCTTGTTTTTCCTTGTCCCGCTGAAAACAAAATACCATGAACTAGAATGTGTTTTCTGTCATGTTGCAAAATCACTTTTGAGTTTTTTTATTTTAGCATTTCTTTAAGGAATTTTTCACAGTACTCCCACCCAAGTCTAGTAAAATTTTTCTTATAAGTATCCCAACCTCCCTATAAAGTTCAGTGTGTCTAGCCCTCTTCAGTTTCAATATCCTGTCCCGCGTAACAAAAAGCTCTCATGTGATGCTTGCAGTGTCTTTCTGCAATTGGGCTGTCTTGACGAACTAACACTGTGACCTTAGCTAGGCCATCATGCCATTCCTCAGTTGCATTCACTGCAAGACACGAGCAGAGTAGATACCCTGTACGAGTCCTTTCAGCTGTAAGACTTTTTGATTATGAAATAAGCAATAATCTCTGGCTATAAATAAACTTCATAGCCAAATAAAATAAATCTCATATTGGTATCCAAGAAAATGGAATCAGATATACTTCTTGGAAAAGTACTGGCAAAGGTCATTTGTCATTTACTTGCAAAGACAAAGTGAAGTGGTCATCAGCAAGGCCACAGCTGGGCTTTGGGGTTCAGCTAGTGGTTATAGTGGATTTGGCCTGGCCAGGTGTGGCTCTGCTGGGGCTGGGTGATTTGTTTCGGTGACTCATGGGTGTCCACGTATTCTGTGGCTGAGGAAGGGCAGGACTCCACTCTACGTGAACCTGTTCCTTCCGGTTCCTTCATGTCTACACGGGCAGAGAGATGTACCCAGTTACGTTTTCAGCGAAACTATCCTATCAGCATTTGCAAATCCCTTTTCTCTTTGCCTTTATGCAAGGATAGCTTTAAACAACCAGACAGAAACCTGAAGGAATCTGGGTTGAATAATCCTTAAAAATTCTTTCAATTTTTCAATCCTATCATTATCATGTTCATCCTCAAAAAAATACAGGACTCATGTTAGAAAACCAACACATCCTTTCTTTTGCATTGGAAACACCGAATCAGATAGGAACATAACCCCACTTTCCGTTTTGACCTACATGTAAGACAGAAAAACAAGCTCTGTAACTACCTCCAGCTAACTAGCCTGTCATTGCAGGCAAACCTGATTAGCGAAGACATCGAGAGCGCCATCAGCGACAGCAAGGGAGGGAAACAGAAGAGGCGGCCTGATGCCCTGAGGTAAGGAAATAAGGGAGACTCAGGGTGGAAGCGATCTGTGTTTGCATCTTTTTTGTTGTAAAGATTTAGAAAAGCCACGTCCACCGAAGGTGTGTCGCGGCGGCCCCTGCGCGCCTGAGCGTGCTGCTGCGCGTGCGCGCCTTTCGGCCCTGCTGCTGGTCCAGTGTGAGAAGGGACGCGGAGGATGCGCCGCCGTTCGTTCGTGGGCGGGGGCTGCGGGGAGTCCCAGGCTGAGTGAGGAATGGAGGGGTTCACACCCATTTCAAATCACAGGGTACCTAGGAAAAGAAGTAAAGCTTGTTTTAACCCGAGTTTATTGTTCTATTTTTTTGTATTCCATATACATTTACAGATATGCATAGCATATAATAATTAGAAAGTCCTTACCCTGACGTACTTCCCTTTTTTTTTTTTAAAAGATTTATTTATTCATGCAAACAAGAACTGGGGTACAGGTCAGAAGTGCAGGGGGTGAGAGGAGTCACCAGAGACAGAGCGGGGAGCAGACCAGGCAGATGGACTGAAACACACGGCTGAGGGGAGCAGCGGGGAGGCGGGAGAGGTCTGCTGCGCCCTGTGGGTCCCTCCCTGGACGGGGATCGAACTCGCGCTGCAGGGGCTGCGGATGCTTCACAGTGTAGTTCTTGACCCCTTGCGCCACCAGGGAGGCCCGGATGTACTTCTTGAGGTTGAAAAATGAGTACTGTCAGTTGGGAGAATCAGCGTGTTACAAATAGCAGAAATGTAATCTGCTTTCATCTCTTTCTAGGATGATTTCCAAAGCTGACCCTGGGATTCCCCCGCCTCCCAGAGCTCCTGCCCCTGCACCCCCCGGGACCGTCACGCAGGTGGACGTCAGAAGCCGCGTGGCGGCCTGGTCCGCGTGGGCAGCGGACCACGGGGACTGTGAGTATTTCACATCGTCGTCCTTACAGAGCGCTCACTTGGGTTCGTGGCGTCTTCTGACTTGCAGATTCCCATGCTCATTTCTGAGCTGAAGCTCGAATTTAGTTTAAAAAAAAAATCAGTCTCGGTAAATCAAGCCACTGTACCGTTACTGTCTATGAGAATTCAGACAAGTTACCTAATATACACGGTGCGAAGACTAGAGGGGGAAATTTGATTTGACTAATGATTACTAGGATAGTAATAAAGTATATTGTAGCCAAGGGAGAGACTGTCAGGTGGTTTTTAAGACGATTCTTCAGATTCGCCCCACTCTTGTCGAGCTGTTTTCCTCTCGGGCTGACCAGCCGCGGTGACCTGGGGAAGGTGTCAGGACAGTGGCAGCCAGGGGAAGGGCCTGGCAGGCTCTCTCCATCTGGCTGAGCTTGCTGAATGCACCCTCTGCGTGTGCAGTCCTTTCACTTGACTTTCTTTCACAAAAACAAATAATTGTGGCCTAGAACTGAGTGTGACTTGTTACACTTGATATTTTACAAAACCTGAATTTTTTATAACTGGGATGCACCATCCAGCCCTTTTGTTTTATTCTCTTTTTAGGATGAATAAATTGTAAGTAAGTCTGTTGTTTTTCCTTTTTTAAAGATTTATTTATTTCTGCATACAAGCGCTCGGGTACAGGCCAGAGGTGTGGGGAGTAAGAGGGGTCGTCAGAGACAGAGTGGGGAACAGAACAGGCGGATCTACTGAAACACACTGCTGAGGGAAGCAGTGGGCGAGGCAGGATAGGTCTGCTGCGCCATGTGGGTCCCCTCCCTGGCCAGGCATCAAACTCGTGCTGCAGTGGCTGTGGATTCCTCATGGTGCGGTGCTCAGCCCCTTGTGCCACCAGGGCGGCCCTGTGATCAGTGAGTTTGAATTTGATGAACACTCAAGAAGCCTTTCTCTCCTCTTTCTGGGTGGAGGAGATCTTGCATCACTGCTCCTAGCATGGCAGTGATTACGCAATGGATCTGGCCGTGTGGTTAAACAACAACCTGCTGGCTGGCACGGTGACATTGCACCCTGAGTCTGGTGGGTCCAAAGTTGGGCTCCAGAACACACGTAGATCTGCCTGCGTGTCCTTCGGCACTTTTGTCTGTGCTGCAGTTCAACCGCACTTGTGAAACAGAGAATTGATGGGTTGTGGGGAATCTAGTAAGCATAATTCGTGGTTCTCATTTTTGCCAAACTGAGTCATTTTATTTTGATTTCTCGTATCCTGGAAGGTGTTTTCGGAGGCTTACCTGTTCGCCCAGCTATCAAACAGGTGAAAGAAAGTAATCTCTGAAGGATTTACTTTTCCAAAATCAGCAGAATTACTATTTACCTTCATGAACGTTTCTGTTTTTAGGGATTTTATAAATTTCTAGTGATCCATTTTATAAAATGTTTGTGTTTGCAAAACAAATTAGGAGTTCATTGCAGTGTTTTCTACGTTTTGCGTACTTGCGTATGGTGTTTCTGCTCTTGTGACTGCTTCGGCGAGGAGGATGTGGGTTATTTTTTGAGAGATCAAAATGTCCTGAAGGTGAAGGAAGATAAGACATCTCGAGTCGACAGACAATGTGAACAAACTCGCAAAAACATGTTGAACAACGTGCAAGAGAAAAGTCATCCCCAGGGGTGTCTGCACTCACTAGAAGCTTTTGTCTGAGATACACTGTGCAGTCATTCATGAAACTTGTAGAAAGAGGCTTTCAGGACTTCTACTTTAGGGCCTGACCAAAGGAACATGGCAGGGCTCTGGCTCAATCCAGGCAGCTTTTAGTTGGGAAGCCTCTTAAAAGGAGCCTCGATTTTATCTGAAGAGTCCGGCCTAGCAAGTCCTTAGTCCTTCTGCAGCTCTAGGGCTGGCACATCTGCTCTCCAGATGTGACGGAGAGTGATGGAGGTGGGAGGCCTAGAAGTGCCGCAGACCGTGAAAAAGCGAGAAGAGTGCCACATCTCGTCCTCACCTTGTCCCCCGAATAATGTCTGGGGCCAATCTGGAATTCTGAAGAGCTGTATTTCAAGCTTGACTTGCTGCTTTCTGCAGCACTATCTAGTGAAGATAGCGGCTAATCTTGTGTAAAACAGCAGCTAGTTGGCAAAATTTCAAATATATAAATTTTAATTATCCTAAAGTGTGTAACAGTCACTAAGTTACGCAAGACCCTGTGATTTTTTTATTTCTTGTTTGGCAAGTAGCCCATTTATGGATCAAGTTAGGCACAGAGGAGATATAGCAATACAATCTTCAGTATGTTTTTGCAGCTGTCTTTATTGAACATCTTTAGACATGGTGTTGTGTTGTGAGTTTTATGTATTTCCATTTGTGGTGATGCATTTCTGTTTGTCCGTTCATTTTTCTTTCATCTACTATGAAATCTTTGCACAACTCTCTGTGTTGAGTAGTAGGGCTTGCTGACTTGTACCCGAAAGACTTCATGATAATGACCTCATGATTCACATCCTGCTCTAGCGAGCTGAGCTCACTTAATATCGGAATGCTGTTAAGACATTTTATTCTTTAATTTTCGAATTCCTGTGGTTATTTAAAGCATATGACTTAAGGGCCTCCCTGGTGGTACAAGGGGTTGAGCACCATACTGTGGGGCTTCCTCAACCACTGCAGCACGAGTTTGATCCCTGGCCAGGGAGGGGACCCACGTGGTGCAGCAGACCTCTCCTGCCTTGCCCGCTGCTCCCCATAGCAGTGTACTTCAGATTTGCCTGTTCCGCTCCCCACTCTGTTGAATCCTCTCACCCCCCATGCATCTGGCCTGTACCCCAGCTCTTATATGCATAAAATAAATAGAATCTTTTTAAAAAACAGAGCATATGACTTAAAATTAATGATCCCAGCATTGTGGGTTGTTAATTATGACTGGAATTGTAGTAAGTCCTTTATTAGAATCCTCAGAGCTGTGCTGTAGTCAGACTGTTGGACTGTATCAGTGTGAGGCGCTCCATTGCATAGAACTGTTGTGGTTATGTTTTTTGAAGTAGGTGCTGAAATGACCGTTTGTATTTCTTGGGTAGGAAGCAGAGTGCTAAGGTAGGGTTGGTGGCACAGGCCGCTGGCGGTGGGAAGAGGGAGAACAGAGTCATCAGCATTGCTGGTGAGGAGGCCAGTTGCAGCCTGAACGGGTGCCTCTGCCGGAGGTGCAGACGTGCTTTTCCATATAAACACAGCTGGGATGAGGTGTCCAGGGGAGCTGTCCCTTCTCATATGGTGCTCCCTTCTGGGCAGCTGCCAGGTGTAGTAACCTGCATGAGTGTCACTTAAGCAGAGGCTGGAAAGCTGATGGTTCTCCTTTCTCTAGTTGAGAAGTCCAGGCAGTACCCTGAGCAGGAAGAAACACCTGAGATGATGGCAGCCCGCGTCGACAGGGATGTGGTAAGCCTCTTTGTCATTGGCTTTGCTTTTAAAAAGGAAAAATTTATGGAAGATGAGGTTGATTTAAGTAAAGATGTTTCGTGGAAACTCTAATTTTAGTGTCAGTATGGCCTTTGAAATATGTTTTTTCTTAACATATTTTGCCTTTATACAGTATTTAATGAGTAGACTTGGGCTATGATAAAAGAACTAGCACATTAACTAGTGACAAAAGAATTTAAACAGAAGTAGCAGATTTAAGGCATTTTTCTTTTCTTATAGTTTGTACTTCGTAATTGAAATATCTTCTTAGTATGTCTTCCTGACATTTTTTAGGTAACATTTTATAATGCCTGAAAGACTTAAGTGGCATTTTTAAAGGGTAGACATGTACATTTTAATGCTTTTTAAAGGATAAGTCTATATTTGTTATTTCTCCGTAATACTTTACTTACAGAATGACAGTGCTCTGTGATGTACTCTTAAAGCATTTCAGCTAATTACTTTTATAACACACAAGTGTTTTCAGCTGTCTGGAAACAAATACTTAGAAGGATTTGAAGTTTGGAATTTAATATTTGTATTACACTGTGGCTCAGTATACTTAAAAGTTGATTTGAACCCAGTGCCCGATCTTCAGTTTGAATGCCAAGTTTCGTAACTATTTGAGAAAGTCAATTAAGACTTTGGTATTGAGGGAACCAGAATTGAGCTGATGATCCCTGCAAGCATAGTTCATTATTAGTTCTGTCGTACCATGTAGAAACCCTTGTCACACCTATTGCAGAGAACGTGTTCATCTGACTGTCACACATTCTATGTACCTTCAGTTCTATGAAGTGATATTGTCAGTGACTGATCGGGTGGGACCTTATTAGCAAAACAAAAATGTTCAGTGCTCTTCTAATAAAATGGTTCTTAGCTCACCCCCTGCCCCGCCCAATCTGTGCGGGAGAGTACTGTGAGAAAATTAGAGTAATTGAAAATAACTCAGATTCTGAAGAGGTGTTGTGAGTGCTTTCTTAATGGCATTGAAATAAGAGCACAACTAAGCTAAAGAAAAATGTAAACTTCCGATTTTAGCCACAGGTATATTTGGTTCACTTCTGTCTGTCAGAATTAGTGATATTTGCATGTGGGAGGTGTATTTTTTATTTTCTTTTTTTTAAACTTTATGATTTTCCTTTACTGATGTGCAGCATACAACCAAGGAGAGAACTGTTTTTGCTTGATGTTATTCTGTAATTTCTAATTTCAGCAAATCTTAAATCACATTTTGGATGACATTGAATTTTTTATCACAAAACTCCAAAAAGCAGCTGAAGCATTTTCTGAGCTTTCTAAAAGGAAGAAAATTTTTAAAAAAGGCAAAAAGAAAGGACCAGGAGGTGAGTTGAATTTTTACTTTAATCTTATACACAGACTGTTCGGAACTTGAGTGCTGGTGGGTGTTAGCTGACTCCAATGTCGCGCACCGGTGTTTCTTCTGTGGCGCTAAGACCCCAGGTGTTGGGGAGAGACTAAGAGGAGCCCAGGGAAGAGTCCATTTGGCTTCTGAGCCGTCTGCAGTGAAGGAGCATGGTGGGACACCAGGTAGTGCCAGTCACAGAGGCTCTGGGGCTCAGCCACTGGCCATCTGCTTCTGTTCTCATTAGTGGTTGTCAACCTAATGTCCATGTAAAGAAGTCGTAACTGCAGCGTCCTCCCTGGTGGCACAGTGGGTTGAGCACCGCACTGTAAAGCATCTGCGGCACAGCAGCGCGAGTTCAATCCCTGGCCAGGGAGGGGACCCACATGGCGCAGCAGACCTCTCCTGCCTTGCCTGCTGCTCCCTCAGCAGTGTTCCAGTCGAGAGGCCTGTTCTGCTCCCCACTCTGTCTCTGGTGACTCCTCTCACCACCAACCCCCAACACATCTCTGGCCTGAATTCCAGTTCTTGTATGCATAAATAAATAAGTCTTAAAAAAAAAGTTATAACTCTACTCTTATGTTTTCTTGCAAACTTAGGACTCCATTATTTTGTTAAATAAAGGAAGTGAATTTTCTCATTAATGTAGTTCAAAACGTCAGTCATTTTGAAATTTTTATCACAAAACTCTTTCAACAGTATATTCAGGTCACATGCAAGTGATTCTGAAGTATGCTGCAGTTTAGCTATTTAAATGGCCTTGAAATGTATAAATTTATAATTACGGACTACAGTGGCATAGGTTAAAATATATAAAAGAATAGTAGGTAAGTATCCGTTCATTACACATGAATCTATATCGTAAAGTTACAGACTGCAGATTGGTTTTCTCTGTGGGTATATTTAGTACATCTTGCTGCCATAGATTCTGAGTTAAATATTTTTGCTTCCTTATGTCTCACATACTTCTATTTATTCAGTAGAACGGATGTTGTTTCCTTTGGTCACCCAGATTCAAACAACAGATTTTTCTGTGACTCCATTCTCTAGCTTATGGACAACATTGATTTTATTTTTTCATTATTTCTTAGATCAGTTTTTTTTTTTCTTTTCATTTTCATAACCAGCCTGTGCTTCAAGCTGCCACCACATTTTCACCTAGCTTTCCAGGTAGTCTTCAAGGCTCTAGTCTTTCATTCAGTGAAGATAGCTTTGTAAAGGCTCTAAGTCCACCATGTCATTCTGCTAAACTCATGTTAATTCCTGCTTTATTGCTTTACGTCCTCTCCTCATTTTGGCAGTCAAAATCATCCACAGTCTAACCGTGGGCTGTTTTTCCACTCTTGTGTTTCTCTGCTTTTGTGTTGTTTTATATATGTACAATTTCCTTTTTCCATATTGTACTTAGTTTTTCTTACCAAGCCGCACTGAACCAAACCTTTCAAATCCCATCTTAAAATCTGCTTTCCCTATCTCAACCAGGTAATGCAATCTTCCCCATTGCATTACTGGTATATCTCTGTTACTTATCTGACTCTTGCCTGCTAGATCTTAAGGCCCTCAAAGAGCAGGCCTTGTAACATATACACTTTAATAATCTTCAAAATGATAAATGCAGTAATTGACACAGAAAGCCTACAATATAAGTGTGTGGAATTTAATGAATGACAGACAGTGTCTAAGGGTAAAAGAATACATTTCAAATGTGGTATCAGATTTGCAGTTAAACTGTGAGATGTGTAGGGTAGCTAAATAGCATGATATCTGATGTGATCTTCCAACTTCATCGCCGTAAATGTGTTTTTTAAATTTAATAATACTTTTTCTTATAACTTTGTTTTCATAATCCCTCCCTCCCGTTTTTTTTTTCATTAGAGGGTGTTTTAACGCTGCGAGCAAAACCCCCATCTCCTGATGAATTTGTTGATTGTTTCCAAAAATTTAAACATGGATTTAATCTTCTGGTACGTGAAATTTATTTATATGTAATCAAAAGAAACAAGTGAGAGATGAAAGTCTGAACGGACTGTTCCTGAAATGAGATTGTTCTTGTGAATTTGTCATATGTCTGTTTTGATTTGCCTTCAATTAGAACAATAGGTTGTAAAACCTATATATCTAAGAGATGATAATGGCTTCTCATTTTTAAAATGAAATTTTCCCATATAGTTAATAATCTAGAAGTGAAGCTAATAGGAATCTAGAGTAAATCCTTTTCATTGTCTTTTGCTCAGTTATGTCATAGTAATATGTTTGTGTATTATTATGACAGGCCAAACTGAAGTCTCATATCCAGAATCCTAGTGCTGAAGATTTGGTTCATTTTCTCTTTACTCCATTAAATATGGTAAGAGTTTGTTAATTTAAGAAAATAACTACTCTTAGTATGTTTTTCAACCCCAGGTGTCTGTCTGGATTATCTAAATAGTTTTTTGTCACTACCTTGCATGGGTATTATTTTCCTGCCATCTATGTAAATATTAAAAGTGTGAAATTTAAATATTTGAAACAACCTTTAAACACCTTATTTTTTATACCAGAGGAGTCTGATGTCTCTGAGAGAGCTAGGAAATGAAAAAAAAAGATGAAGTCTTTCTAGTGTTCCAACTTATACTAATATATAAGGTACAGCAACATGGGTAATGTAGAGTTTTTTTCTTTCTCACGAAAGAGTCTAGGCTTGAAGAGTCTAGGGCTAGGTGAATGACTCTACTCCAGGAATTTATTCAGAGACATAGATCATTTTCATTGAGGTATTTTCTGTTTTCTGAGCTGAAATTCAATCACTTATTCAACAGTTACTAATTGAGAACCTCCTCTGTGCTTGGTGTTATTTGTTGCTGGTCAAGAATAAAGCAGACAAAAAGTCTTACCCTTCTGGGACTTATTGTCTAGAGTGGAGTGCTACCAAAGTTGTAACCAAAGTAAAGGCATAAATAATAGTTTGCTAAAAATGTTATATAGAAAATTACAGCGTGCTCTGTGTGTGTATGTTTTGGAATAGTACGCTTTTTAAGAGGGTTGGTTAATGAAACGACTCACTAAGGTGTTTCTGAGCAAGTGAAGATAGGATTTCTGAAGGAAGATAATTTCAGACAGTGACTAAGTAATGTAAATGCCTTACGGTAGCAGCATGCGAGTCATATTTTCAGAATAAGTGAGTATTTTGATTTGAGTGGAGTGAGGGGATCTGGGTCAGGAGATGAGGCCATGTAAATAAGCAGAACTGTGCCTTGTTTGGCCATGAAGATGATGGTGAGTCTGAAACTCTGCTGCAGTGTGTAGACATTTAGGGAAGAAGTTACTGAGTGGTGACTATTTATAATCCGTATGAGGGGTCACGGTGCTTGGACCAGGTAGATTGGAGGTGGTGAAAAGTCTGTTCTGGTTATAAGCCATAGAACCAGTCAGTTTTCCTGGTAGCTTGGATGTGCCCTGCAGGAATCAAGGATGTCTGTAAAGTTTTGATCTGAGACTGGAAGGGTGAACTAATAATTAACCCCGATGAAAAATACTGTTGGTAGAATGAATTTTTGAAGGACAATAAGGAATCCAGTTTTAGAAATGTCACAGTCTAGTTAAATATAGATGGAAACATTTGAATGATTTGTTTATGTGAATTTGGAGTTATGTGGAGATATAAGACTTGGAGATACAAAATTTAAGCTGTGAAGAGAGATTATGAATAAAGAGGAGGAACACGCACTGGGCAAATTCAGTGTTAAGAGAATGGGAAAAAAATCAGCAAAGAAGTTGGAAGAGATAAGTAAGTGAGGAGAAGGAAAACAAGATTCTCAGATTCTGTACCCAAATGAAAAGTTTCCTAGAGGAAAGCTGAGGAAGTGTGTCAGACCCTGGTATGAGCTGACCTGCCCCACGTCCTGTAACAGAAAGGCAAGGGGACACTTTTGTCTTTTGACTCCAGTTGTGAATAGCTTATTTCCTCCTTTATCCAGCTGGCCCGAGCGTCCTCGTATCATCTCGCAGCACACCCAAAGAATGCAGCCCTCTGTCTGATTGGCTGGGTGTCCATCGAAAACTCGGGGGCTTCTCTGTCTAGAAGGGAGAGGAAATCGACACTAGGCACTGTTAGCAGTACTCAGCACATCTGCTGCACACCAGCATAGTGGTCTGTACCTAGTACAGTTATACCCAACCCCCCAAAAACTTCTGTACATGTATATTTTCACACAAGGTATAATTTTTGAAACTAACAGAATGGTGTGTTATGAACAATTCTTTCATGAATTGGTGTTGGGTATTCCTATGAGTTTATCCAGCAGAAGATTATACCTGTTGTGCCAGAATCCAAGACGCACATCTTCATTGTTTTAGATTTTTCAGTGTTCAGGCATGTCTCTTCTTTTTACATGGAATGAACTAGGTACGGTAAGGTACTCCCCTTTCCACTTTATATCTCTTATATGTGCAAATAGTATAATGGTGATTTTCACCAAGCTGACAGTCTGTGTAACCATCTTGCCCTGTAGGACAGCTGGGAGAATTAGCTGGAATATAATTTAAAAATACAGAAAGAAAAGTGCTGGGCTGTGGGGAAAGTGTGACAACTGAAAGCAGATGGAACAGTTGCGGGCCTTCCACACAGATGCATCCCAAAACAGACCTGGCTGGAAACAGCCCTTTTCTGCAGCAACACAGTTTGACAGGTCATTTCCGTTTTGTGGAGAAGACAAGTGAGAGGGGTGGGAAGAGGCAGAATCGCTTTCCTTTGAGTATTTCCAGGAGGGCAGTTTCCTGTCTCTGGACAAGGCCGGAATGTGCGGGGTGTGGGCAGTGGCTCATGCTGCGGAACAGGCTGTGGGGTTGCCTTATGGAAGGACGACAGCGGTGACCATCACTGTCGCTGAGGTCGGTTCTGTGATAACAGCTTAGGGGTAAGAATAACTGCAGGAAGCAGATAAAGTTCACTTTGATTTAGAGCTTAAAAAGACTATGACCATTAAGTTCATTAATATTTATCAAGAATGGACCAAATTTAGCATTTCTCATGTTTTGCCTAAATATATATGAAAAAAAAAATGGAAGAAAAGAGACCCCATGTAACAGAAAAGGGAAAGGGATAAAACTCAACCCTTTTGTCTAGTGTGGCACAAAACACTTTTTTTCATTTGGCTTCCAGAATATGAGAATCTTGTTTTTCTTTTCCTCACCGACTAAATCTTTTCCAACTTCTTTGCTCATTTTTCCCATTCTCCTGAAATTGCCCAGGGCTTAAGCAGTACTTGTTCTTCCTCCTGAAGTAAAGTAAATGAATGTTGCCTTACAGACACAGGGAAGGAACATTATAAGCATGATGGGAGAACTGGACAATAGAGTTTTGAAGATGAGAGTCCAAGACTTGTCCATCCTTTATTAGTGCTTCTCTATTTTGTTCCTACATAGAGACCATCACATTTCTAATGGTCTGTTATTGAATAAGTCTTGCTTTATAAACTTTTAAAAATGAGAGCAAGGCCATCCATATGCAAAGAAATGGATACCAACTCAGTAACACATTTTTTATTTTTCCTTGAATGTATTGTTACAGTCTGCATTAGGAAGTATTGTTTACAAAGCAACTTTTGCCGCTGTCTCATTCGTCACACTCTCCCAAGGCCCCTGAGTCAGTATCTAATCGTGGTGTAGAGCAGGGCTGTAAAATAATGGGGCTGGTTTTCCTCACATGCACAAATTAGTTTTGGTGGCACTTTTGACTGATACCTTCTCAAGTGTGACTCATGGTGAGTACAGGCCGCGTCATCGCACTTCTGTGGCTTAATGACCTGCCACCCTGGACGTGTGCAAGAGATGGGACAGGAAATTCATTTAGGGCCTGCTGCAGGCCCGGGGAGTTTAGTGTCTCCGACCCCGACACGTACTCTCGAGCACAGCCACAGAGCGCGTACGAACCACCTCATGCCCATGAGAGGATTGTGGCCCGTAGCTTCTTCGTCTTCTTTCTTTCATTTCATTCCCATTTTCCACTGTCAAACCAAATATTTTAATGTGACTGTGACTTTGCTTTATTTTCATGCCTCGCATGGTCATCTCAGCATAATCACTGGAAGTGCTGATAGGGCTTCTGAGTAGAAAACTCAGTGTCAAGGGCAGTGAGGTAAGGCTTGCTCTCAGAGAAGCAGCAGCCCACCTCCCTCGAGTGCAGTGAGGTAAGGCTTGCTCTCAGAGAAGCAGCAGCCCACCTCCCTCACCCCTCATCTTCTCTCCGTGAACTCTGATTCATTCCCCTAGCAATCACTGCGTGTGCCCTCTTGAGTTCAGAGTCAAGCAAGCCTTGGTGTAAGTTTTCAAGGAGCAGAGTTGGGGAAAGTAAGCCTTAAGTTCCATATGCCGCGCTAGCAGGCATCAGCTGTTTTGTGGAAATGGATGTGCAGCAGTTACACGGGACCTGGTACCTGAGAAGAGATCTGAATGGTGAGGACAGGCTTTCTGGGGAGCTGGGCATGGTTTGTGCAGGTACATAGAGGACAACCAGCACAGCGGCCTGGAAACACTTGGGTGATGGGAGAGAAACTGACTCTGGCCTGAAGCCATTCAAAAACATCCCTTTCTTTTTGTGCCATATCCCTGGGAAGATGAGATTTTTATAAAAGGGCTCGGGTTCTGCTCTAAGAGATAACTGCCATTCTTGAGCCAATTTGGAGCAGTTTTTGTATATCTCCCTGTTACCACTTTGTATGTCAGAGCGTTACACCTGTTTGTTTTTGTTCCTCATTAAAGTATCCATTTTAAGTCAGGATAATTTCCTGGAAATAAATTCCAGGGGAAAATGCCGTAAATTCAGACTGCCAGTTTTGATTCTTCTTCACCTTTCTCTCTAGATTCTTTTATTTCTGAACATCTTTATAGGCATAGCTAGAGACGATTAAGTTGAACTTTGTTGCTGTTTTTTAATATTCATGTCTATAACCATATTTTTCAAGGTTAGTGTAATGGATCTGCCTATAGAGATAGATATATTTTATTTAAAAAGAAAAAAAGCAGAGCTAGTTAAAATGCCTGACTTAGAATTCTCTGCATAGCCATTAATATTTTCCAGGGGAAGTACAGTCAAATACAGCCAATAGACAGAGGCTGTGAAAGTTGGTAAACTATATTAACTTTTCATTTTTGATTGTTAGACTCCCCTGGGCTGCAGTTTGATTTACCAACTGTTCTTCATTCAATAGTGCATCGTAAACATCAAAATTTGAGTATATGAAAGTGCTTGTTTTTAGCATGGGTTTTCAAAATATATGAATTTTGAAAATGTACAAATAATCATCATCTTCTTGCTAAAAAAGGATTTATTGTCATTTCAGGTGCTGCAGGCAACTGGGGGTCCTGAACTGGCCAGTTCTGTGCTCAGCCCCCTGTTGACTAATGATACAATTGATTTCTTGCATCATACTGTCAGTAACGAAGAAAGGCAGCTGTGGATGTCATTGGGAGACACGTGGATGAAAGCCAGGTAAACATGAGTTTAGTTTTCCATACCTATAATATTGTACAGATTGTTATTTATTGCACAGGTCTAATGAGACATTGTTTAGTTTTCCATGTGTGACATTTTAGGTGTTAAAGATAGGGAAGCCTAAACCCTTAAAAACTTAGAAGTCTAATGGAGAAAATAGCAGTATATGTTGTATAAGGCATAGTAAGTACCCCAGGAGTCACTCATAAACAAAATGCTGTTTGCTTGGCAAGGTGCAGCAATCAGGAAGAAGATTCAGGGAGCAAGACTATTAACTTTCAAAAAAGAACTGGTACTTAAAATCAAGAGATAATACTGGTCCTCCCTGGTGGTGCAGCAGGGTGAGCGCTGCACTGTGAAGCAGCCGCAGCACAGCAGCACAAGTTCGATCCCCGGCCAGGGAGGGGACCCACGGGGTGCGGCAGACCTCTCCTGCCTCGCCCGCTGCTCCCCTCAGCCATGTGTTTCAGTCCATCTGCTTGTTCTGCTCCCTACTCTGTCTCTGGTGAATCCTCTCACCTCTTGCGATTCTGGCCAGTGCCCTAGCTCTTGTATACATAAAGAAATAAATCTTTTTTTAAAAAGAGAGATAATACTGCTATAATGCTATATGGTAATTGTACGTGTGTGTATGTAAGTATATGGATAGATACATGCAGTGTTTCCTGGGTTCTTTTCCTGGGTTTCACTCACTTTACATACAGTCATTATCCCTTTTGCATATCGACAAATGAGGAAGCTGAAGTTTAGAGTGGTTAAATAATTTTTCCAAAGCCACATAACTTGTAATTGTCAGAACTGGAATTTGAACCCAGACAAAGTAACTCTGAAGTCCATGCTCATAATTATTATGCTAAGCTGCCTTTGAGAAGAAAGAGTGCTATTGCCATAAATGCTTAGAGTCTCCCCAGCAGAGAGGGAAGTGTGAATAAAGGCATGACGCAGAAAGTCAACAGAATGTGGTGTTGGCCTTCGGGAGGTGGGTGTGGCAAGCAGGAACGGTGTTGAATGAGGCACACAGAGACAGCCCAGCCAGGTCATGAGGCCGTGCCAAACAGTGGTGCGTGGCCCTGCAGACTGGCGAGCCAACAACCTGATGAGGAAGACTGTGATATAATCGCTTCTGTGCTTTCGCGAGTCAGTCTGGTGGTTAAGTCAGTGATGTCAGAGCAGAAGTAACTAGGGGCGGAGGTCTTTGGGATGATAATGCTCTGGGTGAGGTTCCGTATTGATCAGTGTTCTTTGGAACTGAACAGTGGTAGTATAACAGAAGGAAAGGGGCACGTTTTAGCATTGTATCTTGTCAGTAAGGGAGGGTGGAAGCACTGCAGTCTTAATACCTATTGAACAAGTCGAGTTATAAGAAAGACTTCACGTTTCATGGCCGTGAAAAGTAATTCTTACTTTACTTACTTTTCCAAATAATTTTGCTTACCTCACTGCCTAGAGTAAACCATTCAATCTGACCACTTAGGAACAGTTGTCTTCCTAATGCTTTTGAATGGCTTAGCCTAAAGGAATGGGCCCATTCACTTTTTTTCCTTCCCACTTTTCCTCCATTTCACTTACATTTTGGGTTTCTGCAACGGTTGTGTCTTAACATGGTTAACATCTTGAATGGTTTACCAAGCATTAAATTCTTTAAAAGCACTACAGTTTTGTTTTCACATTGAAAACATTGTTTACATTTATTTTATTATTTATGTTAATATCATTATCTATATATTGTTATAAAATTGGCTTTAAATTTCTTAAACCTATCAGGTTTCTGTAGGCAATGATTTCCAGATAAGCCTAGGTTTGACTTAGGCTTTCATTTCATAAACCTTATTAAATTTCAGGCCTCATACTACAAAAACACCTTAACTTTCATATTTCTTTGTTTTGGGTCCTACTACAAAGTGAGAACGTTAACAACCTTTGGGAAAACTTTATAAAAAATATTGTTAGCTTTTGACATGTGAACATAGTCGCTTCAACCTCATTATCAGCAGTTAAGTGGTAAGGGTAGAGAAAAGGTTAAGGGGACATAAAGGATAGTATTTTGTTTTTATTTGCTTGTTGGGTTCCCCCCCAAAAAACAAAGAAAAGGTCTTGTGCATAAAAAAGTAATTCCAGATCTGCAATTATTGAGCATTAGGAAAGTATATACTGATTTAAAAACATACATAGAGGAACAGAATTATGAAGTTGCACAGTCTAGTTAAAATGGCTTATCTTTACCATGAAATATATGGTTAATAAAAATCATGTGAGAAAGAAAACACTGCATATCATAGTGTAAATGAGGCTATAATTTCTATTCTGGTTATTTTTATGGTTCATGAGTGATGAGGGGTTTGTAGAAATAGTTTCAGTCATTAGGTGATAAATGGGTGCAGATTAGTCCTACCTAACCAGGTTTTAATGATTAAAATCTAGCAGATACTTTTAATCTGTACACGGGCAATCTGTTTCATTTTGGAGGACTTCATAGACTAAGACACCATAACCTTGACGAAAACTCTGTTTCTTCTGAGTGATATTTCTAACAGGCAGTTTCATGACGACGGGAGAGGGGTGAAGGGAGGGAAGGAGAGTTTGAAACTACTTCAGCCATGGACAAGTTCAGTTCTGCCTACTTAGCACTCTTCTCTTTCATATTCCCTTCCCAAATTTTGGAAAACCTGTATTTGTGTTAAAAAGTTGAACTAATGGAGAATTGAGACAATATTGTGAAATTCATTCTCCTTTCTGTTTATTGGTAGTAGACACTGGTGTAAACACGCCTGCTTTCCCACCTTGGGTCCAGGAGGTCGGCTTAAATTTGCATAGCTTTTATTATCTATCTCTTAGCAGCTGACCTTCCTGAAGATAACTTTAAGCATAAATATGTTTCATAAAGGTTACTGTTGCTGTTCTTTTAATGTCCTTCCACAGAGCCGAGTGGCCGAAAGAACAGTTTATCGCACCCTACGTTCCACGGTTCCGTAACGGTTGGGAGCCGCCACTGCTGAATTTCACGGGACCGCCGGTGGAGCAAGAGCTTTATCAGTCGGCTGAGTCGGTGGCAAATGCAACAGAACATCAGCGCAAACACGAAACAAAAAGATTATCCCCAGAGGTGAAATTCTTTCGAATGTTCCCTTTTGTCTAACGTGCGGTAAATCTGCTTGCTGAGTCTGTCGCTCTGATTCTGACTGTGTGTTGTCATTATGTGCTTGGAAGATTGTTTTAGAAGCAGTGACTGTCCTGCTGTTCTGGGTTACCTCTCTCACCGCTTTGTCACTCCTGTGACGTTTGCTCTGTTGTCCTTTGAAGCCCAGCCCCAGGCCCTGTCCTTCCGGACTGCCTCACCTCTGCTCCCCCTGTCTGGCTTACCAGGCGTGTTTTTGAGTAAATGTTCCCCCTGCATGTCAGGGAGTGGTCTTCCTGCCACTTTTCTCCCACCCACAGGCCTTCCAGTTGGTTCCCGGTCTCCGGGTTCTCGAACGCTCTCCCTTGCATTCCTTGCCTCAGTGCCCGCTTCTGGTCTGTTCTGCCTGGTTCTCAGCCCCTGGGGGCCTGTCAGCATGCTGTCAGGTCGTGCTTCTCTTGGGCAGCAGTCCCGACGCCCAGGTGGTCACTGTGGCGTGATGACTCCTGAGAGCACCAGAGAACTTGTTGCGTCTTTGAAGCACGTAGTAACAATTAGAGCACTGCCTGCTTGCGCTGCAGATCTGAAGGACTGAAGTTGGGTATGCTATTCCCTCACTCCTCAGAAATGACTTTTCTGTGATTCTTCTTGTTCTATCAGGAAAAAACAAACATACGAACTAGACAAAACTTAAACTTACCCTTGCTTCAACTCTGTTGAACCAAACCAAATATGATGATCAAACTTGAGGAGCTGTATGTACGGTTTAGTTGGAAGAAGTCACAGTAAATGATGACTCCTTGAATTCCTGCTCGTTTTCTTTCTTTAACTCCTTAGATTTGTTTTTTTTTTTTTTCAGACTGCAGTAGGTACTTTAAAATGGCAGACATGATAAGGAATGACCAGCAAACCTGAACAAATTCTCACTTTTAAGGAGAAACATTTATGTAAATTAAATTTCCTTAAATTGTTCTCTTTTACAATAATTATTATGGTAGATTGGTTAAGTTCTGAAACATTAAAAATAAGTATATTGCTTTGAAAAAATTTTTTTCTAATATGATTGTTTTTTGATTGGCCTTGTATCAGGGTAGAGGTGGATTCCGTATTATCTCTCCCTCTGAATGAGTGGCTGTGACGATGACCTCATAGTTCTGCTAATAGGTTGGCAGGCGTGTGTTCCTGTCTGGATTTTATAGTTCAGATCTTATCACTATGAATTTTCTTCCCTTACAGAGGGCAACTTTTATAAAGGGAAAGTATAATCAGATATGAAATCGGTACACTTACTATTGCTATAGTTACAGCTATTTTCAAATTACAGAAATTCTAGCTTACAAGTCTTCCTATCTTGAATAAGAAAATATGTCTATAATGTGTGCCCCAGAAACTCATTTTTATGAGTTCTTTTTCAATTTGTGTGTTTAAAGAGAGAGTAATGTGAATGTGTTCTGGGCCCCCAATGTAAACGTTTGCTCTCACTGAATAAATAATTGGAAAAGAGGAACTATTGAGACTTCTTTGTAGTAAGTTATTTTCCTATTGTAAACTACTTTCCATTTTATGGCTTAGAGATTTAAAACAAAATGAAATGATAAGTTCCTGCTAGTAGTTCTAGGGGAATTTATGTCTTAAGATTTTGTTGGAAAAGAGGCTAAATATGGTGATTTAAAAATGCATAAAAATTAGAGTCATCCCCAGAAGAGAGATTTTATTAGACGTCATTGCTGCTCTAATAAATACACTTAGAATAAGCTCTAGATGATTCAGGAATGTGACTGTGCTTAGAATCGAGAGGCTTGGTGATGTGGACTGGCAGGGTGGCAATACTCAGCTTCTTCATTGAGGCTGTGTAGTCACTGCCCTTAGTCACTTGTGATTTCTCCCCCCCTTTTCTCTGTTCCCAGTCACTCCCGAGACCCAGTGACTTCAGACTCCCACTTCACCCTTCCATAGTCAGCCTTCAATAAAAAAAAAATTGCCAAGTCATCTAGAGCCTCTAATCTCTTTAAGGAAAATGATAAACTAAATTAATTAAGCCATTTTATTTTTTACGTCAGCTTTATGATTGACAAAGTTAGGAGTTATTCCAGTGTGCATCTGGATGACTCAGTAGAAACACCTATTCATGGTGAAAGGACTCCCCTCAGCCCATCAGCTTAGACATTCACACGTCGATGACTTCACATCATGGGCTTTGTTTTTTTCAGAAAGTGTTTTATATTAGATACTCGGATCTTACTAATTTACAGCTGAAAGTTTATACCCTTTACCAGTCTATCTCTTTCTCCCACCCCTTGGCAGTCCTTTTCTACTCTGTTTCTATGAGTTTAATTTTTCTTTTATGAGTTTCTACCTAGAAATGATACCATGCGGTACTATCTTTCTCAGTATGGTTTATTTCCCTTAATATCATGGCCTCGGGTCCATTCATATTGTTGAAAATGACTGGATTTTCTTCTCTCTCATGACTTAACTTCATTGTGTGTGGGTGGGCATGCGTGTATCTTCTTTGTCTGCTCATCATTTAGTGGACATTCAGGTAGTTTCTATGTCATTGCTATTGTGAATAATACTGCAATAGACTCAGGTGTAGATCCCTCTTAGCAATCTCAATTACTTTTCTTTCTGTAACATGCCATTTCCTTCTGTAAGATACCTTTTAGTGGGACTACTGGATCGTGTGGTGGTTCTGTCTTTATGGTTTCAGGAACCTCCATACTGTTTTCTGTGGTGACTGTACCAGTTTGCATTCTCACCAGTTCTCACAAGCGTGACCAAGTGTTCCTTTCCTCTCCCCCTTCACAGCACTGTTATCTCCTTTTTATAATTGCCAACCTAAACAGGTGTGAAGCGCTAGCTCATTGTGATTTTGATTTGTATAGCTATAACTATAGCAACAGCAATTGTGACTTGTAGGTAATGTTGAGCACCTTTTTATGTACCTGTTGGCCATTTGTGTATCTTCTGTTGAAATCATGAGTTCAGTTTTTCCCATTTTTTAATGGAGTATCTGTTTTTTGTGTGATTAAGTTGCATGAGTTCCTTGTATATTTTGAATAATAATCCCTTACTACTTACATGATTTCCAAAAATCTTCCCCTGTTGAGTAATTTGCTTTTCACTTTTTTGATCATTTAAGCTAAGGGATTTAAATAGTGAAAACTGTTTATTTGTATTGTGTTAAGTGCAGTATTCTGGTGTACATTCCAGGGGAGTAATACAATGTATTTTGATACCAACATTGGTTGGTTGGGGATAAACTCAGTCCTGCTCCTGCCGACTTTATCATTAGACTTAACTATAATAATGTGCATAATATTTTGCTAAAACATGCCCAGTTTCAAGTATTTTGCTGTAAGCATCCATACGTAGTTGAAATACTTAAGTGTTGTGTGTCCCCCACACTGTATTTTGCATAAGAGTATAGCAAAAAATCTGTAGGTGGTGTTTTGTCTCTCTGCCCCCCTCCCTCCCCAATAGATCTAAAACCATGCTCGGTGAAACCCAGAGACCTCAGTCCTTGCTCTCCGTAGCATCTAGTAGGCTATTGTCCAAATTACCTTACCGCTACCAGAAACGACTCCAGCATTTTCTTTCCTGGACTGCTCAGCGCCGGATCAGTGTGGCTGTGCCTTTCTGTGTCTGTAAATCAAATGACAGTGCTGCCACATTAAAAAAAGACAATAACAGTGTCTGTGTCCACTTAAGAAATGAGAAAGTGAGTCTGAGAGGGTGGTATGACTTTAGCGTATTGAGTTCAGGTGATTTTCATGTGGTTGTGTTTACTTAGCTAGAGTGGTAAAGCTCTTTCATGAACATAAAGAACAAAGGACAAAGGTTTTATCATTATTGTTTTAGAGCCAATTTAATTTCATACAATATGTTAGTCTCCTTAATATCAGTCACCTTTACTGAAATTCCTGAGGAAAGAATGTACTTGTATGCCTGCCTATTTTTGAAATTCAGTTTTAGCCTTTGTAGTTACTACTTTTCTTATTATAAGTAGGTCTTTGTCAGAAATGTATTGCCTCCATTTCATAATTCATCAACATAACAGTAACTTAAAAGTGAAAATGATCCCGGTCTAGCAGAAGCTTCTTGTTGACTGATGTCAGTGCTCTCTCAAGTATTTATGGTGATTCCTTCCTCTCGCCCCCTGTCTTTCAGCAGTCCGGTGGGGCAGAGTATCCCCCAGCTGATGGGTACGCATTCAATAACATGTACACGAGAGGACCCCAGCTGGACCAAGGGGAAGCCGCTGTTGCTCTGAAGCCAACTCCCAGTCGCCATGTAGATAGGTAACAGTCCATGCGTGGTGGATAACCGCCTCTGATTTAGTGCACACAGAGGTCTGCGTTGTTCACTACTTCTGCAAACTGCCCATCTGTTCATTATTTGTTAAAGTGCTATTGTTCCTTTAGAGAACTGGTTCTGATGAACAAAAGATGTCTGGACGTCCAGTCTATAATTCTAACAATGCAATGCCTTTGGGTGACTTTCCCCTTTTTAAAAAAAGCTTCTGACAAAATCTGTGGATTAGAATAAAGAAGAATTGTTTTGAAGCTCTCTGTTAGTTTGTACCAGATGGTCTCTAAAGATCCCTCCGTTTCTGTACCATTTAAAGGAAACAATTTCCAGCTTTTTCTTCCCCAACAAAAACAGACAGTCCTTCCTTTAGATAGAAATATTTCAAAAACATAAGCTAAGTATTTAAACAGAGTCAGTGGGGGCCTCCCTGGTAGCTCAAGGGTTGAGCGCCGCACTATGAAGTATCCACAGCCACTGCAGCACGAGTTCGATCCCTGGCCAGTGAGGGGACCCACAGGGTGCAGCAGACCTCTCCTGCCCTCCGCTGCTCCCCTCAGCAGTGTATTTCCGTCCATCTGCCTGTTCTGCTCCCCACTCTGTCTCTGGTGACTCCTCTCACCCCCCACCCCCCCACACACACCTCTGGCCTGTTCCCCAGCTCTTGTATGCATAAATAAACAAATCTTTAAAAAAATAAACAGTCAGTGGGTTGTTTTCCATCTTATTTTCATTTTCCAGCTTACATTTATTTTCTGATATTTTCACTCTTAAAAAATTCAAGAAAAGCAAAGATGGAGAATTGTGATGGGGACAAATAAGGAAATTGTAATAGATTCATTTTTTTTCATTTCATTTTCTAGCCTCTACAGTTGAGGTTTATATAGAGGCCAAGAGGGGGAGTGGGGGGTGCCATATGGGAACGGTGATGTGGGAATACAATCCTTGAGGTGAATTGCAGTAGGAAACCCACCCCAGAGATCTGCTTGAGAGCCTATGCCAGCACCAGCATTGCGTATACACTCCTAGTAGAATCTGAAATAGATGGAATTAAAAATGGGATATTTTGGTCAGGAACAGTGACCAAGGTGTTTCTCTAAGGGTGCCAGGGCACATTGTATATGAATGGAAGTCAGCAGTGAGTAACACATTTTAGAAAACACCAGCGTATGAAATAAGTTTTCATTATAGATTCCATTTTCAGTAGATGTGGAAATCAGTTTCAAAGTTTAAAATTATTTCATTATAATTCTTCTGCACTAATTTATTACTAATATTTCCTTTTCTTCTGTTTTACATGATAACCTTCTAGAAATCAAATTAGTAATTCTCACCTTTCTCTTTGTCCCATCACACCAGTAACTCAGGATGGTTTTTCACAGCTGAATGACTAGAAAACCACTTGAGTACATTCCTTATGTGTTCAGAGTTATAGCGTATATTGTCACTAGAAAGCTTTCATCCTGTTCTTTCTTGAGACTGTAGTTAGTGCTTTGTGGTCACCAGTGTTTGTGGATTCCCTTGCTCCATGTCCAGAAGGACTGAGTAGATAGGCAGTACTGTGCCCAACATTTCAGGTCACTGCCTCCCTGTCCTTGGCCTGTGGTCTTCAGTTACTACTTTGCCATTTATTTTTGGACGCTTACTACAGTCTTTTAAAAGTTTACCTTGATCTTTACAGAATGTCTGGGGATTTAGTTATATGTTTGTACCCCATTTTTGAAAAAAAAAAAAAAGGATTCAGTCAGTTCACTTAAAGTAATGCACTTACAAAATAATGTTAATATTTAAATAAAATAAAGTATAAAATTAAGAAATCAAGAGTGAGGGTAAGGACTTTTTTGTTTCTTTAGTTTTGCTTTTTGAGAGATTAGTAACCTTTAATAATAGTTTCAATAGTTATATATATTGTGAAATGATCACCGCTATATAGAGTCTAGTTAATATTTGCCTCCATATATGCAGTTTTTTTTTTTTAATCTTTGTATTAGGGCTTTTAAGATTTACTCTCCGCTAGGAAAGTTGCAGAACTTCCAGATATGCATTACAGTATTATTAACAATAGTCACTATGCTATGCTTTATATTCCTGTTGCTGTTTTTTTAAAGATTTATTTTTCTTTTTGCATGTAAGAGCTGGGGTATAGGCCAGAGGTGCAGGGGCGGAGGAGAGGGTAAGAAGATTCACCAGGGACAGAGTGGGGAGCAGAACAGGCAGATCGACTGAAATATACTACTGAGGGGAGCAGCGGGCGAGGCAGGAGAGGTCTAGTGCTCCATGTGGGTCACTTCCCTGGTCAGGGATCGAACTCGTGCTGCAGTGGCTGGTGATAGCTTGATAGCACTGAGATTTTAATCCCTGTGACTAATTTTTATGCAGCTAGAAGTATGGGCCATTTAGCTTCTCCTTGCTTTTATTTGCCACTGGTCCATTCTCTGTATTTCTGAGGTAGGGTTTTTTTTTTTTATTAAGAATCCACATATAAGTGAGCTCATACAATGTCTGACCTTCTCTAACTTATTTCACTTTGCATAATGCCCTAAAGGTACATCCATGTTTTCACAAATGGCAAGATTTCCTTCTTTTTTTTGACAGAATGATATTTGATATACACACACGCACACACGTGAAACACATGAAACTGAGATCATACATGCTGGTACATTTAGATCCCGTGAGTTAATTTTGGTCCATCTGAATAATTTCAAAATGAGATTTTCAGAGCAAAAGCTATGGTGATCAGTTATACTTAAGTTTAATATAGAATAAACCACAAGGATTTGTAAATTGTAGAGCACTTTATAAATGCGTGCTAGGCAGTCATGTTTGACATATTCAAGATAGCAAAAATTTCAGAGACCTGCCCCAGACTTTTAATCCACCGATTGAGATACTGAGAGGCAGAGTTGTTCTGCTGTTATTAAAGTATACTCAACTCTGTGTAATTAGTAGTGATTGTTTTCCAGACCACAGGAGAGAGAGGAGCGTGATGGAAGAGGGAAAGAAAACTGAAATCACTTCTGGAGTGGTTGAATCTCTTTTACTTCCCCCCTCCAGTGAAATCTTAGGCTGACTTTAGTGAAATCTGTGGGATGAGGCGGCAGTTCTTGATATGATGCACTGTCGCTTTGGCCAGCAGTTCACTTTTTCTGCTTTTTTGTTTTCTTTTTTAATATATCCAAATTAGCTAATAAGTAGTGCAGCGAGCAGGTCATCTTTTTGTCTCCGTCCAGGAACCCCCTCTGCAGCTGCTGTGGAAGGGGTAGCAGATTTCCTGATTGGCAGCTGCCTGCAGGCCCTGCTGCATCTCAGCTCAGTGTTCCAGGGCAGCCAGAACAATGCCTCTTCTTAGGGAAAGGGACCAGTGTTGGTGCCTTCCCGCCTTCCTCTTGGAGCGGTGTAGGAGGGACTGTGGGAATGGAAATGGAGGCGAAAAACTAGGAAGTAAAATTTACAAAAACCAGTCTGTGTTATTGTTTATCGAAATAAAGAAAACACTGGTACATTGTGAATGTCAGATTTTGTTGTTTTATATATGAAAGTATTTTAAAATTATGTTAACTATTAATGGTCATTTAGTGATTAAGAGAGTTACTTGATTTTTAAACAGGTTTCTTTTTAAAAAATACAGTGTTCTTAATGTTAGCATAAATTTATAGTGAATTACTTAGTTTGGAAATGTTGTCTTTTTCTTGATCCCCATCCTCCTGGTAATTTTATAACAGGACAAAGATTTCCTAAAAATTCTTAGTCACAATTTTACATATATCACTATATAAAATATATCATTGAGGGGGTTAATTACTTTGAGACAGTTCTTCAGTTAGTGAAATCAGCACATAATTTCAATTACTACTATGAAATTATCTTCAGTCTCCTTTTATTTTATGAAAAACGCTAGTATTATTAGTCTTTACTCTGATTATCTCATGGTAGCAGTGATAACAAAGCAGTGTCTAATATGTGTATTTAATGGGCAAGGAATTTGTATTCTAGATTAGACTTACCAATTAGCCTTGTGATTTTTTGCTCTCTTTATTTTTGTCCTAATAATACTTAGTCCATTTTAAATAAGAGCTTCACAGTCTCCTTTAGTTTTGTTTTATACAGTATAATCAAACTAAACTACTCTCTAAATAATTTGTCAGAATATTTTCTGATAGGAATTGCCTTGCCTTAATGTTTCACTTCTTTTTTCTAACCTCTTGAGAAGAGCTAACCGAAAATATCTTTTTTTCTTATATTTTATAGAAATTTTGAGCCTCTCAAAACACAGCCTAAGAAATATGCCAAGTCCAGGTATGAATTTACAGCAAGGAACAACAGTGAGCTGTCAGTTCTAAAGGATGATATCTTAGAGGTAATAGGATTTTATCATTTTTACTCATAATAAAATGGTTTTATTGTATTCCTCTTTGGGTAATATCTAAACCTTCCTCAAAGAAATGCTTCAGTCAAAAAATTATTCTTCAGTATTTTTTATTTTATCAAGGATATAGCAT
Organism: Galemys pyrenaicus; assembly: GCA_019455555.1. Lineage (NCBI taxonomy): Eukaryota > Metazoa > Chordata > Mammalia > Eulipotyphla > Talpidae > Galemys > Galemys pyrenaicus. The sequence goes on along the minus strand of JAGFMF010011760.1, from coordinate 3,328,468 downwards.
TTTATTGAGGGGGGTTAATTAAGCTATATTTAGCTGCTTAATCTGATCATTTATATATTTGTGGGGTGGTATAAGGCTGAATTTCTTTGACTTTCTTTGTTCTCTTCTTTTTTCTGGACTCCTAATATTTTGGATTCAAGATTAGTTTTCTCTTCAGCTGTAAATGCATCATATTTAAATAAAACTTTTTTTTTTCTATCTTAACACTCAAAGAAATGTAATCAGCAGTGAGTGATTAATGGTTTGGGGAACAGTCTATCATGACCCCCATGTCTTTTTCTTAGGTTATAGCTGAGAGTTTGTCTTCTTTAATATATAATATGGATGGTCACAATGGTTTCTTTTTAAAAAAAGTTTTTCCTGCTTTTCCTTTCTTTGGCAAAGGTAGAATTAACCTTCCTGAGGATCGCATTTTGGTTATTTATAAGTATTTACTGTAATATAAATAGTTAGACATTCTTGGAAGGCAGGCTGGGCTCTGGGGAGATTTACAGTATTGGCACCGTACCTGTTATGTGTACTAGAAATTGTAACGCTTAAGAATTTCTGAGACTCATTCAACCCCCAAGACAGTGATGACGCATTAACTTTATCAGAAGTGTAGACAGTTTTTTGGTGCAAGAATGAAAATTGAGGTTCTTTCATAGATTGGTTTTGGTACAGAAATGATGCCTTTCTTTTCTTGCGTGCTGATAGATTCTTGATGACAGGAAGCAATGGTGGAAAGTTCGAAATGCAAGTGGAGACTCTGGATTTGTGCCAAATAACATTTTGGATATTGTGAGACCTCCAGAATCTGGGTTAGGGCGTGCTGATCCACCCTATACTCATACCATACAGGTAATTATGGATTTTCAAGGAAAATTTAATTTTCAAAGAGTTTCAGTCATCACTCTTAAATGGAATTTTAGTGCCATTTGTGTACTCGCTGTCGTAAGACTTAATTGGCTGCACGTCTTTCTCTAGGATGACTGGGGGCATAGGTGAGAAACAAAGGGAAAAGTTATACATGTGGTTTTTGATTTACGTCTTCAGGATATTGCTCAAAATGTTTACCTGTAAGTGACTCTCGGAATCCTGTTTTTGTCCAGTGTTTGGAGAAACTGTATTGCTGACTCTTCACCCCTAGTGCTCCGGTCCAGTGGTTTCCTCTTGATGGAGAATGGCATCGGGGTAGTCGATGGACTCTCCAGAGTCCAGTCACAGACTTTGCCCTCATTCTTTCAGATGCTCTGCCCCGAGTGAGCCTTACACGTGCGCTAACACAAGGCTGTTTTGTTCAGTCATACCATAATGTTTCCCTCTCTCGATTTTAAGGTGGAAATAGATATGGTAAGATGGAGACTTTCTCTATCTGATCAGTGAATAATTCTTTTCACATTTTCAGCATTTCAGCACCCTGATTCTTTCATTCAAATATCTGAATTCACTTACTATTATTTCTTAAAATTTTGACCTGCGATTGGCTCTCTACTTGCATCTGCCAGTAGAGACAGACGGGATGGACTACCCCATGTAGAAACTCTGGTTGGCTTCTTTCTCCTGCGTCCAGAGAGAACTCACTAATTTTCAGAATCTTGAGCAAAAGATCATGTCTGACCTGATAATGTTGTCAATTTGAATGAAGCCCACATAAAACAGTGAAACAGTTAACGTCCATACCAGCTCTGGCTCAATCAAATACTGATTGTCCGATCCCAGAGTGCTGCTGGGCTTTGGTTTCCTCGGAGCACCCAGGCCTCACACAGGCCTTTATTTATCCACAGTGACTCTGGTCTCACTGCAGTCAGGTAGAATTGCTCTACCCTGATAAAGTGATGGTAGCGGTAGGGCTGTTTGCTGTGCTGTGTTTTCACTGACGTGATATGAATATCTGCCATGGACTTATTTTATGTTCATCGTTTGTCATCAGCTGTTGATGCCAAAGAAGGAATTTGAGTTATTCAAGGTATGGCCTACTCCGTTTCCCATGGAGTTTTGAAGTGAACTTTCTTACCTATAACTTTTCCTTTCCTATGTTTTTTTTCTGATTTTGAGTTTGGCTACCTGATACAATAAGGCTACACTCTGGCTTATCAGTGCCCACTTTTCATGTTCTTTGTAATGGAGATTTTAACTGAATCACTTAAATCAGCATTAAAGAGCATGTGCTTGGAATATGTGCATAATTGGTGTTAGAGCATAGACCCTGTAAGATGTATAGACTATTTTTAACATTTAACTCATGCAAATCTATTAAGAACAGTTGGCAAAAGACATCCCTTGCTGTGCTAGCAGAAGCCAAGAGCTGGTGCTTTAGCTGTTAAAGAACAGGTTTCCAAGTTTGTTTTTAACTGTGTATGGTTGCTGGGAGTGGGCAAAGCGCCATTAAAAGAAGGTACCAGAACTTCAAATAATGTCAGTTTTAAGTGTTACCCCCACCTGAGATTTTCTAAGGAATTTTACCTCTCTCTTTCTGTTTATTGCTCTGTTGTCTTTTTCTTCAATTCTGATCCCCACTGAGCTAAGTTGACGTTTCTGTTTAAAGGTTGCTTCTGTCTAACGGTGAACCAAAACTGTCAATACACAGAGAGAGTACTTCCTGAGAACAAACTCTGTTCCTCCTTTCTTGGACAGAGCCTTACCTTTCATTTTTGTCAGCTTTGTCAATGAGAAATTTTAAATGCTTACAGGTTTCTGGAGGGTTTTTTTTTTTTTTCTACTTTATGTAAATTGAAACTACAGAATTGCCGTATGGGCTGTTCTCTTGAAGGCTTTTGGCACTGCCTGACTGTCATGAAATTTTCTGGATGCAACTCTGAATGCAATGATCAAATGCAAAATTGTGTAGAAAAGCTGGGTGTGTATATGTGTTTTAGTTAAGGACCCTACATTTATTTTTTCTTCTTTTCTCAGTTTTTTTTTTAAATTTGGAGTTTTCTTTTAATAAATTTTCAATGTATTTACATTCTTTTTTTATATAAAATTTTTAAAATTTACATATATTTGACACCAATTGTAGTCCCCATGTATTCCCCATCACTGTGACACCAGTGCACCATCACCTCAGTCCCCCGTGCTCCTGTCTGCCCTCCACCCTTCCCCTCTTCCCTCCCCACAAGGACCCTACATTTTAAGGTGTTAAAAATGATCTATTTTTGTCACTTCCTGAAAACCTGTCACTGAACCTAACAAAACTATCAAAGTCTTAAAAATTTTTAATAAGCGAAGTTGACAATGTTCCATATGGCAGAGAAGCTAGCCTAGAAGGAGCCCTGTTCTCTAAACCTCTCTCTCCTCCCCTCCCCTCCTCCCTTTCTCTTTGTCTCTGTCTCTGTGTCTCTCTTTGTCTCTGTCTCTCTCTGTCTCTCTCTCTCTCTCTCTCTCTCTCTCACACACACACACAATGCCTGGATAGAGTAAGATGGAAAAAAAAGAAAGAGTATCCTTGGAAGTTTATGCCAATAATTTTTGTCTCTACAGCAGTGTAACCATATACCTTTACCTAAATATCTGAGGCAAAATCCTGCCACCATTTTATGTAGATGCCCATGAGCCACACACCCAGCCCTCACAGAAATCCACCGCGTTACAAACATATGAATAGCAGTGTTATGTCTTCACCTCCAGAAACTATTACATCTCACGCTTGAAGGGGAAAAAAAAAAAGGCCTCGCACGAGCAGATCCCCCTGGAGGCTGCGCCAAGCCCAGCTCAAGCTTCCGCGCTGACTTGGGCGTCCCTCTGCGCGTGAGCGAGGCCCCGGGGCTGCTCTCGCTAGCCGTGGCCGGCACCCTCTTTCAACCCAGTGTCTTCCATTCTGTGACACCAAATTCTGAAGAAATTAAGAAAAATTTCTTCCAGAAACTTTGCATCGCTGTGCTCTATGAAGAACGGTGTGTGATGAGCCACTGCTCGTGCGCCCTCACGCTCGCAGCAGCAGTGACCACACAGCCCCGCGCCGGGGCTCCCGCGGCGCCGCCGGGCGCTGCCGGCCCTCCCAGAACAGGCCCACTGGCTGCCCACAGCCGCTGAGCACGTGGGCGCCCTTGGCGTGTGGAGGAGGGAGTTGCCCCAGTCACACAGCTGCATGAAGCCAGGCTGAGGATCAGGGGCTGTCAGAGCTGCCGCTGCTGGCTCAGCCGCCACGGGGGATGGCGCTCAGAGGAGGAGGTCGTCTCCTGTGGAGAGACCGTCTCCTCTGTGTGATTGCTTGAAGCGTCCTTTTCTGAGAAGAGCTTTTCCTGGCATTGTCCTGTGTGTCGATCCAAGTTGAACTGATCTGCCACCATCCCCAGAACTGGATCTTGCACATACATCCATGCCTTGCATTTCATCAATTCTTTCTTTTTCCTTATCATTTAGGAAAATAACCCCAATTTTATATATATATATATATAATTCGCTTAGAAAGTAGACTTTTTGTGATGTAAAATGAGGGTGTTAGTTAATTGAGGGACTTAGATAGAAACTGTTTCCATGGAATGTCCACAGGTCACCAGATAGGTTTCAGGTGTCGCAATTGTGCCTCTTATACGCTTAGTTTCCCTGGAAGGCAGTCATGTAAGCGGTGGCAGCTCTGGGTGGAGGCACAGGAGCAGCCCCGCCAGGCCCAGGCTTGTGGTAGAAGTTCTCGCAGCTGCAGGGGTGCTGGTACCTGCCGCAGTCACAGAGAGCCGTCACCTCACCACCTGCCGCTCCTGGGAGTCCACACATTCGGAGTGATTTTTAACAGCTCTGTAAAGACAGCCGTTCCCACCGATTGTGTTTCCCTCATGACTTCTGCAAAGTTTTAAAAATAAAAGGAGGTAATAAAAAATTTATGAAAGATATGGAACATGAAACAAGACGGAATGAGACCACAGGAAAAAGGAAGTAAATGCTTTTGAGAGATTACGGAAAAGATGAAGATAAATGTCATCTCTTCGGATGGAAATCGTGCGGGAGAGCATCCCAGGGCTTTGTAGTTTGAGCAAGGCAACAGATGGACCTCCAGGGTGTTTTCTCCCTCCTGGAATCCGCTTGCCGTGTAAAGTCCCCTGCCACTATTTCTGGTTTGACCCAGAGCACTGTGACTCTTCGTCTGCTCGCACTGCACTCCCATGTAGACGCTCATGCTTCGAGTCGAGAGCAGAAACCAGCCCCTCCCCTGTCCTCACAGCCGATGTACTCAAAGATTCCACTACAATAGGTCTTTTATTTATTACTAACGATTAAGTCTGTGCTTATTACTACTGTAGCTATTCTTACTCGATGAAGACACAGATTCTTTTGAGTGTCTGCTCATTAAGTCCCTGTGGTTCAGCAGTTTCCGCTCTCCTGTATTTGCTAGCAGGAGGGGCTGGGCTCCTCTGACAGACCCGGCATCGGCACTGGTCGAGGAGGATGTTTGTCCCACCCTGCTGCTGACTAGCTGTGAGGCCCTAAGAAAGCATTTTATGTTTCCGAGCTCCCATTTGCTTCGCTGCGAGATGGGAAGTAGCCACACAATCCAGTGTGGATACAAAATTTCACTATTTTCTACAGACATATTCAAATAGCCCTGCGTTAGAAGTGGGAATACTCTCTACAGGTGACCGCTGAGCAAACCTCTGGCACTGCACATTTCAGCCCGTGCGCTGAATGTTCTGTTTTTCGAGATCAATTCAGATACCCAGATGCTGCTGGACAGTGACTCTTCTCCTAAAGGTGCCTTCACACTCACTGCAGCAGACCAACTGCCTGATGACATTCAGTCTTTAAAGTTCATTTTTTAAAATGAACTCTCAGAACATTCTATTGATCTGTAGATCAGAGACATGGTATTGAGACAAAGATGGCTGGTCTTCATTTTGCTGCATGTTGACATTTCCTCAAATATTCTTGTGAGCATGTGAATAATACCTACCCTCATCCCTTCTTTATTTATATATTATTACTGCCCCCCCCACATCACTCTGATCTAGCCTTGGATCATACAATTTTTGTTTGTTTAGATTGCTTGTTAGTTTTGAAAGTTCAAGACTAACATTCACAAGAGTGTGCCAGGACACAGATCCCCGCTTATAAAGTCAACTTTAAATGAAGAATTAGTCTTTATTGAGTGTGCTCTGGCCATCTCCTTTATCAGCCATAGGAATAACATAAACCTAATCTTAATATTTTGAAAACAGTGCTCTGAATGTACAAATAGTTACTGAAATACTCTATACTGTTTATACTATAATGTGATTCTATATAATTCATTGTCCATGGCCAGGTCAGAGTGATGGGAATGAATTTTATATTTGTAAGCTCTTTCATTGGGGGTGGGTAATTTTACTGTCAAAAACTAATTTGCTCGTGTTTTCTGATGCTGGATGTGAATTATAATTGTTATTATTTTAGTTCCATCTCCTGTGTTCATTTTCTCATTTGATGTGGTTTGCTCCATTTCCCTAATAGCAATTACTGGGAGAGCTGTCAGAGGTAACCCACATTTGTTCCCTTGTGGCACTTCTTTTTCATACAAGTTTTTTGGATTCAGTCTCTGGACTTAACACTCTCCAAATGTTCCAGCTGTGCCTAGTTTCACGGCAGAGTTCAAAAGAGACAAAATTTAGAGGGGGAAAAACTGTGTAGGGTACATTTTTAAGAGCAATTCAATTTTAATCGCCATGTTGGATTTGCTTGCATCATTTCCCCTTCTGAAGCATTGTCTTGCATAAATCAGGACCTCCCTGCTAAATGACTCTGTTTCATCCTTGAAAATTTCTATTCAGCTTTTGTGACCAAAGGAAAGTGTCTCTTTCTGATTTAACTGTCAACAGAAGGGTCAGTTTGCCAAGTAGTCTCATAATTCTGACTTCTTCAGAGAGAAAGTTTCAAACAGAACTTTATATGTATTCGTGGAAAGTAATAAAGACAAGTGTTGGAAGTGACAAGCTCTGTACAGAAGTAAGTCCATGTTCTCCTTCTGTAGGACATGTCATCCCAGCTTGCTCAAACCAAAGGGTCTGTAGGGGGAGTTTCATGTCCCAATAGTCCAGTGAATATCGAGAATGTCCCAGGAAGACTGAGGAAATTCCAGGCCAACTGGAAGAGTTGGTCAAGCTTTTTTTTTTTTTTTGTATTTGCATCTTCAGCATCCTTGTTCAGGAGAAGGAAGATCAGGGTGCAGTTCCTCCTACACACTTTTCATAAGTTGAGGATGCCTCAGTCCAACCATAAGTTGTGACCCCACCTGCCAGTCAAAAGCCGTGTACCTGCCACCCATTACCTGCTCTTCCCTCAGAGAGACAGAGTCCTCAAGGAAAGAACAGTTATTGGGTGTATGTAAGGGGAGTGAAAAAGAGAGGGAGAGGGAGAGACAAGTGATTTCACAGTCAATGCTTTCTCGTTGCTCCACAGCAGAAACGGCAGATCAGTTTCCATGGAAAAGCTGCCTTGGTTGCCATTTCAGGACAGGCTGAAGAGATTCGAGAAGGATCTTTTCCCTGGTCCTCACTCCAGGTTCTGGAAGCATGAGGCAGGAAGAGGGGATCAAGAAAAAAGGGAAATATGCAAGTGACATCATTTATAGAATTGTTCAGATGCTTTCTCCTTACTGGACTCAGATGCCTGTTACGCTGGTAACGTCGCATGATCCAGTCCCAGCAGTGGCAGAGACCAGGCACAGATGAGTTCGTGAGCCTGTCTTCAGGCTTGAATGTGACAGTGACATGCGTTTCATTCAGTTTTTCACAGTATTATTGGATGGGTAGCAAGACACTAGCTGTTCTTGTTTTTATGAGAGGGAAAAAATATGAATCATATTGTGGAATGCAGAGTAGATAGAATTTTTTTTGCTTAAGCTTCAAAGCCAGTAAAGTCTGACTCTTGAAATCTGACTGAGCTTTCACTGACAGTCCATGGAATGATGTGCCAAAGCAAATTCATGTCCAGGAAACACCACACAGCCGGTGTGCAGCTCGCTCTGGTGTGTGCTGTGTGCCGTGTATGGATGTTTGCTGTCTTTTGATAGTTTTAGATGTTTTATTGGCCCAAATATAGGGGCATTGTTTTGTGGGGGATAATAGTTACTATAGTGATAAAAAATAATAAGCTTATTGAGTGTGTTAGAAATGTTTCTGGGTCTCGAATGTTTGGGGAAGGGGCAGCAGCCCGATTCTCTCCCATCTGCGTCCCGGCTTGTTCTCTGAATCTTACTTAGCCTCTGTACTTGTTCTTCGCCTTCCTGTCTTGCTCCTTCTCCCTCCAGCTCTTCCCTCCAATACCCAGCAGCATTCCAGAGGCTTCTCTAGTTCTGCTTCCAGCTTTGCTCCTTACCCTGCCCCCTCTCCACCCACGGGTTGGTGCCCGGTAGCTTTCAGAGGTCCTGGCCCCCCACCCTGCTGGTTTTCACAGTGGTACCTGTGCTGTCGGTGGATGTGCTGGTTGTGAGTGATGGTTTAATTAAAAGGTGAGACGTCTGTGTGGTGTGTGTTATGTGATCTCTGTGGAAATTGGGGAAGCTTCTTACAGTCACTCCTACCTTATATTTGGGCCAATTTAGAAATGAAAGATAAATGGTTTTTTAACCAAAGGACCAGATTACCAAAAGGCCTGCTTTTTGAATTTTGTCTTGCTAATCTTGACTTTTAAGATAACTAAAATTGTGTCAGTCCTGTATCTAAACTTAACCTAGATTATGAGTCATTGCTCTGTACGTTTACTTCTATCAATAACCCCTGTTAGTCCCCCAAAGTGCCTTTTGAGAATTTGGAGTTTGTTATGAGGCAGTTGCCTGGTTTTCAAAAGTATTTGCTTAAAGTCTTAACTATTATTTGTTGTTTATATTTTTAAGATTTATTTAGGCATAGAAGAACTGGGGTGTAGGCCAGAAGTGCAGGGGGTGAGAGGATTCACCAGAGACAGAGTGGGGAGTAGGACAGGCGGAGTTACTGAAATACACTGCTGGGGGGAGCAGCGGGCGAGGCAAGAGAGGTCTGCTGCACCATGTGGGTTAATTGGCCAGGATCGAACTCAGACCATCAGTGATAGTGTTGAGACTTAACCCCTAGGCCACCAGGGAGGTCCCTGTTATGTGTTGTTTAATAGGGAAAATGCACAGATATGGTAATGTAGAATTTTTTAAACTACCGTGTCTTCTATCACATCCTCCTTCAAAAATACGAATTCCTACAATATATTTACTATATGTGTGTAAATTGCAGAAATGCAAATTTAATAAAAGTCCTATCATTACTCTCACCACCATCTACCCTATAACATTCCCATCTGAACAAGAACTTCAACTTTTCATATAGAAGCATTAAGGTGATGATGGAAGGCTTAGTTCTTACAAACATTTTTAAATTATTTGCTTTTTTTAGAGCAAAGTACTTTATTTAGAGAACTATCACCTCTCTTCTTAATGGATTTCTTGGAAGTAGCAGAATTAAACATTTTGAACACAGTGTACATTTAAAATAAGGAGTAACTAAAACTGCATTGGAAACCCTTACTGGGGACCTCCCTGGTGGTGCAAGGGGTTGAGCGCCACACTGTGGGGCTTCCACAGCCACTGCAGCGCAAGTTCGATCTCTGCCCAGGGAGGGGACCCACATTGCGCAGCAGACCTCTCCTGCCTCGCCCGCTGCTCCCCTCAGCAGTGTATTTCAGTGGATCTGCCTGTTCTGCTCCCCGCTCTGTCTCTGGTGAATCCTCTCACTGCCATGCCTCTGGCCTATATCCCAGCTCTTGTGTGCATAAATAAATAAAATCTTAAAAAAAGAAATCCTTATTGGAATTAGGCATCTCTAGTCCTACCTTGGTCTTGGGTGAGTCTAAGTCTTAATTTAGTTTTATTGACTTTTTTTTTTACTGCATGCAGTGATCTGCTATCGATAGATACTTAGGACCCTTAAGTTGCATTTGATCATAAACACTCAGACTGTGTAGAAGACGGTATTTAATGACCCTCACACCGTATTAAACTGGAGGCGCGTGTGTACTGACACACACATACTAGGCTGTGGGTTTGCGAGCAGGTTCACAAACAAATGGCCAACACTGGCCTGTCAAAGGATAGTTTGTTTTCCTGGCCTAGGTGTATTATCCTTAATTTTCAAATCATTGATTTGTTTATAGAAACAGAGGATGGAGTATGGCCCCAGACCTGCCGAAACCCCTTTGGCCCCATCACCCCCGCCGACACCAGCTCCTGTTCCCGTCCCCCTTCCGCCCTCTGCTCCAGCACCTGTGCCTGTGCCGAAGGTCCCGGCAAGCGTGACCCGTCAGAACAGCAGCTCCAGCGACAGCGGTGGCAGCATCGCGCGCGACAGCCAGAGACACAAGCAGCTTCCTGTGGACCGTAAGTTTCCCAGGGAGGCAAAAACCGTGCATTTTCTTCCAAGAACTGACTGAAAGCTCAGCTTGGTAGAGCTGTGTTGATGATCGAGTCTGGTCACATTGAAGGTGGTTAACTCAAGTAAATGGTCTTTCATACGTGCGTGGTGCCACAGAGATTGCAAGGGTTTCAGCTGCCTTTCCATGTCCAAGTAGTTCTCGAAAACAGGTTCTCTACGCCCTAATGTGTGTGTCTCTATGCAGATCTCAGTATATTGGGGTGGCTGAGTGCAGATTCTGGAACCAATGCACTCTGGTTTGTGTAGGCGAACATTACTTACTGGCTCTGGCTTTCACCAGTTCAGTAATCCTCTCTGTAGTTCGAGATATGAAAGGTGGGGTGCTTTAGAGTAATCGCAAGCATTTAATGAGATGATTAGACCAGTTGTTCTCTGCCTGAGGCGAATTTCACCCTCCCCCAGAGACTTTTGATATTGTCTGGAGACATTTTTTGATCACATCTGGAGGATGCCAGTGGCTTCAAGTGGGGAGAAGCAGGGGTGTGTAGGGATGCCTTACAGTAAGCAAATGTCCCTGGCCCCAAATAACTATGGTGGCGAGGTTGAGACACCCTGGCTGGCTTTGACCAGCGTGATACAGTCTAAGCAGCGAGTAGGTATTTGCTGCTGTCAAATCACTCAGCTTTCCTGCTCCTCCTCTTCAGATTTCCTATTCGCAGGTGCGTACGTTGTCACACTAATCAGTCCCCGCCAGTACCCGTTCCATCACCCTCCAAGTTCAGACTTCACGTGATTTAGACTTCATATTTTAAACTTAATTTTTTTATATGAATGGTTTTGTGAAAACCAGATTTAAATAAACTGTAAGTAAATAAACATAGCCAATTGTGTTTAGCCTTATTACCATTGGGAATAATAGCATACATCAATGAAAACTCAGGTTAATTCTAATTTTTATTATGCTTCACCTTACAGAATTTGGCTTGTCTGTTTAAACTTCAAATTTTGATTTTTAAACTGTTATAAAGTTACTTGCTTTTCCTATATTTGATATGCAAAGATTCTTTGAATACTGAACAAGGAAGGTTTTTCCTCAATATAAGAGTATATATAGGGTATCTCTTGCTGTGTGTGTGTGTGTATAAAAATGAACTGTTTAATTTACTTAATATGGGTCTCTCTCTGAGGGCTCAGTTCGGGGTTTTTTTCTCCATATAAACATACTTTACCTGCAGCTGATCAGTCTGTTTCTATTTTGTTCATTCTATATTTTGGGAAAAGGAATGACTCCTAAATATGCTTCCAGATCAAATCTTACTTCTAACACCAGGTACATGTATTGAACTATTTATAGATGAGAATGGGTGCTTGAGATTGGCGGTTACAATCAAATCATTGAATCTTTCACTTCATTTTTACCTATTTTCTCATCTAAAGTCAATAAATATATTTTTTCAGTTGTGGTCATCATAAATTTAAAAATTGAAAAAAGACAGTAAAACTATTACTATTCAGTTGTTTTAGAAATTATGATTAATTACAGTAAGTGTAAGCTTATTTTATACTTGCTACTCCAAAGTCTAAGCAAAATCAAAGATCATCTTGATCTTACCCCAAAAAAAGAGGAAAAATGAAGTTTTAGAAAAACAACCAAGTCTTTCTGTACAGTAAAAACGGCTGGGTATTTGTGTGAGAATGTGTGTGTATGTGATAATGTGAATGTGTTTAAATAGTATGCTACTAAATGTTACATTCTTATTTTTTCAAGAATGATACTTTGAGTTTTTTCAGAGGCGCCAGAGACATAGTTTTGAGAAGAGAACGTCCTATAAATATTTCTATTGATTTCCCTAAGGAACATTTCTCTCTTAGAAATGACTGTTTTTTTCTTCCTTCTTACCACAAGTTTGTAACATGTCCTCCTTTGATACGCCAGCACAGTAATCTTTGACACAGGGTGGCTTCTTTTTCCAGTCTTAGGATCAAAGTTCACAGCACCCAGTCCCCATCTGGAACAGTTTGTGGGCTGGGACAATTTGTTCTCTGTCCTAGTCTAAGAGACCAAGAATAACAGAATGGGAAGGAGGCATAGTTAGAATACTTCAGAGATAGCGAACTCTCCTGATAATTGTGACTCATCGTTTTCAAATTTGTTTTCCCAAGTACAAGGATGACACTGGTATATAAAATGTGAACAGTCTCTCCCCAAATTAACATACGTACTTGTATCCTTTAGAGAATTCTATTTTGCATTACTGATATAAAGTTTTAAAAAGATATCTCAGAATGATAGTATAGATATTAAGAGATTTCTTTTCGTAAAATAGGATTTTCTTTTTTAAAAAATTTTATTTAAATATTTATTTTACTTACGCATGTAAGAACTGGGATACAGGCCAGCAGTGTAGGGGGTAAGAGGATTCACCAGAGACAGAGTGGGGCGTGGAGCAGGCATGGATCTACTGAAATCCACTGCTGAGGGGAGCAGTGGGCTGCACCTTGTGGGTCAGCTCCCTGACTGGGGATCGAACTCGTCGCAGTGGCTGGAGATAGCTTGATAGCGCTGTGTCTTTAATCCCTGTACCACCAAGGGTGCCCAAAATAGGAGTTTCTTGATAGATAGCTTTCTTTTGAGTACATCTGTGAAAACATTTTTTTTTTAATAAATGATGGAATTTCTCCTCAGTGTTTTAGAACCAGAGACACAAGTTTATTTATTGGTAATTGGATTTCTTTCAAAATATGGCTACTTATGCTGACTACTGCGTAGCCTGCTGAGAATAATTAAAGGGCTGTAAAATGAATGTTCACTCACAGAAATGCCTCCGAAGAGCCATGCACTGGGAGCAAGAGTCGACACGTGTGGCCAGTGTACAGCAGACAGCAAGGCAGACGCCTGTGCCGGCGTGTGGTAGTTTGCTGCCTGCCGGCCAGGCTGCCAGAGCACAGGGCACGTCAGCCGCTCAGCAGAATGCGCCCTCGTTCATTTATTCAAAGACCAAATGATTCGTTAACATGGTTGCGAGCTGAAAGTCAAAAACACAGTTTGGAACGTCAGGTTCTGAGAGGGTCGCTTCTTAGCCTGTTGGAAGAAACGTTTGTTGTTTTCCCTTACTTCCTTTGACACGTTAGTCCTTCTATTTGGGTCTGATCTTTCGTGATCAGTGTTATTTTAGAAAGAGGCATAAAGTTGGTCTGGCTGGTTGTGTGCTGTAACACTGAGTAGAGGCCCAAACCTGGGGGTACTTGAGCAGAGGTTTTTGTGCTCACGGAAGGGGGTCGTGCTGGGGGCTCGAGATGGATGTTCAGTGGCTAAATCAGCAGGTGAGCAAATGATGCAGTGACGGTGGCGTGACGACAGGTGTCTTGTTGTTCCTTTGAGGTGTGTTCATAATGTCTTTGCAGCAGGACGTGGTGGTGTCAGGGACAGCTAGTGAAATGCACGTGTGTGTATCACTTCAGTCTAGCGATTGGTGTCCACCTTGCTCTCTCTGCCCCGCTTTCCTCCCTCTCTTTTACTCCCATTTCTCTTCCTTTTGACCACCTCTCAAAAGGTGCGTTGAATATTAGACGCATTAAAAAAATAAGACTGAAATACCCGATCTTATTTCCCACTTTCAGAAATTCCTTGAAAATCTTTGAACATTGTGACAAAAGCTCCCCTAGGGACCTATTAAGTCAGCTAATTGGCTTTCTTTTTAGTTCATTGTACTTAATACTTAAAGGTGATACACAGGTAATACATTTGCGTGTCAGCCACCAGCAACATCACCTTAACATCTCTCTCCCCTTTCCAGTATGCTCATTTCTTCCCTGTTTTTCTTCTAAATAAAGGTTTATATGCACATCCTTACATGTAAAATGGGTAGGGAAGAGGGATGGTAGGTGAATCAGTCAATGAATCAAAGGTAGTTTTAAATTACTTTGGCCATAAAATAGTGAACTGAAAGTCAAGAAGCACAGTTCTAGCTGATCTGCGCTCCTGGTGAACTACGTGGCTTCAGCAGGACACTTCTCCCTGTGGCCTCCGTTTCCCTACCTAGTTGTGTAGAGCTGGAGATTGACTGCAGCAGTCATCAGCCGTAAGTGGCATGAACACCATGAGACCGTCCAGCGCGCCTGTGGGCTGAGTGTGTGGGGTCCCAGACAGGGCCCTGGCGCCCTTTGTGGCACGCAGGAGAGCAGACTCGGCAAAGGAGACGGAGGCCAGTGAGGCGGGGTAAATCAGCGCCTGTGGGCTCTGGGAGGCCGGAGAAGGAGGTGTTTCAGGGAGGGCTCACCTTCAGATGTTGCTGGTGGCTGAGACGAGACAGGACTGGGAATTGGCCGTTGGAGTCCAGCAAAACGCGAAAGGAACAGGACCAAACTGTAAGTGCAACGAGTCAAAGAGAACATTGGAGAGAGGAAACTGAAGTTCGCGGGTGTAAACAGCTTTCCCTGTTTTGCCAAAAGGGAATGAGAGAAATAAACAGCTGAGAGGTCACTTGGGGGCAAGAAAGGACCGACTTTAAGGTGAGGGAAGTAGTGAAATAACAGCATGTTTTTGTGTTGATGAAATGATTCCATCTAAGAGGGAAATTAAGATCACAGGGTAACAGAAGAGGAGTCACTGCCAAGGTACTCAGGCGGGCTGAGGACGCCGCTCTCTTGCTTGCGTGGGCACGGCCCGGGAGCTTGGAACGTGCGTTTCAGACGCAGTGTGGGGAGGGGCAGGGGGTGCAGGTTGGGAAGAACTGCTAGGGGTCTCAGGGAGGTCTCACCCGGCCTCTTTATTATACTCAGGAATTAGGTAAATAAATCATCAGCTCAGGGTGAGGACTGGTGTTTGCAGAGAACGAAGGCGTCAGATACTTGCCTGGGAGCGCGAGTGGGCGGTCACCTCGTGGAGGGGCAGGCAGGGTTTTTCCGGCGGAGGCCTGTCGTGCGGCACCTGGGCCTGGACACTAGCCTGTGTGTTGACGACCCTTTCTTGTGCCCGCAGCCTGCGTCTCCTCGCTGCGTGTGGTGGCCTCCCGGCCCTCACCCCCCGTGGGACATCCCGGTCACTGCCTGTCGTCCCCTGGGGACAGACTTTTTCTGGTCGAGAACCACCAGCCTGGGGGTGCACCGTACGGTTGTCAGGGAGCAGGAGCAGCCCCGCTGGGGGTCAGTCATGAATTTAACATGAGGTCGTTCAGGGCTGCTGTGTCGTACTCAGGAGGCAGGTGCAGGCACAGAATACGCAGAAAGTCAGGTTGGATAAGGGCTGGGGCTTTGCCAAGTGAGGACAATGGAGAGGGAGGAGAAGAGCCAGGGAGTGATGTTAATAATTGATCATGGAATTTATACTGGGTGAGGAGGAGAGTGAGGAAAGATGGCAGAATATAGATTTTTTTTTAAGATTTATTTATTTATGCACACAAGAGCTGGGGTACAGGCCAGAGTCATGGGAGGTGAGAGGATTCACCAGACAGTGGGGAGCAGAACAGGCAGATCCACTGAAGTACACTACTGAGGGGAGCAGCGCGCGAGGCAGGAGAGGTCTGCTGCACCATGTGGGTCCCTTCCCTGGCCGGTGGCAGGGATGGAACTCGTGCTGCAGTGGCTGCGGTTTGCTTCATAGGGCGTTGCTTCACTCACTGCGCCCCCAGGGAGGCCCTAGATTTTAAGTCCTGCTGGGGTCAAAGGGTTTTGGTGCTGGGGTTCCAGAGAGAGTGGCACAGTATCAGGCATTCTCACAGCTGAACCACTCTGTGTTGGTGTCCAGGGAGGAAATCTCAGATGGAAGAGGTGCAGGATGAGCTCATCCACAGACTGACCATCGGCCGGAGCACTGCCCAGAAGAAGTTCCACGTGCCACGGCAGAACATGCCGGCTATCAACATCACGTACGACTCCACGCCGGAGGACGTGAAGACGTGGCTGCAGTCGAAGGGCTTCAGCCCTGTGTAAGTGCCCCTGGGAGCACGTTACGTGTATAAAGCACTTTATGTGTGTAAACTGGCATCGTTTGCAACTTAATCGCTAATGTCACAAGGACTCTTCAAGAACATCAGAGTCCATGGAGGCTTTGTGCCGTGCTCAGGAAATGATAGAAGAACTGGAAAATGCAGGAACAGCTGTCATTTAACCCGATTTTCTTTTCTTTTGTAAAGATTTTATTTATCACATAAGAGCTGGAGTATAGGACAGAGTTGTGGGTGCGTGTAAGAGGATTCACCAGAGACAGAGTGGGGAGCAGACCAGGCAGATGCACTGAAACACACTGCGGAGGGAGCAGCGGGCGAGGCAGGAGAGGTCTGCTGCGCAATGTGGGTCCCTCCCTGGCCGGAGATCGAACTTGCGCTGCAGTGGCTGTGGAAGCCCCACAGTGCTGCACTCAACCCCTTGCGCCACCAGGGAGGCCCTAACCCTATTTTCGAGGTGGTGCTGTCTGTTCATCCCAAGAAAACACTCAGCAGTTTTGAAGCTTGACAGCTTCTCTTTTCCCCATCCCACTTCCGCGGGGCGAGGGTGGTGGTCTGCTTACGCTTTCCAACCATAGACATGCTGCGGCATAAGCTCTCCTGCTGCCGCAGGCTGGAGATTCTCAGGCAAATAAGAAACTAGGTCTCTAGTAGAACCTTTCCGTTAGAGAGCGCATAGTCAGGAGTCAGGGCTTCTGTAGTCAGAACATGTCGTGTGTGTTTGATCCAGGGAACTTTTTGGTCAGTGTGCAGTCAGGAGAATGTGGCACGTGATAGACTCACCCAGCGTGACTGGAAAAATGAGCTACCTGACTGGTCAGTTGCCTGGTTACTGGGAAGTTACCAGTTCCTTCTATGAAGCACCAGTTTCTTAGGACCAGAACTAATGGAATGACACTTCACCCGCTCGTCCCTTTCCCCTACTTCATGGCCACTCACGCTGCCCACGGCAGCCATCCTCGTGGCACGCCCGGCCTCGGCGCTGGCCTCCTAGGCGTCCAGCGGCTGGACCACTTGCGAAAGAGCCAGAGCCAGACCAGGCCTTCCTCTCTTTTGGCTTTTTCTAAATGAACTTTTTTTTAAAAAAAGATTTATTTATGCACACAAGAGCTGGGGCACAGGCCAGAGTTGTGTTGGGGGTGGTGGTGGTGAGAGGACTCACCAGAGACAGAGCGGGGAGCAGAACAGGCAGATCCACTGAAACGCACTGCTGAGGGGAGCAGCAGGAGGCAGGAGAGGTCTGCTGCGCCCGGTGGGTCCCCTCCCTGGCCGGGATCGAACTCGCGCTACGGTGGCTGCGGATGCTTCCTAGTGCCATGCTTAACCCCTGGCACCACAGGGAGACCCTCTTTTGACTTTTTCTAGATGGTACCTTTAATGCTCTCTTTTTTCCTTGCATTTTTCTATTTCAGGACTGTCAACAGTCTCGGAGTGTTAAATGGTGCACAACTTTTCTCTCTCAGTAAAGATGAGCTGAGGACCGTTTGCCCTGAAGGGGCGCGAGTGTTTTGCCAAATTACTGTCCAGAAAGCTGCACTAGAGGTACGAGCATCTTGCCTGGGCTTCCTCTGCATTAGTGAGGCGTGTGGGGTGGAAGTGGCTCTGCAGACCGTTTATGGCCTCCTGGCACACAGTTGCATTTGTTTGAGCTTCTGTGATGTGTCACTCGACACCATCACTGACCGTTTGCAAGGAGAGTTGTTATAAATGCTCTCGGAAAATGAAGCTGGAACATGTACATTGAGAGACGGACTGAAAAGCCAAATTATCTTTTTATAGGTGTTTAGTGTTGCTTTAGGAGTCGAATTTGGAAACAATAACGGACCTTCACCTTTCAGAGCATAAACACGCCTTAAGTGTCTGGAACGCTTCTGCCTGGTCTTAGTTGGAGGTTCTAGTATGTTAGGAGTTATAGGTCTTAAAACCCTGACTCTGGCGTCTCTGTTCTGGTTATACATCTGAACAATCAGAGGAAAAACGCTAGGTAGGGACTGTCGAAAGTAGGAAGCCCAGAAGAATGATTACTGAGTCAGCGTATCGGTGTGAAAGCAGGGACTAAGTGTTTTCTAGATTAGATAGTCTTAAACCTCCGCTAGCCTCTCTCCCTAAAGTGGGCAAAGCAAGATGGTAGTTTTCAGTGGTTATATACAGTTTTTGATAGCGTCCATGAAAATTATACTTGGGACCAAATGAAAGAATATAGGCTTTGGTTTGAAATTGCTCCTTAATTATCTCTAGCAGGTGCATCACATAAATTTAACATTAGATAACAGAGTAAAATGGCTTCGTGCATGCACGCCTGTAACTGTTCTGAGTCAAGAGAAATGACCTTCTCCCTGGAAAGTTTTCCTGGACATTGATTGTCATTGTCTATTGACTGTGAATAAGGGTTATGTCTTTTGCTGGCAGTTTTGTTACCATCATGCAGCCTGATTTTATTGAGAAATGCGTACATTGCTTCTTAAGGATGTGATGGAAAGTTCCTTATTCCTAAGAATACCTATTATAGTCACTGACTTTCCCCTCCCCGGTCTGCCTGGTCTGTTTCTCTGGGTGTAAACTGAGGCCGAAGCGGATTACTGGAGGTCCTCCACCTGCTCTGCCTGCCTGCACCCCTCTCCTTCCTCTTGCATCTGCATCAGCGTTCCCCACTTACACTGCCGGAGACTTCCACAGATAATGGAATGAGGACAGCACACAAGCTTGGGAAATGGGGCTTGGAAAGGAGAGTTGGTGGACTGTCAGAGGTTCAGATCCATATGGAGGGGAACTTGTGTCGTTTTAGGGTCTGATTTGAAACCCCCTAAATGTAGATGAGTGTGTTTCTTGACCAGAGGGAGGACTGTTTGGTAAGGGAGCACCCTGCTAGCTTATTGTATGCTTGTCTTCCTCCTCCCAGGGACCCACTTCATTCCTTGTGCATCCCTGATTTAGCTTACCGTGCTCAGGTGACAGTTGTGTGAGTGAATTTGCCTTAAGGCACTTTATAATATAAACAGTATTAAATGTGATGTCGGTGAAGTCCAGAAATGTCAAATTTCCCCCAAGAGATAGTAGAAGAAAAATGCAGGGGCTGTTACCCTGAGCCAGTTCATGATAGGATTTGCAGCCTGCAAACCAGCAACCAGTTTGTTTGAACCATGTGTATTTTTCAGGATAACAGCGGCAGCTCCGAGTTGCAAGAAATCATGCGAAGACGCCAGGAGAAAATCAGTGCTGCTGCCAGTGATTCAGGAGTGGAATCTTTTGATGAGGGAAGCAGTCACTAATTTGTTTGTTTGTTCTCGAACTCCATTATTCTTGGCATCATTCCAACGAGCTTTGTTTTAAGAAGCCATGAAGGGAATATCAGATTCTGAATTCTTGGTATACTTAATTTTTTTGCCATATAGAGACAGTGCAAACCTAAAAGTAAGCAGAGGACTTGCTTTTGGGCCCACTACTTTTGAATATTTTTAAATATGATTTTGTGACCTTGGGCAATATTTTGCATACTCTTCCTGAGAAGGTTTCCTTTATTGGGTTAATTATTTCCTTTCCACCTCAGTGTATAGACAGGCATTTTTGAAAGTGGTGCATTTATTTCTTGCACCAAAACAAAGATCTGGCCCATGACTCAGTATCCAAGTGATTTCAGTTTCGCCTGTGACTGTGGTGTCTGTAATCAGGTGTAGCTTACTTGAGATTTGCCTCTGCTTACTTGGGTTTCCTCTCCGGCATACTCAGTGATCCAAAATCTGCATTTAATTAGAGTTCTTAATGCCAACAGATTTTTAAAAACTAAAACATTTAATGAACTGTATGATACAACAAGGCCTTGAGCATACAACTACAAGCCCACGAGGCGTTCCCAGGCGTTTTACTTGTCATGGCTCTGTTGACCACGGTTCCTTGTAAAGCTTGTATTTTGATTTCGTTTATATTCTGCTTCATATCTATACCATGTTCTTAAATATATGAGAAAGCACAGTGGTAAAGAGGTCATATCCATTGAAAATCTGTCACAGGAAGTCACCTGCTTTGGTGTGTGTTACAGTATTTTGCTTAATGAAAGCCTCAGTTCCGATAGTGATTTAAGTAGTTAAAAGGAAATTGGGGCCATTTTATGTGTTTATCTGTGTCAGGTTTTTCTGGTAATAATAAGAAACACTTAATTTACACATATTTTAATCCTGTGAGAGATTCTAGATAGAGAAAGATGCTTAACCTTCAACAAATGTTATTTTTGGAACACGATTTTTGTCATTAAATGTTATATTATTTCACATATATAAAATAGATGTTATGTAAGAACGGTGTATATTTTAACATAAATCCATTTAGAGAAATTATCTAGATTCATTAATTTTCATAGTGCCTTTTTCACACGAGTCAGCTGAAAAGTCTGCAATAAACAGTATTTGCTGTATGTTACTAATTGGCTGCTTGTCTCACTGACAAAAGGGATTTTGGCGTGTGGACTGGGGACCCGAGCTGGGTGGGATGGGAAAAACAGAGCACCATTTTTGTTAACTGATAGCTGCTTGTGATGTTTGATTTATAGGACATACACAGTCATCATTTAGATGAGCACGGTGTATTTTTTTCATATATATTTGGTCTTTATCCACAGTTCCTGGCTCACAGCTCCCAAAAGTCTTGAGATGTAAGCGTAGAGAGTGTTAAAGGTCTTTGTCTTGTGAATAGGATGACCTTGGACTAGCTCAGACCTGAGGTTTGGGGGTGGGGGCAAGGGCGGTCCATCAGAACTGAGTTCAATTCTCAGAACTGACCCTGTGATTAGAGGTTGGAGCTTTCATTCCTGCCCCCTGACCTCTTGGGAGGAGAGAAGGTCTGAAAGCTGAGTTCATTAGTCTGTTAACAGTGACCTACTCACGCTATATAGTGAATCCTCCATGAAAGTTCAGAAAGAAGGCTTTCGAGAGCTGCTGGGTTGGCGACACATGGGGGTTTGGGGAAAGAATGACGCACATGGAGACGACGTGGAATGTTGGCGCCCTTTTCCCATATATCATTTCGTGCACCTCCTCCACCAGGGCCGTGGATTCACGGCCTTTGTAACTCCTAGATCCGGTGAGTGAACGTCTTTCCTGAGTTCTGTGTGCCGTTCTAGCAAACTAATCAAACCTCAGGAGAGTATTCTAGGACCTGCGGCCAAATGCACGGGCAGTCGTCTAGGCTTCTGCGGAGACCTGGGGCGGAGGAGGGCTGGAAACCTACAGGCTGCAGCCAGCTGGGCAGCACACAGGTGAGTGCCTGAGGCTGAGGCCTGTGTCTGAGGGAGAGGGCTGTCTCGGGAGACTGGGCCCTAACTGTGGTAGGTGGGATCAGAATTGAGTTCAGTTCCCAGGCCTCTTGCTGGGTCTCGGAGTTGCTTGGTGGTGAGGAGGTGTCCTACAACACCACCACTGGAAATTGGCTTGGATCCTAGAAACGCACCCGCGTATTTCTGAGTGTAGAAATGACTCCAGAATGCTTTCTTCAAGGGTGTTTTCTGTCCATCCACCTCTTACTTCATCATCTTTCCTTTTATCACCTAATCACAGTTGGCTATGGTTATTTTAAAAAATCTACACAACACGCTTACTGAGTGCTCCCACATAAATTATAAGATATTTTCAAGGTCCATGAGTTGCATTTTATAGATGAAGAGACTTAGCTTCCTAGGGGCTAATCTTCCCCAAATCACAAGGGATAAGAAGTCTCTCATCTTTTATTTCTCACTCTCTCCCAGCACATTAAACCTGACTTCTGAGGAGTTTGTCAGCTGCCTGGCACTTGAGTTTGAGAGGGCACAATGAAGCTGCTTCTGAGAATGTGGGACACACAAAATAGAACCAGAACCTACTGGGAATCAATTTCTGCTTAAGGACCTGGTATTGCTGTGATGTGATAAAAATGGAGTGAAACAGGAGAGCAAGTCCGGTGTCTCTCTAACTTTTCATTTCCCCGCAGCACATTCTGAGAGGCACCCCTTGAGTACCACCTGCCACAGCCCTGGACCACAAGGGCGAGACTGAGGCGAGATTGAAAAGCGAGAGAATAGCTCAGCAGCCACCTGCCCCGCTCCTGCTGCGTCCCCTCTGCGCTGCCTCTTCTGCACATACTCGAAGGTCCATGGTGCCAGGGGAGCTGGACCAGAGGCCTTGAAGGGAGGACGCTGGACTGCTGATGCTGGTCGCTGAGGGTCTGCTTTGATGTCGCAGGTGATGCTCAGTCGTTTCACTGTGGAGTCCTTTCGTTCATTCCACTGGGGGGTGTATGCCAAGACGTTCTGCATCTCACTGGATTGCAAAGAGTTAAGAGGAGTTAGTGGCTCTCTTCACTTGGGCTGGTTGCATCTGTACTGCCCCAGCAGGACCAGCTAGGCCGCCCCAGCCCTCCTCATCGCTGGCAGCCACAGGTCAAGAAGAATTGGGCGGTGTTGTGTGAACTGCGAGGTTCCCGTACAGGTGCTCACTCTGCAGACATCTGCGCCCTGGACTCGAGCTGGTGCCCTGGACATGACCTCTGTGCCGCCTCAGCTCCGCGGGGTCCGCTTTCTCGGGTTGGATCCCAGTTGATGCGTTGCCATTGAGGGTTTGTCTTCGAGCAGAGTCCGCGTCCTTCTTCCAAGGATTACGGTCCTGCTCTGCCTGCAGGAGGTCTCCTCTGCATTTTGTTTCCTCTCCCCATGAGAGGTGCTGGGTGATAAGATGCGGATGTGAGAGAGTGCTTACAATTCTGCCTTCCATATGTTCCTCTAAGAAATTTATAGGAGAATTTGATACTTATTTTCAAAAATTAAAGGGCCAGGCGCAGCGTTGGGGGTTGGGTGCACAGCTCACCAGGGTAGTCCCGCCTGCTGCTAATGCTGCCCTAGGAGGCTGGGACCTTTGACAGTCACAGTCTCTTCATTAAAGGGGTTTCTGATAAAGACCTATGATGAGAAGACAGCGTTGGCCATGAAATGTTTTCAAGTATTAACTTCAAGAATTGGCTATCCAAAGAGCATCCTAGACGCAGCCTCTGCCATCAGCAACATTTAATCTAGAACCATTCGCCTTGCCTTGTCCCGGAGCGACACCTTTGAGCTCCTGGGGCAAAACTACACCCTCAAACATGCGTGCTTATTCCCCAGAGGCTGTGGTTCTGTACTTGGGGCGTTTTGCTTTTCCCCGGGGGCCTGTCATTCTCGAGGGAGAGGTCTTTGTGGGGTTGGTTAAAGGGCCTCTTGGAATGAACTGGAAGGGGAAGGCAGTCGCCTTCAAGTCACCGCTGTGGCTGTGCCACCTCCTGTTGGGACTTCCCTTACTCATAACAAAAAAACAGAAAATTCACACAAAACCGTGGGTGGCCGCTGTAGGTGACTCTGAAGAAGGGCCGTATTTCCAGCATCCCCGGGGCCCACCCAGGAATGTCACCTGTGCTCACAGCTTCCCACCTTGTTCCTCACACGCTCGAGCTTCCTCTAACTCTTCTGCTGGCTACGCCAAGCCCTGCTCCCGCGCCCCCCGCGGCCTGCTCTCCTTTTTGTTTATTTCTGCTCTCAGAGTTCTGAATTTAGATTTCTGTAGCCGTTGGAATTTTTGTTACCGCTGACATGCTTCCTGAAGAGCATGAGGCCTAGTGCCTTCGGTTCGGAGCGGGGGCAAGGCAGGCAGTGAACCAGAACTCCTGCCAGGTCCAGATGGTCTGGTCCAGGCTGGTCCCGGGGGCTCCTCCCTTCCTGCCCGCAGTCCCCGGGTACCTGGCTCAGTGCCTGCTTTTCTGGGCCAGCCCTGAAGCCGTCACTCCGGCTTCTCCGCTTCAGCCCCTCCTGTGACTCCCCAGATGAAGCGGCTTCCCAGCCATGGACAAGCAGGGCACGACAGAGACACGACACGGTGAGAAATCACCACCGCAGTGCCTGCGCACTTTGTATGGCTGCTGGCTTCTTATTCCGAGCTGGCAGGTGCCGAGGCCTGTCCCCTGCTGGCTCTCCTGAAGGAAAGGGAAGCGGAGCTGCCTCCCCTGTGCTGAGCACGCCCACGCTGCCCCACGTACAGGTGAGGACACTGACGCCCGGAGACCTCACGGGCACACAGTAAGGAGAGTGGAAGTGCTGATGCGATGGCTTAGACTTCCAAGTTCCTGCGGATTTCCCCTTCAGATAGCCCCGGGGAGTGTATAAAAGCAAAGCGGAGAAAGCATTCTTAAAAAGTGAATGTATCTTTTTTGATTGCTGAGTGGCATGCAGAGAAACCAAACAAAAGGTTAAGAAGTCAAAACCAGCAAGCTGACCGTAGATCTGCAACCCACAGTGAAGGAGGGGCAGGCTGGGGACGGAACAGGGAGGGAAGAACACACGAGGGAACGGTGATGTAGTTCAAGGTGATGCGGGAGGACTGCGGGGACTACGGCGATGCAAGGAAGAGACCGTGACCTAAGGCGGCTCCGTTTCTCTCTGAGGCTGCAGGGGGATGCCCGGAGCCTCAGTGTGCAGGCAGGAGGCCCCCGTGGCCGGCCTGTGGCCCCTCCCACAAGGCCTTAGGCCCAGTGAGGCTGTTGGGGAGCACTTCACCCAGGCCACACTTAGGCCCCGAAACGGAGTCCTTGGTCCCACGGTGACTGCACCCACGGACGGGGAGTCGCAGCGGGCGGATCGCCCACCACCCAGCTCTGCTTCGTTAGGGTGAGAATGTCTGTGGCTGCCCTCCCGCCCCAGCCCGTATGCGATGCAGCAGAAGTGACGTAGGGCGTACTAAGTCAGGGCAGACAGGAGGGTCCTGCTGTAGTCTTCCTGGTGACAGCCAGGGACCAGGGACGGCACCTTGCTGGGAGGCTCCCAGACACTGCTCTTTGCACGGTGAGGGCGCCCAGAGCATGGCAAACCCGCACGAGCCAGGCCCATGGCCAGTGTGTGCGCCATCAGGAAAACAGCGCCCGGGTAGGGAATGTGCTTGTTGCTGCCTCTCTGAAACCAATCCGATTAGAGGGCGCCATTTAGCTATTTGGCTAATTCACCTCATTTGTCTTGCAGCAACAGAAAACTCGCCAGGAATGCCCTCCGCCTTAGTGCTGTGAATTTACCAAGTGCCAGTCACCAGCTCCTGCAGCCCGGCCAGCCTTGAGCTGAGAGGCCCCCCGCAGAGCTGTGTGAGGCCACAGCCCTGGGCCCACTGGCGGATGGCGGCTCAGGTGAGGCCCCGCCCTCCTCTCCTGGGGGCTGGGAGCAGCTGGTGCAGCAGCAGCTTCAACAAGGGGTGTGGTGGCACAAACACGCTACCAGCCAGCTGTGGGGGTCACACCTTGTTCATTCCACAGGCGCGCCGCATGCCACCTGAGTTCCACTCCTCCGCTGGTAGGTCTGACTTTGGGCTGAGGGAACAGGGGACTCTTCGACAGCTCAGCGTGCAGGCGCTGTGCTTGAGGCTGACATTGGGTGGCTGAATCAGCGCAGACACCCCCAGGGCTCCAGGCTGGAGCAGCTGGGAGGAAGCGCTTCCCCTCCCCCTCTGAACATGGAGACCGGCTGAGGGGTAAGAGTGGCCTTTGCTGAGTAGCTCGGCGCAGGCCTCCTCCCCTAGAGCACGCACAGACTGGCTGTCTCAGGAGCAGCAGCTGCCTTCAGACCTACTGTGCGCACCATACAGGTCGCCCGCAGCTGCAAACTTCCCCGCGCCGCTTCAGGCTTCTGCAGTGCAGTGCGCGCTGGGAGATGCTGGTGAGGGGCAGTCAGTCCTTGTGCTCTGCGCGGCACAGCTCCTGGGCTCAAAGCCAAGTGGGGGCTGGCAGGGGACCTGCCCCTGGAGGCACTGCCTGTGACACAGGGTCTCCCCCGGCTCCAGGCTGCGCTCGCGCCCCCCCTTCCGCGCCTGGGCTTGTGAGTTGGAGTGTGGGTGGCTATTTATGTATCGCCTGGGAAGCAGAGCCAGATGGGGGCAGCTGCTCTTCTCAGGTGACTCAAGAATTCCTAGATGGGCGCCCATAGGGCTGGGGTCTCGCACATCTTGTTTCCAGCTCCACGAAAACACACCCGTCCCTGTGTCCGCTTCGCAGATGACACAGCCGAGGCCTGTCAGGTGCAGTCCCAGCCCACCCCGCCCGGTCCCATGCGCCACACTGCACCCGCCCAGCCGTGCTGTGCCCAAGTTCCCTGCCGAGGGAGGCCGTGAGTAGTGACTGTGCTTCGTACCTGTAGCCGACTGGCCCTGAACAGCCCCCGGGGCTTCCTGGCGCTTAGACCTGAACAACCGCACTTCCCCTGCTGACGGGGAGCCCCTCCCCATGCGCAGCCAAGGGCCCGGCTTGCCCAGTGTCACCCCACGCCCCGCCCAGTGGCCTCCTGCACATGTGGGCTGTTACCGATGGGAAAGCGCTGTAGGTCTGGGGTTGCCAGAATCCGGGACGCCCATGCAGGCCTCAGAAATGGGAGTGGGTCTCCTGGCGGTCTTACTACAGGGTGCAGCAAAGGGCAACTGGAAACGGGAGGGAACCGGGTTGGAAGAACACTGCTGGAGAAGAACGAGCTGCTTTCCATAGAAAAGTTTATTAAAAGTAGGAACATTTCTCTGACCTCATCAGAGCCCATGTATCCTGGGGAGGAAGCTGGCTTTGCCGTCTCATTTTTGTTTCCTGGGAGCTTCCCGGGGCGGTCACGCAGCACTGGAACCAAGACGGGACCTTTGCCAAGGTCGTCCTTGGCTGCACTGCCTGTGCGGGAAGCAGCTCACGGCCGCACGGCAGGTGTGAGGGTCGGACCCGGGCGAGCGCGGGCAGGTGCTCCTGCGCCTGTGGTGTTTCCGGGACCCAGGCTTCTACCTTTGGTCCCACCATCTGTCTGGAGACAGGGAGAGGGAAGGAGGGAGGGAGGCTAGGGGAGGTGAAAGGTTGCTTATGGGTGATTTTCAGGGGGCGGGGCGGGGGGTTCTGTCCCCTGCTTGCCTTCTGCTCACCAAGGATCGTAGTCCCAGTGAGCTCTGTTCCACTGGCCGCAGCAGTAGGTCTGCTGGGTTTGCCGAGTAGCGTGGAGCCGGGTGGCCTGTGGTGAGCGGGAAGGGAGCTCACTTTAGGGTCAGCAAAACTTGAGAAGGCGGGCTGGAGGTCTCGCCGCCCAGACGGGGCCCAGGGCATGCAGTGAGTGCTTTGTGCAGGGCCGCCGAGTGCAGGGCCGGATGCGTGTGCAGCCTGCGTCCTTCAGTGGGCTGCGCCTGTGGTCTTTACTGTTTGACTGTCGAGGGCGTCTTTCTCGACCCTTCCAGAAACCAATGACCTGTCATCCTCGGCGCGCCCTGGCTCCTTTCCAGTCAGCCCAGCTGACTTCCCGACAGTGACCTCCTAGGAGCAGGTGTGTTTCAGCTGCCCTCCTAACTCCAGCCCCTTCCCGCCTGACGTGCGCTGTGGGGTAAGTGGTTTTCTTCTGTGAGCAGAGACGTACTGTTTTCAGAGTGGGAGCTTACCCCCTCCCTTAGACACAGTGCTGGAGACGAAGCTGTTGGCCCTGTGCCACTGCACTTAAGCAACGATAAACATGAGCGGGAGGCAGCACGCGGTGGGGAGGAGAGGAGCTTGGGGCTGGACAACCTGGTGAGAACCTGCTCCTGCCGCTCATATTCTCTGAGCGCCCCTCTGAGGCACAGAGAAAGGCAAATGCTCTCCGGACAGTGCAGGGCGGGCGGCCTGCCTGCGAGGGGCAGGCTCGGCACCGGGCTGTGCAGCAGGGAGCCCGACCATCTGCGGGGCCGCGGTGGCGCACAGGCCCGCCTGGAGCGCAGCGGCCTGTGCTGGTTACCGAGTAACAAGCACATGCAGAACCGGGTCTTGTTCCGTGAATCAGAGGGAAAGTCAAACGCTGTCGTCCTGAGCGGCAGGTACTTGCGGAAGACACGCACGCATACCTGTGATGAGCGCCCTGTGTGTTCTAGGCACGGTAAGAGGTTAACAAAGGGAAACTGCAGCAGTGTGCTGAACAAAGCTGGGAGTGGGCCCTCTCGCTCCAGAGAGCTCGTGTTTGCGAGCACGGCCGACCCAGGTAACTGAAAGCACAGATGGGGGGAGGTGCCTAACGAGTGGGCAAGGGGGGGGATACTAAGTGAAAATGTTGCCAAAGACTTGACCGTCTGCTCATTTTTCGCAACAACAAAATGGATTTATAACACTTCTGCCACCAGCATGGGGCACCAGGCTGCTTATCCCGGAGCCTGCCGTGTCCCAGTGCGCAGCAGCTCTCACAGGTTGGGCCACGCGTTAGATAAATACCTGCTACACGCATGGCTGAGCACGTGGCTCTCCTTTACTCCTCCTTGGCCGTGTACTGGTTCCAGGCCTTGCTACATCCCTAGCAGTTCTGGCGACACCGGTGGACGACCTCCAGTTTGCTAACATGCCTCTGATGATGCACGTTCCAGAGCTGAACACGACGCCCATGAGTCATCGAGAGACCCAGCGCGATGAGGCCTGTGGTCAGCAGCCAGGGATGCCGAAAACAAACCCTGTTGTTCTGGAAGGTCAGCGCGCAGAGCCCTCACCCCTCTAGCTTCCTGCAGGTGCATATCGGATGGGGCTGAGAAGCAGAGGGGCAGGTCTGCCATGTCTGTGGGGTGTTCTGTTGTGCTGTCAGCCCTGCGGCCAAGGGGGTGTTTTACGTGCCCTGGCCTGTGCCACGGCCAGGGGAAGAGTCTGTGCGCAAGGGGCCCAGCGGCTCGCTGAAGCACCTGACGGCAGACGGTTCCCAGGTGGCCAGGCAGCCCCTTTGCTAGAAAGCAAGGAGGATGTGGCTCTTGGGGATGGAAGGCAGCGTGTCAACGCTTGGCCGCGAGCCAGCCCCGCACAGCTCTCACATGTGCTGCAGACATCTCAGACCCCCATTCAGGCTCCTGGCCTCCATGTGCTGTCACAGCCTTTGCCGGGAGGTAGGGCCAGCTTTAAAAGAGGGAAGAACAAAATCTGACGTTTAAAAACCTTACTAATGTTTCTAATTTTAAACTGGGGTGAGGGGGACAATGTTATCTTTGTAGTGGGGAACTGTAAACCCTGAACTGGACTGTCTAAAACAACACTGCCATCTAGTTCCTTCCCAGTGAAGCAGAACTGTGTGATGATGCGAGGTGATGACTACATCGGTGTCCACTACTAAACTGATGAGGGGACCCGATGGAGCTTCTCGGCTAGCCTGGAGGTCAGCTTTGCAGCCAAGGAGTTTGCTCTCAGCAGCACTCAGAGCCAGACCCTGCCCAGCTGCGAAGGCCCAGCTGTGAGGCCTGCGCAGACGTGCGGGCACAACCAGCCCAGGCAGTGACGGTGCTGGACAGAGCCACGTTTGGGGAGGCGCCCCTCTGATGCTGGGGTGCAGACTATGCTGGGTGGGGTGTCCTTAGGGAGCACGGGTGGCGCATCTGTGGGCGCGTCGTCATATCTGATTCTCCTTGCATCTGGAAAGAACCGGAGCTATTGGTTGGTCACCCTACAGTTTATTGTCCAAACGCAGGTGAGAGAAGGCCCAGGCCAGTGTTCTTCCCACAACAATTTCAGGGCACCAGGGAGCCGAGTGCCGGCCAAGATGACCCCTGGAGGACTGCGCCAGTAAAGTGCTCTAGTGCGACCTTGGTGGAGACTAGACTCTGCGTACTTTGTCTCTCGGGAAAACTGATCTGTACTATTTGATCCCTACCACGCAGGAGCGCGCGAGAAAACCGTGAAGTATTGATGAGGCGCTTTGAGTTTCAGAGGCCGTGGTGGCCCAGCCCGTGCACGTCTGGACATGCCCACGCCCCGGTGCAGCCCAGCCCCCTTCCTGGCCGGCCGCACGCACATCTGTGGCACGTCTGAGGCTGTGGCACGCACCTGCTGCCCGACTGGACCAGGACGTTCCTGAGAGCACAGTGCTGCATTAGCGCAGGGCCGAGAAGGGCGTGAGGGGCGGTGTGAGAGGGCCGGTGGGCAACGGGGAAACGGCGCTGACAGTCCCCAGGAGCCCAAGCTGTCAGGCCGCGGGGCACGGCCGTCCTGGCCGTCTACCCTGCCAGGTGAGACCGAGGCTCGCGCGCCAGGTCGTGCAGAGCCGCCGCCAGGAGACGTGGGGTGCGGGTTGTTCACTTGGCACCTGCCCTGCACTGAGGTTTCCACGGAACGGCTGTCCACTCGCCTGTGTGCCCTGCTTTGTGAAGCCGATCTGCCGAACAGAGGGGACCAGGGGGAGGGGGGGCAGAGCACCCGCCCCCACCCCAGTGCACACGGGAGGGCCCCATGCCGCAGCCAGCTGGGCTCATGGTAACTCGGACGTCTTCTTTTGTCTAGCTGCACCCTCGCCTTGCCCGCTCAGGATATGACATGGCAGCTGGCGGGGTCCTCTTTACGCAGCCGTGTACTGTGATGCAAAACCCGAAGAACAGGCACGTGACCACCCCCAGCCCCCAGGGCAGCCATCCAAGCGTGCAGGGTCCTTTCGAGTGTCGCCGGCTCTCTGGGGGAGGAACGTGCCATTCACAGCCTGGAGTTCGCCAGCAGCAGCTTCCACGTGTGTACAGATCCACAGACGTGAGTGCCGAGACTGCCCGGGCCCCAGCCCTGGCCCGTCCGAGGGGACGGAAGCGCAGGCAGCCCGGGCCCAGGAGGACACACGAGGTTAACGGGAAAACCATCAAGAACCGAACACTGGAGACTCAGTACTTGTTCTACTCTACTGTGAAGCTGACGACAGCTCTGCGCATTTGGAAAGACGTGGTTGAGTGCCAGGTTACAGCCCTTCTCGCCTCCCCTCCCGCTGCAGCCACGCGAGTCCCAGCACTGACGCTGCCGCCTTGTCACAAGTGGCCTTTTTCGTGACGTGAGGTATAATTCAAGACTAACAATGCCTGTTCCTGTCTGGGCTGGGGCTGGGTCAGCCGTGTGGGCCGAAAACAATTCCACTTTCTGATAAGATCACACACACACACACACAAAAGCATTGCACTTAAAAGCAACAATAGTCAACCTGCCCGGACTCGGGGCGCCGCTTCGGGGCGTTCCCTGCCCTCCGCAGCACCTGCCCAGTCTGCTGTTCGCTTGAATTTGGTCCGTGATTAAATGTCCAGAAGACACTGTAGGCTCTTTAAGGCTAAGTCTTCCCGGTGCTTCTGTGAGAGAAATGATCACCACCGTGGCCACGTACTGCAAAGCCGGGGCTCTTTTAGCAAAAGGGCTAGCAGAGCCCCCCAAAACTTGAAGCAAGGGAGGATGGGTGCACGTCGTGCCCTGGGGATGAGAGACAGCCGGTCAGCTCTCCAGAGAACAGAGCCCATAGCAGCCCTCCATGGAGGGAATTATCTGCAGCTCAGCCCACACCCCACTCCGGTGGCTTGTCCCTCCCTGTGCAGTTGCCCCGCTGGGGCCTGAACAGCTTTGCCTAGACCTGCAGGTCTGTCTGTCGCTCTCCATGTGCACCATGGTCAATGCTCGCCCTGCTCTGCTCCCCACACGCCACCGGCCTCTCCCCACGTCTGCTGTCCCCATCCCGGCATACGCAGCCACACTCCACGATGACTACACCTCCAGGCCCAGGGCCTGCCTGAGTGCTCGAGCAGGCGCTCACAGAGT
Organism: Galemys pyrenaicus; assembly: GCA_019455555.1. Taxonomy (NCBI): domain Eukaryota; kingdom Metazoa; phylum Chordata; class Mammalia; order Eulipotyphla; family Talpidae; genus Galemys; species Galemys pyrenaicus. The sequence goes on along the minus strand of JAGFMF010011760.1, from coordinate 3,296,703 downwards.
GGACGCCATCATGGCACTTCTGACGCTGCTGCCGACACTGTTTTCCTCCTTTGAGGTGTCTGCTCCAGCTCTTGTGCGCACCTTGTTACCAGCAAGATGTCCACACACAACTAGAGAAATGCCTCGACGCTGCGGGTGCAGCATCAGCAGAATTTCAGCCTGGTCTCACTCGCCCACCCGGTGCCCGAAGCCCTCGGCCTCCCAGCCCGTCTGCCCGCACGCTCGTGGCCGCGCCCAGGCGGGTGTGGGGACTCACCGCGCGGCCCTGGGCTAGGACTTGCTGACGTTCTCGTAGATGACGTCGCTGATGCAGAACTGCTGCTTCTTCTTCACCCACATCAGCTGCACGCACTGGTGGATGAAGATGTACTGCTCCTGGGCCAAGACAGACGCGTTCAGGGTCAGGTCGGTGTGCACAGCCTGTCACGCTTAACACTACGCGGAACTCAGCACCGTGACCCAATGCCGAAGAAGAGCGTTTTCGTTGTGAGCCCACTCTACAAGCTGCAAGGGTCACGACCTTTTGCATGACAACAGGCATCAGACCATCACTACTCAGTGCTAGAGGCAGGGACTACCCGGTGAATCATGGAGCCGTTCTGGAAGCCCCCTTGGGACACACCCAAAGGCACTCGAGAATACTTAGTAAAGTAAGCCATAACAGAGAGCGTACTCCTCGTCGCCTACACTAAGGACAGACTTTGGACATGGGGAAGCAGTGGAAGAAATGACAGAAAGGTCACCCACATGGCAGAAGAGCGAATGAACAGAACACATCAGTGGTCACCGGCAGGGTTGAGGAAAGTGGGCGGAGGGTCAACTGCAGAACAGAAACAGACGTCGGGCGTGCATGGCGTCGTGCGTTCAGTTGTTCTTACAAGCTGGTGCCGGCGCTTCCGCTGCAAAAGGAAGCCAGACTGCCGTGCAGGTAAACTGAAGGCGGACCGTGAACGGCAGGAAAATGCTTTTGTGGATTCTGGCCCAAGGTTGACGCCTGCTTTAAAATTCCTCCAAATCAGTATAATGAAACTGACGGATAAAATGCCCTGACCACCAGCCCGAAAACTCCTGACGGCAGGGAGTACGTGTTTTTATTCTAAGTACTCAGTGCGCTTAGTTTATTTCAAAAAACATCTACTATAACACAAACCGAGGAAACATGCAAAAAATGGACCAGGTAACCAAAAAAAGTCAATTGAAACAACTGTTTTCCACCTATGACCAACATTCAAGGATGATCGGGGTTCTTGAAGCTCTCGCTTTTATCTGTTAGTGGAAGTATAATAAAGTGGCAATAGGGCCTCCCTGGTGGCGCAGTGGGTCAAGCAACGCACTATGAAGCAAACCGCAGCCACTGCAGCACGAGTTCGAGCCCTGCTGCCGGCCAGGGAGGGGACCCACATGGCGCAGCAGACCTTGCCCGCTGCTCCCCTCAGCAGTGTTTCGGTCAGTGTGCCTGTTCTGCTCACCCCACTCTGGCCTGTACCCCAGCTCTTGTATGCATAAATAAATCAATCTTTAAAAAATAAAGTGGCAATAAATGGTGGTGTGGACACACTTAATAGTAAAAAACTGAGTATCCACTGTCATGCTCTAGGATACGAATAGTTTAAGTAAACAAAGAGGTCTTCATGACGAGACATTATTCAGACTTTACCATGAGAGCTCCAGAGACGCGGGCAATGTGGGGTGACAAAGCAACAGAGTGGGGGGCATGAATGTGGAATCAGCCCACGTGGCTGCACCTGAGGACGGCTCTGTCCAGGCTGGACTCACGCCGAGGCCGGGGTGAGCCCAGTCACAGTGTGGAGAGCAGTCTGGGCAGCGTGGGCCACGGCGCTGTCACGACTGTCTCCTTACTGCCTAGCATTCATGTAAGTACCACCTTTCCACAGAACTTTGACGTGAGAACCGTCAAAGCAAGCACAGGATTCTAAGATCCTTTTGCGTGACTTTATATGAAGCAAACGTTCAATACTTTATTCCTCACTGGTGTCAACCTAACATTTTTCAACTTTTGGGGGAAATACTGCCCTTCGTTTCGTGACGGCATCACAGCAGTGCTGGGCGTTCTGCTGGCAACCGCCCGGACGCTGCTGTGCCATGCACAGAGACACGGCGCCTACCGCCTCAGTCACTAGGCCACAGGAAGACAAGCAAAGATGGACACACTCAGAGTCCCGGGGAGTCCACCTGCTGAGCTGAGCTCTGGCTGCTGCAAACAGACCCCGAGAGGAAAATCAAACAAAACATTTGAAAAAAACAGAACCAAGAGCAGGGGTGCTGTCTACTAACTGACACTGCAAAACACGCCTCCAGATGCTGTCACAGAACGGCCACACATAAGCGCCAGGAACCTGCTCACTGCCCTATACAGCCGTGGAACGGGAGAGCTGGGTATGGGCCGTGCAGGGGCTGCGCCCGGCCTTCCCCTCGCGTCTGGCCACCCACCCTCCTCTCTGACCCCCTGAGCCTACAAGGTGCGTCTGGTCAGGTGAGAAAGGAGACGGAGCGTGTCCAAACAGCCCACGCAGGTTCAGGGACTGGGTTCTGGAGGCCTGGAGACGGGCAGTGTAGCAGAGGACAGGGTCAGACGCCAGCCAAGGGCACAGCCGGTCCAAGGACGCAGGACGGACATGGACATGCACAAGTCGGCTGGAGGATCACTTTGGCTTCTTGAGACCGTGAGAGCCAGAGGATGATGAAGCGGAGAAAGTGTTCTTGGGCCTGCTCTTAATGACCCCCAGTGAGGAGACGGCAACCGGACTGGGGGTCCAGGAGAGGGGGCAGCAAAGCCCTCACATTCAAGACACAGGCTCAACCCCGAAGAGAACAGGACGAAGGTAAATGGACAAGATGTTCCAGTCATAAAACAGACGGAAATGGCCGACGTGAAGGACAGAACCTCCACCAGAGTGCAGTGGGGGAACCCAAGAGCGAAGCCGGAAACAGTTGAGAAAAACAAGTGACTTGTGCCCTCCGCCTCCTGAACTGCCCGAGCTCTCCAGGAGCCTGCGGGAGGAGCTCCTGCTAAGGTGGGAGCAGAAGGCCGGACAGCAGCTGGGGAGAGAAGGCGTTTTCCTGGCTGTGCAGAGAGCTGCCTGGCTGTGAGACCCCCGCACCTGCAGAGAGAGCAGCCTCGGAAGGCGGTTTCAGGGGAGGAGGGTCCTGTCGCTGCTGGGGACACAGCAAGCAGCTATGATCAGAGTCTGCAGAGGTTTAAGTTAAGTCAGTGGTGCAAATAATTCATCAGACTCTAAATACTAAAACCAAGGTGTGGCCCTTTGAAGCTCGGGGGTTCATTCACATAATGGAGAGTTTTAATCACAAATTAGGATGTAAATTTATGGAATCGAAAGCCAAAAATAGGGACCTATTCCTAAAGCACTGTTTAGCGACCAGGCAGTGGGCTTCTCTGGGAAATGAAGACATTTCACAGGAGGGTAACAAGGTGATGTCATGTCCCAAGGCAGAATGAGAAGCAGAAATGGGGTGTGAACAGGCCCAAGGAAGTGAGGAAACAAATGCCAGACTCATGTCCCCCTCACCGATGAGACCACTGAATGCCTACGGACTGCTCTTCCCGAGCCTGCAGCCGCTGCTGTGCTCTGGCAGAGCCTCCGTCCCAGGGGGTGACTGTGAGCAGAAGGGGGAAAGGAGAAACTGTAAGGGCAGCCAGCAGGCGGCAGGACTGCGGCTTTGAGTTACACCGACACCTGGTGGAGCCTGGTGGAAGAGCAGGAGGACCAAGGCCCTCTAATCTCTTAGAGATTAGTAGGAGGCAGCCAGGGGGAGTTGTGGCCACAAGCTCCCGCCCACACACACTCCTCAAGAAAAGATTATTGTTCCCCTGACAGAAGAAGTCCCAAGTGTGGCTGGGCCACTAGGATTACCGCTAGCTGCTGTGCTCTGGGGCTGCACATCCACACCAGGAGGGGTGGGAGGAGGGAGCTGCCTCCAGCTGGGGCAGCTCAAGGCTTGGGGAGAAGGGGAGGAAGCAGGAAACACTGCGAGAGGCTATGGGGATGTGCTGCTTGTGCACTAACCCAGGTTGCTGGTCGAGAGGGGCAGGGAATGGTGAAGTCACAGGTGGCAGGGCGTAAACCCGGCCCATGACCCTCGTCAGAATGAACTGGGGTCTCAGGCCTGTGAGCTTCACACTCTGCTCCTTCCAGCACTGGCTCCCAGCCTTCCCGGGAGAGCGAACCTGCTCCTGCAAACCTACTTCCAGCACTCTCCGCTGGGCCTTCCGAGACACCCAGCTTGATGCGCACCTGTCCTCGAGGCTGCACGGGGCGGCGGCCCCCCAACCTTTCAGAGTAAGGGGTGCAGCTAGCTTGTCCGGGTCTTTCTGTACATAGTGTTTCGGCCACAGAAACATGAGAGCTGCCTGCTGGCTGCTCAGGGTGCATTTGGCAGGAGGCAGAACGAACTGGGGCAGAATCACACGAAGGACAACAGCGACGCGCTTCAAACCATCTGGCCATCCCCCGCCCCCCAGCCCCTGGTGGACTGGCCCGGGTGGGGGGGCTCTTCCCGGCACCCTGTGCAAGGGCTTCGGCCGCTGCAGCTGCTCCTCCCTGCGTCCAAGCAGCCTGGACCCGCGCAGGAGCCGGAACAGCAAAGGCAAACATACTTCGAGAAAACGGTCTGGAAGCCTGACCCAAGCGCCCGGACGGGTTAAAAGCGCTTCCCCTCCCGGTCGCACACCTACCTCTGTCTGCACCATGGACATCCGGTAGGAACGCATTTCCGACACCAGCCCCAAGATGTCCACGAACTCGTGGTCCCGGATGTGCTGCAGGAGCCGGTCCAGGGCGATGAAGGTGCCCGTGCGGCCCACCCCAGCGCTGCGAGAGAGCAGAGACTGCGGTCACCGTACAGGGGGCTTGAAGCCAGCGCACACCACGAGGACAGCAGACCTGCCTCGGTCTCCACCACCTGTGCGCGGGGCCACTGCGCACCCCTTACTGCGCTGCTTAAAAGGTCACGGTCTCGGAACACCCTCGGCTCTCTGGCCTGTGCTCCCTTCTTTGTTTTAGCAATAAAGTATTTTTACCCAGCAAGCGTCCATGTTTTGAGCTGTAACGCTGCTGTTGCCCTTAGACCACAGTAAACTTCACCTTCGTGTACGCTGGGCACCCAAGCAATTGTGTCTCACCTCACGGCTACATTTAACAGGTTGCTGGGTGACCGGAGCAGGCCCAGGGCCTGTCAGCGGCGGCTGTGCTGGACGGAGTCCAGGTCTAACCCTAACCCTTCTGCCTTCTAACACAGGAACTTGCGTGAATTCATTCCTAGTTCTCCTTTTTTTCGACTGAAAATACAAATGAATAATACCTGTCTTACAGGCTACAAGATGTAAGATACCCGTGTTATAGTTAGCCCATGTATGTCATAGAACATCATTAATCATTCTAAAATCATAACCCACCACCCTGTTAACTCAGTCTGCCGGGGGGTTCTGTCCACGGGCTGTTTTCTCCAGGAATCAGCCTGCGGCTAGCGGCCGGCCGGGGCGAGGCTACCTGCAGTGCACGGTCACGGGGCCTTTGCTCTTGGTGGCGTGTTGTCGAACCACGTGGACAAACTGCAGGATGCTTTCTGCAGCGTTGGCAGTGGGCACGCCGTGATCAGGCCAGGAGGTGTAGTTCAGGTGCATCACATCCTGCATCTCATCAGCCTGGAGGAGAGAACCAAAGCAGGCGTTCATCCCGCCGTACGTGGCCTGGGCCTCCACGAAATACACCAAACCCAGGACTCAGGGTGGGGAGAGGGCACACCCTGAGTGCCCTTAAAAGGAAGGACCTTTTAAGCAGAGGTCCCACCCTCTGCTCCTGGTGCTGCGTCGTGCCTGGCACCAAGCAGGCCGCGGAGGTTAGGGGCTGCTGCACAAAGCTTCGAAGCGGAGGCTGCGCAGCCTGCCCCGGCCTGCACCTCGAGCAGAGCCTCAGCAGCTCAGGTTCACCCCGGCCTGCCTCTGAGCAGCGGCGTCGGCAGCCACAGCATGAGACACGATGGCAGCTGCAGTGGGGGCTCCCGGGCTGCCCTCTGCCTGGCTGTACAGTGCTCCCCACGGTCGCTGCAGCTGAGAACAGGGCGTGCCCCTCCTGGTTGCTGCTCTCCGCTGGCAGGAGCGGCCTTGCTGAGCGTGGCGGAGCCGTGTGCGCCTGTGAGGACGCTGGGTCCACCCACCTCCCTGCGGCACCCGTTTAAGCCTGGCCAGAGCTGGACTTAGACCAGACCACAGCCCTGTGTGGCTTCTTTCCTGTCCTGTCCTGTCCCTCTCGTTGCTCACAGCTCTGCAGGAGAACAAAAGTCTTCGAAACCACCGTCCCTGTCTTGAGCTCTGGGCCTGGGGCCTGACCTCAGACAAACCCACTCAGCGCCAGTTTTCTCATCTCTCAAGGGGTCTCCCAACAGCAAGCAGCTAGCTGCGGACTGCACGTGATCATGTTAGCCAGGGGGACACGTGGATGTCACCGTCCCCACAAACGCACCGCTGCCCCAGCTCCGGGCTTGCCGCGCCTCCGGGGCCCCACGGAGAGTGTGTATCTTGCCCGTTTATCGCACTGCAGTTAATGCAGACAGCAAACGCGTTGTTCTCTCTGAACTGAGTTCAGGAAGATTCCGAACCCAGACTCAGAGACCCAGCTCACCCCCATCCCTCAAACTCACTAAGAATCTAGGATGCACCTGGTGGACGGACGGCGCAGCCACCATGTGCAAGAGTCTGGGCGCAGGATGGAAACCCCAAAGGAGTGGCTTGGGGCAGAGTGAAATTGCATAAGATATATGACAGAATTTGTATGAAACAAGTCAGCCCTTCAGTCACCCCGTCCCGTCGGCCCTGAGACCACGTCCAGCTGCGTCCCTGTGACCCAGGCCAGGCGGAAGCGCGGGAGGGTGAAGTTCCATGTGCACGAGGCCCGATTATCCTGTCCGCAAGGACTGAAGGCCGCTCGGCCACCAGAGAATGGGCTTTCCCCAGAGAGGGTCACAATAATGCTCATTTTCCTCGAGCGCTCGGTACAGGCAGCACTTAAGTCTTAGCCTCTGCACCAGCCGGCGACAGAGAGGGCTCAGCACTGGGCCCTCCATGGCTGGCTGGACAGCTCAGCACAGAAAACCACCATTTTGCTGGATTTTTGTCTCTAGTTCTTAGTAAATTCCCAGTTTCGTGGACTGGCAAATAACACACTGTGTCTTGACCTTTTTCCTCTTTTCTTGTCAAGTGAGGAAACTTCGAGCTACTTCTTGGAAATTCTTTCTTTGCCTGATTCCTCATTTACGCTGCACTTGTAACACCTTGTACTCTGCAACTCTCCACAGATGGAGGGAATGAGAGTATGAATGAAAGAGGAAATACAGGAATACTAGCACAATGCATGGCCTCTGCCCATTTCACCACTGCAAGAGGTTGAACTTTAGATTCTGTTTTTCAGAGTCTGTCTAGTGCCCGAACGGGAGACTGGGAGCGGGTGCTCATCGGCACACACGATCCTGTCACGTGGCTGTCAGACAGACGTCATACTCCATAAAACCCAGGGCATACTCAATAAACATATTATAAATAGATGATAAAAGCAACAAGTGAGAGGATCTGAAGTGCCAAAAAGGAAAACAACGACCAGGGCCGGGGGGCGGGAGGCCCGGCGTGAACCTGACCTCTGTCCAGGGGACGCGCGGGAGCGGGGCCTACAACGTGCTCTGCCACTGTTACTTCTAGATGCAAAGTCGGGAGCGATGCGTTCGTCTTTGACTAGCGACTTGCGCTGCTTTCTGCTGAAATGGCCAAGCAGGGAAGGGGCGTTCCCATGGCACGTGCGTGGCCGACGCCCCGGGGTCTGCCGCGGCAGAGTCTGAGCGTCAGAATCGCGCATCGGGGTAGCCCCGCGCCCGCCCACCGGCCTCCGGTGTCACACAGGCTGGCCAGACGGCCAGCGCCAGGCTCACAGGATTCCAGAACAGGGCCCCTGCCTCCTGAACTCCCACCCCCGGCGCCAGAGGCAGCCCCGTGGGGACTGGGATGGGGCGGACCTGGCTCGGGCAGAGGGCAAGGGGCTCCAGCGAGGAAGCTCCCACGGAGCTGAGGCTCGGGGCGTGTTCTCAGGGGCCGGGAGGGGATGGCGTTCTTCAAAGAAAGGCCACGGCACGAGGACCCTGCGCTCTGGACCAGCGGGGACTGTCTAAGTTCTCGTGTCCCAAAAGCCAGGGCTTCCTGCCAGTGCGAGGGACGTGATGTCCTCCTCCGGACACAAGCTCACGTCTGCAGCGGAGGGCTCACGGTGTGTGGGCAAGGCTGGTCTTGCGCCCACCGTCCGGCTCCAGGGCCCTTTTCCGGAAGGAAGCGGGCGGAGCAGCCTGCAGCGCCCCGTGGGCACCCCGGCTGAGGGAGGGGCCTGGGCCCCGACGCCTGCGGTGACTTACGTAGTTGATCCGGAAGTGCCTGCAGGCCCAGTCGTGCTGCTCGGCCTCCGAGACCATCTCCACGGTGATGTCCCCGTACGCCACGGGCTCCTCCGTGAAGGGCCAGTAGTGGTCGCATTTCACCTGAGGGGGCAGCACAGGCTGTCAGGACACGGGCTGGGGAGGAGGGGACGCACGGCCCTCCGGGAGCCGCAGGGCGCGAGGGGCAGGGCCAGGCCTCCGGCCGAGCGCAGCTACCCCCTGACCCGCAGGCCGACGCTCGGCCAGCCCGCGCTTACCCGCCGTTTCTCGTTGCACTGCGTGAGCATGACGATGACCTGCGACCTCTGCTGCAGGACCATCCTCCAGAAGTCGTTTCTGGTTTCAGGCAGTGGCCCCTGGGTGGCGATATACTCCTGCGGCGAGTTGTAGCCCTGAAAGGTCAGAGACGGCGTCGCCCAGGGAACAGTGCCCACGCCCCGGCTGCCCCACCCCGCTGAGCACCGAGGTCACCGAGATGAGCCTGGCGGGGGTCGCGCCGCGGTGTCATGGCCGCGCCTTTGGGCGTCAGTGGCCGTCAGTGCCTGTCAGGGCGACTGGCCTTGGGGCCCGTGTGATTTTAAGCGCCGTTTTCAGAAACGTGTAAAATCACACTCGCGTCTATGCCATCGGCCACGACTTCTACAGATACTTTGTGACTTAGCGGAGTGGCGCTGCATCGTAGCATACGAGCCCCGGGCGTGTGCGCCGCCTACAAGTCCACGTCTGTAGCCACTATCCTAAGCCCACCACTCAAACTCCGAATTCCTTCAGCTGTTTCACAAGCTCGGGTGGACCTCTGAGTTTGGCTGCCAAAACTGACATTTAAACACAAGCAATAGATATGATCGGCCTTTTATTTTCTATTGCTTCAGTTTACCAGTAATTGAAGGAATAGTGGGACTCCCTCAGCAGGCCTTGCCACTGCAGAAGACCCACAACCAAATCGCCCAGTGCCACTAAGGAAGTCCACTCGCTAGTGGCAGTGCCTGCCTCACTGGTCCCTGACAACGAATCTGAGTGTCAGTGCCCTCTGGGCCCTGCTGCCCCAAGTCTTTGCTCTGAGATGAATGTCAAATGCTGGGGGGCTGCGAGGCACAGCCCTGCGGCCGGGTCTACCCCTAGAACTGGGATGCTGCTTCCTCCGCTTCTGTCTTTACTTACAGGGATATAGTTGGCGTTGATGTAGTCTGCCCCTTCCTCTTCGTTCATGGAGACCAGCCTCACTCGGCTGAAGTCATCTGCAAAGGAGAAGAAACTAAGAATGTACACGGATGGCGGGACGGCCTTCACGGACTACACGGAGCAAGCGGAGTCCTTGAGAGAGCAGCCAAGTCTCCTTCAGGCCTTCCTCAAGCTTAGCTCACTGTTGAAACACACATAGACTTCTCCCACCAGTATTTTCTCCTCACCAGCTCACCTGCCCTGGGAGAGCAGCTTCTAGGCTTTTAGGGGGATTGGGCAGAATAGTTATTGGAAGGAAAACATCTAGGAGACGGCATGGAAACGCAGAGCGAAGCCCAAATACATGACTCCCACGTCATGTAGGGAATCCAGAGAACTCACTATCTGCTGGAAACCCAGAGGGCAGGAGATGGCATTGGGCGTTTTGTGAAAGGACGTCAAGTGTGGAAAGTGTGCACAGAGGAGCCTGGACATAAGGGTCACATGAGGATGCCACCGGATGCAGTTACAGCTCTCACCAAGGGCAAGGTTCTTTCCAAAGCTTCTCAGCTTCCCTCGTCCCAATTTTCCACTCTTTCCCAGCTCTCTCCTCCCCCAAGTATAGAGTCGGTCCGCGCCGGAATGCACCTGAACTCAGGCTCTATATCACTGTATCTTCCTTTGTTCTTTACTGCTGCTTTTACTCCAAAATGCTAAGCTAAGGCAGAACTGGCCAGAGCTAAGAAGGGGGAGGCTTTTACACATCTCCCTCCCTTCCCGTTTACCTCCCTCCATTATCAATGAGTTAACTGAGACAGCTGAGAGCAGAAATCATGTCCTCCAAACTCAGCTGAGATGTTCAAGTGTAGAGGGCCCGGTCCCGATCTGCCACAGCTCACTACAAAGCACACGGGGCGCCCCTGCATGCGAGGGCATCTGGTCCGCCCAGGGCAAGGCTGACCGTGAGGGTCCAGACCACAACAAGATCTGGGCCGACACCGGTGAAACTGCCCGTCTGCGCATCAGCCCCTCACCCTCTGAAAGACCTGTGGGACTGGCCCCACCGACAATCTTACATGGGAGTATGTTGGTGTAACGATTTTTGCAGCGGTTCAGCGGGAGGTCTGCAGCGAAGTGTGGGATATCCAGTCCGATCAACTTCAGCTCCTGCAGAGGACAGAGAGCAGACGCGATGTTTCCATACGCGGCGTGGATTGGCTCAAGGGTGCCCCGCATTGCTCTTCTCCCTTCCCGTAGCACTAGCGCCCCCTTGCCACACGACAGGTGTGACTGGAGGCAGTTGTGTGCTCCTCTAAGTGATCCTTCCAGTGTTTAAGCTATGCTGGAAACCCACCTGCCTTCCAGAGAGTCTACGGTTTGTCAAACACACCTGGCGTGCGCGGGCATGCACTTATATGCTGTAGGGACTCGCAAAAGCAACCCTCATCTTGTTAACATGGGTTTCATTACCTGTGAGATAAGATGCAACTTCTCGACACCTCACTAGCAAATATTAATGCAGCGCTCCTGGTGATGATTGGGAAATGCTTCTGTTTCCTTTTTTTTTTTTTTTTTTCTCCTCTCCGTGATACTATAATTTCTTTCTCTTTTGCCATTTGCACTACCAGATCTACAACCCGCCCCGCCAAGCTCCCCATTTCGAGGGCAGACCGGTAAACCGCAGGAAAAGGTCTCAGCTAGGAAAGAAAAACTGTGGAAACAGATTGAGGCTGAGAGTGGGAGCACATATGGAAGCTGACTGGCTGGTGGCACTTTACCTGCATGTGGTCTCCCTGCTGCAGACGCCCTGAGCTGATAAGAGGCGTAACTGGCTGAACACTGTTAACGTAAATCGCCAAAGCAGAATTGCAGTGAAGCAGGAGCCTCATGTCCACACAAAATGCTTTGCAATCTTTTGTAATTTAGCCTGTCACTAAGTGGAAAATCAAATACTATGTTTCCAGTTCAGTGGCATTGCAGTTATTCTTTCCAGCCATAGGGAAACTCCAGAGACTTAAATCTTCATGAAGGCAAAGTACGGGGTAATGGCCTGAAACCAGCATAAATCATTTTTGATTTTTTTGGCCATTTTTGTTCTCATATAATTTACCATTTTTTCCCCTAAGCCACCCAAGCATCCATGGTGGGCTGCAGGATGGTGGGCTGCGGGTGGTCCCACAGAAGGTGCGCCCACACCCTAGGGTGGGCCTTGGCAGGAAATGGGCTTTGCTCACGTGGTGCGTCAAGCACCTGAGATGAGACGCGCCATGTGCCCGGGCGGGGCCCAGCCCTGAGGATGGAGGCACGAGAGCGGGCAGCGCAGCCGCAGCAGAGGCGCCAGAGGGCTCCCCTCCTCCATCTGAGCGTGGCCGTGCCCGCCCGGGCCTGAGGCACCTGCCTCTAGACTCGAGAGGGAATGCATCTCTGCTGTCCTCCGTCGTCAGCAATTCGTCCCGGCGGCCGAGGAGCCGGAGCAGGCCCTGAGCCGCTGCGCCGGCTGTTCTGGAAGCAGAGTACAGGCCCCGCTGTCCAGGCAGCTCCGCGCCATCCCAGCACCCCCGGCCAGACCTGGGCCCACGCGGAGGCCACTGGCTTCTCACAGCTCTGGGGCGCGGAACCCACGAGAAGGTGCTCGCAAGCAGGGCTCGCGCCCAGCCTCCCCTGGTCACGACCGGCGGAGGCTTCACCTGGCCTCTCCTCTTGTGCCCACGGTGGGTGGGGAGGGCAGGCCCTGGGGGTCTCTTGGGTCTCTTCTGAGAGCTCTCAGATCACCGTGGGCCCCATTCTCAAGACCTTGTCTAACTATCACCTGGAAAGGCGCCGTCCCCCAAACTGTCGTGCTGAGGGCTGGGCCTCAGCAAAGCTCCGGGGAGGAGGAGACGGCGCCGGCACACTGCAAGGACAGCCTCAGCCTGCCCGGGGACGCTCCCCCAGGGGGAGCCCGTGCTGCCTCTGAGGGCCCAGGCCAGCGGGGCCGGACAGGAGCCACCGGACAAGGGGAGATGTGCGACAGAAGAGCGTCTGTCCACAGCCAGCGAGGGCCCGGGCCTCCAGGGCCGCACGGCAGGAGAGGCTGTCGCCAGCACGCGGCATCAGCAGAAACGCATCACGTCACAGTGCTGGCGGGAGAGCCCAAGCCGGCAGGGCCAGGGCCCGCGCGCCCACGGGGCCGCCCCGACTCCTCTGGCCACCCACGGTCTAGTGCAGGCCTGGCCGTCCTGTCACTTGCACACGTCCCTCTCATCATAGGGCCTGCTCCCGGCTACGCCCGAGCGACGTGTGGCTCTTCCTGACGGGCTCCGATCACAGTGGCTGGAATGCCACCCTCGTCCAGTGCAGCCTCGTCTGAACTAACACCCTCAGCAATGACCGTGTTTCCAGGTGAGGGCACACGCTCAGGTGGCCCGTGAGCTCCACCACAGTGCAGCCCCCAAGAGTCCCTCCCTGGAGGGGGTGCAGCGGTGCTGGGCATCTGGGGCAGCCTGGGAGATGGGAGGGGAAGGAGTCAGCAGCCTCGTGAGAGCTTGCGGGTCCCAGGCCCCGGAGCACGACTCACAGGCAGCACGTCAGGTACTGGCCAAATGACCTGTGCTTGCGAGCGGAGCCACAGCGAGGCAGCAAGAGGGAGAGCAGAGAAAGCTCAGGTTCAGGCCGGGAAGAGGTGCTGGAGAGGGCTCGAGGGGCTTCAGCAGCGGGACTGAAACGCGAGCGAAAGCCTTTGTCTGCAGGCGCCACCACCAGCACCGAGGTCATCTCTGTGACCTCGTCATGAAGTTGGGAGGGGATGGAGAGGCCCTTCAGCCGTGTCCTGCCCAGCACAGGACGCAAACGGATGCTGCTCCTCTAGGGGGCTCTCGAGCTGCGAGCCCTGAAGTCTGGCTCCTCTACCCCTTCCCACGGGAGCCTTGAGGGACGAGAAGTTGAGCCGAACCCTGAGTCCCAGACACCCTTACGAAAAGGCATCTTTCATCGGAGGGGTGGGCCACTCCTTCCAGCAGATCCAAAGTCAGATGCGGAGTGGAAAAGGAATCTAGGTAGTGAACGCAGATGAGCAGCCCGCACCGCGCCCCGTGTGACCTACAGCGATGTGGGTGACGTACGTAAAGCCAGGCATGACTTTCGATTTGCACGATGTTATAAATGATGTAATTTGTCAACAGGAGACTGATCTTTCAGTGTCAGCTGCAAAACAAAGACAAGCATGCACCGCGGTGACACAGACAGCAAACAGCTGTTCAGGGGCTGGGCTTAGCGAGAGCAGCTGAGGTAGCCATCTGAATCCTTCAGGGCCCCCTGAGAAGCAGAGACCCTCTTTCCCTAAGCCACTCTCAGTGACCAACTCCAGGCAAAACCAAGGGCCGCCATGCCGAAGGTGTGTGCGCTAAAGCCCACAGCGGGAGCAGCGCGCTGCATCTCTAGGAACAGCTGAGGCCACCTGCGCACGCCCACGATGTGGGGTCGGGGCGCAGGGGGCGCGCAGTGCCTGGCAGCAGCCGGTGGCCAAGGGAGGCGGGCTAGCGGCCCGGGCCTGCGTCTAGCACACATAATCTGAGCCTGTGATTTCAGTCTCGCTTCTGGGCAAGAACTCACGTTCTCACCAGAGTACGGGCGCAACGTCAGGACGTGCACCAAATAAATGACATAAACCACCAATAACGTTCCCAAAACAAAGGTAAGTGAAAAAAGTGTTTTGAAAGAGAAACCCTAAACACTTCTCCAAATCACGGCGGGTTCTGTGCCCGTTGCCCAGGCGCCAGTGATCAGGCGCACGGATGACGCATACGCGTAGTTTTGAGATGAGATCTGCCTTTCAGCGAGCTGGCTGGGAAAAGCAGGCTCCCCTCCTGCATGCGGGTGGCCCCGTACGTCAGCCAAGGACCCTAAAGAAACGCCCCAGGAGGAAACGATCCTGCTGCCAGCCAGCCTTTGCACTGAGGGACGTCACCAGCCCTTCCCTGGGTCCCCAGGTCGCCCCCCAGAATTCCGATCTACCAGCGGCCACAGCCGCTCGCCACCTCACTCGCGCGCCAGCCTGTCACATTATCATGACCACAGATGCACCCTGGTCCTGGTCCTGTCACGTGTGTGCATGCGTGTGTGTGCTCGTGCACACACGTGCTGTATGCGTGCATTACTGTCTTGTTCTCCGCGGAACCCCAACCGTCACACCTGCCCCACATTTACCCTGGTGCATCTTAGTAGACCACGGCGGACTCTGGACGAATTCTTTGTTGTGTGGGTCTCTCCCCCCACCCAGTGCAGCAGAACACTGAACTCCCTGCTCCCTACCCGCTAAGTACGCAGGCGGCCTCCTCCCAGGCCACACGCGGCCACAGCCGCCCACACGTTCCCGCGGGACCCTGCCTGGCACTGCCCAGCTGGAAAGCACGTGCTGGATGCGACCTCCCAGTGGACAGCTGGGATCCAGGGCGACGGGCAATCGTGATTTAGTATTCACTAGTGACCAACAGTGGTGAAGACCCCGTTTCAGAGTCCAACTCCTGCTAAAGCCCGGCGGATGCCCCGAGTGTGTGCGCTTCCCCACCGCGTGCGTGCAACCCTCACCTGAGCACGAATCCAGCCTGTGGCCCATGCGATTTTTAATCCTACCTCTCCCCACAGCTGGGAAGCAGCTGACCAGGATGCTCACCGGCGCTCGGGCCCCCGGGCTCCTGTTTGGGGTGATGCCTCCGCCCTTCTCTGATTTAGCCATGCGGCTCCAGCGTGACCTGAACTGTTCCTCCTCCGTGGCCCTGCTCCCCGCAGCCCTGCCCACACCCTCCCGCCCTGCTGCAACTGTCGGCATGGGTCAGACTCCACTGTTCTCCAAGAGACACACGTGGGGAGTCGATGGGCCCTCTGGAAATCGCGGAAACCACAGGACACAGGCTCAGGAGCTGCTGCTGTGCGGTCTTGCTCGCACCCCACACTGCTGAGAGCTCCCTCACCCGTCTGCACGCACCGCGACACGTGGTTTTAGACAACAGAACGTACTTCCAGAAGAGGCCGTATTTGCCAGTTTTCTTGTTTTGCAAACTCTGTGAAACTCTCTTCTCCAATTTCTCCAAGAAAGGAAAACCAAACCCACACAAGCAGGACACCAGTAGTCCTTCCGCTTCTCACAGCCCACCCCAGGCTCCTGGAGGCCCAGCAACAAGAAAGGCCGATTTCACCCCCACCCACCCTTCCTGGGCCCTACGCGGCACGAGAAACACACGGAAAAGCTCTGGACGGGGAACTGTCCCAGGTTTCGGTCCCCCTGCTTGTCTGCACCGCCGATGGACCGTGTCTCTCCTAAACCCACAGGGCCGCTGCCGCCAAGACCTGCACGCCCTCGCCCTAGCTTCGCGCCCTGGCCTAGCAGGCGAGGGCCGAAGCCCATGCTGAGCCATCACGGCAGGCCGCCCTGGCCCAGCCACCGCCCTGCAGCCAGAAGCCACCAAGACGGCTGGGGCACGGGAGTCAGGCCAGTGCCGCCCCCCACGCGCGCCCCGCATGCGGACACACGCACCTCAAACTGAAGGGAGAACTTGTAGTCCGAGTCCTTGGCCATGTCCTTGATGTAGGCGTCAAAGTCATCCAGCTGGATGGGGCTTTGTCAAAAACAAAGACACACACACTGTAATGCCTGTCCACTGGCACGGCCTCTGCTGGACACTGCGCTTCTCAGACCAAACGGCTTTCTCGGAGAAGACCAAGTTTTACTTCTCAGTGGCCAGCTCTCTCTTTTTTTTTTTTAAGAAAATATTTAATTAGTAGAAGAACTAGGGCACAGGCCAGAGTCACAGGAGGTGAGAGGATTCACCAGGGACAGAGTGGAGAGCAGAACAGGCAGATCGACTGATACACACTGCTGAGGGGAGCAGCTACAGGCAGGAGAGGTCTGCTGCGCCCTGTGGGTCCCTCCTGGCCGGGGGTCAGACTTAGGCTGTAGAGGTGATATCAGGGTGACCGAACCCCTAGGCCACCAGGGAGGCCCCTCGCCCTCATTTTTAAAAATAAAGTCACCACTCCCTAGTATCTTGTGATGAAAAATCAGGGCATATGGGTCAAATGTGTGCATGATAGGAGGTCAGCTGAGGTGTGAGTGTCTGGGGAGAGTCCCTCAAGAAAAGGCTGTAAGGCTGTTAGAAATAAAAGAGGGTTAGAAGGGAAATGAGAAGACAGAAGGAGGAAGCTGCAGGCTTGGAGTGAGGTTTGCGTTATTCCCATCTCTAGCTCCACCCCAACTTCTAGACGCATCCTACTTCTCCTTTGTGCCTGGGTCTGGGGAGGATGGAGCCTGTTGGAGTCTCCCCTTTTGATCTCAAGAGCACAAGCCCTCACGGAGCTGCCTACACTTCTACACCTCACTGAGTAACCTGAGCAATAATTCTGGGCAACAAAGTTTTGTTTCGCTCCTGTCATCTGAAGGAACAACTCTGTGTAGGCTGATCTCACCACCCCACAGCGCTTGACAGGTGCCCATGGAAAGCATACTGATTTGAGGCATATTTAGGGAAATACTATTTTATCTATGCATGTCCACAAATTATGTCACCCAAGGATAAACAGAAATAGTCCATGGGCCCCTCTGGTGGCGCAGTGGGTTGAGCGCCGCACTGTGAAGCATCCGTGGCACAGCAACACGAATTCTATCCCTGGCCAGGCAGGGGACCCATATGGCGCAGCAGACCTCTCCTGCCTTGCCCGCTGCTCCCCTCACCAGTGCATTTCAGTCCATCTGCCTGTTCTGCTCCCTGCTCTGTCTCTGGTGAATCCTCTTGCCCCCCCGTGACTCTGGCCTGTACCCCAGCTCTTGTGTGCATAAATAAACAAATCTTTAAAAAAAAACACCTTAGCTGAGTCCTTATATTAATTTGCAAATGTTCTAGTCTAGGTAAGTATAAAGGATATCTCTATTTATAGGAATGTTCTACCCTTCATATGCAGAGTTTTAACTAGAGGCCTGGAGGTAATGTAATTAGGCTTTTGAAGTCAACAGAACTTGAATTTTTATGCCTACACAGTTCAGTAGGGAAGTGAATCCACAGGCTAATTATCCTTTTCTATTCATTATAAAGATTTTTTTGAGACAGCATTTATCAGAGTTTATTACAACACCAAATAGAGTTAAAGGTTTTGCAACTGAATTTATTTGCACAGAATTTTAAAATATAGCAAAGCTTTTTGTGCAAGTTTGATGTATGTAGCATTTTTTTTTTTTTACAGTTTTAGACTAGTAGATGTCCCGCAAGACTGATCTTCCCTAACTCCTTCTTTCTCAGAGTCCATACAGTCAGAATCTTCCTTTTTTCTGATATACTTTCTTATGTACGGATACACCAACACTGACAGCTAAGCTATTAGAATATGTATTTGTCTCTTTCTTAAGCATTCCTTCTACTTGAAGACAAGTACTCTTTCTATATGAATTAAGATCATTTCAAATTAAAAAGATCAAGATGATTCTCACGATACAATCATGACCACAATAACATAATGAACACAATACGATCATTACGTCAAATATTTTCAAATGAAATAGTAAGAAAAACTTACTTAGTCAGTTTCCTCTTCTTTAAACCATTTTTACTCCTGAGAATTAAAGAAAAAAAAAGATTTATCTGGGCAAAAGAATTGATTGACATAGTGATTAAACTTGAAGAGTTTAAATAATTACATCAGATCCCTCAATTTTATTTAATTTTCATTAAACATACCTCAGGTTTGTTTAATTATATCTCCTTAAAAAAAGAAGATAATTTCAGATTCAATTTTTAAGACTCCATTAGATTACAGGAACATACAAGCACTTTCTACTTTGTATTTGGCAGAAACTGAATTCTAGAAATCTACTTTTTGCTATCACTTCTCGGGTTGCTAAAGCATTTCTCAAACAAACAGAACTACCCACTGCCAGAATGCTCCGGGCTCTACAGGCAAGAAGGAAAAAAACTTGGGGAACAAAAGCGAGAACTTTCGATGCGGGTGTGGATGTGTTGGTTTTAGTTAAAAACTAAAATGACCTTTCAAGTGGTTTTGGTGAAAATGTGTATTTGTGCCATCAACATGGGCTCATATTGTGGCTTATGTAATTCTATGGCTTTATTCTTATTCAATGTCTAACTCGCTTTTAGGCTAAGTGAAGAACTGTACTACCTGAGTTTTTTAAAAGGTCTATTTATTTCTGCATATAAGAACTGGGGCATAGGCCAGAGGTGTGCTGGGGTGGGGGGGTGAGAGGAGTCACCAGAGACAGAGTGGGGAGCAGAACAGGCAGATGGACTGAAATCCACTGGAGGGGAGCAGCGGGGGACAGGAGAGGTGAGGTCTACTACGTCCTGTGGGTCCCTCCCTGGACAGGAACGAACTTGCTCTGTAGTGGCTGCCCAGACTTAACCCTTGCACCGCCAGGGAGACCCCACTACCTGTTTGCTATTAAATCCATCACCAGTCTGGACCCCGTCCGCTCCTGCACCCCTCACTCAGCAGCCCTCTGCCCCAGTGTGGCCCGCAGGAGGCACCGGTCAGCAGCTACCCACTGCAGAGCAGGCGCTCTCTGCTACCCTCAGGGTCTGACTTTGATTCAGATGAATCCGCTGGTAGATGTGGTGGTGTGAGGTGCCCCTGGGGAAACGAGACCTATGATTGGGGGGCACACAGTGCAGCTGAGATGCAGGGAAGGGTCACGAAGTCGAGAGGCCTTTCTGGTCCACCTTTTCTGCTCTCAGGTGGTTTTTATCTGTTCTCGCTGCAATAGTTTCGCTCTAATTTTTCCTGCTCTCATCCTCTCCTTGTCCATCCTCTCCTCCAGTCTTGGAATTTACAGGAGAGAGAGACACTCCAGTTTTCACTTTGTTTCTCCCTCATCTCCTCAAAAAAGAAAACGACAAGGGAATCTCAACAAAGCAGCGTCGGAGACGCCAGGAAGCCGGCGCGGCAGCGGGGAGCAGCTTCAGGAGCCCCGCAGGGCTCTGGCTTCGGTGCCTTATGGAAGCAGCATGTCAGCACAGAAAGCGGCTGGGGAAGCTGGGGTCCAGCATGGTTCGGGATTGGGGATGAAATGAGAAGAAAACAAAACCCTTTTCTACTCAGACAGACTTTTAGGGAAACTGGAAGGAAATGCATGTGGGTGGTGACACTGAATAAATTCAGCACTGAAGCATTATGCTGCTACTATTCAGCAGCTGTGTCGAGACCCGATTTGTGGGGGAGACGCATTTTTCCTCTCGCTGTCTTCAGGTGTCGGAGGAACGGTGCGGGGAAGGATGGCTGCGTGCTTGGGGTCGAGACGTGTCTTCATGGCTGGTGCACAACTGTCATCGCTCCACCTAGGCCCTGCCGATTCCTGAAGACCCAAAAGGTCCCTGGCGCTGCAAACTGGGGGACGTGACTGGGCTGAGTCAGCCCACAGCCACTCTGACAGAATTCTCCTCTGCTGTGCTAATCCCCAGACTAACATGAAAGGAGAATTTACTTGCAAACACTAGGTCTGTGCAGGTCACCGTGAACGTGATGGCTGATGATGGGGCCTGGTCTGGATTTTAGTCTAACAGATCTTAATCTGATGCACAGCACCCATCAGGCACTGCACCTGCACTTCCAGCTTTCCGCTATCATCTGTGCTGGGTAAGGTTCGGAGCCTGCCAGGGACTTTGAGAAGTCGACAGTTTCCCGCGCTCTTCAGGGTTTGGCCAGTCTTGCCGCAGTGGCCGGCTGGACTGTTCTGGACAGTAACCTGAGGTGAAGGCACGGGACTCATGATGACAGATAGCAAAGACCCTAGGCGTTCCCCCTTTCCTAAACTCTATTCTTTATGAGCTAAGTGGAAACGACCCCCAGGTTTAAACAGGTCACCTCTCCAAGCAGAACAGGCCCCAGTGCAAGCTGAAAGCTGAGCGCCGCTAGCCAAGGGCCTGGACACACACAGGCGGAGGTTGGGGGCAGCAGGGTGTCGGGGCGTGAGAAGGAAAGGGAGAGCAGGGAGTCCTGGTGGCCTGGCCCACACAGGGGTGCACTGAGAGCAGGAGACACCACCCGAAAGGCAGGGGTCCTGGCCGAGGCAGGCAGGAAGTGCTGCGTGCCGACTCCGAGGCTCCATGGGATCCCCGACCCCCCAAGAGAAGAGTATGAGGGAGCATCGCACACACGCACACACCCCAGGCTCCTGGAGGCTTTACAACGTCCACAGGAACACGCCCTCCAAGACGCTGGGAGCTGGAGAAGAGCCGTCCATTCCTTGGAAAGCTGTGTATCACCATGTGTCAGGAGGGAAACGGCCCTTCTAGGCACGTCCGCCTCAGAATTCGAGGTGATTCTTCTATCAGACTGAAGGGGATACTCTTCACGACTTGAGTATTAAAATGACTCAAGTCAAGAGAACGAGGACTAAAGGGAAGCTTGTTTCAGCGCAAAGGACCGATTTCAGAGGTCTGGCTTCGAAGTCCGGGTCCTCCAGACGGCGCGACGCTCAGACCATCTCCTGAACCTGCCTCCCCGAGGCGCAGCTGGGTGCGAAGACAGACGCCTCTGAAGGGGGGATGCCACCGGCGTCAGCGGATGAAAGCAGGAGAGGATCCCCTGGTTAGCAGACGAAGAGAAAAGCAGCGAGTGTGAGGGATCTGGCTGCGTCTGACACGCAGGGACCATGCCCTGGGCCTCCTCTTTGTCTGGCACAGACCGGGCACAGGGCAGAGATGGCGGCTTGTGCTTGTGTGTTTTCACTGGCTGCTTCGTGTGTGGCTTACACAGAAGGGAAAGAATGCACAGCGTTCTCTGCATCACCTTCTCTTCCCACCGGGAGACCATCCAGAGCTGCCATTTCCTTTGAAAAAGGCTGACAGGATTGCTCTGCTAACTCGGTCTCGTGCTACTGTGTCAGCCCCTGGTGAGTGGGCCTTGAAGACTGTCCAAGAGTGAACATACTAAGGCAGGCATGGAAGTAAGCATGGGCCCAACTGACAGATCTAAAATGAACTGTTTTCAGAGACCGAAGAAGTCAGAATGGAGCAGAGAAACTAGAGTACTGTCGTGTGGCCTTCTCTTCACTGGACTCCTCAGTGAGGACGTTAAGGTAAACTTCTGCTGCACACATCATACTGTCGGAGCACTCCCACGTACACCTGTAAGGGTTAGTAGGTGCTGAAGTAAGAGCTAACATGTATTTTGAAGGTCAAAATGGAATTTATGTTCACCATTCACACCTGAAGAACGTCCCACGCTAAGGACGACGGTAGCATGCTTGGAGCCATCACGCCTGGGTCTGTCACACCTTCACGTCTCCTGATTCCACGACATGCGCATCGGTGCCTCAAAAGTTTTCCTTTGCTCCTCTTTTCAAAGAGTATAAATTCTGGCTTTAACACTCTACATTGCGAGGCAATATTTTTTAAAAATAGTTTTTCCATTGCACTCTGAAGTCCCAAACTCTGCCAGCTGTATTTCTTCTGTCCTCAGGGGAACTGAAGAGCATTTGATCAATTGTATTTTTGAATAAGTCTCCAGGATGCTTTTCCATACCCCCATAGGCTGTTTTTCTCCAGTCTTTGAACTATTTTTATTGCTTTTTCCCCTAAGTCCTTCTCAACATGTCCACATTTCTGGATTTGTCTGTACAAAATTTTATACCTAAACCCCATGGACTAATAGTTAATGACAATAATTGTTTGGTCAGTTTTCTAGGAAGTTGTTCCTTTTTTCCTTACTGCTCAGGAAAAGAAATGGCCCTGGTAGATACTGTGCCTCAGAATTCAAGGTTATTATTTTTTAATAGTAAAGGGACTACTCTTCAAAATTTGAAGATTAAAATGATTCAAATTCAAGAAAATGAGCACTTCAAGGAAACTTTTTTTTTTTCCAGATGAAGAAAAGACTTCAGAGATATGGTTTTGGGACCTGGGTTTTCAGATAGTGTGATGTTAAGATAATCTCCTTAAACCTCCATTTCCTCATCCCTGAAATGGGTCAGCTAATACTTTTCAAAATTGTGGGAACAGTTCCATAAGGTAACTCAGCACAAAGGCATACACCACAGTCTATTCAACACTCACCGAGTTAGCATTATTAATAAAAACACTAAGAACCCAAATACAGAGGGCCTTTGGGTATCTCTACCTTAACGCATTTTTCCACTTTCTAAGAAGCAAGGCGCTCTCTAATGGAAGCAGACAGTAAGGCAAAGGGAGAGCATCATTTACAGAAATGAGAGACCACAGGTTATCTCAAAGAAGCAAATGTCTAGTAAAAAATAGAAGAAAACTTGCTAAGAACATCGCAAGAAGCAAATTTAGTTGAGAAAACATTTCTAGCAATCTTGGTACCTGTAACTGCTTTGATTCATTTCAATAAACGCTTAATCATTTCAGATGATGCCAAACACATAAAATAACCTAAAAGAATATTCTTTTTGTTTAGTTCTTGAAAGCTAACTTTTAAAGACGCTGTTAGGTAAACAGTAAAAAATAGTCACTTACCAAGGATTAATATAAAATGCCAAAAGATAATCAGTCCAAAGACATGAGGGTAGCAGGGTTAAGAAAGCAAAGAGACTCCTACGCCTGTGAGCATTAATAGATAACAGATGCAAAGATGAAAAAGTGGCAAGAGTTAGTAATATAAACTGTGAACAGGTTATCAGTAAATTACCTATGGGGATCAACTAAAATCATAAGCACCTTCATTACAATTAAATATTATTCCATTCTGTGAAATTTAAATGTGAGGACTTAAATGCTATCATATTGGCAAAATCAGTTTTATTCACACATATGCTTATTGTTATCAGATATATTTCTTTCCACTTATTTTGTGTTAGTCTGCTATTAGGTGATTACATTTTGCATTCCGTTAAATGAGGTTCTTAAGTATCTCGTTAGTTATCTCAAGTCTTATTCTTAAATAGTAACCTTCCAACGCTTAATCCTATTTTAAGAAACATATGTGACATCATTTGATAGCTAAAAAGCAGCTTGCATTAGGGACTAGAAAAGGTCCGCTTACATACACCGATTCTGATAAAGACACAGCTTTTGGAATGCATTCTCCTGTAAGATTCCACTGCCAGCTGTGACTTTCTATATTATTTTTAGTTTAATTCATATGATTTCTAAAAGAATAACCCTGAAAACAGAGCTGCATTATAACACTCAGGGATCATTCATTCCAGATAGGTAGTTTATTTTCCACTGCTCAGTCTGTGCTTTTTAGAAAGAAAAATCAACTGAATGGGAACAAAACTACCTCTTTCCACTTCAATGCTAGTTTAGACTACAATCTAAAGCGCCTCGGTTGAATCCAATTTCAGATATTCAAACCGCTTACAAAATAGAACATTCATTAATGAAGATTTAAAAATATCCTGTGGCTGCCTGGATCGTTATTCTGAGAATTGGGGAGGGGGATACTGTCACTTTGTCACGTTAACGATGACAAGTCCCGCTGAGAGATCTATTCCCAGGCAGTCAGAAGACAGATGCTAGTGCTGGCAAAAGTGTCTTTTCCAAGAGCTGTAGAACGTTCTTGATTTTACAGAACATCTCGAAGTGAATTCTCTCTTTCCTCCTTTCTCCCAGACCTGGCCTCCCTCACTGAGTCAACTGTGACCTGTTGTTTCTTTGGTCAGGAGCACATACAAGTCACGGGTTAACGGCGTCATTTCTTAGATGCACCACTTGTGCCTGCTCTGGGCCCGGACCTTTCTTAAGGGCGGACCAGACAAGAGACAGACAGTAGTCCCTGCATCTCGGAAGGGATGTTAATATACTGGCCAATTCTAGTCGTGTTTCTAACTTTTCACCATCTAGGGTTTGGGGTTCTTCTCTCTCGCAGTTGGAGTAATCATCTGTTCATGGCAAAATCCCACTCAGGGTACAACTGAAAAGTGGCCCAACCTAGTGACTTGTTGAAAAGAATCACCTAAATTTCAACTACAGCGAGAGTCCAATGCCCACTCAGAGAAATACAACTTCTATTTTAAATAAAGCCCTTCCTCTCAAGGATTCCATGCAGGACATTTTCTAGTCTCCCATACCAATTCTGTAGCATCACCAGTTTGGGGACATAAAAAAACAACAAAACAAAACAGTATGACTTCTCAAGGATTAATAGGAAATGTGCATACTTAAATATGCTTTACCTGGCCACCTGCAACAAAAGAAAAACCCAACCAAGAGCCTGGAAGCAGTGATGCCTTCACATTCAAGGGATATTCAGCCATGCTGTTGGGTAGTCACTGCAGCATTGAAATGCCAATTCTCAGGTATCACTGGTAGTTATAATGTCAACCACTTGAATCTCCTGGCAATCAATGCTTTTCTAATTCTCAAAATACCTCCTCCTCTTCCAGTTCCTTAGTGCAGGAACATAAAGAAAAGCGAGGCTGTTTTCTCAGGGGATTCGCCTGCATTAGCTGCTTGTGGACATGGGGAGTGAGCGCTGACCGCCGGCTGGACACTGCTCCTCACTGAGCACGGACCGGCTCCCCCGCCACGCGCCCACATGTCAGTGTTTGGTGGAGACCCCCTCAGTGTCCGCAGCTTCAGTGGAACCCCCCTCGATGCTTCCACCCACACATCTCAGTCTGGGGCTGCACTAAGACCTGCCTCGCACTTTAAGACGTCAGGGTTCTATGAAACCAGTGTTTGCTGGTGCATTCTAAAAGAGCAGCTAAGCTTTGAAAGTTCACTGTCAAACTATGAAAGGCTAATCACACGAAACTGTTTATCCCCAAAGACAGGAAAGCGAAGTCCGGAGCACACTCAGCTTTCCCTAGCTACCTGGCGCTTGTTCTCAGGGGAAGATTTTGGAGGAAGCGAACAGTCCAGTACTCACCAGGTGTAGGGAAGCTTGCCGTCCCGCTCTAAGGACGCGAAATTGACAAAAGTTCCAGCTCCACACTCCCTGTGTAAAAGGAACCATAAAATCAAGGTGACCTTGACATATAAGAGTCTTAACTGGCTTATCACAGTAGGACATTAAACAAAAAAAAACCCTATGCAAGTTCCTTGTGTTCCTTTTTTACAAGCCATGCGAAATTTAAAGATAAAACAACTTTTCAAAAGGTTACACACACCCCAAGCAAATCCATCGAAGCCAAAAGGATTCACTTCCTAATCCTTTTGCAACGGGCACTGATGGTTCTAATATAAATCTCTGAATTATTTGGGATATAGTTGTTTTTGTGTGTGTGTGTGTTTTCACAAAGCCTTCAGTGGTGAGGTGTAGACACTCCCGGAGGTGAGCTGAGGGCTTTTCATTGTTAGCAGCCTCATTGTGGGGTTTTCTCTTTCAAACATTTTGGCTTCCTCTATATCATGATGGTGGATTAAGCTGGATTGTTCTCTTCCTCCAAAATCTTTCCCTCATGTGTGATATCCTTATTATTATTTACCACGTGAGATAAGAGTGAAAGAGTGCTTCCTCTGGAAATACATCAGCTTTGCAGCTCAGAGCTCTTAAGATGGTTGCTGACTAATCTCCTAGTAAAAAATTCTGTCAGTGTGTTTTTCCAGAAGCAGAAAAAAAAGGGAACACATTTGTGTGCCTTCTCCACTTTTGTTCTTGCCTGTCACGACCATGAGAACAGCACAGCTCATGCATGTCTTGCTTTCCTCTCTCTGAACTTCATGGTACTTAAAATTAAAGCAGCGATTTTGATGAGCTTAGTACAATGTAGTCCTTATCGGAGTGTTCTAATAGCTTTCTGCTTTTGAAAAGTATATTAACATACTGTTATAAAAATACTGTATTATCAATTATAGCAATTCATTTTCTTATGTCAATTTCCAACATAAGGAATTTAGTTTATCTTTACTTCAAGAGTTCTTAATCTGGGTCCAAGGAAAAAAGTACGTCCTTGTTTGCACAGCCTTAAACTGAAATCTAGCAATTCTGTCCATAACTAAAGTGGGCGACAGACAAGCCATAATAGTTTCACCCCAATGACTGTGAGATTTTCTAATAAGACAGTGCCTTATTAGTCTTCCTGCCGATATTAAAATGCTGTCCATGTGGATCACTGTCATGGTGGTATGAGTTATTAGACACCCTGCCAATTAATATATTAGGTTGAGTTATATAATGGATTGATAAAGAATCATCTGAAATATTTTTAAGATACTTCAGTTGCCGTATTTTACTATAGCTTCTTTTTAATACTAAACATTTTATTTTATGCGCCTAAAAAGAAAGCATCATTCTTGGAAGATCTCTAAGGCTTCATCAGACTACCAGAGAGAATTATGGCACAAGAGATGATTCGGAATCTCTGCTCGACCCCCCAGCTGGCTGAAGCACAACCACTCTAAGTAAGTATCTTGCTGTTTGCACCGCAAACTCCTCCCACAGACCCTCACAAACACGACTGCTCCCGCTCCCACAGCGACGCGGGCTCCCTGCCGTTCCTGTGATGGCCGCTCACCGCGCATGCCTGTGGCTTCAGCAGTGCTGTCAGCTGTGCAGGAACATAGGCCAAGTAGCCTCCTCTTGGTTTTCGTTCTTTCCCTGGCTTCCAGGTTACCACGTTCTCTTGGTTTTCCTTTCACCGCTCTGGACACCTCACTCTCTTTTGCTATTATCTTTTTACTTTTCTCCAGGAATATCTCCTCCAGAGAGCTCTCGGCCAATCCTCACTTCCTGCATTTCATCCAGTCTGTACTGCCATTTTTATGCTAACAGCTCCCTGATGTATCTTAACCCAGACTCTGCCCTCGAACAAAGGGCTCTTCTGGGCCACCTGCCTACGGCACACCGGCATGAGCAGTCATCCGGGACCTCACACCTCCAGACCTCAAGTCTTGACGTTCCCCCAGCACTGAATTCTGGAATCCTTTCTCACGTTGAGGGCAACCTCATCCTTTCTGTCGCTGGCGCCAAAAACCTTGACGTCATCCTATACTTTATCCGCGTCCGTTCCACATGCGATGTGTTAGCAGACTGCTTGGTTTTAAGGAAGGTGTGGAAAATGATCCTCTCTCTGCCACCACTGCTGCTGCTCCAAACGCAACCACGGCCATCTCCTGGCAGGTGACTGGGGCGTCCCCAGGTTGGTGTGCCTGCGTTTGCCCTGGTCTCCTGACAGCCCCTCTTCTACCTTAAGGAAAAGTGACAATGCTAAAATTAAGTTAGATTTTATTAATCTTTACCCCAAACTCTGCACTGGCTGCCCGTTTTACTCAGAGTAAAAGCTGAAGTCCTTATAATAACTTCTGAAGCCCAGTGCAATCTGTAGCCTGTCCTGTTACTCCTCTGCTCAAGCTACACGGTTCCAGCTGTTGTCTGAACACCAAGGCGTGCTCCCACCCCAGGGCCTTTGCGCTGACACTTCCCGCCACTGGGCGGGCTGTTCACCCAGATAATACATGGTTGACTCCCTCATGTTCTTTGAGTTTCCCCAGACTCTTTCAGGGAGATCTTTTGCACCTGCCAGAGCTTTTGTTCTCTCTCCCACGCTACTGTCCTCACTCCGTTCCAGTATGTCTCTCTTCTCTTCTCTTCGGTTAACCTACCATGTGGCGTTTTTAGTTTTATACGTATTGTTTTATCTCCTCGCTAGAAGCAAGCTCCACAAAGGCACTACTCTCCTGTCTTCCACGCTGTCACATCCACGCAGCTGGAGAACCGCCACGCAGCAGAGCCCACTCGTGTGTCTCAGATGAAGTGCCCGTGAGCTGGACAAGCCCGCACAGACTGTAAACTCCTGACCACTGGGAGTGCCATCGGAGAGCTCCGCAGTCCGGCCACGGGAGGCAGCGCCGTTCCCTCCCTCTCCTTCTAAGGGTCACCGATGCCAGCTTCCCAGAAGGCTGATCTTCACATTCAGAACGGATCTCCTCTCTGATTTCATGGTGTCGCCTTCGTAGCTCCCGCAGTTAAGGCCAGGTTCCTCCTTTCTACTTCCCGATGGCCCAGGTCAGTTGGACCCTCAGTACGTCCATGTGCGCACGTCTCCGCTGGGTTCCCAGCGCCAAGTGCACAGCTCAGGTGTCTGACTTCACGCGGAGCCACAAGGTGCCAGCGAAACCCTCTGGACAGATGCGTTTCTCTGTGGGTGTGTGGGTGACCTAAGCCCAAGGATGAGACGGATGTCGGTCGACAGCTGAGCAGCCCAACATCGAACAAATACACATCAGGACCAAGGTTCCCAGGAACACGCAACGAAGCAGCATTTTAAAAAATGAGAACGATGAACAGCTCTGAGCATCCAGGGCCACCGAAAGTCCCTGAAACTATGCTCTGCCAAGAGATGCAGCAGGGGAGCAGGAGAATCACCAAACCATACATCAAAAGTCTTATTATTCCAACTGCCAGAGAAAGAACCCGCTTACCATTCCGAGTAATGGGGCCTTTCAAGGAACCAATATTCCTGATAAAGCAGCTCCAGCATAATTAATGGGGGCAGAGATTTTTCCCTGTTCTTTTCTGTGGCCTCCCTGTCGATACATTCCACGCATTAACCGTAGTGCGTAGGCAGAGCTCATGCTTTTATTCCAAAATACATTTGAAAGTGCGCAGTGGAATGAAAGGCCCCGTGTCCGGGCCACTTTAAGTGGCAGCGCTGACAGGAGACCTGCCTTTGTCCTGTGCTTTACCTCGTCACGGGAACGCGGTCTACGGTCAGAGTTCGAAGCCCACCTAGAGAACACGCAAGCAGAGAGACCACTCGGAAGCCCGCGGGCCCCGCTGACGTTCACGTGCACAGCGCGCACAGGCGGCGGCGGCGCAGGGGCGGCGGCACGTACCGAGCCATCTGCAGGTGCTTCTTCCGCAGGACGATCAGGGTCACGAGCAGCAGTCCGATGAGCAGCGTGCTCAGGAGGGCCAGCACGGAGATGACCACCACGTTAGGGTTCACCTCTGTAACTGAAGAGACGCGCCCGTTACATGGGAACAGACCGTGAGAAACTGCCCTGGAGGCAGGAGGGGTCTGCTGCGCCAGGTGGGGCCCCTCCCCGGCCGGGGATCGAACTCGCGCTGCTGTGCCGCGGATGCTTCACAGTGGGGTGCTTAACCCGCTGCTCCCCTCAGCCGTGTATTTCAGTCGATCTGCCTGTTCTGCTCCCCCCTCTGTCTCTGGTGAATCCTCTCACCCCCCCCCCCACACCTCTGGCCTGTACTCCAGTTCTTGTATGCATAAATAAATCTTTAAAAAAAAAATCTGCCAGCAAATAAGCCAGCATCCATTGCTTTCCCTCTGGTTTTAAGAGCCGTGGACTTACGAGGAGGACAAAATCAAGTGTTTCTCCAGCTGATTCCAGACCTTTCCAGGTCAGCTTTGACTCAGGAAAGGAGCCTGCTAAATTGTGCGACACAGACCTGCAGCCGGGATGCTTCTCCAGAGAGACTATCTACCCTGAACGACACCCGGCCACGGTTCAGGTTCGTTCGAGGCGAAAGAATCTGTAAGTCATACTCATGCGTTATGACTGTTTAGCATTTTCAGAAACAGAGCAGCGGACTCCTAGTTCGTGCCTGTAACTTTAAAGTCGGAAGATGCCACTGGATGTTCTGCTCACGACTAATAGCGTGTACGAAGAAGGCATCAGCAGCAGCGGCTACCTGCTGCGGCCCTCGGCCCGCATCGGAGCAGGCATTCTGGTGATGTGTGAGCAAACGCTGTGAGTTTTCCCATCTGCACAACGCAAGAGCTGAAAGCTGCAGGGCCCTGCAGAACAGGGGTTGTGTCCTTTCCATATACTTTTTTAATTAAAAAAAATACTTATTTATTTACTTACGCATGCAAGAGCTGGGTATAGGCCAGAGGTGCAGGGGGTGAGAGGATTCACCAGACAGAGTGGGAAGCAGAATAGGCAGATCGACCAAACACTCTGCTGAGGGTGCAGCGGGCCAGGCAGGAGAGGTCTGCTGCGCCCTGTGGGTCCACTCCCGGCCAGGGATCAAACTCGCACTGCAGGGGCTGCAGATGCCTCTTGGTGCTGAGACTCTAACCCTTACACCACCAGGAGGCCCCTGTCCATAGACTCGACACCTGGTCATCTAAGGCACTGGCACGAGGCTTGTTCATCACCCCACATGGGTGAGCAGGCGACCGCAGGTGGGAGTCTGTGTCAAAGGTTTTACAAAACACTGAAGTGGGCCAGAGACGAGGAAGATAGCGGCATCGTCCTCTGCCCTGGGCACAACCGGCCAGCACGTGTATCCAGAGGTCCTCGGTGCCTGGACCCCTCGCCCGGGCCCTGGGCAGCGCACTCGGGCAGGAAGAGCATTTAGGCTCAGGGTCAGAGGAGCCTGTTCAAGTCCACTGGACAAGCAGCGGCAGTTTAAGGCCGTTACTTTGTTTGTCTGTCTCGGTCTTATCTCCTCGCTCACAGCTAAGTCTAATGGTGTCATCTGTCTCGCTGGGTGCAGTGTGGACAAGGAGTAATGAACATTGAAGTATTACTTAGAAAAAAAGGTAGAAGGATGCAGGTATCAAAGACAATAATATATTTTTCGGGTTCAATTTTGTCTTCTGAAAAAAAAAAAAAAACAAATATATAAAAAAAAGAGGTCTATTCTAAAAATCACTGACTAGAGTGATGAAATGTAGCCCACGTTACAAAAATGAAAATGAACCCAATAAAGGGAAATGCGATTGCTTAACAGTGCTCATTACAGGGCTGCCCAGGGGGTCTCAGGCTGCAGAATTAGGGTTCTCTACAAAGGGCCAAGTAAAAGATGTAATTCAGAAAAAGCGCAAGGAAACATTATTCTAGAACTTTCGTAACAAGGTAATCCCTAGGGAAAGGGAAAGGGGGCTTCCAGGCTTCCTGCCCCCTTGCTCCCCAGGGAGGGGTGGAGCTGGGCAGGGGGAGGAAGCCGGAGGGCACTGGAGAAGGGAGGAGAAGGATGAAGACGACCTGGAGGAGGCACAAGAGCAGGGAGACGTGTGAAGATGCTGCACTTCCTCCTGGCCTTGGGCCGTGCCAGGACTTGGGGGACATGGAAGGAGACACTTGAAAGACACGGGCGTGGCTGAGAGACCTGTGGGGAGGCTGGCAGTGGCAGCCTTTTCCTTGCTTCGGGTGTTTTCTCTTTTCCTTCCAGACTTGAGTGGCTCCTTGTGCCCCTCTCTTACGGGTCCCACCCAGAAGGCACATTAGACCTGGGGGCTCACGGGGTGCGACACTGGGCCAGGGCTGTTGGCTGGGCGTTTGCCCACGAGCGGACAGGTGACTTCGGGTGTTTTAGGTGGACTCTGTGTTCCTTCTCGTCTTGTTACTGCACACTCAGTATACAAAAGCTACGTTCTACTGAAGGTCTTAGGCACTAGCGGATGTTCTGTCTCGATGCGGTGGCTGCCAGAGCCAATTAGAGCAGGCAGGACGGAAGGCCCCGGATGCATCTCCTGCTGCCTGCTAACACTCTCACTTCTAACTTTCCCACTCATACTTTCTACTTGACAGGAATCTCCTTACTGGACCCAGTAGTGTAGTGTTGTCATGAACTCATCAAGCACAGCTAAGACTGAATCGACAAGATGGATGAACCTGAGTTGAATCGGGTACCAGGGCAGCCACTAAAGAGGATGATAGGGATGAAGGTGATAACAACTAGCATTGATATAGAATGTTCTAGTTCTAGGGCTTTGTGTCTTCTAAGTTTCAAAAACAATTCAGCAAGGTATGTATTATTCCAATTTTATAGATGAAAAAACAAAGGTTCAGAGAGTCAGAATCTTTCCCTGAGACACAGCTGGTAAC
The DNA here is from genome assembly GCA_019455555.1 of Galemys pyrenaicus. Lineage (NCBI taxonomy): Eukaryota > Metazoa > Chordata > Mammalia > Eulipotyphla > Talpidae > Galemys > Galemys pyrenaicus. The sequence goes on along the minus strand of JAGFMF010011760.1, from coordinate 3,264,412 downwards.
AGCAGTTTGGGATTAAAATTGAGAACTTTGAGACCAAAGCTTGCAGTTGTTACGTAAAAAAGGTTGGAAAGACAGAACTCCCAAAGACATCAGGCTCCACAGAGCATGTCATTACCCATTGTTGAGACGGCTATGAAGGTGGGGACACTGGGGCTGTCGTGGCTGAAGCTGGTGACGCTGCAGTTGTAGGTGGTGGCTGGAAGCAGGCTGGAGACGGTCACGACATGAGAAGAAACAGAGACGGGTTCCTGGAGAGGCAGGAAACAAGATAAACGTTACGTTACCTTCATCTGTTTTGTTTTCTAGATTATTTTCATGAGTCGAGCAGCTCATACATGAACAGAGTAAAATATTTCAAATACGTGAAACGGTAGCCATGAAAAATAAATTCCTATCTGTCCCTGTCCCTATTTGCCCAATTGTTGTGTATGGAAGTCATCCCTTTGTACAGGTATTTTTTCTTTACATATTTTATGGATACATAAACAGATGTAGCTAAAAAATACTCTAAGACAATGTAGGTTATGCATCATTCTGCTCATTTCTTTTACCTTAGTTATCAGTGTATTTTGTTGTTCTTTCCCATAGTGGCACCAGTTTTGTTTGTTTTTTAAGGCTATGCAGAAATCCACTGAAGGGACTAACTTTATTTACATAGCCAATTCTCTACTGGTAAATGATTAAAGGTTCTTTTTTTTTTTCCTTAATACAAAATGCTACAGTGAATGTGATTTCATAAATTTGGAAACATAGGTATATGCACACTCCATATGTATGTATCTCACCTTCATGCATAAAACCTGTGTGTGCATGAACATGTATGAATATAGTGTGTGCACACAAGTGCATATCCACACACACAGCAGTTGGCTTGCTGGGTCAAAATGCTATGTATTTGTTAATTTTGAAAACTATTGACAAACTGTCCTCCCTAGACACTTTCCAACTTAACTCTACTATCAGTGTGACAATGCCTTTTCCCTACATGCCTTCCAACACGGTATAGCTGCAGACTCCTAGAGCTATTCCAGCCTGATTAGTGAAAACTGTACCTCACTGAGTTTTACTGCATTTCTGTCATGATGAAAGTTGTCATGTCATGGAAGTTCATAATCTTTTCATATGATTAGAAGTCTTTTGTGTTTATTTTCTATGAAATACTTGTTTTGGGCATTGGTCTTTCTCTTTTTCATTTGTAGCAGCTCTTTATATATTAAGGATTGCAGTGTCAGCTTTTAGGTAGTGTCCAACAATGACACAGTGAATGTATTATGGAAAACATTTGCTATTATCCTCTGACTAGAAAACTAGACTGGAATAGTCAGGTCATTACGTAGTTCTATTTTTCAGTTTTTTGAGGAATCTCCAAAATGGTTTTCATAATCACTAGACTAATTTACACTTATCAACAGTGTGCAAGGGTTCCTTTTTCTCCATATCCTCACTTGTTTCTTGTTTCTTTTTTTAGTAAAGCTTGCTCCATGATTTATTTTTAATTTTAATTGAGATAACATTGCATTATAATAGTGTTTACCATTGAGACTCAAACTGTATGAACTACATTAAGTTCATTATTGCAAGTCCAGATATAGGCAATTCTCATAGGTATAACCTGATATATTCTTGTGGTTTCTATTTGCATTTTCCTACTATTAAGTGACAATGGCTATTTTTTCATATGCCTATTGACTATCTTTATGTACAAAGAATATGAAACTACAAATTGGAAAAAATACATGTACACCTTGTGTTCACTGCAGCACTGTTTACCACAGTCAAGACATGGAAACAACCTAAATGGCAATGACAAAGAGTTGTGGATTAAAAATATGTGACACATGCACACACACGCACTTACACACACAATGGAATACTATTAAGTTATAAAAAAGCTAAAGCCTTGCCAATTGTGACAACACAGATGGACCTTGAGGAGATTATGCTAAGCAAAAATAGGAGAGAGGTAAATAAGGGATGGTTCATTTATAAGTGGAATATAAGAAATAAAGCAAACAAGAAAATCCAAACAAAAACCCTGGAATTCAGACACATTTGTTTCCTGAGGGAAAGGCGGGTAGGGTGGGAGGAATGGGTGGAGGGGGTTGAATGATGGTGGCTGGTTATTAGCACTCTGGTGGTGGTGTGATGTGGTAATACATTTGAAGAGGTGTGAAGTAGGGCTTGTAAAACTTACTCAGTGGTAAACCCATGGCGCCTCAATAAAAAAATCAAACACAGTTAAAAGTAGAACCTACTCTTGAGCAGGACCAGCTGGTAATTTGGTGGGCCATGGCTATGGTCGGGTGAGTGAGACGTGCTCCTTAACGATGAGTCCCTTCCACGATCTTTCCAAAACCGGGGTCTGAAGCACCCTGCCTAAACAGATGGGCAGCGCCAGGGCTTATTTCCACCCCCACCTCTCACTCTCCTATAAAAGAATGAGTCTTAGGGAAGACTTTTGCTAACAGAACTAGCTCTTGTGAGAAGCTGTCTAATCGGTGTTTTCTTAAAAGAAGAAAGCACCGCAGTGGCAGAGAATAAAATCTGCCACTGGCAAAGCAGTTATTTTCAAAAGGAGTCTTAGAAAAAAGATCCAGCTGTTCAGTACTGATCAAAGAAGAGATTAAATTTATAGGGGGACATTCAGAAGGGACCAGAATCAAAGCAAATGACCTTGACACGCAGAATGAAGAGATCTGCGCTCCCAGCAGTCTCTTTTCTTCTCAATCTTATGAATTTCATTAAATAAAAAGCACCCACTATTCACGCTCACAGCATCAATCTCTGCACCGTGTTTTGGGACATAGCTCACCAACTTGCCCTCTTCCTTCTGTGTCTGGCTGTGAATTGTTGTTGTTGTTCTGGTGCCTTTGCTTCTCCTGCGGACCTGACCTAGGGAACAGCTCCGTCTTCACCCTGCCCTCCATTTGTGATTCTAAAGCCTGAAACACTCCCTTCTCTTCAGTCCTCCTTACTAATTAGACATGGACCCTCCTTTTATGTTCACTCAGTAACATAGGTCTCTTGTGGTTTTCTCTTATGCTCTCATTCTTTCCATGCTCTCACAACATTTACAATTAAGTGAAAAAGCTTTTGGAAGGCAAATATTCATTGCACCATTTGTGTTCTATACAAAGCCTGCCGTTTAACAGGCCATCAGTTCGCATTTGTTAAACTGTACTTTACATGGCCGGGTCTTCATCCCCTTGATCATTCTAACGACCCATAGGAAAATCAACCACTGCAATTCTTCAGTATGTCCTGGGATGAATAAGGGTTGGGGACAAAAGAGAAATAGGAAAGATAAAAATAAACCTTGTGATTTGGCAAACAGGTTCTTGGCACATCTTTGGGACTTGACCTACGCATCGGGTTCCTTTCTACCACCAGAACACACGAGAACAAATGAACAGTTTTCATTTTCTGCAGGTCACAGAAACAGAAGATTTTTGTCTTGCTCAGATAATTAGCCTTAATCAAAAGTGACTCAGAATGGAAAATCAAAGTGTACAGCACCTGGAGTTTTGTTTCTTGGCTGGAACCAACTTGCTGACAGATGACTTCGAAGAAATCAGCCACCCCCTCTTCCACCCACAGCAAAGTCACTGAAGTCTGGGTTTTATTTACTGCAAAAAGGGATTTTGGAGGAGCTGGTTCTGAGGAAAAGAAGAAAAAAAAAGAAAGGTTTACAAATTTAAGCATAGTCTTTCGCTTGTCAGGAGGATAAAATGGGCTAACATTCCAAATACAGGTAAGAAGCACCACGACAATTTTACATTGCTTTTGAAGTACATCCCTGTATAAAAACAGTCACCTAACTTGACATGCAGGAGAGTCTGCCCTCTCCCCCTTCCACTTCATACTTCTCTTTTGGGAACACTTCTGCTTTTTAGTTTGGCATTACTATAGACAGCATCTATTAATAGCTTCTGTGTCATGTGCAGTGGAGTAGCCTTGCCCTGGTGATAAAGAACTTTCTGGATGGGGAAGGAGCATCCTGCAGAGAAGCAGGAGGGCAGCACAGATTCAGCGGAACGCTGTGCCCCTGCCGGTGTGCAGAGCTGCAGCATGAGCCAGCAACCTGCCTTCCCAGGGGGCTCTGTGGGTGGCGCATCTGGGGAGCAGCTTCTTGAAGCTGTAGCCTAAATTCAGGAGGGTCACGCTGAAGAGATAATTGTTTAAGAAAATGACTGATGACAGGAGATTGGATGACTGAAAAAATGTCAAAGGACTGATCCATCTCATTAAGGACTGATCCATCTCATTCTTTTGACGCTGCATCTTGATCAATAAATTAATCCCTAGTTAAGTAAATGATGCCGTCCGGGCCGCCTCGGTTCTTTTCCAGCCATCGAGTCTGGCCTGCTTGGCCTTTGCCCTCACCCTCACCCTCGCCCTGCCTGTCCCCTATCCTAGGTACTGGTCTGCTGTGTGCTCCCTTCTCCCAGAATCTCTCCTCATCTCCTCCTGCAGGCACTGCCCCTCTCGAGAGTTCCTCCAGGACCTCCTGAGCGGTGTCTGGACCCAAGTGCTTCTGTGGCTCCCCCGCTGCCCCCAGCTGGCCAGCCTCCGGGCCTTGCCCTTGGTCTTCCCGTGACCATGTTCTCTGCTCCCCCGAGTGACCTGACTATTTGCCTGTCTCCGTCTGCAGACTACTGATGGTTTCAGACGGGTGTATTTTTTTTCCCTCACTTTATCAGGGAGAAATTTCACTTTGCTTCCAAAGGAAACAAGTCGTTACAGCACTTCACAAGAGGAGGTGTCACGGGGCGGAGAGGGCCTTGTAACTCTTACCACTGGGCCACACCTGTGACCGGGAATGCACGTTGGCGCTGCAGTGAGCAGCACAGTCACTGCTGGCCATGTGTGGCCGCTGCAAGCCTGAGACATGGTCAGGTCATCAGGAGAAGCACTGCAGGTGTGCGATACAGCAGGTGTGCGATATAGGCAGATGTACGATACAGACAGGCATATGATACAGGCAGGTGTATGATACAGGCAGGTGTACAATACAGGCAGCTGTACGATACAGACAGGTATGATATAGGCAGAGGTATGATACAGGTAGGTGTATGATACAGGCAGGTGTATGATACAACAGGTGTATGATATGGCAGGTATATGATCTGGCAGGTGTTTGATACTGCAGGTGTTTGATACTGCAGGTGTGCGATACAGGCAGGTGTACAATACAGTCAGGTGTATGATACAGGCAGGTGTATGATACAGACCCACTTGGGAGGACAGACTGTACGGAACAAGAATGAAAGCATCCCATCAGCAACAGCAATCCTTTATGCTGGCTAGGTGTCTGAATACACTTTGGCTCTATTTGGTTAAATGAAGTCCATTAGGCTCGATTGCACTCATTTCTTTTTTTCCTACTCAGTAATGTGCCTACTAGAACATTTGTAACAACCAATGGAGCTCTCCTGGCGTCTCCCCTGGACACCACCGCTTTGCGCTTCCTTCCTGTTTGCCAGAGCAGAAATCTCCAGGTTCTTGGCAGAGGGGCTGCAGTGGCCCCTCTGTACTGCTTGTCTGCTCTTGGGAGGAGGCAAGGTCAGCTCAGCTCCGTGGCTAGAAGGTGTAGGTGAGTCACGTTTCCTATGTCGGGTCCAGAACAGTGAGTACTGTTTAGGCAGTTTTATGTGGTCGGGGATACAGTGATGCAGACTTGACTGGCTTCTACCTCTGTTCAGGACTGAACTGTGTCTCCATAAATTTGTACGTAAAATAGTGAGTCCGCCACGACCTCAGAGTGGGGCTGTCCTTGGAGATAGGCCCTTCAAGAGGTGATAAGAGTTAAAATGAGGCTCTGAGCCATGCTCTGCTCTGAGCAGCATCCTCACAGAAGGAGGGAATTTGGGCACAGTCACCCCGGAGAGGCGGGGACAGAAACAGACTATGTAAGGACAGCGTCGGAAGGGGCACCTGAAGCTAGAGAGGGCGCCGCAGGAGAAACTCAGCCTGCCAACACCTCGATGCTGGTCTGCGGACCCGAGGAGAGCGCTGCCGCTGGCGGAGTCATCCAGTCTCCGTGCTCTGTGAGGCAGCCCCAGCCAACTAGGGCGGGCAAAGTAGCACAGCCGAGCTCATGGGCCACAGGTAGGACGAGCTCGTAACGCCACGAACAGTGGAACATCATGCCCATGGTGTGAAGAGTCAGGGGACCCTGGTTATGGGACACCTCGTCACTTCCTGTCCTTCTGAGGGACATTTTATTTTTGTTTGTTTTGCCATTGTAGAGCCTTTTATTTTCCTAAATGACAATTTAAGTCTTCAAAATCCCTCTGCAGTGTAATATCAGATTTCCTTTTTATCAAAATGATTTCAGAGTCTATGATATGTGAGTTTAACCTATGGCCGTGATAAAGGAAACACACCTCTCTCATCAAACAAGGATAGATACGGGTTTACTTTTAAGCACTCCTGAAAGCTTTCCAACATCGCTGTGCTATAATCAACTATTTGGCCCCTTCGCTTTCACACTTCCTGTGTCCTTCCTTGAGCTGGGAATCCAACCTGACTTTATACAGAAATCAAGTATGAGGCAGACAGCGTGGGCAAGGTGAGAAGCTGTAAAACTCTCTCTAACATGTAATTTAGATGGGATTATGAGCAGCTCAAGCTGTTACCCAGGATCTCCTGGGAGGGAAGGTGACCTTGGGTGAAATATGAAGTAACGTCTGATTCTTATTCTCCAATCTGGCAGCAAATCTCTTCCTAGGGAATCCCAAGGGGAGGCAGGTGTAACAGTCTGACAGTTGAACAGAATGTAATAATATCTAAAAATCCATCTTTCTCTGTTGTTACCTCACTTCTTATTTTAATGTGACCTGTAGCAGTTGTCGATAGAATGATATTAATGAGGCCAACATTATCTCCACAAGGGTCAAATACTTCCATTCTGCTTTTATTTTCTACCTCTAAAGCTGACCCATCATTTCACAGATGTGTGACACTGTTGAGAAGTTTTAACAGAACATTCTGTTAAAAGTGCTCAACATGGCAACACCTATTTGCAGTGCTCACCTCACCGATGATCATTTTCTAGCATTCTCTTCACGCACAAAGGATGGTCTTTCCAATCTACGCTAGAGTAAATCTTCCAAATCAATTTTAATTTCCCTCAAGTCAGGCAAGTCCACCTTACACAGCATGAGCTCATCCTCCGTTTGGCCAAAGGAAGCACCTCTAATCTAAGCAGTGTGCGCTGTATAAACTACGTGCAGCTTGGCCAAAGGAACATCTGTCAAACAAAGCACCACGTGAAAGCAGAGAGGTAGAGAAACTCCTCGGGGTCAGATTTACGCTGTTAGACCTGTTCTCTTGCTCACTTTAGGAGCCTCATTCCCAAACTGCCTTTAGTAAGTAAAGAGCATACTTAGCAACAAAGGAAAATATAGAAAACATTCAGGCACATATTTAGCATTTAATTTTAATTAAGCTCCTTTCATAACACTATCTCAAAAAAATTAGAAATACCTGTCATTTTTAGTATATTTAATGAAGTTCTTTAGGGTTTAATGACTGCAAATTCAGTGGCCCTTCTGTGAACGGCTGAGTCCATTTATGGTTTTACCAGCTCAAGTAAATTCTAACGATAGATTTTCAGAGAGAATGCTCATTTATCAGTGCTTACTTTCAAAATAAAACAAAATATTTGACTTCCCCCTTTTATGGTTCCAGGAATAAGTATTTTTACTTAATATCTTTTATTCACTAGAAGTTATATACTGCACAATTCTTAGCAAACATCATGACTTGTTGTATTAACCTCTTCTCCGAGTTTAGGTGCGGGTAGATCCTCATACTTGAAAAATTAAGGACCCTTAGTTCAGGCCCTGTTTTCATAGACGAGGCAGCTGAAATGTCAAGGTCCGAGCCACCTGGCTACAGTCATTACTCTGCCTGAGAGAACAAGCACCGGGCTCACCCGACATAAGGGTCCTTCCTAGGCCCAGTGACCACCTGAAGTGGGTGCCTCGCCTGCCGTTGTTGCCCGGCTGGGACTGAGGCCTCCTGCAAACTTTCTTTGTGCAGAGACCGATTTCCCTGAGGGAGCACTTGCCCGTATACTTCTGCCTGTGCAACACCACAGTCTTCCTGATCCTTCTAGCATACTGGAGAAAAACCTGCAAATCACACCCTGGTGGCCAGAAGACTTATCACAAAGATCTACAAAGAGCTGATCAGACTAAACAAATCCAGTCAAAAAATGGGCAAAAGAGCTAAAAAGACATTTCTCCAGAGAGGAAATGCAAATGGCCAACGGGCCTATGAAAAAATGTTCCACATCTCTTGTACTCAGAGAAATGCAAATCAAAACCACTTGGAGAAATGCTTTTAAGGAAGTGCCCATGGTGCAGACAGCTGGCGGACTGCAGTGAAACGCAGAAGCCCACAAGGAGAGACGGGAGAGTCATGTGCTGAGGCACGGGGTCAGTTAGTGCCAGGCTGAGCGACAGAAGCGTGACAAGCCAGACAGCCAAAGCAGAAGGCCAAGCTGGTGAGGGGGAGCTTGGGGCGCGGGCCCATTCAAGAAGAGTGACACAGCAACAGACGTCAACAGGACACACCGCCTGCAAGCTCCCAAGCGCCCTCCCTCGCTCGCATGCCCAGACAGACGACCATTCATGGATTCAGTCCCACTTCCCCGTCCACAGCCGCCCCCTGCGCTGGCTCCCCACGCCCCTTCTCCTCCAGTCAAACCACCAGTGTCCCAAGTCTCCACTCTAATTATGCTGCAGCACCAATTTCCCTGCTGTCGTCATTCTGAGCAGCAGCCTGTTGACATGCACCCACTTGAAGAGAAAAACAAATGCCAAGCAGACACAGCCACGTTCTCGAATCCTGCTCGTGTTCTCTGCCCAATCTAGAACACTACTCCAAGTTCTGTTTTTCTCCCTCTCCAGTTTTTCACTTTCAAACGCCTTTAACTTCCTTCCCAACACTCCACCGAACTCTCCAGACCTCCAGGGGCTTCTGGTTGCCAAGAGCCTCGGCTCGCCCTCCTTCCCTCGACTTACCAGCGGGCTCGAGCAGTGCGCCTGCTCCTCAGGGCCCGTCTGCTCGCTCTCGGGAGTCACAGTGCCCTGTGCGGCCGCTTCCTTCACCCGCCGTGTCCTTGGAAGCTCTGCTGCTTCCTTCTCACCACTTCCACTTCTTAGGGTGCCTCTGGGCGAGTCCCTGGATAGTCCTTTTTCTTTATTTCCTGATATCTCACCACGCCTGTTTTCCAAGCACTATCCCATTTCCAGTCTCAAGTCTCTGCATATCCCACGCTGCCCTATCTGGACGGTTACTCGGTATCTGTTCTTCAAAGCTCACTAGGCACCTTCAGACGCTGGTAGAGCTAAACTTGAACTTCTGATCCTCTCCCCGAACCTGCCTCCCCATAATCGGCCTCAACCCAACACACAGCACGTCAGCCCTTCCGGCTGCCCAGGCTCCAGCTCTCGGTAGGTACTTGGATTTTTCATTTCTGAAGGAAACATCTAAAACTAAGATTTTCTCGGCTCCACCTTCAAAATAAACCTTCCATGATCACCTCTAAGCGAGTATCATCTCTCATCTGGATCAAATAGCTTCCTGATTTTAAGGTCACATTGCCACTTAGCAAGAGTCCAGACTGGACACTTTGGAGCAGTCAGGCAGCCAGAGCGTTGCACTGAGCCACACAGGTGTAAACAGGTGTGAACTGCTATCATGGGGCATTAGGATCGGCCCACCTAATAGGCTTCCTGGGGCCTCCCTGGCGGCACAGGGGGTTAAGCACTGCACTATCCAGCATCTGCAGCCACTGCAGCACGAGTTTGATCCGGTCAGGTGACGCACATGGTGCAGCAGACCTCTCCTGCCTCCCCACTGCTCCTCTCAGAAGTATACAGAAGTATACTTCAGTATACTTCTGTAGGTCTGCCTGTTCTGTTCCCCACTCTGGCTCTGGTAGATCCTCTCAACCCCACACCTCTGGCCTGTACTCCAGTTCTTGTATGCACAAATAAATCCTAAAAAAAAATAATAAAGTAAAAATGTCTTCCAGGGCCTCCCTAGTGGCACAGGAGTTAAGTGTCAACTCCATCAAGCTATTGCCAGCTCCTGTGGCCTGAGTTCGATCCCCGACCAGGCGCTGACCCACACGCGCAGCAAACCTCTCCTGCCTCCCCGCTTCTCCCCTCAGCAGTGGGTCTCAGTCAGTCTGCCTGTTCTGCTCCCCACTCTGTCTCTGGTGCATCCTCTCACCCCCACACCTCTGACCTGTGCCCAGCTCTCGTGTGCATACATAAATAAATCTTAAAAAACAAGGCTTCCTGCTTTACCCTCTCCCTCACGTCTGTTCCCAGCAAGGTGACCCCTGAGAGCTGTCGTGTCGCGGACTCCTCCACCAACTGATGGCGCACCATCTCAGAGTGTTTCTTCCATTCCGTGTTTCCTCCCCGCCCTGAATCCACGCCTCTCCCTCTTGCTCCTGTCACTTCGGCAACACTGCTTTCCAATCCCCTTCCCGGCACTGGGGCTTCTGGGGCTGCGCCAGTTCCCTCTGCCTACTGGGTCTCCTCCCAGCCACCTGCTGGCCCTCACCTCTGCCAGCTGTGGGCTCTGGCATCACCCTCACGGCAAAGCTTTCCCAGCTCCCTGACAAAACTGCCCCTACCCCGACCACTCCCTCCTTCGCTGCTTCATTTTTCTCCTGCATCACCACCTGGCAACCTACAGCCTGGTGCTGGTCATCTTCTTCCTGCTAGAACGAGGGTAGACATTCTGCCAGTTGGTTCATTTCTGTATCTTCAGCACTTAGATTACTGTGCAGAACACAGTAAATACTAACTAAACATTCGTTGCTCGCAGAATGAAGGCATGGAGAGTACCCTTAATTAGGTCATTAGCTTTCTTCCAACCGATTGGACACAGCATGGAGACATTCTTCCATTTCTCGCCTGCCTGCCTCCCTCCCTCCCTCCCTCCTAGGCACTCATTCATCCACCTCCCTCTCCTTCTCTTTAAGCTGTAAATTGGCACAGCGCAGTCACATGATCGTCTTACTGAATTCATTTATTATTTCTGGTGGGGTAAGGAGGGTGAGGAGATAGTCACTTGGTAGGAGAGGATTCAAGAAGGGGAAGGGCGGGGGTCGAAGATGAACATTACAGTCCAGTGGGCTAGAGAGCAGCTGAACTCCTCTTGCCCAAAATAAGAGCTGCCGTGGCCAAGTGCTGTTCCTGACCTGCAGGTTCGCTGACTCTGCGCCACCTGGAAGGGGGCCGCGAAGACCGAGCCTGCGCTGGCTGGGCCTTCACAGGTCAGGAGTCGCAGCGCACCCAAACGCACGGCACTGCCTGTGAAGGGCCGAACGGACAGTGTGAGCAGGTCTGTGCCGTCTCCCAAACGAGGAACAGCTACGAGATTCTGATTCTTTCTACGTAGTCAAATTAGGGTTGAAAGATTCCTGATCGGTGCAAGAGTTGTCATGACCGACTGTAAGAAAACCAAGCCAATGTCACCAATGCCCCGATGGAGACCAGGAAGGAAGCTGCAGCGATGGGCACGAGGGCCACGTTACTCTGCTAAATGTGTAAACAGAAACACGAAAAGTTGAGAGAAAACATACCCCGATTCAGGAAAACAGCAGCAGCTGGTGCAGAAAAGTCCTGAATCACTGTTTCCACCTTCAGGCCTGACAGGGTAAAGTGGGTCAAAGTTCTTTAGATCCCAGTTTGCTCACACGATGATGTGGCATTAAATTGTTTCACGATCCCTCCTGGCACTAAAGTTACCCGATGTCCTACCTGCAAGTTGCCAGAACACAGCGGGATAAAACAGAAGCGCATCCACCAAAGATAATAAATGAATTCAGGAAGACGATCACGTGACTGCGCTGTGCCAATTTACAGCTTAAAGAGAAGGAGAGGGAGGTGGATGAATGAGTGCCTAGGAGGGAGGGAGGGAGGAAGGCAGGCGAGAAATGGAAGAATGTCTCCATGCTGTGTCCAATCGGTTGGAAGAAAGCTAATGACCTAATTAAGGGTACTCTCCATGCTTTCATTCTGTCATTCATTCATTCATGCTGCTTCTGGGTTTCATCACCCCCGTGGCTGTTCTCCCCATTCTCCCTGCTGGCTCTCTCTCCTTCCCAGTCTTACCTGCCAGAGTGGTGTCTCCCACCAGATCCATGGCTTCTCCATTTCTACTCACTTGGTGACTTCATCAAGTTTTGGAATCACATCCCCCACACAGGCCTTTCCAGCCCAGAAGGCTCCTCTAATCTTGACACATTATCAAGAACCCTTTTACATAATGGCTTACTGGGATGCAGTTTATTTTAGGACCAAGAACCAACCCTTGACTCTCACTAGTCTTTTCATTTCAGTGGAATTCACCCCTATGCAGCCTCCTTTCTCAAGAGCAAAGCCTGAGTCAGTCTTCATTTCCTGTACCCACCCTCCCAGGAAGTCCTGAGGACCCACCCTCCAGACCAGCTCCTGCATCTGCTCGCTTTTCTCCATCTCCGTTCCCACCACTCCAGTGCAAGTTACCATCGTTTCTCAAGGCACTCACTGAATTAGAAGATTATTTAAAAACTAAGGTGAATGATCCTTTAATGGTCTCTCTACCTTAATTCTGACGAACAATCCTTTCTCCTTTGAGCAGTCAAAGGGATTATTTTAAACATTGTGTCAGCGTTCTCTAAATGGCATCTCATGCACTCAAAATAAAATCTCAGCTACATGCTCTGTGGGTCCTAAATAACGTGGCCCCTGCCTCCTCGCTCTCCCCAAGCAAGAGCTCTCCCAACTTTTTCAAAGCTGACCCCTTCTTGCTAGTCAAATCTCAGCCTTGACCATTTCCTCAGAGAAAACACTGCAGACTGACGCTGCACCATGCCACCTCATTTCAGTGTTCTCCAAGTCCTTACCCTCTCTTCCCCCACTGGCTCACAGGCTCCTTGTGAACAGAAAATGAACATCGTCTTTGGGTTCATGACTGCAAGTAGTTTGACATCTGAGAAGAGTTTAAAGGGTTCCCAGCATGTACGTCGTTGGTTCACTACACCAATGAGTGGGTATACATATCTTTAGTGATATGTCCAATAGGTCTCCTTCCTGTTTCCTTTTTTTTTTTCCAGACTGGAAACAGGATTCTCTGCTGAAGACATACCAAATCCCCCTAAAGCTGACCCAGAGCACAGTTTCATCCTGACCAGAAGACACAACTGGCTGCTGGTGGGAGACACACTTGCAAAGGGACAAAAGAGTTCCTACAAGATGACAAGTCTGGGGCAGGTTTGATTGGCATTTATATTGACTGCCAAGGACCGCTGTCACCACACACCGCCGTGGCACCATGCAAATGCTGGCGACCTGGTCTTCCTAAGGAAAGACTGGCTCAAGGCTCTGCTAACGGCCCCACTGTGGCACCTGCCTTCCTGGGGGTGCTCGCTGACATGAGCTGAAATTCTTGGCAAGTGCTTTGAGGGCTCTCCACCTTGCACTTGACCTCCTGGGTTAATTTATGCTGAATTCACAGGCACTCTGGCTTCTTTCCGTACATAGAAATCCTGCCTTTCTCACCGTAAATGTAGCCATTCCAAAGAGGCCACAGAGAAACTGAACTGGGGGGAGGGGTTTAGCCCAACTACCTGGGGGTGAGTCCAACTCACTAGCTGGGACTTAGCCTAGCTTACTGGAGGTGAGTCCAACTAACTGGGTATGTTAGGCCATACTCAGGCCAGCTAACTGAGGGGTACCCCAATCAGTTTAGATCCCAGGATTAATAAACATCATTCTGCTGCGAATAATCGCTGAAACTCTGGATTTTTCTGTGAGGTGGATTTTTCTGTGAGGTGGAATTAACATGGCTTTTAGAGGTACCAAATGCATACATTGAAACAGTGACGAGAATGAAGGTTTTGTGATACCAAATACAACTGCATATCCCTCATCTCTATAGCAAAATGTTACTTCACTTCTCTGGAAGGAGCAACCTGTGCTGGTTAGCTAGTAACTGGGACACTATATGCAGTTTTGAGGTCTGTAGCGTCAATTCAAGAAGTATCCACGGAGCATCTTTAGCCAACAGGACATTGTGTTTATGGAAACTGAAAGTGCTTAAAAGACATAATAATGAAACTTGTAGCAGAGCAAGCAACCCTTCAGACAAATGAATACAAAGATCATTTAGTTTTTGTGATGAAAAGGCTGAGGACCATCTTATTTTCAGAGAGAAAAAACAAAGGCATTGTTCCACCTGATATTAAGATACCAACAAGGAAAACATTATTGACTTTTGAGAATTATAATCCACCAGAAATCATTTCTATGGAAACTTGTCTTCTCTTCCTGAAAAGTTCACAGGACATTTCTAAACTGGTAAGAAGTCCTGTTTATCAAGAGGAAGATACAGAGTTCACAATCTCATGATTAATTTGGAAATGATCACAGGTTTACTATTCTCCTATTGTGTGGGTATAACTGTGCCAGTTCATGACCCAAACTCCTCATCACACATCAGCCACAGTGTCCCACAAAAATGACAATGAGGCACAGACTAGGTCCATGGAATGCTGTAGGTGAGACCACCTCGGTCTACACTTTAAGGAAGACGCAAACCACGTGAGTTGGAGAATGCAGCTAGGATGTGAACACTTAACCCGAGCTGAAATAATGAAGGCATAAGAATATGCATAATTTTAATGACCTGGAAACAAGGTTTAGATGGACTTTTATAACCACAGAGGACAAGATCCAAGATAATGGTTGGAATCCATAGGCAGACAATTTTTTTAAACGGAAAAATCGAGCAATGCTGCACATTCCAAGAACTCAAGTACAGACTGTTAGGGAGTAATTCAGATTGCCTGCAGTGACAAAAGATCAAACTACTTGTGGTTCACAACAGCAGTACCGCCCCCTTGAGGGTGCTCAGAAGCTTGCAGCACTGTTTTTAAAGATCAGAGAGACAAGGGAGCCCGGTAAGTGCTCGTGGCCAAGGAACACAAATGCTAGATGTCCTGCAATGATCTAGAAAGAGCCAGACAGAAAAACTGCCCTATGTGCCACATCCCACACAACTTTCTAATGTGGCACCAGAACAAACCCACTACAAATCTACATGTAAGTACTTATCCCATAACGATAATGGAATTTTCTTCCAAGAAATTAAGATGATTTAGAAGAGAGTTGTTAACAAGAATATGCCATTGGAACTAAGAGGATATTTAAAAATACTGAAGAATTTACTTTTGTGTTCATGGTGTCTACTCAATACAGCATGAATTTCCAGGTAATTTAATTTTGAGGGGCTGTAGCGCAAGAGTTTACTTTTGTCATAGCAAACATGAAACAAAACAATGAAAAACTCAGTGCCTTATGTACCACGTTTAGAGAAGTGATACTACTGGGTGAATGAAGGACTGTGATTTGCTTATTTTGAATTTAAGTATTTTTCAAGCTGCAGCATGTCAGCCACAGTTCCCAGGGTATTTAACTGAACCAGCCTGCACTTACAGTTGTGCACCTGAATGCTAAGAGGCGATCGATAGCTCTTACGAATAGACTCGGACACAGGATAAATGAGCAGACATCTCGAACAGTGATGGCAGTAAATTGCATTACCTGTTTGGGTGGTATTTTTTTTTTTTTACTGCAGTTCTATATACTTCTAACTTTCAAAATACAAAGATAAGCTCTGTGTTGTGCCAACTACATGTTGGAATGCATTTATTTGCGGGACACCGCTCCTCCCCGACACTTCTGCCAAGACTTTCCCATGGCTTCTTTACGGGGCTACCTGACGGGATGCTGATGCTTTAAGTACCAGGGAGTCAGTGTGTACCCCAACACACGGTCACTGGGGAGTGGAGAAAATGCCTTTCGTGTCACACAGTGTGACTTCCTACTTGTTTTTCATAACAAAGATTTCTTTTAACATTACATAGTAAGTTCTAGCTCTTTTTCAAGAATGTATTTTCCTTATCCACATTTGTTTTCTTGCATGGAACCTCTAATTAAAGTTATTTGCCTTTACAGCTCATCATATGTGTCTTAGTACATATACTGTTCTCCTACATTTTATTCAAGGGTCTACCTGCATCAATGCTTGCTCAGTCATTATTAATCAATAGAATGTGTTCATTCCTTTGCTTATTACATGTTTTGCATGGAAGAACTACTGATCCTTTTTATAAATTTATCCTTAGTCATTTTCCTGATGTGTAAGCACCAGGTAACTTCATTCTGACTTAGAACAGCAATATCTCAACACATGCATAGAGAATCCATAGTACTGTCATAAATTGGTTTATCTTGATTTTATATTAATTAGGGCGTGATGGCAAATTAAAAATTAATATGAATTTGAGCTTAAGATATTGAAGACATCATTGCCTAATATTTATACATAAAGGGAACGATACCTAATAGGGTCGAGAACACGGCCCTACATAAACTCGAAGGTCCTTTGATTGCTAAGTCCTAAGACCCGTTGGTTCCTCTAACCTTCCGTGAGCGGTGAACACTCCCAGCACAGTGAATGTTTCACTCTCAGACACTTCCACAAAATGAAGTCCTCTTCTGGGAGTATAAAGTTTCCTTACAAGCAGTAGAAACACGAGCCTGTTGCCCATACGGCAGAGAGTGGGCATTGTTCCGTCACTGCCTTTGTGTGAGAAGGCCATGCTAAACCAAGGGACACCTGTGTTCTGGCTCCCACGCCCCACCCTGGTCTTACCCAGCTTGACCAGCTGCAGCGTGGACGTGTTGCTTCCTCTCTCGGTGCAGGCAGTGACCGAGAGGTTGTAGATGTCCCCGGGAGGCAGGCTGAGCATCGCAGTCATGACACTGCGCGTCACCTGCAAGACGTTAGTCGAGAGTTCAAGTTTTTGGTGACTTCAACTAGAACGCTGCGCAGGAAACTCAGGGACTGTGGCAGACACGGTGCTCTGCCCCATGCTCACGCCACACGGGACTGTACCTTATGAGTGTTGTTCCTCTGAAAGTGACATAAATTCTGCAACTGAGGCTAGTGCGAGGTAACCCTCGACATACACAATCCACATTAGAACCAATTCGCCATTAGTTTCCTATTGTCATATTTCTCTTCATATTCACAACAAATTTTAGAAAAGGCAGTCTCCGGGTAACTACCCGGGATCACTGCCTGGGTCTGAAGGGCAGAAGAAACCAGTCATGTCTGCAGACACCTGGCTTCTTACCCACACACCATTTCCCAGGCACCCTCCAGCTAGAGCTGACCGTGTGATCTTGTGACCAAATGGATCATGAGTGGAAGCCACACCCTGTCAGTCTGGGCTTCCATGCTCCCTCTCGTCACTTCCTGGAACACAGCAAATGCTGAGAGTGGTTCAGCTGTGCAGGTGAAGACTAACAAGGTTACAGGTGGCGCAACAAGCTAGACAGCCTGGGCCCCTGGGTGGTCCCTCACAGGGAGGTCCCTTAAAAGAGGTAAGCTCTGGGCTAGTATGAGGAGATGCACTTTGATTTTCCTCAAGGGGCTATCTTTTCTGTTCCCATTTTTATATACTAGTTTCGTCTAAGCCCTAACTAACATAATGTCAAAAAGGTTAACAAACCAGGGCAAAAGAAATCCTACTTCCCATGTACCCAGATACGCAGGCATTGGTGATATCTGGAGAATATACTTAAATATACTGCCTATGGTTTCCTTGAAATTGTTTGGCATCCTGAAGAAAAAGGTAAACGCATAGCCTTAGCTACAAGTCAGAATATGCCACTATTAAAGATTAAAAGGTAAGTGTTATGAAAGAAGAGTTTTTGTTCACTGTCTATTCTTAGAACCTAAAACAATACTAACACTTGTTTAATGCTTCAGTAAGTGTCTGCTTAACAATTTTCAATAGATGATGCAAACTAATGGGCAACTGCTTAA
Source organism: Galemys pyrenaicus (assembly GCA_019455555.1). NCBI lineage: Eukaryota > Metazoa > Chordata > Mammalia > Eulipotyphla > Talpidae > Galemys > Galemys pyrenaicus. The sequence goes on along the minus strand of JAGFMF010011760.1, from coordinate 3,246,502 downwards.
TCTCAGGATTCAAGGAAACTCACACTCTTTTTAATTTTCTTCTTTCCTTCAGCAACAACCATCCAGTGCAACATTCTAGAATGGGAGAGGTCGGTGGTCTCATCCCCGTAGGTCCAACTGATATACAACAGACTGTTGAAATACTCCACAGAAGTGATTTCTGGAGCAACTGGGGCTGGAGATAGGAAAGAGGTGCATGTTAGTTAGCAGACTGTTAACTCTGAAAGCACTTATCAGCTAAGCACGCATTACCATACAGATTAATTTAGACAATTAAAAGGCCTACTGCATGATGCTTCTGGGGAATTCCAATATACTCAGTAACTTGTTCAAAGTTGGCACTCCAGGGGGGATCTGATTCATGGGGCCCCCTGCTGTACAGCTAAGGCACAGACAGACAGACCACCTAAACCTGACACCTCTCAAGGTCTTTTATACACTGTTATAATTATCAGGTTCCTAAAAATGTTCACTGGCCTGAGTATACTTGTCAATAGTCACAAATGAATTAATTTTAGTAGGCCCTGATGACCTTATTTTCAAGCAGTATTATACCTTTGGGGTTCTGTAAATCTCTTATGGTACAGTGAAGGGATTTATGGGCATAAAGGATACTAGAGTGAACAAGTAAAGGGACAGAATATAACTGTTACTTCATAAAGTAACAAGGCAGTATCACTGATGGCACATAGCCCAGTGCTTTGCACAAGATAGATCTTACCGGGAAAAAACTCAGACTTAAATGGAAAGTTGATTTATGACACAGGAGCTAAGAGCATACTTTGGAGAAAGGAAAGTCTCTTCAACAAGCTTGGGAAAACTGAACCTGCTTGTGAAATAATGAAACCAGCACACGCCTCACACCATATACAAAAACTAATTCAAACTGGACTGCTTTGGATGGAAGACCTGAAGCCATAACATACACAGAAGAAAACACAGGTAAACCTCCGCTGGGGACTCAACAACAGGCAAGAGAAACAAAAACAAAATGAGCAAATGTGACTATATCAAGCTACAAAGTTTCTGTAGAGTAAAAGAAAGTATCAGTAAAAGGAAGATACACCCTGCTGAAAGGGAGAAAATGTTTACATAACCATACACTTGACAAGGGGCTAATAGGTAAGATCTACCAAGAATTCACACAATTGGACAAAACAACCCAATCAAAACAACGATACAGGCACTGCTCCAAGACATACAGATGGCCAATGGCCAGGTGAAAAAATACTCACTGTCACTTATCAGGGAAATGCAAATCAAAACCACAGTGAGATACCACCTCACACCTGTGAAAATGGCCCACATCAAAAAGACCTGAAATAAGTGCAGGTGAAGATGTGGAGAGAAAGGAACCTGTACTTTGCTGAGAATGTAGACTAGTCCAGCCTCTATGGAAAACAGTATGGAAGTAACTCAAAATATTGAAGACAGATCCACCATCTGATCCAGCAATTCCACATCTAGGTATCTAAGTGAAGGTTGCAAAAACACAAATGAAGGGGCAAATACACTCCAATGTTGAGTGTAGCACTGTTTACAATAGCCACGTTGTGGAAATACACACAAGTGCCCCAAAACAGCTGAGAAGATAAAGAAGCGGCAGTGTACATATACTCAACGGAACACTACTCAGCTATGTAAAAAAGTGAAATTTTGCCATTTGCAACAGCATGGATGGAACTGAAGGACATTATGCTAAGCAAATAAGGGAGAAGGAGAAAGACAAATACTGGCTGATTTCAGTAATGCAAAGTCTTATAAAACAAAACAAACCCTAAAACTTTGACTGCAGAATTAAGGCTACTGGGGAGGGGGGGCAAGTGGAGTAAGGAACAAACAATTTGGGAGGAGAGTTCACCCTAAGTTTTATAACGTGTTGCCCAAAACCATATTTCAATCAAGGAGCTGATAATTCTGAAGATTTCCAAAGCCAAGACAATTACATCTAAATGACACGTGCATGTTGGTTTGAAGACAGGCAAGAGTTCTATTTCAAGGGTCAGCACAGAGCCAACCAAAACATTCGGAGATCACCTACAAATCATGAAGAATTATTTTCTTTAAAATGCTACTCATTTTCATAACGAACATTCAGAACAAAAGCAATTATTCACTGATGACATTTATAACAGACAATAAAACATTGTTTCATGTGAAGTAGGAGTAACATTTCTGTTTAATAAAATCTTGAAATATCAAGGTGTCTAGAAAATACCATGAACCCACATGATATTTTACACTATCCTAATAAAGGATATCGCTGCTTCCTTTATAGCCCTTGAACATATTTCTATGCACGTCAATACACACAAGCACCTACACGGGTATTTCTTTGGAGGTATCTCCCCATGTTCTAATTCTAGTGAGGACAAGAAGCACACGTCCAAGCGCAAACCCAGAAGTATGTATCTGCCCTCACAAGTACCCGGTGTTCAGACTTTTATACACTATGGTTGTTGATGTTGCTTCAAAAATCAAGCATATTGCTCAGAGCCCACAAGATGTCACTGTTTGTTTTCTAAACAATTTTTGGTATGCTAGCGTAATTACCATGAACTTCACTTGCAAAAGAAGGACCTAACAAAGCACACCTTATTCAAATATTTTGGCAATTTGGGTGACAGCTGAAATCACACGGAAGCAAAGCACGAGATTCTTACTTGCTTTAAAATCCAAAATTTCAACTAGTGCTGAAAATAAGTATAAAAATAAAAGTCAGCTGCTAGCATATACACTTCAACAATGACTTCCATTGTCATTTAATTCTCACACAATCCTGCGCGGCACCATCACGCCCGTTCACAGATGTAAGAAGAGAGAGCCTGCGTCACGCGTCCGTGTCTGCGTGACTTATTCGTCTATCCAGGCTGTGAAAAGCAAACCTAAACCACCGGCGCCCAGAACTCCAAGCCCGTGTCTACTCCGTGCCGCACCCTGCTTCTGAGCAGACCCCGCGGCCCTGGGGAGGTAAGGGCCTGCCTAACTTGAGGTGTCAGTCCGAGATCTGCTCCCTGGCCAGATGTCAGGCAATACTTTGGAGAGCGCTCCCCAGAGGATACAGCAGGCTGGGGAGACCGAGGTGCTTGCTCCACGCTCTGCAGCCTAACATGAGCCAGGCCTGCCCCATCAGAGAGAAGATGCAAAAGGAAGAAGAAAAACACTCTCCTACTTAATCTTGGTAAGTTAGAGCTCATGGATTCTGTTATAGAGATGTTTCACTATAAAGTATGCAATAACAAAACCGTCAAAGGCCTAACATAGCACAAGTGAAATAACTGGTATCTTTTCTCCTGGGGGTATTCTTTCACTTTTCTATTCTCAGATATTATTAACATCTGGAACAAAGGGAGTTCTGGACATTAGCAAGTGAAAAACAGGTGGTGAGTTATGTAAGTAGATTGTGTGAGATTTTATCACGTCTGGTTCATTTCGTTCCATATTTTTTTCAATTTACTTATTTCAAAAGCGTCAAGCTAGAAGTCCAGTCAGGAAAATATTTTGCTCAAGCTGTTCTTCATCTAAAAACTTTTTTTTTTCCTTTTCTTTTTCTCAGTATAATTCTCAGTCTACAGTCTTGTGGTCCAAACAAAAGTTCTAGAAAAGTCTTTCTAACCAGGACAGTGTTCCCCTTTCCACTGCTCCCTCGCTCACCTTCGCTATCTCCACCGTCTGGTGAGGAGCTACATAATGCAAGACTGAGGTGCTAACACTCCCCAGCTCTTTAAGTCAACTTTGTGCCACTTATTCTGCTGGGTAGCATATTTAATTGGGCAGTACATGTTACCATCCCCACGTTCCACACGAGAAAACTGAGGTTTAGGGAAGTTCGCTTGCTCAAGGTCACACGTGACGAGGTCCACGATGCAAGCCCAGGTCTGCCTGTCTCCAGAGTCCACGTTAATTTCTCGAGGAACCACGCTGGAGTCACTGTGACTTACGGATGGTTAACGTAATACAGAAGGGAGACATTTTGGCAAATGTCATCAACACCTGGGCAAAATCAGCTGCGTGCCATGTACACCGGAGGCCCCGCCTGCCTCGTCTCCATTCCAGTCAGTTCCAAGTCAGGCACACGTAGATAAAGGTAGGGGACTCAGAATTAAAATGATGCTTTAATTTTAAAAGAGTGTCATCTCAACAAGTCACGCATTTTCAGAATCAAGCATTTTACCTTCCGTGGAACTGATGCTCAGGGGTAGGTGAACGACCAGCCCTTTCTGGAGATGGGTTCCCAGAACTTCCTCACAACAGCGCTCTCTGCTCACAGAGCCATTTCCCCCACTTGCCACTCACCTGTTATGAAGCTGATGGTGGAACTGTCACAGCAGCTCAACTCCGGGTCTCCCCAGGTCACCATGGTAACGCGGAAGTTATAGTACCAGGCAGGCAGCAGATTAGCTATTCTCTACAAAAGCCAAGGAGACAAAGGCTAAAGGGGGGAAGGGATCCCATTTTAAAAGGACTGACTCTTACTTGGTCATGATTTATACTCCTTTTTCGTATTCCCATTTTGTATTTCCAAAATTTTCGATGAAAAATTTGAGGAATGCAGTGTGCTAGAAATCAAATGATAATGAAAACAGAGCTTTGAAAAGTGACTTAAGGGGAGCGCCTCGAGTACACCCAACACTGGCTTCTTCTGCAATCTGCACAGTGAAACGGTTCGTCAGTGACTACCGGGGCACAGCCTGGTTCCCCCAGCTTGGTCCGTAGCCTGTCTGGTGGGTCACCCCACAGGGGACCCCGGGCAAGAGGGCGACCAGCGGGTCACACGTGCTGTGCACAGGGCTGCACTTTAAAGATGGCACCACTCAGAAAGAACAAGGGTCGCCTGCTCTCCTGAAAAGCGTCTCCTCTGACCTCCGCTACGGTGGTTTAGCTGCAGATGCCGAGACCCGGGGTCATCAGAACCAGGCAGCGATGACAAAACATGGCACTTCTGAAGCCCGGGCCTGGGCCCTCCTCCTCACGCGTGGACAGAGGCCCTTGACAGCGCTGCCGAACAGGTGGGTTAATGACCTGAGCTACAGGGAAAGCCAGTTTCACACAACTACTCGTCGCTTCCTCCTTGCAAACCACCACCACCTTAAAAGCAAAAACTAAAAAGCACTGAAAGTTTAGGAAGCTCCCCGTACATATTTATGAAACACCCTCACTGACGGACACGATTTCCGACACGTTGGGTATAGGAAGGCACTTGTTTCCCGAGGAAAGTGTGAAGCTCTAGGAGCTGGTTAAGACGATTACCACCGAGGCTGTTAAGGAGACCGTCGCGGCGATTTCATAGTAGGTTGTCCACTCCGACGCCATGGTTGCAGGGTTGAAATAAAACATTTCAACTACATATTTTCGGAATACTCCTAAGTAAGGTCTGGTCCAGCTCAAAACCACCGCTGTAGGGCCCAAGGGGTAGAGCATCAAATCCTTTATTCCCGTTGGAACTAAGAAGGAGAGAGGGTGGGGGGGGGGAAGCCAAGAAGGAACGTTTAATCTCTTAGCAGTGGCTTGAAATTTCTACTAACAACGAGGGTCTCACTTCTCTGACACTAGTGTTGAAAACAAAACATGGCTGCCTGGTGTTTTCCTTCCTGAGTAGGAAATGCTTAGGATGTAGCCCAGATTACAGCTGCAGTCATTTATTACTCTAAATGTAGAATACTGGGTGAATAAGTATGGGTCTCCCACTCGTAATGATAATGACCTGACTTTGACCTTGTACCCCTTCTAACAGTGCTACGATAAAATACTGTTATTACTGTGTTAATATTACACTAATACAATATTAATGACTATTGTAGATCAGAGTTATTACTCTTGTGTTGGAGACTCACCAATTGCAAATGTCACAGGATCTGAAGGTGGTCCAATCAGAGGTCCTTTTCTTAGGTACATCACAACCTGGTACTGGGCCCCAGGTACCAGGTTTTCAATAATAGACTTGCTTGAGTTCACCTTTAAACCAAACACCCAGTAAGATTTATTTAGAGCTGTGCTTTTAGAAGGTGACATAGAGGCTGACAGCGTATTCAGGGACTCTGTGAAATCGCAGATACCTTTGAAATCTGGGGGTCTTTACTCATGCTGGAGAAGGTCACATTTCAAAATAAGGATGATTTATAGTTTATATGGACACCAAAGGGAACTCGGAACATTCCAATTCTATGGCTGGATTTAATAAGCTCCGTGAACTGCTTTTATACCCATCAATGTCAACTTTAACTATGTACACAAGAGACACAACAGCCTCTAACCATAATCAAATCAGCAATACCATAAGGACAGGCTGACATCCTAAATTGTGGCATCAGCTGATCCCATACAGAGAGCATATCATAGAAATGACTTTAGTCTCTCCTCACTTAGAAGCATGTAATATTTCATTATAGAGATGGAAATAACCTCAGAGATTATCTAGTCTAATCTCTCATTTAATAGATGATGAGAGTAAAGCCAGAGAACGGTGAAGGTCACATATTCAGAGTCAGCTTCATGACCTCTAATCCATGCTTGAGCAAGTTATGGTGCTAAGCTGTGAGAAATAGTGGTAAGCACTGCGCAAGGCATCGTGGCCTCATAAAATAACACTGTAGAGAACATTTCTCATTTAGAAAAGCTGTCCTTTACTCATTTCCAAAACTCAGTTATGTAACTAATATCATATAGAGAAAAATAGTGAGAGCAGGTGAATTTTCAATATCCAAGCTGAGTGCTGGATTGCACAGAGCGATGATTCAGGTAACATGTTAAGACACACATTGCCCTGACCTTCAGCGCCTCCAGTATTGAAGTCTTCCTTTGTTGAAAGAACACGGATTCGCTATTCAGACTGCCTGGGATCAAATCCTGACTTCCCCCATTATAACTATGGGGATTTATTTGTAATGCTAAAACCTTGACTTCCACATCAATAAACTATAGACAATACTATTATACATCTCAGAGAGCCGTGAGGAGGCTTAAGAGTTTCAATAAAACTAACTTATTACTCTTATCAACTCACCTCCCAGGGCACGGACTTTGTAAAATTGATACAGGAAAGAGCATGAATCAATGGAGAACACTGTTGATAACTCATCAAAGCTATAAGGGGATTTCTTTAAAAGTCTCACTATGGTTGTAAATATAACATTGATGGTAAATGAGTTTTAAACATTTCTAATGCCAAAAACTGATTCTAAACAATAAAATTGTTTATGTTGAGTTAGTATAACTTGCTCTACATGTAAGTAAGGGGAGCAATAAACAAATACATGTTCCCCAATAACTGGGCCAAAGTGAGATTAAAGTGAATTAACATGTGAGTATTCACCCTTCCTTTCCTGTTTACACTCATGCCCGTTTTCTGCACATGCTTTAGAATTTTAAACCTGCTGGAAGTCATTTATACAAAGTCATCTAAATCTCCTCTTCTGAGGTAGCATGTCCAGAAGAGACACACGATGAAAAAACGAAACGAAACAAAAAACCAGTGTTAGGCACAACACTAACAAAGAATGTTAGCATTCTTTGCTTTCTCTAAAGTATCTTTTCAAGTGATAAAACCCATATATGCTCACTGTAAAAAATACACAGTGGAAGAGCAAATGAAATCATTTGGAACTTTTCATTTCCTCCTCCCATCCTTGCTAACATTTGGTAGGCAATCTTTCAGATTTTTCTTGCCTATCCAACCATCCACCACCCATATACCCATCCCTCCATCCACCCATCATCCATTATCCACCTTTCTAGTTATCTATCTATTGGCCCATATAGGGATTATATTTCCACTATTGCTCCAAACATTGCCTTTAAATACCGCAGATCTGCCATACCTATACATGCTGACTGGGTTGGCTAATCATTTATTTAGAACATTTACTAGCGCATATAAAGAATACAGATTGCTTCAGGATGCTGAACTTTCTTTGGTTTAATAACATGTTAAGCAGTAGCTGATTCTGATTTTTCAAATGATTATTTGGAATCACAGCCACTTAAATATGCCATCATAATAAATTAATCTTAAGGAAATTATACTATTTGAAAGAAGCAACATGTTTACATATATGACACTGCCAAACAATGAGGACACTCGTACTGCAAATGATTTACCTTGGTAACAAATCATAAATGCCAATTTTCCCCACCAATTTTTCTCTATTTGGTGATCCAACTAGCTATAGCTACATGTCCATCCCACTTGCCTTTCAATTTATTCTAGGCCTTCTTGTAGGTGGGTTGGAGCAGGAAGGGATGTGTGTCTGCATTGTGCTGACTAAGTAATTTCCATCTTATTCTCTGGAGGATCAACCCACACTCTTCCACCAATTTTCACCCCTTCTTTGCATTAAAATATTTCCTCACTCCCACTCATGATTGGCTTGCTTCCATTCCAGAGAACTCAGTCAACCCAGTGTCTCTCAGCCAAGCACCAGTCCTTCGCTCCTCAGCTACAAGAGGAGGAGGAGGAAAAAGTCACTCAAGACAGTGGGAGGTAAAATGGTTGAGTAACAGGTTTGCATGAGATGATGAAGAAGGCTCCTGTGAGTCTGGAATGGTCGTATTTCTACTCCATGCAACCCTCCCCCCTCTGGCTCCTTTCTAGACAGTTATTCCAGGTTCTTTACAGAAAGTCTCTACAACTTCTCTGTCCACTGATTAAAAAACATCTATTTAAGTTTGTATAATACTAAAATCTAATGATTTCTCGTGCCCTAATATATTACCCATCAAGTCCTTTTGCATTGAACCCTGTGACTTAGGACATGCTTCTCCCTAGGTTGCAGATTGAGACACTAACACCACACTCATAACCGGTACCTCTTAAAATTCTGGGTCTGAAACTCAAGTCTGTTTGATTCTGGAGTCTGTGCATTTAGTTACGTCCTCCCCTGGGGTAGCACACATGACCCACCGCAAACAGCACGGGCTTGGAGGTCAGCTCCCTTGGGTCCAGGGCTCAGGCTGATACTGATCAGCCAGGTGTCTCTGGGGAGGTCCTTTAGCTACCTGACCTCCCAGCTCTGCCATTTCTTCACTTGTAAAGCCAACAGATTGACTGTACCTTCCTTTGGATTTTATCATTCGGTTATTAAGCATTTCTGTAAATTTCCACTCACACTGTATGGACTTAAGCAGTTCTTATAAACACAAACGCACACACACATGATGTTTCTTAATTCTAAAAGTGATGGTTGTGTATGAGTTTATGGAGAAACTGCCAAAAGCACATTAACTTTGCGAATCGACCACCCATTCTGTACCACTGACAGCGACTTTACATGCGACACACATTTCCTAAAGAACTGCACTGAAGTGGTTTTGTGCTGCAAAAGTCCCTCCCACAAACATCTGCGCTTCAGCGCAAACATCAAGCAGACACGAAGAACATGTGCACGACGAGGAACATCGTGATTCGTGGGTCCATGTGCCTACACTGTAGGAAGGCCAGACTGTTTCATAAAATCAAAGCTTACATTGGTTTTATCTTGAATTTTGTGCAGGAAACTGGAACTCATGGAGTGCAACCTCCCTCAGTGCAGGTGCAGGGGCACTGCCAGAGATTCTCATGGGTGGTGAGGTGATGTATGTGGTTGGTGGTGGCAAAACTGGGCAAGTGAAACAGTGAGGCATTACTTGCTAGCACCTTGATTGCTCAGCCATGGATCGGTTCTTGGGAACTGCAATTTTAGGCAAAATAAGGTGCAATAAAAGCAGTTTTGTTTTTATTCTTCTTGTGAAAGCAGAACTTCTAAGATATCATTTTGCTCAACACTGGCAGCATGGCTTTGTTCTCCGCATTGTGAGGAAAGGGTGTGGAGAGAAGCACTTATTCAAGGACTGGCTACATATATTTTCCTTTAGAATCACTTATTTTTGAGCTCCATTTTGAATTTTTATTTACTATTATTACAGTACCACCAAATATATCACAAAAGGAGTCATTTTTCCTTTCTGGACAAAGCTTGATTTGAAAAAATAACTGTCAGACTGATCCTAATGAAAATGTCTTACAGGTTCCTTAGCTGCATATACCAGGCAAGTTTGAGATTTCTTGAATGGATGTCTCCTCATCTGAAAGTGTGTGTGTGTGTGTGTGTATGTGGTGGCAAAAGGGATGAAGATGTAACAGTAGCAAATCCTCAAAACATTCTTGTGGTAACTGAGATAACACCTAGGTTAATCCTGGTCCCACCTCCCATATAAATACCGCTCCCTCACGTATAACCCTTAGCAGTTTCCTGTTTGCATTTCCAGGAAACTGTTAAAACGCACTTAGGCCGGCCTTTCCCGGCTCATTTATAATTTAGAAAATCTATATCTTTAGCCTCTGACTTCCATGCGAAAGAAATGTAGTTGCACATTAGAGGCAGAGGGAGAGATGTACCTGGGAGCAGTCACGTTCTAGGTCGTGGTCCATACGGGAAATACACTTTCTAGTGCAGAGACACTGTGTTTGGGATATGCAGGGAAGGAAGCTCATAAGCTCGCAGAGAGCTGTGATTACCAGTTTAATTGGCTTAGTATGTTGACTCAGTTTAAGTCAAGGAGTGGTCTCAGCTCTAAGTGAGGGTTTATAGCTGCACTTTGCTAACCATTGCTCCCCTATAAGATGAAGAATCATGGTCTTATCAATTGAAAACGCCTCTGAATCTCCCCAAGTGCCTAATTTTTGCAGGATGAACAGAAACATCCAAATAGCTCTCCCACAACCAACACCTTTTGGGAAGCATTATGCTTCCAGGGAGCTGATCATTGTTTTGCCTTGATGGAAGGAAACATCGCAACACACCAATAATTGAGCTTACAAAAAACAGAGCCGGAGTTTTTGAACTAGAACTGGGTCCCAGGCTTCCCGCCGGGTGTCGAGGGCACCCGAGACAAGGTCCTCGCAGAAGGAGACGGGTTTTCCTTCTGGTAGCACTGCCAGAGCTACTGGTCAATGCCAGGGCCACACGCTGCCCTTTGTGCCCACCCAAGTCCATGCACCTTTCAGACCTCTCCTCTGTCCTAACCAATGAGGGGGGGGGGAGCTTTTTTCTTCATGTACTTACAATTTTTGAACTGTTTTTCCCCAGTGAGCATGCATAATTCTTATGCCAAAAATAATAATGAAAATAATGGGGGGAAAAAGTAGCAAATGAACACCTCCCATCCCCCACCCCAACCTTCTGCTTGGTGGTCTCCACCCCTGGGAAGTTTTTCTGACCAGTGTCCACGTTCTCTTGTCCTAGTCCATCCCTACACGCCCAGCTCCTCCTTTCTGAGAAGGCGTCTGGCGTCTGGAACAGCCTTATTGTAGCCTTATCTGATAAAGGAAGCGCTGCAGTAATTACATGCTCACTTATCACAGTTCTCACTGGATTATAAACTCAGCAAGAGCGGGCGCATGCAAAGTATCTGAAGTCCCTGCATCACCGAGACCCAGCCCACATGGGTGTGCAGTGAGTTCTCTGGTATAAGGAAGGAAAGTGCGAGAAAGTTGGCCCAAATAAGGAAGGAAGGGGAAGGTGCCTGCCAGCCAGCCCTGCCTGCTTTACCTGGTGCCTCTCCTGGCCCCCAGAAGAGGCTGCTTCGGGGTGGGGGGTTCAGGGCACAGGCCGGGGAGGTGAGCGCACCCCTGCCCCTCCCCCTCCCTTACCTGAGTGCAGTACTGCTTCTCCAGCCTCTGGCTCTCCTTCTGCTTCTGGCAGGTGAGGGACACCACGGAGACGATGGTGCCGTTGTAGTTCTCCCGGGAGGACGTCCAGGACATGAGGGCCGTGGTGGAGCTCAGCACGTGCACGCTCACATGCTGGGGCTTCTCCGTCAGCTCTTCCATCCACTCTCCGGAAGGACCTGAGCATGTCAAAGCAGATGCAAGGCAGGTTGCACGCGGGGTCGGCTGAGATAAGAGAGTCTAGTTTTCAGATTCCTCAGTCCTCACAAAGACATTCAGCGGGAACCGGCTCTGGCTGTCAGCTGCTCACTGCAGCCTTCTGCGACCGCCTCTACCCTCGCTTCAACGACGCTCACGCTCGCTTCAGCGAGGCGCACCTGAGGCCATTCTGCTCATTCTTTACCAGCGAGAACTCGCCTCTTCTAACGAGGAGTGGGCGTGGCGTGTCACGAGTGAGTACAGCTCCTTTGCTGTTGGGATTTTTGGACTCTAGAAATAATCACTTTCAGGCGCCCACATGCCTTTACTCCAATCACATGAAAAAAACTTAAATTTGGTAACATATGAATCAAAGACACAGGGTGAGAGTGTATTAGAGAAGAAATTGGCAACAGGCTGGTTCAATGATAGAAGCTGGCTAGAACCTGGGTGATAATTTGAGAAACACTGTGGATTCCTCATTTCAACTATCTCCCTACAGGGGCCCACATTAGCTTTGTTCTCTGAGGTTTCCAAAGTAGTTATTAGCAAGATGCCTGACACATAGTGAGGACTCGAGAGAGGTTAAGGTGATTATTAGCTACAAAAATACCCTGTTGCAGTACAAACATGCAACCTTCTTTTATCTGCTCTGGATGCATTTCTTAGTTCCTTAACAGAAAGCTGCATCCTCTACTGGAGACCAGGAGAGGAAAAGAAAACCTGCGTGTGTGGTGGGAGGCAGGTGTAGTGTTCAGGCTGATGGTAAATGATGCACTGCAAACCGTTGCAACAATCAAGGAAATGACACCTGTAACACCCACCATGTACCGGGCTGTGCCGTACGTTTTGTGTATTTGCACATTCTAACCCTTTCATGTTCATGACAAACCTGTGAGTGCTATTATTACCCATCTCGCTTTCAGATTAGGAAGCGGAGGCAGAAATTAGGCAAGCAGTGCTAGGATTCACACACATGAAGTTTGACTCCAAAATGCGTGTTCTCAGCCCTGCGTGGACTTTCAGACCACTGCGAATTAGTGACAAGCTCTCAACATAGAATCGTTGGCCCTGGATTCAGCTCTGTTCAGTCTCAGTCATGCAATCTCGGACCAAGATTCAACGTCTCGGAATCTCAGTCACTGTGTCCCTCAAACTGTAGTGCCAGCAAGGGCACAGAACAAATTCTCGATGATTCTGAGCAGACAGGTCAAGGAGTCCTGGAGTCCTGGGTGGCTTTTTTAGTCTTTTATTGCAACTTTATATCAGAGGCGACCAGGTACACGGCAGGCAGGGAGGCAGCAGGGCCAGGAGGCAGGCAGGCCTCCCAGCCCCCTGCACATCTTCACTGTCCGGGCCCTCCAGCCTCTCGTCTCTGCTACTACTGCTGCTGCTTCTCTCTGCTTGTCTCTACTCTGCTTGGCTTCTTCTGGAGTTCTCGTGAGGCCGCCCTTACACGCCCGTGTCTCAACCCAGGTGCACCCACCCGCGCATGCCCACTTAGGCCCGCGTGCAGGACCGCAGGTGTCCATCATCACGCCAATGGCGGGAGGGCGGAAAAGCCTGAGAACTTTTCCATTTACCCTACAAAATGCACATGTCATGGAATGTTAGAACTGAAAAGAACTTTAGAGTTGCACCTTACCTTACTGACGAGAAAACCGAGGCCCAGTATTTTACAACCACCCCAGGCTGGGCGGGATCACCATGGGTTCTAACCATTTGAAAGAGAACTTTGGAGGCTTTGGCGTCATCGTCACAGGTTTTAGTGATAAGAAGCCAGCAGGGAGACAGCAACCTGAGCCCCCTCCCCCAGGGCAATGCTGCCTCTTTAGCCCCGCCCTCCTCGGCACAGGTGTGCACACTTGCACATGTGCACACACCATGTTCAGGTGTCCACAGTCATGCAGCTGCCCGCACCCACGCGCCTTCTGCATCAACAACATCCAGGCCGCAGGAGAGAGCCGCAGAGGCCAATGGCATAAAGGCCCGACCAACTTCATGTGCCCGATGCCCAGACAGGGAGGACTTGGCACGGAACTGGCCAGGCAGACCTCCCGCCTCACCTGTCCTCTGACCTCTCGGGCTGTCCCTGGGATGAAACGGGCCCTGTGTGCTAGAGACCAGGAAAAGTGACCTCTGCTGCCACGAGGGCTCAGGGTGGGGCCTCACGGGGCTGGTCTAGTCATCAGCCCGAGGTACAGGTCACTGCAGGCCACGCAGACGTGGGCTTTGCTACCACATATTCCTGGGGCCAGCCAGCCCTTCTCCTGACACTGGGGAGAGTCACTTGGCGCTCTGTGACCAGTGCACTTACCTGAGAAACTGAGGTATAAAAATGCAGTCTTCCTGAGGCTACGGGGACTAAAGCTTGCAAGCTACGTAATTACCATCAAAAAGCACCAATAGAAACCCGTTAATGTAGCATAATAACGCTTAACACTATAGGGCAACATTTGAATGGCCAAATGAGAGAGTGTAATTTAGTTGGTGTATGATGACATTACGTTGTGGGAATTTACCCAGCTAAATATAGGATCTTTCTCTTTTTTTAAGCCACAGTAGTACACCTGCGTATCACTGCAAAATGGCATATCCTAAACACTGAAAACACCACCTTTTTCGTGGCAGAGGAAAAAAACCCAAAATTTCTAGTGCCCTACATTTCTCTAGATGAATATTAATATGCCTCTCTTTGAAATAATTCCACTTTTAAGCAATTCTGACACATTCTCAACAGCTCTAGTCAATTTAGAAATTCTAAAAATAAAGCCATGCCTGATCATGTAAGTGGCTCTACATATTTGCTGAAAGTACAAGAGGACTAATAAGCAGGCAAGTAACATAACCCCTGGCATTGTATAACTTGGTTTCAGAGGCAAGAGAGACACAAATGAAGTCCATCTAAAACACGGCGCCCACGAGTAATACTGTTTTGTGCTTTGTGCTGTGTTCTGGGACACGGAGTGGAAAGCCAGAAATGAGAAAACCAGAGCTGCCGATAGAGCGGAAGGAGTCTCACGAAGTGCACACACTTGCCCTAATCTCTGCTGGCAGGGGAGGAAAACTTTCGGTTAATGAAACGTCGTTTAGTCTCATGGGAAGAACTGAACACTGCACTTGGCTCCTCCTTAAATGATGCCATGTCCGCGCTCTCTCACGACTGAAAGCAGACAGAGCGGATGAGCACGTGCATGCAGAAGGGGTCATCTCAGCCTCTGACTAGCGGGGACACCGATGGCTTTCAAAGCGAAAACGTTATTTGGGACGTTTTCAGTATTTATGAGGAACTGAGTAGACTCGTCTGTTCCCAGTTCGCTCCCCCTTTCCCTTCCTCCCAATCAACTCTGTGAGGACTGTTTGATGGCAGGTGGTATTTTATCCACCTGGCTGTTGGCACGTACTTTTTCTTTCTGCTGATCAGAGATACACTTAGCCTCCGAGAAGCCAGGTGACTGATTTTTGGCCTTTAAACTCTGGCATAGGTCATTGTCAGGTCCACTATCAACATCACAGCCACACTGTCCAGCTTTTACAGGTTAGCTGTTGCTCTGCTTTTGCCCCCGATGAAATTAGCTGACATCAAGACTCAACAAAGGGACTTTTAGAATGCTCTAGCTTTGTTTTCTAAACAAACTTACTATTGCACTATCAGTACATTTGAAACGTTGCCCTCCTTTCCAGCTCTGCAAACTCAGAACTCTAATATTAGAGACTTTTCACACAGTCCAACAATATCAGTTTTCATGGCAGTCTCAAACTAAAGTCATATTTCCCAAACTGCATACCCATGTCCTTGGAGAGACTGTCGTGGCTAGTATGGAAAGTCAGTTTAATAATTGTTCAATTATCACAATAAAAAAAAGCCCTTAAATTAAATCCCTAGGTAGTTGTGCTACTATCGAATGCACATATATTTCCTCTGCTTTCAAAATCTCACGGATCCAGATCTTTCCTGACCTTGAAGCCTCAGAATCGCTAACGTTTGATGAATAATTGATGCGTGAGCACCATTAATCTCACAAATTCCATTGTTGCAGCTCCCAGGGAGGTGCCAAACAACCTCTTTGGTACTTACTGATGTAAAAACTGAGCGATTTTGCTGACTGACTTTTTCGGGTTTCACAAGATCCGGAGGAACTGAAGGTTGTCACAGATAACTTATATTTCCCAGGTTCCTTCAGTTCCGCAACAAATTCATGTGTTTCTTCATCCACTGTCAGATGCTCAGTAACATTTTCTAGATCATATATAAAAAAGAGAAGATATGTGAATTGATACCTGAAAGGGCCTTGGCGAAAGACAAGTCAGTGAGTTTAAAAGATATATGTATTTTGTTCGGCTTCCTTCCTTTGGTCAAGGAAGTATACCTCCAAACGAAAGGTATTGCTAAAGACAGATGACCCAGGGCTCAAACTGTTTTTCATGCTCTTTTTAAATAACCAAACTAAAATGTAGTATCCAAATCAATTAAACTAGTGATGCGTATTTACTGCCTATTTGTCTGTACTGTTACTCAACACAATTACATGCATAAAACAGAAGTAAAATGTTAGGTGAAAAATAATAATAGTAATAAGTAAGAACATCTGATTATGAATGATTAAAAAAATAACCAGCACCAAATATAAGTTCTTTGAGGTAGCATTAAGTAGCCAGAAAGGCCTTCAAATATATTGAATTATTGCTGGCTACAAATAATTCTAAATTCTTTTTTTCCTGAGACTTGTAATACTTTTTCTTGGTCTGTTTGCTTCCAGAACTTTTAAAAGTCAAAATGACTTTTCCTTGGCTTCAAAGTGCATCTCCTGCTGCTTATCACTTTATTTGAAGTTGCTCTTATCAGTCAGTGACTACAATAGTCTTCAAAAGAGCACTGCAGTCAGATGAAAGCAAGTCTGAAGCTTCATGCGACTAGCCTTAAAAAAATTTCTAAGTTACAAGATCCTATTTACAAAGAATATAATGAGGAACAGAAAAATAAAAGATTATGGGAAAATTTTCAAGACCAGTAATTCCAGGAAAATGTGAAGACACTAAGATAACTGGAAATGATCAAGGATTTCAACTTTATATAGTATTTGGGAAGGGGCAATTGCTTTATCATCTGTACAGAGGAATTCGCAGATTTTGTATCTGTATTAAATAATACAGGGACAAACAAAATGTCAAGTATGAGGTAGCACAACCTAATACCCTACCCTGACAATAAAGCTGTCATTTTGACTTCAAATTCTGACAACTCAACAACCTTTGCCACCTGAATCACTAGACTGGAAAGTATAAAATGCAGTATGTTACCATAAAAACAACAAATAACTATAAAAATCTGCCCATCAACAATTCAGATAGAATTCATGACCTAAATTTATAGAACGCTATGCCCCTGCCTTCACAAGTGAGCGGACTACAATATAAAGAATGACAGTCAGATGCTAGAGAAGTGAATTCAATATCTGATATAGCAGCTATCATGGAAATACCAGTTGCAATGTATTTTCTGATTTCTTACCAGCTCCTCTGGGAAAACGTGAGTGGCACCCATGTCAGAGGAGCTTACCTCTGGGCCTAACAATAGCTTCCAGGTCTGATCTCTTAGGAAAGTGTCATTTGTCAGAAGGGTTCTTGACTGCATGCTTGCTCAAGTTTGTGTACAAGAAATGGAGTATTTCTCCAGGATATCTTGTAATTTGTGAGGGTTAGACTTTCAATTCAAAAGCTTCTGCAAGTAGAAGGTTATCCTCAGTGGCCAGAGGTAAGGGGATCATTGAACTATGAAATACATAGTTGCAAGGGTTTGCAACTGAACCTCCCAAACCTAAGTTTTCTCATCCAACCTATTCATTTTGTTTTCAGGGGGCAGTAACATTGGATCATTGGATATGCAATTAAGTTTTTTTGGCTACCATTTTTCTGTAGATCTTATCTACCAGTCTTACTACTAAATTTAAAGTAATTATATATATATTTTTTACATTATTTTTCATTTTTGTACAGTGTATACTTTCCCCTCTCAGGTGACGTTCCCATCACCATAGTCCCCTGTGCTCCTCAAATTCCCTTTCTTGGATGGGTTCTGATTCCCTAGTCCCTTACCTTCTCTTTCTATGTAGATGTGGAACCCATCAAAGGCTGTGGGTGGTTTGGGTGGTAACCACCTCAGAATCATTTGCATGGGGAAGAAAGAGGAAGAGCCCAGTTTGTCTGTCTCGCTGAGAATACTGCTGTTTTCATATTCCATGGGAAGTACACTGACAAATTCGTCTTCACTTTCAACTGTGGTGGATGCGCTGTCCCACCAGCTGGGCTGAGACGTAGCTTCGTCATTGCTGCTGTTAAAATCAGGCCAGCCGGAAGAAAGGTTGCCAGAGGGAATCTCAGGGCTTTCGTCTGTAAAACGGAGGAGTTTGTCTCTGTGCACTACATCTTGTGATCGCATGAACGATTCCTCTGGGAAGCTGCCGCTCTGTTCTTCCCAATTGTTTTTGTTCATGTTTACGATACGAACGGAGATATTCCGAGGTGGGTAAGGGGCTGTAAGAGGAAAGTTTTGTTCCAGACTATTTTAAACTACATGAGTGTGAACACTTAATCTATTAAGGATGAGTCACACACAAAGTAGAACTGAGTTTTGCTTTCAGTGTATCACATGCATCAAAGAAAACTGGGACATCAAGTACACACACAGGTAAGATCGTGTGGGTGATGTGAACACATCACCACTTGCACTTCAAATACATTAACTCGAGACATTCTGCTTGTCCACGTGGCAATGTAACCACTTCTGAAAAGTTTTAGAAGCCATCTTCGGCTTATCACAAACTCCTTTAGAAAAAAGTGAGAGTCCCTGGATTTTTTTTTTTAACAAAAAGTCTAGTGCAGTGTATGTAGAGCTATCAGGAAAAAAACATTCCCTGCAACACAGGGAGAGTTCATTATGAGTTGCATTTAGAAACATTAACACGCATATTCAATATATGGCTTCCCTTCTTCTCGAAAGTGAAATGTACAAGCACTGCAGTCTGATGAAAGCATGTCTGAGCCTTCATGCTTTCATCATAGATCATAAGCTCAAGATGAATTTATGAATGACAGAAACAGACTTAATTCAAGAGAATTAAGAGGACACATTGCAACAGTTTCTACTTTACCTTTCAAATAGTAGTTCAAATATCACCCCTTCCTAGAACTTCAAAAAATCTCTCCCTCCTTTCTGCTGCTATAACTGGGTACTACCAAAAGTTATAATTAAGTAATTGCAGTGAATCAAGTAAGCCTCAAAAGATATAACTTTGTGCCTCTGTTCACACTGATCACATCCGCTTTGTATTCTGTCACTTGCAGAGTCCTGCTACCGTTTCCGAGGACATGGCTCCCTAGACTTTGTCCTCCACTCTTTCAGTACTTAGAATAATTCCCAAGGGAGAAGGCACTCAATCAGTGTTGCTTACTTGAATTGAGCCATGAAAAGCACAAATAGGATCTTAGCTATTGATGTGCCGTGAAGTACTCATGCAGCCGAAACAGTTTCCTTGTCTTGGCGTATTAATGAGAATTATGACATCTTAGCATTTCATTGGGAGGGTTCCAGAGGTCATCTATCGATCCATTCACCATGTCTTAAGAACGGCCTCTCAGGCAATCCTGCTGAGAACTTAGCATACCAGACACAGGCAGGGTCACTCACACTAGTATTGGTGGTGGATATTTAGTAGGTGCATCTTTATTCTACTCACCCATTCTTCCAGCTCTGTCCATCCATTCATCCACCTACCCATCAATCCATCCTATAATGGTGTTTCATATAAACAATGTTACTAAAAATAAGATCTACAAGTTCTCAATACATCTGAGTCCTGGTATTTCCTTTAATGATAGTCTGAATCACCCCCCACCCATCT
Organism: Galemys pyrenaicus; assembly: GCA_019455555.1. Taxonomy (NCBI): domain Eukaryota; kingdom Metazoa; phylum Chordata; class Mammalia; order Eulipotyphla; family Talpidae; genus Galemys; species Galemys pyrenaicus. The sequence goes on along the minus strand of JAGFMF010011760.1, from coordinate 3,226,759 downwards.
GTCTTTCTGCTATCTGGACATTTTGCCAAGCTACAGAATAAGTGCAGCTTACTTGATTCACTGCAATTATACTTAATTGTAACTTTTGGTAGTACCAAGTGCTTTCCAATTCAAAGACTGTAACATATCTTATATTTTTCTTATGGAATATTTTGCCTAGTTCCTTTAACATTGCTAAACATTTGCTTTACATTATAAAGATATTTTCTTTAATTCTAGAATAGAATTGTCCTTATAATGACAGAAAATGCAACATATTATCTTTTTTTCACTGACTTTGATTCTTCAGTAGACTTACCAGTTCTATGCTGTTTGGGTTCGTGACTAACACCACTGTACTCCACAAGAGTACTTTTATTAAACGTTGCCTCAGACACCAGCTGAAAGGTGATATTGCTATAACATATTCCTGGAAGCCAGTGATTAAATACTGTTTTTCCCTTAAAGAAATCTGAGAAGAGAAAAAGCAAATATATTAAAAAATATAGTCTTCAAAATGTTACACACTTCTAAGAAGCCTAAAGAATTATGATTAAATATCTATACAATAACATTTCCTTTCATTTCTGCTTTGGTCAGTACTAGAGCTAAAATTTTGGATCTTTAAACTCAACCCTAAAGGCTTTTTCTTCAAAAATTCCTAAGGAGATAAGATACAACTGGAGTCAAATACTTATTATAGAAACTTTTGGTGTGTTAAGTAGAAAGGATAATATATACATATATGTGTGTGTGTCTGTGTGTGTAGAAATCACAGATTATGTTTATGCTAGTCATCTATCTTAAGATAAAAATCTAAGATAGTTTGCTATTTTATGACTTCAGAAAAAGTAACTAACAAGAAATTTTTCACTAGGTTCACTTTTGAACACTCGCCTGTTTTCAAAGTAGTATAGTTTATCTGCCAGTTGGCAGATGGGTGGGGCCTGCTCACAAAAAGATAAAACTTCGGATTTTAATTGAGAAACATTAAATAAAATCATAAGCCTAAAAATTCAAGTTACGAAGAAATGAAAGAAAATAAGTATAACCTTATTGAATTAAAAGCCAAACATAATCTCATTTCATATTTTTAACATTTCGCTTTTTGTCTCCAATTATGTTTATCAAAATAAAGTTGGTTTTTACATCACTGCATTTGTCTTAGGAGAATTACTGGGGCTTGATGGTGGGTATGTTATGAAAACATCCATTAGAATAGGTTTGAAGCTACAAATCCCTCAAATTTAAATAATTAACTTAAAGTGAGCATATTAACTGATTTATATTTAAACTCATGCCTATTAATAAAAGTTTCAGAGATTACTTTTTCATCATTCATGCACTTGTATTTGTATGTGATCAATCAGCAAACAAGATCCAACTTATTTGCAAATAATCTGTTTTCATTGAAAATAAAAGTGCAGTAATTTATGGACTCTATGTCTGTGGTTTTAACTTCTTAGAAAACAACTGAAAATCCTAAATTCACTGTGCATATTTCAAAGTATCTCATTAAGACAATCCCCATTAAAAAAGGAGTTTGTCCATAAAATACACAGAAGGAAAGATAGGCACAACCTTCCATGACACACATCTCAGAAACACACCTCATCCCAAGAGCAAAGAAAATGAAAGGAAAGATAAACTGCTGGGATTATATTAAACTAAAAAGTTTCTGTACAGCAAAAGAGTTTTAATAAACAAAAGGAAGAGACATCCCCAGATTGGGAGAAAATATTTGCACTCCATACAACTCATAAGGGATTGATATCAAAGACCTACAAAGAGCTCACACAACACAACAAAAACAAATCAAACAACCCAGGCAAAACTGGGCAGAACAGTCTTTTTGACACTTCTCCAAAGAGGAAATGTAAATGGCCAACAGGTATATGAAAAAATGCTCAATATCACTTATAATCGGGGAAATGCAAATCAAAACCACAATGAGTCACCACCTCACACTGGTGAGAATGGTCCATATTTTTTTTAAAAAATACAAAAACAAAAAAAAAAAACTGGCAACAACGAATGCTGGCAAGGATGTAGAGAAAAAGGAACTTCTTACACTGCTGGTGGGAATGCAAACTAGTCCAACCACTATGGAAAGCTGTGTGGAAGGACCTCAAATTATTAAAATGGATCTACCATATGATCCAGCAATTCCACTCTTAAAAATCTACCCAAAGGACACAAAAATTTTAATTTTAGGAAACCTGTACTCCTATGTTTATTGAAGCACAATTTACAATAGCTAAGCTATGAAAACAATTTAAATGGCCAAAAACTGATGAATGGATTGAGAAGCTGTGGTATTTATGCACAACCAACAATCAAAAAAGATAAACTCATACCTTTCACACAACATGGATGGAGCTAGAAGGGATGATGCTCAGTGAAATACATCAGAGGGAAAAAGAAAATATCAGATGGTTTCATTTATGGGGGGGCATGGGGAAACTGCAGAAGAGGTCAGAAAAAAGACAAAAATCACAGGAAATTATAGATCTAAGACTTACAGCAAGGGAGGGGTAGCGTGAGGGGACAAAACGGGTGGGAAGAGCACAGAGACTATGGTGATGGTGCACGAGGGACTTGGTGGCGGGAATTTTGTGGGGACTACACATGAGAGAAGAAAGCAAACTGTACACAAATGAATAATAATGTACAACATATACAGAGAGAAATTGTGAAGAAATGTCAAAGAAAAGAATAGAGAAACTGAACAAAAGGTCAAGAAAAAGAACTAGCAAAGTGACCCCAGGTCTGAGGCATCCAGCAGGGGAGGAGCCAGAGGGGGGTCAGAATAGGGCACCAGCAGATTCCAGTGGGTGCACCTGTTCTGCTCCCCACTCTGTCTCTGGTGAATCCTCTCACCCCTCCCTCTCCCTTTGGCCTACACCCAGTTCTTCTATGCTAGAATTAAAATAAAGGAGGACAGAAGAGTGCAAGGGAATATGGTGATGGTTCATGGGTGCTGCGGTGATGGGAGACCACAGGGACTGCGCCCGAGGGGAGAAGCCAAGTGTTTAAAATGAACAATGGTGCAAGAAAGTGAAAAATAAGTAAATGAATAATAAAATTAAAATGAAGTAAAAGTCATCATTCATGCAGTCTTCTTTTCGCCTCTTACCTTTATATAGCATTGACCGGAAGTCTTTACCCTCCCAGTAGCTTATATTTACTCTTGTGAAAACATTGTATTTTTCTGGATAATGAATTTCAAACAAGACTCCTGTTTCAGGAGAAGGTTTATAGTCATATATGGAAACGCTGGTTACAGGCAGAGGTTCTGCAGAAAGAAAGAAACAGAGAAAAGGAAATTGGGGAGGAGGGGGAGAGGCCATAATTAACCCTTGGAAGTCCAAAGGGTCCCCCCCTCGGAACCTCACAGGCTTGTGTTGTCTGGGGGCTACGCTCTCTGTGCTCAGGTGATCTGTAATTGAGCAGTAATTAATGAACCTCGTTTCACAGGGTGCTTCTGCCTTTCAAAGAACTTTCATATTCATTTTTCCTTTTGCAACAACCTTTAAATCTAGAAAGAACAAGTATTAATATTGCCCTTCAGTGGACAAAATAACAATAACTCAGAAGCTTCAAATTACTCATGAAAGATAATTTACCAAACACGGCAGCATCTCTGTTTCCGGATTCCTAGTTCATTTTTCTTTTCCCCAAGTTAAGAATATTTGATGTTTTAACAAAAAAGTAAGAGAAAATTCATTTGGATTCTGACCAAAGACAAATGCTTATGCACTCATTTATTTCCTTGTGTGAACTTACCATTTATCATTCTACATTTCATTTATAACGGCAAACCACCTTACACTGAGAATCATAGCTTATGTTGTTCATCAAACTACTTTCTACAGAAGTTTCTAAATCCTATTTGCTTGAGTTAACTCATCACACAATTTTTAAAAACATTCCTTTTTTTTAAAACCTATGATTGATGTATGTCAGCATTATTTCCACTTTCCACCCTTCAGCAAATGTCTTGTAAAATCACAGCTCTCCCACCCTTCTGAAGTAGTCATTGGATGTGTTTCATTTGCTTCAAGTAAGTCTAATTAATTTGGTTTGGAATCAATGATTGTATTATTGTAAAAATAAGTCTGATTTAAAGGTTTAGATTTGAGAAGCATCTTAGAAATCTATCATCATGAAAACAATGTTCTTAGTTTAAATTTTACACTTTTCAAATTTCAGTTTCAATAATGTAAGAAACCAAAACTTGCCTTAGTTGATTCAATGAGTAATAATTGAGTGCCTACTTCATCTCAGTGTGTAGCTAACAGCTTTCATTCTGTTCCTCAAGATATTAACTGACCTTTGCTTCTGATTATAAAGATCTAGAGAGGTTTAAACTACATGTCAAAGCTTTGCTATCTCCTGGAATTTTCTCAAAAATCAAAACAACATCTATCAGAAAGTTAGGATCTTGTTGCTGTGGACTGTGTTATATCTTTTGGTTAAAATGTTTCTATTTTATCTTTGTCTAATCCTTGAACTTACTACAAAAGTAAAACAGAGTGAGCTCACTAAATGCTGAGTAAACCAACCAACCAATCAATCAACCCCTGAAAATTCTGAGTTTTTCTCTTTGCTTAATCCGAAAGAAGATTTAAAGCATTAGAAGGTCTTTCTTTGAATCCAGGCTCATCACTAACACCAGAGACTAGCCAATGCACCTCTTGACTCTGGATCTGAGCGAACCAAAGTGAAAGGTACGAGCAGAAGGCAGAAAGGAGGCATAATCCTCCCACTGTTGGTCCAGTTTCACGTCCTCCCCCGGGCTCTGTCCACTGAGAGAGAAGTTAAGGGTCCACTCAATCGTTCGTGCCCAGAGACACGAGGCTGCACATCAAAGCCATGGCTGAACTTGGAAATTCAAGGGATTACACGAGGATTAGCGCACAGATCTTTTATCGTGTTATTTACTTCTATATTTATTTTGGGGGCTGCTGCAAGCTACTTAAACTTTACACAGAGACTTTTTCAAATGTCTGCTGATGTGTGGGTTTCATATACTGCCTTCATCTTCAACGTGAGTGTCCCAGGTTCGCACTGAACTCTCACATCAGGTCTCACCAACGCTTATTCAAGCAAGAGTTTATTTTCAATAAAACAAATGCATCCTCTAAAAATATTTTATTCTTTCTGCAGTCACTTCCCCCATTGTTTTTCTTTTATGAATTAAGCGATGTGTCATAAACTGAAACTATAATTGCTCATGTGTTTTCAGTGCTGAAAAGGACAAATCTCGATCTAATTTATTTTTTCTCTGCCAGTCACCCCTTACAAGTCCCTTTCTTAGCTAAAGAACCAAGGTAGACCAGAAAAACAGAGTTATTAGAAAATGTGAATCATTACTTTTTTTTGCCCTCAAAATTAATTATTTGTTTTTCAAAAAATTAAGGGTTACACAATATAGCTGAAACTTTCCCATAGAACACACCCAGACCCCGTTTGCCTCCCTCTGTGCCGGAAGTGACTCAATACTTCTGGATTTGGGGTTTCTTTCCTTCCCATATGTGAACTGAAAGCCAATGTTCACAGTGAAGGCTCTTTCATGCTCCTTAATTACCTTAGAATCACTCGTGATAGAATGTGAACAGGAAGTTGTATGAGGTTCTGGATGCGACTATCTCAGCTAGAAGAAGCAACAGCAGATGCTTCTTGGGATTTGTCTGTTTGGACGGAAAAAGAGAAGGAAGCTGCTGGGTCGGTGGTTACTAGTGTCTGTGCTTCAGATGTGACCAAGCTAAAAACTTGTCTCTTCTGACAAAGTTGGCGTGAGTGGCCGAGCAGTCGCTTCTGAAGGCAGGAGCAGATCTCAGAAACACGGCCGGAACGCCTCTGGTAGTCTGTGTACTACAGGCTGGGACGCAGGCCCTCCGGCTTGCAGCTCTGTTCTAAGAAGGAGCTTTTCCCAGTCTAAAGTTGCTGTGCCCTTTCTGTGTAGAAAACCTGTCATCACGCTAGACTCAGAGGTGAAGGTCTAAACTTTGAAAGGTTTCCAAGGTTCTTCCAAGTTCTAGAGCTACCTCCCATTACCTTCCAGAGGCTGGATGCTGCCACCAAGCACAAGCAGGTACCCAGCATGCCACGCTGGGTGGCCCTCCGTTCCCGGCACAAACTATTCCCTTCACTCTGACTGTCATGCCCGCTAGACCTTAGCCACTGGGAAATCTTCACTAAAGTCCCAATGACTGTTTCTTCAGTAGTGTCTTCCCAGCATTCCCTGAAAAGACTGGGCATTCTTCTACACTGTCCTCTCACAGCGGAGCTCATCTTTGTTTCTTTTCTGCTCTAGCACCATCTCCAAATGTGGATGTTTTTATTTATTCTCATTCCTCTGCCACTTAGGTCATGCCATAGGGAATGCACACTGCAAAATAATAACTCGTGCATTATTTTATTTATAAAAGGGGGACTTATATAGAAAGTTATATTTGTAGAGTGTCTTTATGTATTCTACAATGTTTATAGTCACTGGTTCTGTAACTGAATGACCACGAGAGAGCTGTGTGCCAGTCATAGTTGCCCAGTTTCTAAGCAATTATTTTCAGGCATTATTTTACCTTAAGATACTCTTCTTTCCTTCTGAAGTGCATGCAATCTACTGAAGATTCTCAGTCAATTAAATATTAATCAGGGCCTCCCCTGGTGGCGCAGTGGGTTAAGCAACGCACTACGAAGCAGATCGCAGCCACTGCAGCACGAGTTCGATCCCTGCTGCCGGCCAGGGG
>JAGFMF010011760.1:3209055-3219927 GCA_019455555.1 Galemys pyrenaicus | reverse complement strand
TGCTCCCCGCTCTCTGTGGTGAATCCTCTCACCCCCCTACACCTCTGGCCTGTACCCCAGTGCTTGTGTGCATAAATAAATAAATCTTTAAAAAAAATATTAATCAGATGTCAGGACTTAAGGGTTGCAGAACTCTTGAACTGACCAAGGCTCCTATTTTGTGCTAAGACTCATCCTCCACCGTGTTGCTCAGTTTTCTCTGAGCCTCTGACTAGGTGCAACTGTAGAGAAACATCAAAGGACGGCCCCAGGGCCAACTGCTTATTCCATCGGTAGGAGCATCTAACACACGATAAATGACAGCAGCAAATGTGCTCTTTTATTCTCAAGAGCAGTTGCCAACTCTATGAGCAGAAGCTGCAAATGCTTTCTGAACTTCGAGAAACGATTTCCATTAGAAAAATAAGGACGACAAAAATGCATGATTAACTGACATGAAAATTACCACCATTAGAGCGCAAAAGTAATCCAGATGTGAACTTCAGCTCCCTCCTTTTAAAGGACGAAGCTGGGACCCAAATGAAACCTCATGTTGCTTCCTGCCCAACGTCACAAAACATTTGTGCGTTAATCTCTGGTTCCTAGATGCCAAACCCCAAGTATCACTTTAAGAATCTGGGATGATGCAGTTGAGTTTCTAAGAGTGGAGGAGAAGATGAGAAGGAATCAGCCATCATCAATTAATTTCTACTCTTTAGATATCAATGCAACTTTGCTCTCGCACTTCGGACGAGGAAAGCGGCAGGCAGGCGCACATCAGCCTCCACACACTCAGCAGTAGAAGTCCAGCAATCTGTGAGATCGTAACCGTTCTTGAGTCTACCAGACAGGACCGATCGCAAGGCAACCAAATGAACTAAATTCCAAAATGCGACAAGCCCATCTGGGGAGGAAGAGGCACCGCCACCGTTTTACCTTTAGCCGAGCACGGGAGGAAGAGGAGGAGTCCAGTGAAGGGGGGCAGAAGAAAGCACCTGAGAAGCTAACGAGCTCAGGAAGGCTTGTGGGTCTAAATGACAGCGCAGCTCCGCTCTGTCCAGTAAGGCAGCTACTGGCCACCTGTGACTACTGAAATGAAATTCAAAATGAAATAAATGAAAAATTAATGGCCACCGCCTTGGCCAATACCGCTATAACGTGTCTATCGTCCAGAAGGCCCAGAACAGCACTGGTGGGGGAATGACCAGAGTCCCAGACACAGGTGGGGTGCGCACCCTCTCTCTAACGCTTTCCCAGGCCCCGATCAGAAATACTAGGGGCATGAGCCCACCCCTGGGGACACAGGGGTGCAGGTGGTAATCGGTAGCTCAAAGAGAAACCTCAGTCGTGAGAAACATCACGCACTCTGGACCTTCTTGGAGTACAAAGCAGAAGCCTAAGGCACTGGGGTTAAGGAAAAGGAAAAGCTTTGCCTTTCATGCCTCAGGAATTGAGGCAATGGCTAGTGTGTGTCCCCAGGAAAGGGGCGGAGACGTGCTTGGGTGTGGGTCTTGCGCCGCACAAAGCAGAGCCAGGTCTGCCGAGGCCGGGGCAGGAGACTCCCCCTGCAGACGCCACGGGCGTAAGACCCTTTGCTGGCCAGTGATGGCGAGGGGCAGAATGCCACAGATGCCCGAGGCGGGACCACAAGAGAAGCACCAGACAAAAAAGAAACTGCAGCCTGTTGCCTGGGGAGGGCAGAGCCATGACGGTCTCCTGCGGGGCAGGGTGCAGGGCTGGTTGAACCTGAGCGTACAACAGGGGTGGGGACAGGAGACTGACCCTCCGCGCTGCTGGCCGATGGCCACTGGGAGAATCTGCAATCCACGATTACTGAAACCTTGACGAGCTCGACTTCTGCCTCATTAACTCACCCCCTGTACCCCTAACACTAGCAGTCTAGCAATATGGCAAATTTAAATTAAGGACAACCATATAATCATATTAACTTAAAATGACCTGAATTCGTAGTATCAGAATTGGTGGCTACTGTCCACATAAGGCTACTGAGCACTTAAAATGAAGCTAGTAGAAATGAGAAACTGAACTTTTAATTTTAATTATGTTTAAAAATAAGACACATGTGTTTACACTGACTCTATGCTGAAATGACATTTTGAATGCAATAGGTTAAATAAGCTATGCTGCTAAAATTAATTTCATCCTTTCAGAAAGTTTTTTTTTAACACGTCAGTTAGAAAATTTGAAATGACAGATGTGGTTATCTCTCTTTTATGAACAGTGCTTGTCTAAACACTCTAATTAAAAGACAAATTTTCAGACTGGAGAAAAAGCAAGATCCAACTCCATGCTGAGTACAAGAAACCTATTTACATATGAAGACATGAGTGGGCGGAGAGTAAAAGGATAAAGCAAGTAGACCGTTTTCTTAACACAAGAAAACTCAGATCTCTGTATTAATAACAGACAAAATAGGGCCCACTGCAGTGCATATTACTTAGGAGGAAGTGAACGGAAGTCAGCTGGTCAAAAGGACGTGCTAACCCGAAGAGTGTTCGTACCCAACAACATTAGCAGGGGTTCAGATGCATACAGTGAGGTAGAAAGAGAGGAGAAATAGACAGGTCTCCAGGTGTGGGTGGAGACGTCACGCTTGCGGGGTAACCACTGGAACGGGCAGACAGAAAGTCGGTGAGGAGCAGAGGACACACTCACCCACCTCGGGCTGCCATCCACGAAACTCCCCAACAGCGCTCACAGGATATTCACCGCAGCAGACCATACTTGGACAGCAAGACCGATTTCAGCAACTCTCAAGTACCTGAATTCACACGAAGCATTTTCTCTGATCACAATAGCATCTGTCTAGAAATCAACGTAAGGACCGGTACACCATGGGCCTCCCTGGTGGCGCAGCGGGTTGAGCACTGCACTGTGGGGCTCCCGCAGCCACTGCAGTGCAAGTTCAATTCCTGGCCAGGGAGGGGACCCATGGGCGCAGCAGACCTCTCCTGCCTCACCCGCTGCTCCCCTCAGCAGTGGATTTCCATGGATCCACCTGTTCTGCTCCCCGCTCTGTCTCTGGTGACTCCTCCCCTCACCCCCCCACCTCTGGCCTGTGCCCCAGCTCTTGCATGCATAAATAAATCCTTAAAAAAAGAAAAAAGGAATGCTGCACCACTGCCAGTTCTGGACATTCAACCACACACTCAGCCCACATGTCCAAGAAGCAGTCACAAAGGGAAACAGAAAACATTTTGGAAAGTTTTGAAGGAAAGTTTTGAAACAGCTTGCACATGCTAAAATACCAAGGAGATAGTCCAGAAATATTTTGGTACTCACCTTCTTATTAAGTTTTTTTTAATAAACCCTTAGTTGACACCTCCAGCTCTGTCTGAGGGGGTGGCTGAGTGCCTGCTAATGAACGTTGGTCAGCACCATCAAGTTTTATCTTGCTTTGTGTCTTGGTCCTTTCTTCGTGGCACTTTCTCACATTACTTGCTCACCTAACCTGAACGGCTATTTACTGACCACCTACTAAGTGCTCCTACTCGGTGCTAACAGAATTACGACGAAGAGTAAAGCAGAGATCCTGATCTCAAGGAACTTGTATCCTAGTCCTCGTGGACCTAGCTCTGCCGCCTGGACCTCTATACTCCTAATTCACCTTTTTCTGGAACGTGTTTAAGATGGCGTTTTACCAGGCAAGTTTTCCTTCACTTCAACTAGGTCCCACGTTTGTTTATTCTATCCACAGGCCTTGAAGGTGTCGGGGTTTGAGTTATTCCTGATTTTGAGGAATCAATTGTTATTCGTGGACTTTACCAAGGGAAACTTTAATTAATTTTGGACAGATAAATTAAAAATATGTCATCTTGCTTAATTCTGATTTCTTGTTACTTTCCTTTAATTACAACAGAAAATACCACTATGTCCTTTTCCTTAATTGCGGCCAGGATGGCATTTAAAATACTGCAGCTGCTGGTAAATTTGCACTGAAGAGCAATGAACAAAAAGAACTCTGCTAAGACATCAAATTCCTCTAGTAGAATAACCCCACTGCCATTCACAGAATAGTTTTTCATTCACACCTCAACGTAAACAGTAGGACCTCCTCTTAAATTGTCATTAGGTATAAAATCAGAGAATAAAAACAAAAATCATGAACCATTAAAAGAGCTCCTACAAGACCCCTGCGGTCAGCATTAACTCTTTTAGACGTGGACTACTCAGTGTGACTGAAGCTTACAACGCCACCGACCTTTTTCTTGGCATTTTCTGTGGGCAGCGGAAGCCAAGGCTATTTTGAGGAGAGATGGGGGACTAGTCACTGAGGACATCTCTTTCTCTTTCTCAGCTGAGAATGTATAATTGGATTTTACCAGGATAAAGATGAGTATAAACTCATTGTCTCAAAACCAAAATTACTTACCATGAGAGTATGCGTTCTGGAAAAAATGCATAGTTATGATACTATTACGTTATAGAGCAGAAAATTACATGGCACAATCTAAGAGTGTCAGTCTCAAAATATACTGTCTTATCAAGATTTACTCATTTTGGCTTAAAGCCTGTTTTCCTTGAACAAAAAGGTCCAGTAAAACATGACCAGGCCGCAGCAAGGAGCTGTACTTGGGGTACAGAAACGGAACTTGGGGTCCATGCCACTTGCCCTCCAGGCCATTCCAGGCCGGGCCCTCAGAGGTGAGCCATGCGAACAGACCCAGGGAGAAGCACTGATGCTTACTTGTCAGCACAGTGATGGATCTGGACGGCTTAGTGACCACATTTCTGTTGACCACCACCAGAGTGATGATATAGTAGAGGCCGTGATAACTGGCCTGAAAGATCACAGGCGGGGGCAAAGTGCTGTTGAACTCCTCGAATTCGAAGAAGTAGCTTTTTGATTCACCAGTTATCTTCACGACATACACGGATGAAGGGCTCACGACATCGGAAGCTTCCAAAGAGACGGTGATGCTGTTGTCATCTTGGACAGTCACCTGGAATGAGGCAGCACTCTGTGTCAGGAAAGAGGAAAAAAGGAACAGAGGTCACAGTCAGATGATTAGCAATCGACCTATACGGGGGTGATTTTTCCAGAACTAATTTTCCAAAGCTAATCAGTTTTGGAAAAAATTGCTGATAACTATTCCTTCATGGAGCATTATTTATAGTTTCACAAGGAAGAACAGAAAGCGAGCAGTTAAGCCTCTAGGACTCGGGATTTTTCTCCATTGAGAAGCTGCTTCTAGTGAAGATGATGGAATTGAGTAAACAAGGAATGAATGAAAATCATCTCGCCACGCTACTCTTAGGGAAGCCCTTGGTCCCAGCTCTGCTGGTGAAGTTCCATATTTTGAAGAAACACTCTTCCTTTGGAGGAAGTCCAAGCAAAGGCTTAGAAAAATGCTTCAAGGCAGTTATTGCCTTTCTTACTTCTCACCTGTCAGTTCTGAAAATAATAAAAGTCAACACTGAGAAACCTGTGACATTCCTTGTTCACGATTAGCCGGCACTCAGAGAGGCGCTGACAGACTCTGTGGGGGCAGATTGAGGACCCGTGTGTGTGTGTGTGTGTGTGAGAGTGTGTCTGTGTGTGAGTGTGTGTGTGAGTGTGTGAGAGTGTGTGTGAGTGTGAGTGTGTGAGTGTGTCTGTGTGTGAGTGAGTCAGCAGGTGGCTGCTGGAAAACTGCTCCAACCGAATGCTTACGGACAGTATTTGAAAAATCATTCATGAAGTTTCTTCCTGACCCTTCCCCACACTCGCAGTCTGCTCTTTCGTCCTTTGTACTTTGTGTCACGTGCTCCTTTGTTTTGAACTTATCTCCTGGCTTCACAGTGTCCGGGACACATAATTTCATTGCTCTGAGCCTGAGGTCTCTCCTGTCAGACCAGGACAGAAAGCTTCTGATACCCGTCAGACATGGACAAGGACCCAGGTTCTATAGAGGCAGTTTATAAAGGCCATCATCTCATATAACAATCAAAGTGACCTCAGGAGGTCTGTATTATTATTTTTTTTCTTTTTTTTTAAAAATATTTATTTATGCACACCAGAGCTGGGGACAGGCCAGAGGTGTGGGAGGTGACAAGATTCACCAGAGACAGAGTGGGGAGAAGAACAGGCAGACTGGCTGAAACACACTGCTGAGGGGAGCAGCAGGGACACAGGAGAGGTCTGCTGCGCCATGTGGGTCCCCTCCCTGGCCGGGAATTGAACCCATGCTGCAGTGGTTGCAGAAGCTCCACAGGGTAGCGCTCAAACCCCTGCATCCCCAGAGTGCCAGTGTGTCACTGAGGAAGTGGGGCTCAGGACTGAGTCACCAGGTAACCCGGCTGGTGCGATCACAGCCTCTGGTCCATCCAGGCACCCTGACTGGGTCTGTGCAGGTCACCTGCCTGCCTGTTTCCCCTCTTCATGTATTTCCCTAACAAGGTGCCTGACACACACGACACAGCTGGAAATGTCTGATGAATGCACGAGAGGATTGCTAATTGCATGACTTACACGTAGGTGCCCACCTCTCATAATTAATCTACTTACTGATTTTGGCAATCAAGTCCTGTCAGCATTATATCAGGCAGATAATACACAGCAGTACCCAGGAGAAGCTATGAGGACCTGCATTTTTTTCTTATTCCTGTTTTCTTTTTATTTCATGTTTTTGGAAGTTGGGTTTTTATAGACCCTAGCACCTGTAACGTGTATCAGGCCGTTAACATCAATTTAATTCTATCTTAATACTTAATACTCTTGTGTTCATGATGGTCAAACCACACCAGAGCCTCCGCCCTCCAGAGCAGGGGCTGCATCTTGTTTCATGCCTGCATCGGCAGCTCTGGAATCACACCTGCCTGTGCCAGGTGCTTTGTGATCTGGGAGATCTTGGGCAGATTTCTGTAGCATGGGAGTCTTCACGGGTTGAGGTTTAAAAATGTGCCATTGGCCCTCCCTGGGGGCGCAGCAGGTTGAGCGCTGCACTGTGAAGCATCCATGGCACAGCAGCACGAGCTCAATCCCCAGGCAGAGAGGGGACCCACATGGCGCAGCAGACCTCTTCTGCCTTGCCCGCTGCTCCCCTCAGCAATGTGTTTCAGTCGATCTGCCTGTTCTGCTTCCTGCCGGTGACTCCTCTCACCTCCCTGTACTCTGGCCTGTACCCCAGCTCTTGTATGCATAAATAAATAAATAAATATTTAGGCCTCCCTGGTGGTGCAGCTGGTTGGGAAAATTTCTATGAAGTGGACAACAGCCACTGCAGCACGAGTTTGATCCCTGCTGCCGGCTGGGGAGGTGACCCACATGGTGCAGCAGACCTCTCCTGCTTCGCCTGCTGCTCCCCTCAGCAGTGTGTTTCAGTAGATCCACCTGTTCTGCTCCCCACTCTGTCTCTGGTAAATCCTCTCACCTCCCACAACTCTGGCCTGTACCCCAGCTCTTGTATGCATAAAAAAACAAAGTCTTTAAAAATAAATAAATATTTTTAAAAAATTTGTCGTCACCCACATTATCTCTCGTCCTGAGACACGGCTGCAGGTTTCTAATACTAACTTCTGTGCTTGCAGAACCACGCATAAGTTCGACCCTTTATAAACTGCCAGGATCTAAGCAAACCCAACCACCGAGTATCAAACAGCACGGAAAACTGACTTTACTTTGCTTGCAGAACCACGCATAAGTTCGACCCTTTATAAACTGCCAGGATCTAAGCAAACCCAACCACTGAGTATCAAACAGCACGGAAAACTGACTTTACTTCCTTCTTAATTGTAGAGTGATTCACCAACTCAGAAAACACTAAGTTTACAAGCATGAAATTCAGCATTAAAACCATTTGCTCTATGTTTTAGCACTCAGTGACCACCAGCGTTTGTAATACAAGAGACTTGGTTTTGTAAAGTCAGGAGTAGAGTAGAGCGAGAAGGACACGTTCTAAAGTAAAAATAGATCCGGGCAGCTTAGACAAGGCCATGCTGATTTATGTGGTGGATAGAAAAATATGTAAAATGTTTTTTTCCCCCGAGACTGACCATGCCTGGCTGTGCAGTGAAAATGTTTTCAGTGAAATTTCCTTTGTTTAAGCGAGTCTAATATAGAAATGTCTCTGGTCCAGCACTCTCATTTCACACCGGAGGGAACAGTGGCGCAAACGTCACTCACTAGCTGATGTCGACTCCTGGTACCGGACCCACATGTCCTTGCGTGTGCGGTTCTCTTTCGGAACTGGGGTACCCGTGAGGCACGAAAGGGCCGGGGCTGCGCTTCCGAAAGCAAGGACAGGAGCCCGTCACCTGTCCCATAGTTCGTCCTGGGTGAGGGAGAAGCTCCTGGAGACAGAGGGGACAGCCCCACGGAGACGGAAGATGCGGGACGAGATGCTGGACAAGGACGGGACCAGCCACAGACATGCGCAGGCAGGAAATCCCGGATGTCTCCGCCATCCTGGCACATACAGAAACCGCTATCAAGTGAGGTCCTCAGACTTTGTAGTGGGCGTTTGTGTAACTTTTTTCTTTTGTTATTACAACAATCCTCCAAGATAAGTGCTGTTATCTCCATTTTCCTCAAGAAGGTGAAATGCTTAAGAACACAGCCTTGGGCCTGGAATCCCGGAGTGTGGATGACAGTCCTTCTGGACAGCCAATCAGCTGTGCGCGCTTGGGAAAGTCCAGTCGTCCTTCATCATTATAACGCATAAAACAGGGGTGAGTGCGAGAGACGCCTGGAAGAGTTAAATGTCTTTTATAAAAGTGGGAAAGATATGAACTCCATAAATATTAGTTGTAGGACAAAGGTACTTTAGCTGTTTTTAACCACTCAGCTCCAGGGGCTCTACAACAGCACTCTGGAATCCCTATTCGTGTTGCCCGATGTTTTCCCGCAGAGCAGAGGGGAGCTAGCCACGTGGTCCTCCACAGCACACAAAGTAGCCAGGTGCCAGCTTGGCACCAGGCATTGTGCTAGGTGTGGACAGGCGCGTGAGCAAGACGGGAGTTCACACTCGTGAGAGAGACACACTCAAACACACGAAGCAGCGAGTGATGTTAGTTAAGAGCTTTGTAAAACAGTTCATTGATACCTGCTTTTCCCCAGCTGGCCGGGGATCTCTTTTCAGTTTTCAGATCGCACCCTTCTTTAACACTGCTTTCCCCAAACTAGAATGCCAACTTGGGGTCCTCGTAAGGGTGACTGGTCCTGGTGGCTCATTCCCGACTCAGCGCGGGAGGCACTTGACTCCGTCTGGGCGAATCCCAGTGCACTATCCCCCAGGCAGTCACCGGGACGTGCCTGGGAACCCAGCCAGCCGTCTGACGCTGCCTGTGAAAGCTCTGCTGGAATGGCGGAGGAGGCCTCCTCCTCTGGTTCCAAGCACACATGGGCACAGAGCTGGACAGTCAGTGCCAGCAGTTTCTGGTGCTGGAAGGACAGGCCGGGCTCAGCCCTCTTCAGGGCAAGCCACCGCGTGGTTGGGTGACAAGAATGAACCATCCATCCCAGCTAAGCTGACTTCCCAGCTTTGCAGCAAAGGTCCTGGTTAACAGAGGAGAAATGAAATAAATCCTACTTGATCACGGTGAATTATCCTTCTTATGCACTGTTGTATTCTGTTGGCTAGAATTTTGTTGAGGGTTTTTGCATCCCTGTTCATTAGGGAGATTGGTCTGTAGTTCTCATTTTTTTGGTGTTATCTTTGGTGTTGGTATTAGTGTAATATTGGCTTCATAGAACATATTAAGTAGTATTCCTTCTTTCTTGATTTCTTGAAAGAGTTTGTATAAGACAGGTACTAGTTCACTTCTGAATGTTTGGTAGAATTCATTTGTGAATCCCTCTGGTCCTGGGCTTTTATTTTTGGGGCATGCTTTGATTACTTCTTCAATTCCACTACTTGATATTGGTCTGTTTAAGTGTTCTATTTCTTGAAGCTCAAGGATGGTTCAATATCTGAAAATCAATCAAGGCAATCCAACATATCAACAAAAAGAAGAACAAAAACCATATGATCATATCGATTGATG
Organism: Galemys pyrenaicus; assembly: GCA_019455555.1. Lineage (NCBI taxonomy): Eukaryota > Metazoa > Chordata > Mammalia > Eulipotyphla > Talpidae > Galemys > Galemys pyrenaicus. The sequence continues at coordinate 3,209,964 of JAGFMF010011760.1, read as the reverse complement.
CAGAAAAGGCATTTGACAAAGTCCAACATCCATTCATGATGAAGGCTCTTGAAATCCTTGAAATAGAAGGACCATACCTCAACATGGTAGAAGCTATATATGACAAACCCATTGCTAATATAATCCTCAATGGTGAAAAACTGAAAGCATTCCCCTTAAGATCAGGAACAAGACAAGGATGCCCACTCTCTCCACTGCTATTCAACATAGTACTGGAAGTCTTAGCCAGAGCAGTAAGACAGGAAAAGGACATACAAGGAATCCAAGCAGGGGAAGAGGAAGTAAAACTATCATTATTTGCAGATGATATGATAATATACTTGCAAAACCCTAAAGGCTCTACAGAAAATCTAAAACAATCAACCAGTTTAGTAAAGTAGCAGGATACAAAATAAATGCACAAAAGTCAGTAGCCTTCCTATACACAAACAACCAATCTGAAGACGACGAAATCAAGAAAAAATACCCTTTACAATTGAAACCAAGAAAATGAAATACTTGGGAATCAACCTAACAAAAGAAACCAAATACCTATATAGAGAAAATTATGAAACACTGTTGAAAGAAATAGAAGAGGACACAAAGAAATGGAAAGATATCCCCTGTTCATGGACAGGAAGAATCAACATTATCAAAATGGCCATCCTACCAAAAGCAATCTACAGATTCAACACAATACCAATAAAAATCTCAATGAAATTCTTTAAGGAACTAGACCAAACATTGATGCAATTCATATGGAGACACAAAAAACTCCGATTAGCCAAAGCTCCGTTGACAAAAAAGGAGAAAAGCGGTATCACGCGCCCAAGACTTCAAACTCTACTACAAAGCAACAGTTATTAAAACAGCATGGTACTGGAACAAGGACAGACACACAGACCAATGGAACCATATAGAAAGCACAGA
>JAGFMF010011760.1:3177518-3208049 GCA_019455555.1 Galemys pyrenaicus | reverse complement strand
GGACATACACATGGCCAACAGGCACATGAGAAAATGCTCAACATCCCTCATAATCAGGGAAATGCAAATCAAAACCACAATGAGGTACCACCTTACACCAGTAAGAATGACACATATAAAAAAAACCCAACAACAGCAAATGCTGACGAGGATGTGGAGAAAAAGAAACCCTAGTACACTGCTGGTGGGAATGCAAGCTAATCCAACCATTGTGGAAGGCCGTATGGAGGTTCCTCAGTCTATTAGACATGGAACTACCTTATGATCTAGCAGTCCCACTCCTAGGGATCTACCCAAAGGACACAAAAACACCGATCCAAAAGAGCACCTGTACCCCTATGTTTATTACAGCACTATTTGTAATTGGTAAGACCTGGAAACAACCCAAAAGCCCAAAAGTAGAGGACTGGATCAAGAAGATGTGGTACACAATGGAATACTATTCAGCAATCAGAAATGACAAACTAGGGACATTTATAGAAACATGGATGGAACTAGAAGGACTTATACTCGGTGGAACAAGTCAGAAGGCAAGAGAAAATTATCGGATGGCTTCACTTTTGGGAGGAATGTGAAAAAGCAACAACTACAAAAAAAAAGAGAAGTGAAAGCTCAAGGAAATGGGCAAACAAACAACAACAACAACAACAAAATAAACCTCAACAAGACCAAAAGGTCAAAGATAAATCAAAGGGACTATGGGGGTGGGGGAGGGAAGTAGGGCAAAGATGGGGATGAGGGCAGAAGGAACACAAGGGACTGAGGTGATGGTGCACAGGTGAAATGGTGGGGGGAACTCCCTGGGGAACACAAATGCTGTCAAATACAATTAAATAAATCTAATTTAAAAAATAAAAACAAAAACAAAATACAGGAGAAATGTTCAGTGCCACAGACACACAGAGAAGGGAGCAATGGATTTATTTCGCTGCTGTGGATGGGCGCAAGGGAAGGGCTCCGGGCAGAAGAGATGCTTGAAGGGCACTTAAGTCACCAAGGGAAGAAAGGTCAGAAACGTCATTCGAAAACGAGGGAGGCGACCCCACAGTGCTGCGGAGTGGCTGGGAGCTACCAAGGTGCTCAAAGACAGGCTTGATTGCCCTTTCAATATGTGCATTGTGAAGGGTCTTGATTTTTTTTTAAAAAAAGATTTTATTTATGTATGCACACAAGAGCTGGGGTACAGGTCAGAGGCGTGGGGGGTGAGAGGATTCACCAGAGACAGAGCAGGGAGCAGAACAGGCAGATCAACTGAAATCTACTGCTGAGGAGAGCAGTGGGGAGACAGGAGAGGTCTGCTGAGCCATGTGGGTCACTGCCTGGCTGGGGATCGAACTTGTGCTGCGGTGGCTGCAGTGGCTGCGGATGCTCCACAACGCGGCGCTCAAGCCCTTGTGTCACCAGGGAGTCCCTGGGACCTTGGTATTTTTAAGCCAAAGGGGTCATGAATTATTTCAATGCAGAAAAGTGATGAGCAGACCACAGGTAAGGAAAACCAGACTAGTGAGGAAAAAGGAGCGCTGTGAAGAGGAACTGGCTGAAAGGGCTCCTCCGAGGCCAGCAGGCAGAAGGGAGGCTGCTACCGAGCCTCGGGGACCTGAAGAGGGTCCAGCAAGCTCCGTGGCCCCATCTGCCCATGTGACATGCCTCCAGCAAGCTGCAGAGTTCCGGCTGCCCCAGTAAGTGGTCAGACTTAGCAGACGGCATTTGAGAGGAAAGCCTTAGAAAATTCTGCTGTGCCAAGGCTACCACAGGAGTACCGGGATGCTTGATCCTTTTACATAGTGATATTAACCATGTCTGGACTTACAAAGCACCTCTGCAATTCACCGGCTCAGCCTCTAGTCCACTCCCAAGAAAGCGTTTCCAGCAAGCAGTTCCTTCTTCCCAGTTCGTCCAGGAAGAACGAAGTCCCAGTCTGCCCTGCTCCTCAGAATCATTCCCTACTATTTCAGGAATTGTCAGAACCGGCATGTTGATTTGCAAGTGCTAGGTACAACCTCTCCCTAATCCTTCATTATTTATTCAATCATTCTTCAGGTGAGCACCCAGCAGGTGTCAGAAATGATTCAGGATGCGGGAGATATGTTCTATTTGGGAATAAAAGATTGGGCTGACGTGCCTTTAGCATCCTTCGAATTGTGTCTGACCAATAATAGCAGCAAGCGATGATAAGGATGCTGAGATAACACAATAAAGAACATTATTTCATATAGTGCTGGTTGTGAGTTGCCAGAAGCTCGTACAGCAAATTCTTGACAAATGCTCTTGCTGGATGAGTATTTACAATCTACTGCAAAAAATCAAGCCTCTTCGTACACATCCTAAATGGATCTTTTCAACAGTGTATATCTCCTGCGATCCATTACCTGATTCACACCCACGCCACCTCTGCCTCTCATGTTCTACATTCTCAGAGACATGCATTTCCCTCCTATTTTAAATAACAGGTCTCGTCTCTTTTGCCTTTTCTTTGGAAAAGGGGTGCAAACTCAAACGCCAGGCAAGTAATACAAATGTGAGAAGCAGTCTCCTGTCTCCCCACTGCTCTCCTCAGCAGTAGATTTCAGTTGATCTGCCTGTTCTGCTCCCTGCTCTGTCTCTGGTGAATCCTCTCACCATGGTGGAAGGATGGGGTGGTTGGTAGAAGGGACGGTGCACGTGTTGTCTCAAAGCATCATTACGAAGCACAGTGAAAACAAGATAAAGCTAGGCTGGCCCAAAAAACACGTGTGCAGGGCAGTCTCAGCCCACAGGTGTCCTGGTTACAGCCCTTACAGCTGGCACGCTGCCATGGGCTTGTCCAATAGCTGGCCTTTGAGCCTTTGGCTTCCCACCCCACACCACTGGCTCTGCCTAGACAGTGTCCAGAATAACCAAAACCAGTTACCCACTAAGCATACCCTTAAAGCAAATGTATATGCTATTCTTCATCGGGCTGTCATACAGAGTGTGCAAAGTGGCTTTTTATCATACCTTCGCAGTATCTATATTTATATTGGTACTCTGTATTTCAGTGCAGTGCTTATTTTTTGATTTCCAGTGTGGACTAGGAGTAGAAGCTCTGCAGAACTCTTAATTTGGGAGATTAAATAAAACATTCTTGAGGAAAGAATTCAATTTGGCATTTTTATATGAAAAGGAACTGTTCTGCTAAAGAGATATGCCATGGCTTTGTGTGAAGTATAAGATAATAACCATGTATTATGTTTTTAGAAAGTACATTCAAATGTTTTTCACTGGATTCTGAGAACATTACTAAGTGACTATCACTTCACAGATGAAGCCACTGCGGAAGAGATTATTTTTTTTCTTCATAAAGACTTTTTTTCCTCTTTATTTATATATATTTGACATCAATTGTGATCCCTATGGAGTCCCCGTCACCATTTCACCAGTGCACCATCTCCTCAGTCCCTTGTGCTCTTTTCTGCCCTCAATCCTCTCCCTCTCCCCTCTCCACCAAGTGTCCCCAATTTGCCCTTGTCTTTTTGTTTTTGTTGTGCTTTTATTATTATTGTTGTTGTTGTTATTCTTTTCCTTGATCCTTATTTGGTTCCCTTATATTCCTCCTAGGGGGAAACCATCCAGTATTTTTCTTTTGCCTTCTGACTTGTTTCGCTGAGCATAATCCCTTTGAGGAAGAGAGTAAATGGATTTTTTTTTTTTAAATATAAATGTCCATAGACCCATAGCCGGGTGAGAAAACTGTGGTATGTGAATTCAGTGGCATACTATTCAGTTAAAAAGGATGCAATCTTACTTTTTGGGTAACATGCATGGAGTTTCCAGTGATTATGCAAAACGATGGAGTCAGAACAGACAGACAACCCTGGAGAGTTACTCTCAGATGTGAAACACAAAGAACCAGAGAAAACACACTAATCCCAACAAGGGCAATACTTAGATTCTGAAAAATAGAGTATTTACCACAGTGGGCGGGGAGAGGGTGAGGAGGAGGGACAGAGGGTGGGAAAGGCACTAGGATTTGGTGGTGGGTGAGGTGAGGTTTCTACCCACATAGGAGCAAAGATGTACCCCACCCCAATTTATAATATATTGTCTCATAAATCAATAGCAAATCAATAAAATAAATGGGTTTTTCAGTCCTGCTCTATTGCAAGGTGGAGGAACTGGCGTTCAAAATGATTCTTCGACTGCACATTTTGTGACCACAGTGTCGCAGTCCCTGGACTCTGGAGCCAACATGATTTCCTAAATTTTGCCTTTCGTGCCTGTCCTTAGTATATGGTGAGCTCTCTCACTGAAAACCATGACTTACCCTCTCAGTTTTGTTTAATAGATGCTTACGAGGTGTGGATCGTGGGGAAAAGGCGAAAATTCTGAAGCCAGCAGACCTGGTCTCAAATTTCACTTACACCATGGTCTCTCGTTTTAGTTCTTTGAGCCTCGGTTGCTTTAGGCAAATCATGAAAGCAGAGTCAGAGCTATGAGAGGAGGTTGTGGGGAGAGCTTGGATGTGTGCACATTCTCATACCTCACACCTGAGGTGGTACACCCTGCAGAAACAACAGCTAGCTGTCACCACAGAAGTGATGGCCTAGGTCTCTTGCCAATTTTGGTTGGGACATGCACATTTCACGAGACCGTGAAAACCATGATTGGTGTGTGGCTCAACAACGATTCTTTCAGTCTATTTATTCCCTCATCAGAATCACTCCTCTTTGTGGCACCACGAACAAGAGCATCCAGCTTTTCTTTTTCTCAGGCCTGTGCACGAGAGCCGAGCTACCCTGTTTGACTGCAGGTTACCATGGGAACAGTGTCGAGGCCTTACGGTGCTGAGAAGTTTAGAGACCTGTGAAGCTGTGCGGTGATGATTGACTCAGGAGGGGGTGGGCACATCCACAGTCCAGGAAGCCACAAAATACATTTGTTCGCAACAGTTCAATGATCAGGTAAATTCTAAAAACATATAATATTCTTCTGGCTTAATGTGTTATGGAAATAGGGATTCCTGACAGGTTCATTCAGCCTGTGAAACAAGTGTTATTTTCATAACATGAAGTGCTGACAAACATAATTTTGCCTGAAGTGTTTATCCTCCGCCCCTCTCTTTTATCCTTACCAATACTTAGAGTTTTAAAATGGTTTCACCTAAGAAAAAGGCTTGTGAAACTGTAGAGCTGTCCCATTTATGGAAGGATGATGGGGAAGAGGACGGTGCTAACCACTGATTTTAGAATGGATGAATTCAATCCAATTTCCCCACAGGCACGGAGTCTCTCTCCAGCTGTGACACCAGCTAATTAAATCCTGATGACAGTAACAAGGTGTGCGGTCCACTTAACAAACACGAAGCTCGCTGAATACTTAGGTGCGATCCTGACAAGCTTTTGTAAGCGCTGCCTTATTCTTCTCCTTGAGTGGCGGGTGTCAGCTACAACGAAACTGTGAGACCCGCCCAGTGTGCAGGTCCCACCAGCAGTGGCGCTTCATGGTCCGCCTAGAAGACTGATGCCTCCATGCCTGATAAATTCAACCCAGCAGTTAAAGGAGATAAAGCACAAGCCTTTATCCATATACTTTGCCCAATGTACACCTTCATGTAGCTTTTCAAAAATCAAGTACCTACTCTATCATGGCTGCTGAAGATAGGATAGTGAAGAACAGGAATTTGGATCTGGCACTGGTAATGTTTGGAGTCTGCAGAAAAAGACAAGAAATATCTGAAAAATACAAAAACCAAAACCAAAACCAAACAACAACAACAACAACAAATCCCACTAATTTGAAGAGCGGTGGAGGCACCTCCATCTTTGCTGCAGTAATACTTAACACTAGCCAAGTGCTGGAACTGTCCATCCACTGAGAAATGGATACAGAACACTATTCAGCTATAAAAGAGATGAAATTCAGACATTTGTAACAACATAGATGGACCTAGAGTGAAATATGTTTTGTGAAATAAGCCAGACATTGAAAGACAAACACCATGTGATTTCACACATCTGTGGCATATAGATAAAACAAACAGATGAACTAAGTAAAGCAAAAATCCTTTTGACTAGAAGACCAGTTGGTGGTTGTCAGAATAAAGGTGGAAGGAGACGCACTAATCGGGAAAAAGGGACAATGGTATGATGGAGGATAGATTTGAACTTAACAGAAACACACATTTTGATTCTCAACATTGAACATCTGCAACTTACATAATGTTACAATGCAAGGTCAAGCCAATAAAAATAGAACGAAATAATTACAAATGAAAAAGGCAGTTCTAAGAAGTGCCTGGTGAAAAAGAGCACCTGGCACTTGACATTACCTGGAGGAAGGGAATAAGAACCTATACAAGTAAGCACAGGCCACATACGTGTAAAGGCAAGTTAGAGAAACAGCAGCCATGAAGAACAGAGCACGTGGGAACCCAAGCTCTGGAATACGCACACTGCTTCAAGGAACCACCAAAATAACATCAGAATAGTCAACTGGGAGACTAAGTGACTGGGGGCTTTTAGTAGTTTTAAAGAAGGTGAGGCTTACTGTAGAGTCATTTGGGCCTTACGAGGCTAAGGTCAGAAGGGAGATCAGAAAAATTGGGGACAGACATACACACACACACACACACACAGAATGGACTACCTCTCAGCTCTAAAAGAGACCACCATCTGCCACTTGGGACACAACATGGACAGAACTGGAGAGGATGTTTCTTAGCAAAATAAGTCACAGGAAGATAGATACTGGATGGTGTTGTTTCTACATGGGATATAGAGAAATATAACAAAAGGTCAGTCAGAACAAAGCTAGTAATAAACTCTTGACATTTGACTACAGAACTGGGTCAACCAGAGGGAAGGGAGGTGGGGTGGGAATTGGAGAGAAAAGGGACCCAGTGGACCTGGTGGAGGATTATTGGGGTACCGGTGGTGGACAAGGTGTAGAAATATACATTTGTAGAGGTTTAAACCTCCAACCCTCAAAGCACACACAAAGACGTAAAGCGCCTTATTTTCATAAATATAATTTGAAAAAAAAAAATAGCCTGAAGTTAGCTCTTTTTCATTTCTTTCTTCAAAACACTGAAGTTTGGGATGTAGCAGAATTCTGAAGTAACAGACTCTTGGCAAAACAATGAAATTATTTGCCAAAGCAATGAAGAGTAAGGAACATTTCATGTAGAGTAAAAGTACTTTTATCTACCATGTTGCTGATGCAGGCAGGCAGACAGTCTCTCCAAATCAGCCATCTCATTTGAGAAAGGGCTAAGACTTGTCCCAGCCTCCATTCTATCACAACTGTTCTGGGCGGCGAGTGTAAACCGTCCTCCCGGGGGCCGCGCTCATCGCGCCCATGAACAGCACAGCCTGATCGTTCGAACGGCCTGGGTTTGGAAACTTGAGAAAACAGGGAGCTGACTCTTCACTACCAAAGTGAACGTCTTTAGATTGACACTTGAAACCTTCTCCAATCGGCCCCCATTAATGGTTCCATCTTACCTACTCTTACTTCTCTTTCCAGAACTCCAGGCAGCCCACAAACCAGCCAAATGCCCCACCTCAGATGCACCAGGCGCCTCTGGCCTCAGTGATCATCTTTTTGTGTTCCTTCTCCCCGAAACAGCCCCTCCTCCACGACTTTATCTGATGTGTGTCTGCAGCACGTGCCAACTTCTCTGAGAAGCCAGAAGGAACAGCCTCGAGAAGCATCAGCCTCTCCTTCCTGGAGTCCCAGTCTCCCTCTGACTCTCAGGACACATTCCTCCGCACGGGGCCACACAAACTCGGCAGCAGGCAGGCTGCCCTTCTAGTAAGAGGGAAAGAATTTTAAACGGACGGGAGGAGCACAAGGGACTGTGGTGACGGTGCACGGGTGCCTTGGTGGTGGAAACTCTATGGGGACTACACCTAGGAAAGAAAGCCAACCAACATTGTAAGAAAAAATAAATTAAAGATTTAAGATTAAATTTTTTTAAAGAAGAATTTTAAATAGCTCATCTCTTTCAGCAGGTGCCTGCTGGCCTCGCGTTCTGTATTTATAACATCGACACAAAGCATTGGAAGTTAATGTTTTCTGCATATTCATCTTCATTTCACAATGTTAACTTTAAGCCGTCTCCATTTCCATTTTTTATTTTCCAGAGCATGAGTAATATGTTCAGCCAGCATGGATGCTATTTTGAATTACAAGAAGGCTGAAACAACAATCTGATATTTATGTTTTATAAATCAAGCTCAAAAATATCTTTGTCTTTGGGAACAGCTGTAAAAAGACAGTATGCAATTTACTTCACCAAGTGAAAGCCTCCATTCTTTGGGCAAGGGGGCCGTTTCTATAACTCATGCTGTGGAGTATTTGGTAAGGAAATATCATTACTTTTACTTGCCACACTGCACTGGTTAATTGGCATTTTGTCATTAAACATTTTCTTATTGCCCTGTACAACAGGCATTTTAAAAGGTAAAAAATAGAAAAGTTTGGATCACTGAAATAATTTTTTAAATGGTTTTTGCCATTAGACAATTTTGATGCTCTAACTTAGAATCTAACAGCAGCGGTGAAAGGGTTTTACCCGACTCTTTTCAGAGATGTTCAACTCTCTTTCCGCTTCTCTGCTTATTATTTTAAAGTTTTTGTTGCTAGAGGCAGAAGCTGTTCTTGGTGACCTGGCACAAGTATCTTATCCAGTTCACAATAATCTACGCTACTGACATTAAACAGAAGATCTTTGTATAAGAGCTTTTATTTAACCTATAATAAAGACTTACTTTCTTTCCAGCCTCTCTTTTTAAACATGTCTTCACGCCGAGGTGACCCTGGATTGTAACATGTCACCACCCCGATGCCCGCCGCCAAGGCCCGAAGGGTCCTCACCACCGTCCCTGGATGCCTTCTCACTTTGCTCCCTCCCCACCACCCCTCCTGAGGGTCTCGGTTCTGTGGTCAGATTCCGGGGGTTGTTCTGGTTTCGTCTGTTCCTTTGTTTCTTTACGCTCCACACCCAGTGGGCGGTGCTCACGTGTGTACGTCCCTGTCTTCTCTATGCACTCACGGGTCGTGAGCGCTTGGGGGTTTCCAGAGCTCAGCCGTGCTGCATCTGCTGCAGTGCGCACGGATGGGTGTGCGTGTAGCCTCAGACTGGTGCTTCGCGTTCCCCGCCTGGGCACCTAGGAGTGGAACTTCACGATTATCTCACAGACCTATTTCTAATCTTCGGAGAAGCCTCCATACAGTTTTCTGTAGGTGCTGAATGAATCTACAGCCTCAACAAAATGAATGCTAGTTCAGTACAGACCAAGGTCGCAGCATGGCGTGCTTTTACCAGGCTGCGAACGAGATCCAATGTCAGAGTGTTCAAGTGCTGAAATATGCCTTTCCCGTCTTGAACACCCTGAAATATGATGTTAGGAAAGAATAGTTACTTCAATAAGATAGAAAAAATTAAGAGATTATGAAATAATTTATAAAATAGAAATAATCAATAAAAATTAATAGCCAGTATTCATTTTCCATTTGGTAGTTTCTCTTTATTTCTACTTCCTCTTTCCTGAGTGATATTTCACTCTTCCCCCTCCCCTGGTCCAATTTTTCTATCTTCTCTTTGCTTCACATGGCCTGTTTTATGCTGTTTGGTCAATTTGGTATATAAGTTAGCTGGTAGATTTTAAGCATCTAAGGATGGGGAATCAGAGCTTACTTATTACCTATAAAGACTCTAGCAAAGTGCTTGCTATTTATCTGTAGTCCATCCATCCTACATTTTTTGAGCTTTAACCACATCTTCTTACTGTGTCAATACAGACATATTAGAATACTTATTATTATTATAGCTTAGCTCCTGGATTATTAAGGCAAAATAATACCATTAATCATAAAAATAAAAGAATATTTGGCCAAAGAGAGATGTTAGGAAGAGAGGCAGGGAGGTAAGTGGGAAGAGGAAGAGGCAAGATTAAAGGAAAGAAAGGTAGGAAGACAATGAGTAAAACTTGTAAATTAGAAATGAACAATAGTGGACAGGAAAAGAGTGACAGAACAAGAGTGACATTTTGATCTTCCTGATAGACTTTGATCTGTTATTATTTAATACCTGACCAGAAAAAAATCAAATTAATGTTGATTAATGTGCTGGTTGTTTCCTGATCCACTGTTACCTTCCTTTTTCCCTTCTTTAATTGTTATAATTTGTTTCTGACTTGCGGAGAATAAATTCGTAAAGAGTCATAGATGAGCCATTGTATCATGAATGAGCCCTGTGTTGCTACGGGAACGAACAGGGGTTTATGTCTGCCCATTGCGCCACCAGGGAGGCCCTGCTCTAGGTGTTTCAGATGAATTATGCCTAATTCTTAAAATAATAGAGTTATTTTATCAATAACTAGAAACTAGAGGGCTCATCGTTCAAACAGAAGTAGCTGAAACAATAATTTTTAGTGCTCAGGCGGTGTTATTTACAAGAGCATGATTGTGACACGGGGAGACTGGGTTCAGCTCTCACAGAGAATAATTCAAAGTGAGCAATAGCAGTAAGAAGCATCTAAGTACTATAGTCCCTTGACAAGAAGCATCAAAGTACTTTTTTTAAAAAAAGATTTTATTTCCTTATTTTTGCACAGAAGAACTGAGGTGCAGGCCAGAAGTGGGGACAGGGGGAGGGTGGGGCAAGAGGATTCACCAGAGACAGAGTGGGGAGCAGAACAGGCGGATCCATTGAAATGCGCTTCTAAGTGGAGCAGTGGGTAAGACAGGAGAGGTCTGCTGCACTATGCGGGTCAGTGCCTTGGCCGGGGATTGAACTCAGGCCATCGTGGTCAGCCTTTGAGATTGTAGCACTGAGACTCAACCCCTACGTCACCAGGGAGGCCCACATCAAGATGCTGTCATGCCAAGAACAACTTGGTGCGCAGTGGTGACGATGCTGCATGAGAGACAGCAGGGCTCAGGTGGCCAGGGGCTGGCGTGTGCGGCGTTACAGGTGGTGGCGGCGGCAGCGGGTTCAGGGACAGAGGTTAAGCTCAGTATCTGCAAGGAGCAGGAGGGGCCCGAGGATCAGTGGAGGGCCTTGGCTGTTGCCTTGGGCTCACTGAAGTTATGGTAGAGTCCCCTGCCAATAGTTCCTCCCCTAGGAGGAATGTAAGGGAACCAAGTAAGGATCAAGGAATAAGGAAATAGGGAAAGGAGTAAGAACAATAACAATAAGGACACAAAAACCAAAAATGAAAAGACAAGGACAAATCGGGGACACTTGGTGGGGAGGGGGAGGGGGAGAGTTGAGGGCAGATGCGAGCACGGGGGACTGGGGTGATGGTGCACTGGTGATATGGTGGTGGGGAATCCATGGGGATTACAATTGATGTCAAATATATATAAAGGGAAAAAAAAGTAAATAATAATAATAAAAAAGATTCCCCTGCCAGAGCTCTTGGCAGTGTGCAAGCCCGAGCCAGCAGAAGGCAGAGTGAAGCGGGGATCCCTGGAAGCCTGTAACCATAATGCAAGCAGGACTGATGGGGACAGGGGATTTGCTCACTCACGTGACAGCACATTTTCAGCAAAGCAGGCACATCATGACAACCACACTTGAAGCGAGACAGGGACATTCATTATACTGGGAAGCAGCCCATCCCGAGTTCCTTCTTGCTGAGGGTTCCCGGTCCCAAGGAGGGGAGAAACTGGTAAGGAAGCCACAGCGCAATAGAACTCCTGTCTCGGCAGGGACAGTGTCTGGAACGCAGCAGAAAACTAGTGGGCGCCAACCGGGGCCACAGGCACGAAGCAGAGAACAAGGCAAGAACAGTGAGAGGGGAGCAATTGGGGGGTGGGGTGGGCAAAGACTGCCTCACCCGGGCAGTGGCACCTTCTTGGGCCCCATGCCATTCAGTTAAAACTAGAAGGCACCAGAGGGATTTAGCCCAGTACCATGAGGGCATCTTTGTACACAGGACATCCACAGGACGAGTCCTGAGCGCCCAGGCAGTTGGAGTCAGGGGGCAGTATGCAGAGTACGCCAGCAGCAGCGAGAGACAAGCAAAAGGCTACGTCAGAGCAAGTGAGGAAGCCACCGTGCAAGTGTCCCCTCAGCCCAGGCAGGTGGTGCCAGTCCCACTCCACCCCTTTGCCATCAGAGCTTTTGGCTATTCCAGGCAAAAATCAAAACACTATAGAGATTATTTTTTTCAATAAAATTCCCTAAGAAAAATTTCTGGGGCCTCTCCGGTGGCGCAATGGGTCAAGCAATGCACTAAGAAGCAAACCCCAGCCACTTCAGCACGAGTTCAATCCCTGCCACCGGCCGGGGAGGGGACCCATAGGGTGCAGCAGACCTCTCCTGTCTCCCCGCTGCTCCCCTCAGCACTGTGTTTCAGTCAGTCTGCCTGTTCTGCTCCCGGCTCTGTCTCTGGGGGCTCCTCCCCCCACCACACCTCTAGCCTGTACCCCAGTTCTCATATGCATAAATAAATAAATCTTTGGGGAAAAAAGGGACTATTCCTAGTATTAGACAAACATCCTTGAACATATACTTGGCTACAACCAAGTTACACTCGACGTACTAAGCAAGAAGTATATCACAACTTTATTAATATTGTGTGGGCTAAATAAATGAGATCTAGGTCACCCATTTCAGAGTCATTCCTCATATCTGGGTTTTGCTGCAGATCTGTGACTATTGTTAAAGTCACCACAAGTAAATGTAACATGGAATTTTTTTTTTTTGCAATATATAAGTTTCGGGTTTACATTACAAGTCAACATCTGTGTATATTACATCACAGTCACCGTGCAATTTAGAAATTTTGAAGTTGGAAATCACTATCTCAGTAACAGAAACAGTTTGACTTGTTTCCTGAGGGCAGCTCACTGGTATTCCACTTCAATCCTGAGTAGACGGACATAAAATCCACACTTTCTCTCTGATAAATGACAACCCTTTTAAAATGAACCTGAGAAAAGATGTCGAACCATTCATTTCAAAAACAGCAGCAAGCCACAATCTCTGTACTTGTCCTTTGGTTTGGAGACACTTACATGCGACCCAAGTGTGTGGCTGGCAAGCATAGCCTTGGAAACTTCCTAAGTGCTTTTCTTGGTGGAAAATAATAGTTGTGAGGCATCAGCTTGTGCACACTTGAGAACTAACTCAGGATGCATCTGTCGGGAATTCCACCAAAAATTCATCAGTTGTCTTTAGCTTTAGTAATTTCTTCGTCATGGAATCAATAGAGTTAATTTTGTCACTGCCTCCTCACTCATCCAAACCCTCTCCATCTCTCCTGATGGAGATCAAGTAAAATGAAGGAAAACTGGTGGGAAAACAGTTTTACTCATAAATGCAATGGCATTTAGAGCCAAGGGAGAAAATCCCTGCTGAGCTTGATATCTTGTTTTTTTACTGACATTGCTTTGCTTTATCAGTCCCTGCAAATAGACTGGAATTGAGCAATAAGAACCTGCTGTGATTTTTTTTTTCATTTACTTAAGCACAATTTTGGAATTGAATATTCATTCTTTTGTGACATTTACACTGTGTCCTGCCTTAGTCCCCTGAAATCCATTAGGAAGAGAAAAGCAAGGCCATGTGTTGTTCACCTATTGCACCCGCCCTCCGCGGTGGTGTGCTAAAAAGCAACCATTGGTCCCCAGGGCTGGTTCTTTAACTAAACTCTTATTCTCCCAGGCAGTGCTTTGCTCGGGCTGGGTGAGCCAAGCGCTGCAGGGAGGCTGCCAGAAGCAAAGACCACAGAAGTCACTAGAAGTCGGGTTTCTTATTGTGTCCCAACATTCAGAAAAGGGTGTGGGGAGTGGTGAACGTCACATGGTCGTATCACAGTCATGCGTATCATGGTCGATAAGCAAAGTGGGGCTCTTTAGGTGTTACTGGCTAACGTTTTGTCTTTTGTGCTTGTCTTCTGGTGACAGAGGGAAGTGCGACGTGGTCTGCTCTTTCCAGCTGGCTTACACAGAATAGTTTTTTTGTTTTTTTTTTCCTTTAACTGCTCGCTACTGGTGAAAGGTGGTGGATCTTGGGAGAAATTGAGGGGATCTTTTTCTACTTTGCTTTTGGGTTCCATATAAATAAGAGAGGGCTGTCCGATGAAGCCATTAACACAAGTACTGCAATAGCTGCTATTCTTTTTTTTTTTTTTTAGATTTATGCATAGAAGAACTGGGGTGCAGGCCAGAAGTGGAGTGGGGGGTGAGGGGGTGTGAGAGGATTCACCTGAGACAGAGTAGGGAGCAACAGGCAGATTGACTGAAATAAGCTGCTAAGGGGAGCAGGAG
Organism: Galemys pyrenaicus; assembly: GCA_019455555.1. Taxonomy (NCBI): domain Eukaryota; kingdom Metazoa; phylum Chordata; class Mammalia; order Eulipotyphla; family Talpidae; genus Galemys; species Galemys pyrenaicus. The sequence goes on along the minus strand of JAGFMF010011760.1, from coordinate 3,193,808 downwards.
GTGGAAAAGGAGAGGTCTGCTGTGTCATGTGGGTCAGCTCCCTGGCTGGGGATCGAACTCAAGCCGCCAAAGAGGCCGGAGGGCCTTCGAGGCAGTGGCACTGAGACTTAACCTCTAGGCCACCAGGGAGGCCCAGCAGCTGCTCTTCTAAGTATCTTGTGTAAACAGCTCTGGATAGGATTTTGGATAGGATATTTTTTGGATAAGATGAAGCCAGAAAGTTTATTGTTCCGATTCTATTTCTCTTAATTACAGAGATATGAAAAATAAAATTTATACCTCAAAAACATAAAATGTATGATTTAGACACAAAATCCAAAAGTTTAAGGATGATGTTTGGGATGATATAGTCCTCTTTAAATTCTTAGTAGAATAATCTACTAAAGCTCATATAAATTTTTCTGAATAGCCTGATAAACATGTTAATGAGACATTAGAGTAATATGCGACTCACTATTTACAACTTATTTGTTTCATGATTTTATTAATATGCTACTGATTCTACTTTGTAAATATTACTTTAGTACATGCTCTCTGTCCCAGAAGATATACACTCTAAGTTGAATTTGGCAGATGTGTTCAATGGAGCTCCTATGTTGACATTTTTGGCTGAGTTTTGCTCCAGTCGTATTTCAGGTCTGCCATAGGAGATAAGGATTTATCTAACTGAAGATAACTTGCAAGGCAGAAATTAGCAAAAATTGTTCAGATCAGTTCAAGTAGCTTCAACTTAGTCAAACATCTCATCCCCTAAAATGAAGCCATCAAAGTATATTTTGTAAAATGGAGAAAATCATTATCATGCATTATTATAGGCACAAGATCAATTCTTGTTAGAAAGTGGGGAGAAGAGATCTTACTTAGGTGTAACTCCATTTACTGTTAGATTAAGTCATACCAAATGCTGATAGCCCATCAAATACATCTTAGGAAAAGCTTTGAAAATAAAAGCCAATAACTTCAACCCTCACATATTGTCACATTCTGAGACTGTGTACTTTGATGGGGACTCAATCTGATAGCTTAAAATAGCAGATAGAGACAGCAAATATAGATACCCTATATTGAAATATAAAAAACATGCAATGACCATTTAAAAATAATGCTTTAATAAAAGAGTTACACGACCATAATATCAAAAAGTAGGGTAAGTAAGAAGAAAAAATTAACAACATAGAAAAGCATTCCTCCTAGGTCTAGTACCTAGAGGCGAATATAGGTCACATTCCTGACTCCATCATGTTACTGTTCTTTAATAAAAATTGGGTCATACCGGTTTCTCGTGATTTTCTAAGTTACACGTGATTAAGTGGGCCTCCCTGGTAGCGCAGCGGGTTGAGCGCGGCACTGTGGGGCTTCCGCAGTCACTGCAGTGTGAGTTCGATCCTCCAGCCAGGGAGGGGACTCACAGGGCGCAGCAGGCATCTCGTGCCTCCCCTCTGCTCCCTTCAGCAGTGTGTTTCAGTGGATCTGCCTATTCTGCTCCCCACTCTGTCTCCGGTGAATCCTCTCACCCCCCACACCTCTGGCCTGTACCCCAACACTTGTGTGCATAAATAAATCTCAGGAAAAAAAAAGGTGAACCAAAATTAAAAAAACAAACATGCAAACAAAAAAACATGTAAAGTATCTGCACATCAAAAAATAGTTTCTGCACGTACTCCTTTTTTTTTTTAATTTGAAGGAACACTTGTTTACAACATTGTATGTGACTCAGAGGCTCACACCTCTTTAGATGAACGTTCCCACAGCACATGCACACGGACCCCCCTACAACACTCCGCTACTCATTAGAAATGACTGTATAGTATTCCACTTCGGGGCGCTTAAAACTTTATAGTGTGTTATAGTGTTTGTCAGTGAGCGAGCCCATCGTCAGACCAGCAGTCTCACATGCTTCTCAGTCGTTAATGCTCACAGGTGGCCTGTGGAATGACACTAGTCTGAGACCTGTGCCTCAGTCGCTGCGAGGACACAGCACATCAACCGTCCAGCATCTCAGGCGTCTGTAACAACTTTGTCCCAGCATGCTCTGCGCGCTGTCCTGGTGCACAGAGATGGCGGACGTAGGAGGGGAACGCCGGTCCTTTACAACGCAGAGTACAAAAAGTCTGACTAGCCTGGTGAGAACTTCTGAGGCCAGAAATAAGTCTGAGACATGGTTGGCTGACAGGAATGTTTTCAGTAACTCAACAACTAAAAATTTGAAGGGATGGTGGTTAATGTTTTTACCAACACACGTTCTGCTATCCAAAATGCTATGGACAAAATGCTGCTAATAGTAAATTTTTTTTCTAAAGTAAAAAGCTAAATATAAGAAAAATGGTCCCTTTGAAAATTATCTGAATTTGTAGCAACATTAAAAAAAATGTGGTTTTTTTTTTACCAACAACAATGTCAAATGCTGGCGAGGATGTGGAGAAAAAGGAACCCTAGTGCACTGCTGGTGGGAATGCAAGCTAATCCAACCACTATGGAAGGCTGTATGGAGGTTCCTCAGTCTACTAGAAATGGAACTACCATATGATCCGGCAGTCCCATTCCTAGGAATATACCCAAAGGACACAAAAACACTGATCCAAAAGAGCACCTGTACTCCTATGTTTATTGCAGCACTATTTGTAATTGGTAAGACCTGGAAACAACCCAAAAGCCCAAAAGTAGAGGACTGGATCAAGAAGATGTGGTACATATACACAATAGAATACTATTCAGCAATCAAAAAATGATAAACTAGGGCCATTTATAGAAACATGGATGGAGCTAGAAGGACTTATACTCGGTGGAACAAGTCAGAAGGCAAGAGAAAATTATCGGATGGCTTCACTATTAGGAGGAATATGAAAGAGCAACAACAACAAAAAAGAAGAATAAGCTCAAGGAAATGGGCAATTATAACCAAAAACAAACAAAAAACTCAACAAGACCAAAAGCCAAGATAAAGCAAAGGGACCATGGGGAGTGGAGGGCAAAGATGGGAATGAGGGCAGAAAGAGCACAAGGGACTGAAGTGATGGTACACGGGTGGAATGGTGGTGGGAACTCCCTGGGGAATACAAGCAATGTCAAATATAATTAATTAAATTTTTAAAAAATCACCAAAAAATGTGTTTTTTTTTTTATGTTTTCATTGGCTTTTACATTGCTTCCAAATAAACTGTTTCATTTAACTATAACAATGATTAGAACCATTAAGATGGCAATCACCTCTTAAAACAAACATGGGTCCCTCTCAGTTTGGTAATTAGGTTACTCACCCATGAAAATATTTCAATTATGAGAGGAGATAATTTAAATATAGTTTCTATTGTGATTATCTTTGAGAAATTGACATGAGAGAAAAAGGAAGGAATTCACGATGTTTTGAGTGGTGAGAATGAAGTGGGATTGCTTTGTAAAAGGTACAATTTCTGAAGGCAAATTCTTCTAGTAAGAGTGAAACAGCTAATAAGCTCCTTCTGAGATGGTGGGGTGACTGTCATCTACACCCCTCTCGAACCCAGTTCCACTGTTCGGAGAACAGAGGCAAAGTCTCCTTTAACCAATAACAAAAAACAATTTTGTGTTTCAGAGTCTAAAACTGTGAGATCTAGGCAGTGGCCCTGAGTTCGACACCCACTTCTGTCGCCAAAGACTAGAGCATCTTGGACTGGCATCTCGATCAGAAAAAGACTGTTTTGCCCTCTGACTGCAGTTCATACATTGATTGAGCACTGGTTAGCTGAGGTCAACCTCAAAACACTTTTTTAATGAATGAATGACTTTATTATTTCTATAGGTCCTAGGCAGTGTTTTCTTCAACAAAGCTGCATTTTATCAAGATCGTTTCAGGATTTGACTTGAGAGTGGTCCAAATATGAGTACATCACCCACGTCCCCACGCACCGCTGAACTTGAAGAGGTTCTGGTCACTGCTTATCCTGGCAGTGACATTCTGAAGGCCTTGAGGAGCCTGACATTCTACTTTCTGCCTCGCCTCCTCTGTAGAATCTGTGCTCAGTGCTCGAATGTCCCTCTTCACGCCTGGGTTCTACCACAAGTTCCTGGTTTGGTTGTCTGCTCTTTTTCTCTCTCTTTCCAAGAGAGATTGTGTGTGTGTATAAATGTGTAACCCACACAGGTGAGTGCACACACATGCACACACACAATGTCATAATAAAATATATTTATTTTCTAATTCACCTGAGAGAAAGGCACATAAATCACGCATGTCCCTTTACGCCTCAGAATGTGCATTTACTGAGAACCGTGACGGTTTCGTACGTAACCACAACATAGCTATCAAGAAACTTAATGTTGGCACAATGTAATTATATAAAACTTGGCCCATATTTCCAGTTTCACTCATTGTCCTAATGGTTTCTCTTTTTTTAAAGATTTATTTATTTTTGCATACAAGAACTGGAGTACAGGCCAGAGGTGCAGGGGGTGAGAGAGTCACCAGAGACAGAGCGGGGAGCAGAACAGGCAGATGGACTGAAATGCACTGTTGAGGGGACAGCAGGGAGGCAGGAGAGGTCTGCTGTGCCATGTGGGTCAGCTCCCTGGCTGGGATCGAACTTGTGCTGCAGTGGCTGGTGATGGCTTTGACTTAACCTCTTGTGCCACCAGGGAGGACCCTAATGGTTTCTAAAGCAAATGATTTTTGATGCTTAGGATTAAATTGGGACCACACATGGCATTCCGTTGTTTTGTTCCTTTGGTTCCTTTAATCTGGACTCAGACCGCTGACTTCTAACTCGGCACCTGGGCTAAGAACCATACTTCCCAGCAGCAAGGCATGCTGTGCGGCTAGATTCTGTCCAGTGGTGAAGAAGGAGGTGGATCATTTTGTAAATAATGAGAATTTTTCTTAAAAGACCAGAGCAAAAAAAAAAAAAAAAAAAAAATACCAGAGCNAAAAAAAAAAAAAAAAAAAAAAGACCAGAGCACACACATCTTTCCCTGTCCCCTCCCCCTCTTTGCTGCTTAGAATGTGGACAGATAAAGGGAGATTCATTTTGAACCATAACAGGTAAGCCGAGCTCTAAAGACAGGGAGCAGAACGATGCAAGGCCTCTCATCCCTGACACACCAGCCCCATCTCAGCTGGAAGCACATATTCAGATGTATTTTGGACTTAACAATTGTGCTTCTAAAAAGAGACAAAAATAACGGGGACAGGGATGGCTGATCTCTGAGCCACAGGGTGGGTTGGCGCTGTGGGGGCCACTCATACAGGGATTTGGTTTCCTTCTCAGTCGGAAGGTTCTGCACTCACGGACTCAGCCTGCCGAGGAGGCGGGCTGGCTGAGCATGTGGCTCTCAAAGTTCATACCTGGAGGGCCAAACAAAAGCCAAATGCGACAGACAGATGCCCCCGACTCTGGATTCTACAGGTCCCCTGAAGTCACATGAAATAAAGGGGGAATGGAAATTTAAAGCCGTTTCTGTGCATGTCTTGTGAAAATCTTCGTAGGAGCCGAAGTGCGCTGTGTGGCGGAGAAGTATGGGCAGGCGGCAGGCTCACATAGAGCCCTGAGGAGCACGGTCCTGCACCAGCGCTTCCTTGGGAGCAGTTTTATAAGGAAGCAAACGATGCCGTCACACGTCTCTCTATTTTCAACTTGACCACTATTCTTTTCTGAGTTGAATATCAAAATAAGAAAAGAGCTTCTGGGCCTCCCTGGTGGTGCAGTGGGTTGAGCGCTGCACTGTGAAGCATCTGCAGCCAGTGCAGCGCGAGTTTGATCCCCGGCCAGGGAGTGACCCACATGGCGCAGCAGGCCTCTCCTGTCTCCCCGCTGCTCCCCTCAGCAGTGTACTTCAATCAGTCTGCCTGTTCTGTTCCCCGCTCTGTCTCTGGTGACTCCTCTCACCCCCCCATGCCTCTGGCCTGTACCCCAGTACTTGTGTGCATAAAGAAAAATCTTTACAAAAAAAAAAAAAAGAGCTTCTACTCCTACTATTTGGAAAATGACACCGTGTGTGAGGCACATCCCGCCCTGCCCTCTGAAAACGCGGCCGCACTAAGAGAGGGAGCACACATCAGGATGTTATTTGCATATCGAGCACCCTAGCCACAGAGTCAACATAGCAACTGGCTCTAGAAACAGTGGTGTGTCGCCTGCAAATGTCGAGTTGCCCTTTGTGATGGCGCTAGGTCTAAGAGCGCTGCTCAGAGGGGCTCCTGCTTTGGCCGCGGCGGAAGGTGACCAGCTGTGCTGCTCCTGCTTGCACAACCAGGGAAGCCTGCCGCCCAAACCCCTCTCAGAGACCCCGAATTTCCCGCCTTCATCCAGGGGGTGGCCTGCTGCTGCAGAACCACGCTCACAACGACTGTGTACACCAGTGCATTTACTTGGACCGACCAGGTAAATTTACCAGCGCCTCATGTGTGAGTATAAATGAGTGTGAGCAAGAGTGAATGGTCTAGCATCACCAGAACTTGGTTTTGAGGAAAACCAACACATTCAGGTAAAAGAAAGATCAACTAGAAGAAAGCTGACAGGGACCCAAGATCCTGCAACAATAGAAGAGAAAAAAAATCAGAGAACAAGAACAAATTGCTAAGAAAAAAAAGACCATGGTAGCTAACATTTAAATTAAAGGTCTAAATATTTCAACCTAAGATTAATCACAAATATGACACATAAAAGACAACAATAGAAACTCTACAGAAAAGTTACGAGGCACAGAGAATAGATTCAGGATTTCCAGGCTCTAGCTCCAGAAAAGAAAGAATAGCGGAGAAAAAAAGTCATGTTTTGTCCATCTCCTATCATATGAGCATCAAATTGTTGAAGAACAGCCTTTCTGGGGAGCAAAACGATCGCGATATCCAATTTACACAGTGATTTTAAAACCAGTTTTCTGATCTAATGAAAAGTGTCAAAAACAATAATCAAAAAAGTTTCTCTGAGCTAAAAAGAATTTTTAGTTCAAAAAACCTAGTAAGGGTCAAAGAGTAAGACAACAACAATAATAGTAAAACAATAACAATAATAAAACAACAACTATAAAGATGATCGGTTTTAGCAAGCAAAAGACCAATATTTCTTATTGCTTATTTATTGTCTAAAATATTCTCCATTGTTTATATGGTATTAAAATTTAACTGGTGGCTCATATTTTGTCTAGCAAGCTTAACACCCAAATCTCTCTACATTTTTATAGAATTGAAACAAAACCTTTGAACTGCAAAGATGAAGAGTATTCCAGAAACTAAGAACGTAAGGAGTTGAAAGTCCTAATGAATTACTTCAATGGACTAAATAGGGTTTGCATCAGACTTCTCCTCTGAATATAAAATGCTATGTTTGAAAAGATGCTAGGAAGATGAGACAAAGGATTAGGAACATCAAGTCCTTTCTTAGCCAAAATGTCATTTAAACGGGAGTGTGAAATAAGCTACTCAGGAAATAAAAATCAAACTTTCCTGTAAGAACATTCTCAATGATGCAATATTGGAGGCATTTCAATTAAAACCAGCCACTAGAAAATTAATAATATTATCAATAATAAATTTCATTCTACATCTACACAAAATGAGACAATATAATTAAGAAGTGTAAATATTTCAAGGGAAGAGATAAAGCTAACAATTTTCATTAGTGTGACTGTCCAAGGAAAATTCCAAGATAACTAATTAAAAAACTAGTAGGAATAATTCAAGAATTTGATACAGCAATTATACGCAAGAAAGACATGCAAACATTAATAGGTTTTCTATATCTTGGCAGGATCCAATTAGAAATTTTAATGGAATTTGAGATCTCATTAAAAGTGGAAAACAATGAAAAAATACTTAGTAATAAGCCTAGCCAATATCCATGTAATAATACCAAATAAGGAAGAAAACTGCCAATTTAAGTGAAGTTATTATAAGAAAGACTTTAATAAACAGAAAAACATACCATAGTCTAGAATAGAGAAGGCAATTCTGGTGATGTCAGCTTTCTTCAAATTAAGTCACATGTACTCTGTAGCTCAAGTCAAAACTCAACTCCCTCCAAAAAAAAAAAAAGTGATTGTACAGTTTAAAAAGTTGATCCTATATATTTCTTTCAAGGAGTAATTGCAAGAGGAGAGTAACAAGTACTTTTTAAAAAGAGGACACTTAACTCTGACACACAGCATCCTAGCTGTAAAGTTGGAGTAATTAGAACAATATGTTAGTGAAGAAATGAAGTAGTTCAGCAGTGAAGCTGAATCAAGCAGCTATGAAGAAATCCACGAATATTTCAAAATCTATTCTAGGAATGTAAGTACGATTTCAAATCAATGTGGTAGATATTTAAGGTAAAATATTCCTAATGATAATTGCACAAAAGATGGAATTATAATTAAATTTAAAACTAAAGGTCATAGAACTCTAAGATTATTATAAGAATGCCTAAAAATAATTTTTATAATCTTTGAGTTGGGCAAGGTCTCGTTTCATGAGCTATAGAATGCAGATATTACAAAAGAACAGAGCACAGTCTCAAAGCAGGGAGTGTTTTCTGGACTCTCACTACTAACAAGTTAGGAAACCTCTTGTGCTGTGACTCAGTTTCCTCACGTGTAATTTAGGGACACTAATATCTCTCCCAAGAGTTCTTAGGAGAAGTTAAATGTATTAATGATTTTAAAGCACGGAAGAATAACCCGAAAAACTATCTATTTGGGCCTCCCTGTTGGCGCAGTGGGTTAAGCAACACACTATGAAGCAAACCGCAGCCACTGCAGCACGAGTTCGATCCCTGCCGCCAGCCAGGGAGGGGACCCACGTGGTGCGGCAGACCTGTTCTGTTGTGCCCACTGCTCCCCTCAGCAGTGTACTTCTGTTGATCTGCCTGTTCTGCTCCCTGCTCTCTGTGGTGAATCCTCTCAGCCTCCCCCGCCCCACCTCTGGCCTGTACCCCAGTGCTTGTATGCATGAATAAATCTTAAAAAAAAAAAAACACCCTGTTAATTAAATTTAAAGAGCATGCTTGCAAAAAATCAGACAGAATAAGAAAAGTTTCATAGACGTAAAACATGAAAACGACGAGGGGTGATTTCAGTATTTGTAAAAAGCTTCTACAAGTCACAGAGCAAAGATCACATTAGAAGAAAAATGAAAGATGTAAATCAAAGACAAGTGACAGCTAAGTGGTTCACTCTGACTATCATCTCTAGCAACTGAGGAAAAGCAGACTTAAACCGCAGGGCTGACCGAGGGGTTGGGAACGAACATGGCGCAAGGGGACCGACCGCTGTGCTTTAGCATTCCGTGTGGTATTTCTGAATGACTGCAAGCTTCTGAAGAACCCAAGCCATCACTTGTTTATTTCTCTAGCATCAGTGCAGAGTAAACATTTATTTCTTTTTGCATAGAAGATCTGGGGTGCAGACCGGAGGAGGGAGGGGTGAGAGGACTCACCAGAGACAGGGCGGGGAGCAGAGCAGGCAGATGTGCTGAGACACACTGCTGAGGGGAGCAGAGGGGAGGCAGGAGAGGCCTGCTGAGCAGTGTGGGCCCCTCCCGGCTGGGGCTCAGACTGAGGCTGTGGCAGCGAGAGTGCTGAGACTTAACCCCTAGGCCAGCAGGTAAAGATTTAGTAAAACAGGGACAGAAAGCACAGGGACTAAGTGATGGTGCATGGGTGAGCTGGTGGTGGGAATCAACGGGGAATACGCCGGAAGGAGTGTACCAAAATGACCAATGATGTAACACACACACAAAAATATATAAATTATTTTAAACGATGTATGTTGAGGGCTATTTGAAAACACTCCCTTTCTATTTCCAGGGAGGGCTGCCAGTTGATTCTACAGCCCTGCACAGACCCCTTCCTACTGAGCTGACCTAGTCAAAGAGTCAACAGAATGAGTCGCCCCAAGCCCTGTGTGAACAGGTGACCGAACGCTGACTGGTGGCCCTGCTCAGACTTTGACTTGTGCACCTCTCTGGCCGTGAGGCCCGTGACAGACAAGAGGCATCCCGTTCTGACCGATGACGACCCCACGATTTCCTGGAGGAGCAGGCCAAGAGCCTGCGTGCTCAGTGGGCCTGCCACCCGGATGTCCGTGCCTGGTGCAGCCCAGCTGAGAACAAGCTGAGACCCTGCTCCCCCCTCCCCTGGGGAGGGCCTCCCCTCAGAGGTCCCCTACTCCCTTCCTGCGCTGATTCCTTCATGCATGAGTCTCCTACAGAGCCCTGCCAGGCTCGACTACGCCCCGCTCTCTCTGCTGAATCCTGTCCCCAGAGGCAAGGATCTGCTCCTCTGGGTGGGGCCTTTAACAGTCCTTCAGACACCATCCCATAACACTTACAAAGGCTCACGGAAATGGGGTATTTTCATCATCAATCAACATCATCTTTAAATTTTCATCTTTAGTGTCTAGTGGAAGTCTTTGCAGAAAAAAAATTACCTTGTCAAATGTGTGAATTTTGATGTTCTATAAATACAAGATTTAAAATAGAATGTGCTCTACGTAAATAAATAAGACTGTATTTCACTGAAAAGCCAACACATGTTACATTTCATATCCTTACCATGTTGACTTGTGAACAGTCAGCAAGCACCAGAGAAGCCGACACGGGAAGCCTGCCCTCAGCTGCAGGCGTTTCTTCGTGTGGATGCCTGTCCCTGTAGGCTTTATAACCCAACAGGCTGATGAATTCCCTTCTGAGGACCAGACTCCTCTCTAACCTGTGCCCGCACGTTCTTCTCAGCAGAAGGAACATCAGAGCAGGAAGACAGGGTGGGCCTCAGAAGCGCCTCCCTGCCATCATCTCATCTCATCATCAGTATTCTCGGCCTGACAGAGTCATCTAAATGGGATGCAGAAGTAACGAGGATATTGACAAGCAGAAACATGGAGCCCGTGATTATCCTATTACTTGTTTTTTTCAGCGTCACGCTGAAAGCAAAGAAGCCACTGTTAACACCGAATAAACCTGAACTGTTGTGGCACACATGCAAAAAAAAAAAGTCTTGCCAGGTTCCTCAAATTATGTTACAGATCCAAATGCAATCAAAAGTTTGCATTCATCTTAAGGTTTAAGCAAGTAGTAAAATCAGCTTTACGTACAGACTAGTGCATAGTACTTGATTTCCCAAAATGTTTAAGTGTTCAGCAATTTCTATTTTTTTCCACAGGCTGATCCCATACAGATTTAATTATAGCCCTCCCTTTACACTTCTACAAGAAAAACTGCTATGATGATAATTCATAGTGTGGAAAATACTTCTTATCACAAGTTAATTCACATATAAAGGAGCAAAATATGTCCTTTGTCAAGAAGTTTATTTGAATGGGAGGGGCTCTGAAGGCTACGTGCAAGATGCTTTTGATATTTCTCTGTAAAATTCTCTCTATAAGGCTCTCTCCCAGGAAGTCTAATCTCCTTATCTCTCTTCCATGAAGGCAAAATCTCCCCTTCCCCTTCCCGCCCCCCACCCACACCTGCCATAAATTCTCAGCCTCCAATATCCCTTGTCTTAACTAAGCTATTTAAAATGACGAAGCTAATTAAAATTCTGAGTCACAAGGCCAATGTCCTCGTCCTGTTGTGTACCCACCCCACCTCGTCCAGTTGGGTATGCATGCTATGAGGATATGCCTCACTTTTTTAAAGATTTATTTATGCATACAAGAACTGGGGTACAGGCAAGACGCGTGGCGGGTAAGAGGATTCACCAGACACAGAGTGGGGAACAGAACAGGCAGACTGATTGAAGTACACTGCTGAGGGGAGCAGCGGGGGTGACAGGAGAGGTCTGCTGCGCCATGTGGGTGCCCTCCCTGGCTGGCGATGCCTCAAAGTGCAGCGCTCAACCCGCTGCACCACTCTCATTTACCCGCCTGATGTTTGTTTATTTGACAACCTAGGGGAACCCCTACAGGGTACCGGGTAACTTCCTTTGTGCTCCACACATGTTTTACTGGTTTATTATATTCCTAAAACTCTGTAAAGCATGTACTTAAAAGAAACCTGATGGTATAATTTTACTAGATCAGCACATTACAAAAGCCCTAAGGAAACGAGAAGGGTGCCTGGTGCAACCATCTTATTTTATACAAGAGGAGTCAGAGGCCCAGGAGAGGCAGGGAATTGACCACAGGTTCATGGCAGTCAGTGAGAAGTAGGTCAGGCGCTCATCTTCCACCAAGGCACCCTGCCTTCCCCTCCCCCTTCCAGCTTCGCTTTAATTTTTCTAAACATATTCTCTCCCTGCATGTATAATTCTCTTTTTCTTAAAAAAAGGAATCTCTTAAAAAGATAGGGAAACAAGAAATTCTCTTTGCGTAGCAAATGATCATAACTTTTTAGTATTTAGGGCAACAAGATGTAGAGACATTGATAGCTGGTAATTATCTCATTATCACGTGGAGGAGAAATGTTCTCTGGCTCTGGCGGCCCTGGACCCGCCCCTGAGATCTGTACCTTCTGCGAGAACCACAGCAGGCCTGTGCTCCTCTGGCTAATCAGTAGATATTTACCCTCTATTCAATATTTGATATCTTATTGTCCGGTCATTCATTTACTCTGGCAAACATTTCCCACATCCTTTATTATTTACAGGACCAGGAAAATGCAAAGGCTGTGGGATTTAGCCATTAATCAGATGAGCCCCAAATACCAGTCCACATCTCCAGGCTGACACCACCAGCTTCACAGAGTCAGAAAATCACCCGATCTCTTGAAGACCTGATTTCAAGCCTGAGAACACAAAAATGCTTCTCTATGGAGGAATGAGAAGGTTGAGCCTTAGTCCATGGCCATTTATTCAGACTAAAAGTGTGAAATGTTGGCAATGTTTAGTTCATGTTGGCACGCTGTAGTCAATCAAGTATAATGTATTACTGTAATTCTTTCTCGAGCTACCGGCCCCCCTTTCTTTCATTAGTAAACCGTCTTCGCCCCAAGTCGTCACCTTAATATTTATGCAGTGGGTAGCATGTGTGAGTTAAGGTTGCTTCAAAGCCCCCAAAATCAATTAGCAAAATAAATAAAGACGTTTCATGTGATTATTTTCCTCTTGAAATCGTATTTGACAAAGACGAATTACAAACAGAAGCACATGTCTAATAACCAGCTGACTTCAACAATCCTTCAACAGGCGCTCGTAGTGCGCTTATTCATCTTGACAAATTCGATTCAGTGTTGGATTATTTATTTCTCTTTCCTCTGAAATCAACAACAAATGTAAAATATCCCCAGCAGCTTTCACTCAATCCTGTGCCCTTCCTGTCTCAGATACATGAAGTTACTTCAGTGTTGTGTTGTCAAAGGTCACTGAATCCACGTGGTCCAGCAAGTAATTGCCCTTCCTGTCTCAGATACATGAAGTTACTTCAGTGTTGTGTTGTCAAAGGTCACTGAATCCACGTGGTCCAGCAAGTAATTCTCTTACTGTGGTCTGCTGATGACTAAGAAGAAACAGTTCCCACCGGTCAAACTCTGAGGTTGCCACAACTTTGTCCTGTGGCTTGATGACTTGAAGTTCACCTGAGCAATCAGGAAGAAATGATTTTGCTTGAGCTTCAGTTATATATCTGGCCACATTTTTCATATGAAATAAAAAAAAATCTATTTCCAGGTATCCTGAAAAAGGAGGGAAACAATCTGAATTGCTTCATCCTCTGTCATGTCCTCTTTTCCAACATTTACAGTACCAATTCATTTTCTAATTTTTCATATTTTTATTTTTCTTTATTTAGTGTAATAAAACTGGGTATAGTCCACAAGTGAGGGGGTGAGAGAATTCACCAGAGACAGAGTGGGGAGTAGAACAGGCAAATCGACTGAAACACACTGCTGAGAGGAGCAGCGGGGAGACAGGAGAGGCCTGCTGCGCCATGTGGGTCACTCCCCGGCCGCGATGGACCTCAGGCAGTGGCAGTGATAGCGCTGAAATTTAACCTCCAGGCCACCAGGCAGGCCCTGTAGATACTGTTTCTAATGGGCTGACCCCCATGGCACAGAAGGCCTCTTCTGTCTCCCCACTGCTCCCCTCAGCAGTGTATTTCAGTGGATCCGCCTGTTCTGCTCCCCACTCTGTGTCTGGTGAATCCTCTCACCTCCAGCACCTCTGGCCTGTACCCCAGTTCTATACCAAATATCTATGTGTGTGTGTGCACTTATATATATATTTTAAAAAGAGAAAAAGTCTTACTAAGAAAAAATAACAGCAGGTGAAATTAAGGATTCAGGTGCAGAGTGATACAGGTAATGTACATTCTAGCGCTAGCTCCTTATCTCAGGGCTCACATTTATCCAAGTTCCTTATCTTACAGCATGATAGTAAGAAACAATTTGTAGATGGCGGCCAGTCTTCTTTCTGACCTCACCGAGACCGCTCTGCCCTCGCCCTCTGGACCTTGCTGAGAGTCACCCGCTGTACCCCCAGCTCCCCAGGGCTGTCTTTGAGTGTGGGCGTAAGAGAAGACTAAACCCCAGTGCGTAACGCCCCACAGAATCCCAGTGCCCAGCGCACACTGGGGACGGCACAGACACAAGGAGGATTTAGCGGGGACCCATTACCCTTCTTCAGCCACATTCTTTTAACCACCTGGTTAAGCCCAAGCTCCTTTGTGAGGAGGAACTGGACTGTGACGAGTACTCACTATGTACTCGCTGGAGAAGCTTCTCAAATGCAGTGTGCACTCTGCTCTCTGAGGACCTCGTTAAGAATGTGATTCCAATTTAGTAAATCAGGTGCAGGGTCTCATTTTCCCATGTTTAACAAGCCGAATAGTAGGCCACACTGAATAACGAGACTTGTTTATATTTACAGTTCACTGCAGATACCATTACTGCAAAATCAGTACTCCTCACTATATTCTTTTGCTGTTTTCATGAAGACATGAACAGGGGCCTCCCTGGTGGCACAAGGGGTTAAGCATCACACTATGAAGCATCCGCAGCCACTGCAGCAAGAGTTCAATTCCGGGCCAGGGAGGTGACCCACAGGGCACAGCAGACCTCTCCTGCCTTGCCTGCTGCACCCCTCAGCAATCTGCCTGTTCTGCTCCCTCCTCTGAATTCTCTCACCCCCCCACACCTCTGGTCTGTACCCCAGTCTCTGTATGCATAAATAAATAAATCTTTTTAAACAAAGACATGAACTAAAGATCTTCTAGCTTGTATTCAGGTTGATTCAAAGCTCATAGGGAACATGTATAAAAATAACTCACTTCTCTTTTGATATCTTATATTCACACAGCTATAATGAATCTTCTAGCCCCATGCTAAGTGTTTTTCCTGTAGTTTCACTGGGTAAGAAAGGGGCACAGCAGTTTCCAGAAAGGCATTCAGATAGTTCCCCACAGCACCAGCAGGCCAGGGTCCTGTGCCAGGGAGGTGCATGTGGGAGCTGCCCAGATGAAAATAAGGGAACCTTCCAGCTACAGCCAATCTGTATGGCTCTCCACAGACAGCAGCTTAACACAAAAGGTATATTCCAGCCACATTCCGGAACTCGTCATACAGCACATTGATTTTCTATTACCCTTTATGTACTTTCTATTCCAACCCCTGACCACAAGGGCAAATTCACAGAGGTAATGAAGGGGAAGCCAAGAACTCAAGTGTTGTTTACAACCCATTTAGCTGGAGAGGAGCATGTCAGTAGCCCAGCAAAGAGGAAATGGTGCAGCCACCGACAGGATATACACATTGCTCATTTCCTCATGGGGACTGGCAATGAAGATCCTGGGACACTGGATTAACAGAGAGCGACTGAGATCTGCTTCGACCACCACACGGCACAAACATAGACAAGCCTGAGATTCATGCTTCGTTCATTCGCTCAGTGTAACGAGGACGAGGGCTTGGGGGTGACTGCAGAGTCTGAAGTCTGTGCCTTTTGGTGCTACTAAGTCATTTTCTTCCATGAATATGGGCTGGATGCTGTACTGGGTGCAGAAAATACAAAGATGAATACTAGTCTCTGGTCCCAAGTGGTTCACTGTTTATGGGGCTAACAGACAAATAAATTAGGGATTAAAATATACGCAAAGTACTATTGTCCTGAGTTACACAATCCCCTAACTTAAGTAGAAGTCCTTATCGGGATGCTGATTATAAGAAAGCTGTTTATTGGGCCTTCCTGGTGGCGCAGCGGGTTGAGCGCTGCACTATGAAGCTTCTGTGGCACAGCAGCGTGAGCTCGATCCCAGGCTGGAAAGGGACCCACAGGGCGCAGCAGACCTCTCCTGCCTCCTTGTTGCTCCCCTCAGCAGTGGATTTCAGTAGATCTGCCTGTTCCGCTCCCCGTTCAGTCTCTGGTGACTCCTCTCTCTCTCTCTCTCTCTCTCTCTCTCTCTCTCTCTCTC
>JAGFMF010011760.1:3074555-3177170 GCA_019455555.1 Galemys pyrenaicus | reverse complement strand
CCCCTCCCTGGCCGGCAGCAGGGATCGAACTCGTGCTGCAGTGGTTGCGGTTTGCTTCATAATGCGTTGCTTAACCCACTGCGCCACCAGGGAGGCCCAGGCATTTAATTCTTAACACACTATTTTATCAACATAAACAACAGAGTACATAGTAACATCATTTCACCTGTCAAGACTCCTGATTTATATCAGAGAAAGTAGAGAGAGGGATGAAGGAAAAGCCAGGGAAATTTGAAACAGTGAATTTTGCTTACATTTTTTGACTAAACTACTGGATGAGCTGGAGATTGCTAAGAGAGCAGTTAGAGCATTTAAGTTTGGGCAGTGGGCCAGACACAAAGAAAACATTTTAGGTGACTGACAAATTTTCCAAAATCTTGAGTATTTTTGTGTGATGTGTGCATGGCAAGCTGGCTCCGTCTTTGTCGCTCAGTGCTCTTCTCAGCCTCTCTGTTCTACACCAGCTCTTCACTGTGCCTCTCATTAGAACTTCTACGGCACTAAGTGCTTTCTGGATTCCCACCATCTTGGTGGGGGTAGCTTTTGGGTTTATTCTTAAAGAAATGGGCAGTTTTGGCTTTGTGTTTTCCATGGTTGCAGGACAGGCTTAAAAAATAAGTGAGTAAATTTAGACCAAATGAGCATATCAGATGAAGTACAGATTCAGGAATATTACTTTTCTATGTGACTACCAGAAGACCAGATTTCCTTTTTCAAGAAAAAATAATCACTTCCATTTCCTCGTTTCTAGTGCTTTTAAAAAGAAAATATTCATCAACACTTTCTTGCTTCTCTTACAGGTATTCAGGTAATTTCAGATAAATTCAGAGTTTCTGGGCAAAGTAACTGAGGGAGCAACAATAACAGGAGCTTCTGATTGTGACGGAAACAGTTAAATACATTAAAATTTGAAGAAATACCAAAGTATCCATCAGACCATTCTGAATCATGAAGGACCCGCCGCAGAAAGGCCGCATCTCCACCAGAACAAGCCCCAGCGCTCGATTCACCAGGTGAAAGGAAATCGTTTATGCAGAGGACGCGCTTAGAGCAAAGGAAGACAGAGGAAAGAACAGGCGCTTTCTGCCAGTGCGCCCAGTAGGATTCTGACCCAGCAGCACTCGCGAGGAGCCTCAGCACGCGAGGCCCTACGCACGCGTGCTCCGGGATGCTTTGCTGCTGGTGTGGGAGCTGCGGCAGAGCAGCATTCGCATCACTCCAGAGCTGGTGATCAGTGAATACTAACCCGCACGATAACGAGGCTCCTAAGCCTGACGTTATTTATGTAAGTTTCAGGAGCCCATCTCTAAGGCAAGCAGCAGTCAGCGTCTCCGAAATGTGTATCATGATGCGTTAAGGTAACGTGGGGAGCGGTGTCAGAGTTTTAACAAGGGACTAAGAGTTGTCAAAGGCAGACAAGTCTGTTAGCACTGAATCAGTTCCATAGCAGATGGGGACGGATCTATTGTCTGTCTTCTAAGTATTCTGCAATACGGATTTTGTACTTAGATGATTAGAAATATTTAGTATATGGACACAAGCTTTTATTTTCAACGTGTTACTTGATTATAAACCAGTAATTTCAAGCTGTTTTCTTTTGTGTTTTTGCCATGAAATCCTTTACTCTAATGAAATATATTTTACTTAAAAATGCTTCATTAAAAATATTTTAGAAATCTGTTCTGAATCTTAAAAGAGTGTGCTTTAAATCTCTTAGCACATTCATATTCAAAGTATATAATCATTCTCTATAAAAAATCACAGCCAATCATTAATTGTATCGGGACATCTAGCCAGAGGCTGAGTGTTACTAGAACTGGCTTAGAAAACATATCACTGCTTCCAGTAATTAATGTCTAGCGCTTCAAAGAGTAAATCTTTCAGGAGACTGTAAAAATGATCAAATTTTCAATTTAGAAGAACATATCCAAAACAATTACTTAAGTTTATGAAGTTGCTGTTTTATAATGACTCATTAGTTATAAATAGGATGACAAAAAATGGAAGTCACAGGACTGTTAATGAAGGGTTTGCTTCATTCCCAAAGCAGCAGCAGCAGCTAAACTTAAGTCTTACCACACAGAAAAAAACCTTTACTGATGACTTACCAGGGGCCTCCTGACAGACATGATCACAGCAAAACATTTTATTTTATACCATTTTAACAGCTAAATATGGAACTGTTAATAAACAAGCCTTCCTAGCCTTGAAGGATGTATAAAATGTTGGAGCTGACATTGTACATTGGGTTAAGGGCTTATCTGTTATTGAAGAAAGTCTAATTTCTAAAACTTGGCTTTCAAAAGGAACTTGGCTTTCCTTAGGACAGGAAATAATAACACGGCATTTTGAAATATGTACGGTATTTTTCAAAGGCTATTCCGGATTAAAGATTCCTGGTTTCAAACACACGCCTGGCCCCCAACACGCTTCGCTGGTCAGAGGGAGGGTCTGCATCGGGCTTCAGGAGGAGTGGGGGAGAACCAGGAACAAGGCAGCACATGACCCCCCACCACGACACACCTCCTCCCTCCCCGAGGCTGATGACGCTGTCTTCCTTAGTGATAATTATTTAGCTTGTTTTAGACTAGCTGAAGCATGCTATTTAGCCAAATATAACTCTTTCCCTAAGACACTGGAAGAGTTAGGGTAAATAAAGTGAAACAATCCCATGCTCTGAGTCCTTGTGTAAATCATCGATGATGTGAGGTTAAGTTCTTTAAAAAAACAGAATAGCATGAAACACTTTGCAGGTAGGCTGTAGGCCAACTGCTGTATTTAAGCATCATGGCAGTATTCAATATTGTCCCTCATATTCTCCATTTTAAATATCAAATGCCTCTCCAAGCTCTTAGGTCAGGGTTGAGTGGGCCCAAGAATTACATTCAGGTCTAAGAACTGTCGTGAGCAACTTGCCACTACACCACATTACAACTTTCTGTCCCGATACCAAGTCCCTATGACCCCTGGAAAGCCAGAGACCTTCTACTTTGCTCCCACCTTCTCCACAGACATACCCAGGCTGTCTGCTCCTTTGTGGGAGTGAGACTTGAGTCCAGGAGGAGCAAGGAGAGCAGGTGAGTTCAATGAGTTAAAACTTGGCATTTCCTCTAAGGCAAACTTGCTTCAATCACTAAGGAAAATTCTCCATTTCATAATTCTCCATTTATTTTCCCATGAAGTAATCCACATTTTGTGTATAAACAATGGAAGCAAATACCCAGAACAATTTGGGTAAACAATTAACTTGGACCGCATGACATTATTGGAATAACGATTAGGAGACAGTCGGATTAAAAATCTGGTATCATGTGTAGGTAGAACATAGAGAAACCAAACAAAGGGGCTGGTAAAGCCAACTCGAAAAGCTGAGCCCTGAACTGACTATAGAACTGAGGAGTTCAGAGGGTGGGAGACCACGGTGTAGGGGAGACACGGGAACCACAGTGGTGGACTACGCATGCTTGGGTGCTGACGTGGGTGCTGACGTGCTATGGTAGTTACACTGAAGGGGCATCCTATACACCCCATAAACCAACAGTACTGGGGGAAAAATCTGGATAATTACTTTAATTGACTCAGGAAATAAAGATACATCACGAATTACCAAATGTCCTTCTTGCCTTTTTTAAATTAAGCAATTTTCCAAAGTATTAAATGACTAAAGGTATTCATTATCTTCAAGAGACAGTTCAAATATAAATTTTTATCAGCAGCAACTTCACGTTTTTGATAGCAATTTACTTCCTCAGACTTTGAGTGAGCTAACAATTCTTCATTACCAAAAGTATTGTGTAATTGTCCACATAATTCCTTTAGGAAGTTAATTGCATAGCATCCTGATCTCAGCTTGGAGAATTAGCTGACAGAAACACATAATTTCAATGTGCCAAGATTTAAACACCTACCCTTCCAATATTCTTGCCAAATATGAGGAACTTTATTAGATGTAGAAGTCAGTGATAAATCATGCCTCCAACAAGGAACCTGTGGTTTCCTCATCATGAATAACCCCAGAGGTCACTCTCCAACTACGGCATTCTCATCAGAATGCTTACATTCCCATGGAGATGCAAAAACATCTTCACTGTTGGCAGGCCTTTGCACTAACTGATGATGACAGATAGATTTGAATCTAATTCATAGAAAACTATCTATACAGAATCCTTTAAATTTACTTTTGCACTTATACTACAAATTATGAAGTTTATTTTCACCAAAAATTTATATTATGTATAAATTATGTATCTTAATTTATATAGAATTATATAGAGCTCATATTTAAACTCTTACTTGTTTTTTTTTAGCATGTTTTTTAACTCTTCATTCTGCTTTTTCTTTCTTTTTGTCAACCCCTGCATCTCTGACCTAGACCCCATTCTTGTATGCAAATAAATAAATCTCTTTTTTTTTTTTTGGCTGTTTTCTTTTTTCTTTATTTATATATATTTGACATCAACTGTGGTCCCCATGGACTTCCCACCACCATTTTACCAGTGCACCATTGGCAAAAAGGACTTGAAAATGCCTACCCTTACTAGCTACAACAGAATAATAAATATACAGAATCAGTATGTGGTCTGTTTGGGTTATGAAAATACATTGAATATTTACAGAAACTACATTAACCCCTATTATGTAAATGATACATAATAAGCAATGCATATTGTTATTTTGATAATATCTCAGTTTAATTAATGGATAGAAATTGACACTTAATTTCATTTCACACTGGAAATGAACTGAACAAGCATTACCTCAAAGAATTTCTAACAATCCAGTATCATTGGTGAACTTCCCTCGTTAACTATGCCAAAGACATCAACATCCCTGTTACACCCTCCTCCCCTCAAAGACCTAATTTGATGGCTGTTCAAGGAAAACCTTTATATATGGCCTCCCCTGGTGGCGCAGCGGGTTAAGCAGCGCACTATGAAGCAAACCGCAGCCACTTGCAGCATGAGTTTGATCCCTGCTGCCGGCCAGGGAGGGGGACCCACATGGTGCGGCAGACCTCTCCTGCTGTGCCCGCTGCTCCCCTCAGCAGTGTACTTCTGTTATCTGCCTGTTCTGCTCCCCGCTCTCTGTGGTGAATCCTCTCGCCCCCCGACACCTCTGGTCTGTGCCCCAGTGCTTGTATGCATAAATAAAATAAATCTTTTAAAAAAAAAAAAAGAAAACCTTTATATACCATATACTTTTTCTAGTGTAAACCACTGTTATTTTTTCCGACAATTTAGCTATATCATTAAAAGCTCCCAAGCCAACTCCCCTGGGATTCACTTTACTTTGTCCCTTGGCACTATATCCATGGTCCAAACTAAAAAAGCAAAGGGGGAGAGGACAAGGTCAAGGCCCAGGGGCACTCTGCCCCCCTCATTCATCCTTAATGAGGTGGCTTTCTACTTCAGGGATGCCAGATTCCCAGACCAGAAGCTGTCATTCAAATGCAAGTTTTCACTGCTACCCTTGCTTGGTGTAACATGTCCTCCAAAAGACAACGGTACTCTGGAGACTGAGAAACCAACCCGATGGCACTGGCCTATGGTCCCTCCCTCTTGGTACCAAAGCCCCTTGAAAACCACCCCAGCCCCAACATTCCCATCCCCACCAGTCCCATCCCATTGTGATGCCAGAAACCTCTAGCCATCCCATCAGCAAAGTCTTTCCACTAGCTCCACCCAGTACCTGCACCTTCTTTCTTCCTTCCCTGTCCTGGATACAGTGTTTCCACCCTCCCAGAGCAGGATATTTTCATAGGTCTTCCAACTCTCTAGTTTTCTCTCACAGTTATCTCCCCTGTCAAATATTACTTGCTGCGCCTCAAAAATAATCAAATGCAAAATTACCAAAAAGCTAAACTTCATGATCATTCTTTAAGTCCAAAACTGCTACACAACGCAGGAGCCACCATATTGAATGTCAAGCATGGTACATTGGTTTAAAAATACTCTCAGCCATCAGTAAGGAAAGAAATCTCCATTAGTAAATTAGGATACCGAGACTCAGAATCATTTGCTATGGTTACACATTACAAAAATGAGGAAGAGGAGTCTGATTCAAGCTCAAGACTATCTGCCTTTGCATACATTATTCTCTCCCTCTGACACACTGATCTTCACTGTAATATATTCAATAAAAATCCTACCAATATAATTAGGTACCTGTGAGGAAAAAAAATGGCCATGGAGTTGAACTACTTTGTGACGATTCTGATTAACGGTTGCTCTCATGGTAAATAAAGACCAAAGATCTTGTTGCATTTAGGGAAGTGTATTGCTCATGTGTGTTTCACTAGTCATGTTTATTGCTTTGCTATTTCTGTGTCACTTTATGCATATTTATACTTCTTTACATCTGTAAATTTTCTTCCCCTTATTTTCCATCTTTCTGTCTGTGACCAGAGGTCTCTACTCTGAGAATAGGAGCGAGAAGAGCAATTGCTTAGAAGCTGACAGACGATAACCCACATGGATTTTCACTAAAATAAGCATTACTTTCACATCCCACTCTACTGCCAAAATGAAATACTGAGGCTGCACGGATAGTTAGAAGCAAAGGCTCTCCTGGCTTGTACTCTTCCCTAAGTCTAAGTTCCAGGGAAAGCTCCTGCATAAGCCTACACTTCTGGGCAGAGGTGACCGACGCATCATGGATGTGTAAACTGGCAACACTTCTCAGGTTCTTGTTGTCAGATCTCTCAAAGCTGGAATATCTTGGAGAAAGTGAACTGGCAGAGTGAGACATGGCCATTATCTGAACTTCTTTGACACAGTTCTGATATTTAGTGGCTTACTTCCATCAGACTCTACTTTTTCTGCAATAGATTTGATGACATTGGACTTAGATGACTCATCTAAGCTGGTTCTTACTATGAAATATTTTTAAAATAATAACACTAGGAGGTTAATATAAAAATCTCATTTACTCAAGACAATAAGGAAGTGAAATTATAATTATGTTCCCCTTTTAATGAGTGTCTACTAATCACCAGACACTCTGGTAGGCAGGTCCTGGGGACAAAAGGCACGAGACTCACCAGTCATTCTCTCATGAGGTTTCTCACCACCCAGGGAGACTAGAGGACCTATGAAGGGACAAACAAGTACAGAGTAGCATGTGCCAAAAGATGTGACAAATGCAGAGAAGTGTTTAGAGTGGTAATCATCAAAGAGGGCTGAGTTTTCAGGAGAAATCTTCTAATGTGAACTAGACTTGGGTCTCCCTAGTGGTGCAAGGGGTTAAGTCCAGCACTATGAAGCATCTGCAGTCACTGCAGCACGAGTTCAATCCTCGGCCAGGGAGGGGACCCACATGGCGCAGCAGACTCTCCTGTCTCCCGCTGCTCCCCTCAGCCATGTATTTCACTCAATCTGCCTGTTCTGCTCCTCCCTCTGTCTCTGGTGACTCCTCTCACCCCCCATGCCTCTGGCCTGTACCCCAGTGCATAAGTGAACCTCAAAAAAAAAATAAAGTGAACTAGACCTGAATTCAACCTTGAAGCCAATGCAGACTTAAGATACAAAGTAACAGCAGTATAGTTTATGGATTCTGATGGGCCAAACACAATGCTCTTTAAGTAGCTAGAGTCTCAGGAAGCTTCCATTAGGCCAAAGAGTTTGGTATTAGCATTGCTGTTTTTTAGGCAAAGACACAGGCTTAGATAAATTACAGTGTGCTATGACACTTTCAAAGTGGAAATAGGACATTTTATTTTCACACCTAAAAGATAAGTTTGTGGGGAAAAAATCTGCATAGAAAATCCAACTTCCACCAAGGTTAAGAAAGACTTCTCAAATTGAAATATAAAGACTGGAACCTCACATCACTGATTTCCTCTCCAACACTGTGGCTGCTTCATCAAACACAGGATGTTTCTGATTTTATTTGGGAAGAGATACTTGATAGTACAGTTATGCACAGAGTTTTAAAGTAATAATGACCAACTTTCTATTTTCCAGTGTGGGATAATGAAAAGAAGAACAGGGATGATTCTCACAGAGAACCGTAATTGCGAACATCATTAAGAATGCCCCCCATTAAGAGGCATACTGGCATATCTAAAGGGGGAAAACATTCACAAGCTGACATCAAGTGTTTTCTCTCTTGGAACAATAGTACCTCAATCCTAGAGACTGAAATTAAATCATGATAAAAGAGAATACTTAAGAAAATAATCTTGGCTAGACTCTGGTATTTTAAAGAGATCAGATCAGTCCTGCCCTGCAAGTCTCCCATTCCATCCCACCAGTGCCACGCTCTCGCATCATTTAATTCCTTATCTTGTATGAGCAGTCAACTTTGAAACTGCTAGGGGGGCAAAGTGGATGAGCCTAATAAATACATAGATTGTTTCATGCCTCGCACACAAAACATCAACAATGAATCTGAAGGAATGGTCATCTCTTGCTTTCCCTTCCAGTTTGCCCTTTCCAGTCCTTCTCTTTGAAATGCTGTAAGTTCTAATTTTCATTAGTCAATGAACAAAGGGGAGGAGAACATCATGTTTTGGGTAGTTGCAAGAGGAAAGTCAGAAATTCATGGCAGTAATGGTGGGATGGAAGCTGGCCACGGGTTATAGCACAGAAGCTATTTTACCACGTACACACTCCTTGTTCTTCAGCTGTTCTGCTTTGGCATGACGGATACGGTGAGCTACCGAAGACAGAAACACCCCTTCTGCTGTCTGTGTTGGTCAAACAGGACCCAGAAGTGCCCAAAGCCAGTGTGTATAAATGCCTTTTGGATGAGACATTGCTTTACATTTAGGAATTCAATCAATAATTTTATATTTGATGATCAACTGAATTGGAAGAGAAACAGGTTGTTTTGTGTTTATGTTCAGAATGAGTTTCCGTGGGCTTTTAAATAAGTTGGATCATGAGCAGAAGGCGTATTGGTGTTTAGACTGACATTTGTTCTACAATTTTTCTAAATAATGCTGAGTCCAAAACAGCAATAGATCGGAGGTCAGTATATAATTCTACCATTAAATGAGAGATGACGGTTGTCTACAGGGATGAGTGGACAGAGCCTGGCGTAGGAGGAGGAACAAGGACGCTTTCATTTCTATGAGCCAAAATTTGGGAAAATCACTCAGACTGTGAACAAATAATGAATAGCTGTAAAATGCTTTATGTACCCAAATCACACACTCGTTACTCATTTTTGTTTTGGCTTCTGTTTTAATCAGGATAATACAATATAATCTCTCAGTCCATGCCACTAAGGGGGAAAAATCAGGAAAAGCAAATTACTATGCTATTTTACTGTATGTTGGTGTAAAATTCTTCCCCAATATGATTTTTTATCAATGTAAACAGTCAGAAGGTTAACACATATCGTAATGATCCTTTCTGAGCCTCATCGTTGGTGAAGCATTGTGCACACTCTTTATAAGCACAGTTACAGAAAGTATTTTGAATTATAGATTTATTTTTGGGACCTGACTTACACGAGTAATAACAAAAGCTAACCTGAGGCCGTGTCAGTCTTACCTTTCTTTAACCAAAGAGATTGACTAGAGGGAAAACGCATCTAAATCAGAAAGCGAGCAGAGAAAGGGGCTATAGTCCCACAGCAGATTGTAAAGCAGAACCTCATTTTCAGCAATGGCCGTACTCAGAGGTAGCCCATGATAAAAACCAATGCTTGTCGAAGCCCGCTCTGAGTGAGGCTGCTGGGCTCCCGACAGCTTTGGCAGCTCCAGAAAGAAGAATTCTGTTGATGCTTCCTGGCTCCTTTCTCTCGTCTGGACTTACAGAACGCCTCCCGGCATGTGTGCTACACGGCTGTGCCAGCGGTTTTAACAGCGCCCACGTGCGATGGCGCACACGGTGCAGCAGATGAACTGTGCACGTGAGGGTGGTCAGTACAGATCGAGCCATCCTCTGGGCTATGAACAGTGAGTTCTGGTTACAAGAACAACGCTATGGACTCAGGTGACCCTGAATTCTGACCCCGACACCACTGCCGAGTGCTGTCTTCTATGAGTCCCCTTGTTCATTTCCTTCCTGATACTTAACTCAGTAACACTTCTCGCTGAGTCCAGTTCTTATGGCATAGCAGGCAAAAGAAAACTTCACTCAACGACAGATTTAAATGATTAGATCAGACCAAAAACATGAAGATCATGAACGCTAGAAATCTGAGTGTGAAACTGAAGCTTCCAGAAGGGGAGCGGGAAAGTCAAGAGCAAGGGACAGTGGTGGAGGACGATGCTGTCTCAGAGGTGGGCGTGGTGTGGGAAAGGTGTGGACCGACGTGCACCCCTGAACCGTGTACAACGCCGTAAACCCATCAGCTTCAAAAAAAGTCAGTTTCGTAAAATCAAAGCTGAAGTGATGATCAAAGGGGGAAGGTGAAACTGGTTGTTTTTAATTAACAGGAACAAAGTTTCAGTTAAGACTTACACTTAATGAGACTTAATAAGCTAGACAGACGTGCTACACAAGACAGTATCTGAAGCGAACAACAACATAAGAGGCTAGCTCTCATGTTGGGTTCTTAATAAAATAGATAAATATAGCAAAAATAGAAGCCAGACATAAAGGAAACATCAGTATTTCTCATCCTGATTAACTACAGTATTTTGCATATATTGGGATCATTATACCGTAGAAACAACAATGAACAATTTACCCAGAGATCACCCCATGTCTAGGGCCCGCAGGTGGGAGGCTCTGCTCGCTGCCATTGGACTGTAGACTGCTTCAGAGAGGGTCTCCGAATGCCAGAATTTTGCAGGTGAAAACTCCACTGAACAGAGGCAAATCGATTCCACAAAAGCCTCTGTCTCAAGGAGGAGTTCCTATTGGGTTTTCTTACTGCTCTGGCTCAAACTTCTAACTTAATCCTCCAAACTCCTTTCATGCTCGAAATTAAAGCCAACAAACATCAAATCCCAGTCTGGGCACCAAAATCATCCTGACAGTTCTACTACTGCAATATAATTCTGTGTTTAAGAAGCGTAACCTAGCGTAGGAGTCAATGAAATGATGAGGTACAATTTACACTCTAATGAATTTTAATTAATTTTTAATTAAACACAGAAAATTGAATGTTCATGCAAAACACAAACTTACAGTTGGGAAGGCAGCACATTTGCAATAGATCTTGCTTTTCCATCCACCTGCAGCCTGTAAGTCTGCCGTGGAAAGTGTTGTAGAGAAAATGGCCGTGTGAACCAGTCTCATGAAATCCAACCCATCAGGTGTTTTATAGCCCATGTGAAGAATCAGTTATTTGATATGTAGTAAATTCTCAGTTACTGGCTGTAGGTTATCAACTTTATATGTGGGTATGGAAATTCTGTCACCCCTGGACAGGTTCCATCATGTCATATATGAGCTGAAGTCACACAAACTGATTTTATCAGCAGCCTGATATATTCAACCTACACTTATTTTTCACAGGAAAATTTCCACAGAAAAAGGAACATGGCTGTTAACTGTGGCAGATCCAGCCTTCATTGTGATTTGGTCTCTTTTCCTCAAATATTTATTCACTTGTTTCTCTTAGTCAGTGGTGACATCTGCCAAATAATTGCGGTTCGACCCTTCCCCTCTTGGAGTAGGATGTGGCCAGGTCTCTGATTTTGCCCAGTGAGTTGTAAGGAGAAGTGGCTTGTGCATTTCCGAGTTGGAGTAGGTCACTCACAGTTAAAACCTTGGAGACAGAGAAGACTCTGTATCTCCTATTAGAAAACAGTCTAGAAAGAGAACACAGACAGTGGAAGACCATTCGCTTCCTGACCAATGTTTCCTTTGAAGATCTTTGAAAGAGATTTTGCTCCTAAGAAACACGCTTATATTTTCAGGAGAGGTAAAATTTGAAATGCATCAATTTCCCCCTTCCCCTGTGGCTGCAGAACACCTAAGGACAAATGTGTGACTCATCAGAAGGAACTGTAGAAGGCACTTTGTGTGTTCATATCACCCATCTCCACGGTGTGTTTCTACCCTTGATCTTGCTTTTTGTTCTTCCCCACTTCTAAGATCATCCTACCATGCTTTAGGTATTTATACCATGTGATTCTCAACATCTCTTGGTACTAAGTGTTGGATAAACAAACATTTTCCAATCACTTCTTACTTCTAATTACGTAAATAATAATTTGGTATAAAAGCTAAGTAACACGCTTTTTTATGCTATACCTTTAAAAAAACACGAAAAATAGGAGCCAGATAGTATACTCTTCATACCATGAGGATTAAAGGAGTTAATGCAGGTAAAGTACTCAGAATAGAGCCTGTTAGGATTATATTACTGTTAGATACAATTTTTGCTGATAAAGAGAATTTAATACTCAAAATGTCCCTGTGAAGGGATCTCCCCGGTGGTGCAAGCAGTTAAGTCTCAGCACTATGAAGCAATCCCTAGCAACTGCAGCACGAGTTCGATTCCCAGCCAGGGAGCTGACCCACATGGTGCAGCAGACACTTCTGCCACACCCACTGCTCCCCTCAGCAGTGTGTTTCAGTCCATCTGCCTGTTCTGCTCCCCACTCTGTCTCAGGTGAATCCTCTCAGTCCCTGCCTCTTTGATTACACCCCAGCTCTTGTCTGCATAAATAAATCTTTAAAAAGACAACAAAGAAAGTGTTCCTGAGAAATATGCAATGGAAAATCAAAGATTCCGTTTTTTTCCTACTTGTAAATGAAACATGCTATACTATTTAGATTATACTACCATTGAGCGAGAAGAGACTTGGGGATCTTCTTATGCAACTTCAACTCATAAATCTCTGCCACTTTTCTGATGGATGCCCAGGCTACCCCTTTTGTCAGCATTTGTAAAAAGCTGAAACTTACTGCTGAACAATTCAATCCAAATATTGAGAAGCTTTTCTAGGGTTGAGACAAACTCTAAAGAGCAAACTAAAAAGACTGGGTTCCTGTTCTAACATTATCCACTAGTGCTGTGATAATTTGATATGCCTAAAACATGAATACTAAATTTCACGTGGTTATTTTCACCAAGTGTGTTACATTTTATTTAATTTAAAATATAAAATGTAAACATTCAGTTCATTAGTAATCACTGAGGAGCCTATTTTAGGCATATAATCTTAAAAAATGTAACGGTTACCAGAGGGAACAGAGGGAGTGGAGTGAATGCAGGAGGAAGAGAGGAGGGATGGCATGGATGGCTTGGTGGGGGGCGAGTAGAATGTGTAAAAATGCAATCCAAAATTAAAAATTAAAAAATAAAGATGCAAAGGACTTTATTCACATCATGCTGAAACTGAGCAGATATTCCAGGGACTTAACTAAATGTAATAAATGCCTACTTCTGTGATAGACAGCTCAAATTCCATTTCCTCCTCATGACCTTCTGTGGTGGGTATTATTGTTCTTATAGGAAAAATGAAGTAACTCAAAAATCAAGATCCAGAGCGTTATTTTTTTGAAGAAATATATATAAATATCAGTATATAATATAAATAGTATATAAATAGCAGACGTGGAACTGGAACAGATTTCTGTCAGGGTTTATTTTTTTCTCACTGCACCCAGAGAATTAAAAGCCAAAAGCAATAAGAGAAACTTAAAATGCCCATGGGAAGAATGCATGACTTCGGGGTGCCAAAGAACCATTACTCAAACAGGCCAAAAAAAGTGTGGGGGTTACGAAGAGACTATTATGGAACATTTGAACTTCTTTGAGTGTCTCTGAACAGCTGACTTCACCAGTAGAATAAGCAGAGTATGCATTATGCATGGCCTACTGATGATACTGTTTGTATTTCTTTTCAAAGATTTACTTATTTATGTATGCAACTGGGGTGTAGATCAGAGATGCAGGTGTGAGAGGACCCACCAGAGACAGAGCGGGGAGCAGAACAGGAGGAAGCACCAAAACACACAGGAGGAGAGCAGCAGGTGAGACAGGAGAGGTCTTCTGCACCATGCGGGTCAGGGGATCCAACTCCCTGGCAGGGGATCGAACTCATGTTGCAGTGGCGATAAGTAGCTCGTGCTATGTCTTTAAGCCCTGCATCACCAGTGGCTCGTCATTCCCGACTATCAGTCACCGCCATAACACGACCACTTTAGATATCTCCTTACCTTTTCTAACTTATTTCACATAAAAGATGGCGGTACAGTGAGGGGTCGGGGGCATCAGTTAACTCTTGCCTGGTCCTTCAGTCTGTGTATTTTGTGGATATTAGTTTTTATTTGGGATTTATTCCTTCTATTCTTAATTTTTCACAGTAGCTAGATAGAGTCTGCACAGCAGAAAGAGTCCAATGGCCTAAGAATTCATATTCGCAACTTCCATAAGACCCACCTTAGAAGCATCTAAATTGTCAAGAGTATGCTTTTGGTTTATATTGATCAATGGTATTCAGTCTTCTTTGTGTAGTATCTTCACCTCTTGCCCCACCTTCCCCTTATAGGATCCAATAGAATGTAAGATCCATGAGGACTGTAACTTAATGTGTTTCATTTCCAGCTCCTAAAATAGTAGATGGCTCATAGGTACTCAATTAAGGTTGGCTGATAGATTAGTAAACTAAGACCAAAGCCACAAACCCTACCTGTTAAGGGCTGCTGAACTTCTCAAGGGAATGCACTGACGGTTGTACATATATATGAGTTTGTGAAGTCCAAGTTTACAGAAGTGTGTGATTAGAAGAATACTGGATAACTCAGGCCAGTCCAGAACAGTGTAACTGGATTAAGTCCTCATTCTCTATGTCAGCCTGAGGCAGGCAGGGGCTTTTCTGCAGAAAGCTCTGTCTTGGAACCTAACTTCTTTGTTGGGTTGTCCGTAAAATGGGGATAATGATATTCATCTCTTAGGTTATTGAAAGGAGTAAACAACACATGTGAAAGCATATTTCCTAACGATTGGCACACAGTTGTGGCTTAATGAAAGCTTGTTTCTGTTCTTCCTTTGTATAAATAAAACACAGTTGTTAGACATATAAATATTATCATTTGCTTAGCTCTTGGTGGCTAAGGAAAGCAAACCTAATTAGAAAGAACTGTAATTTTTGAGCTAAAAATTTTGATGATAGGCCAGTGACTAAAATATTCTACCATTTCCGTGAATCACACTATCTACCTAATGAGGACAAATGTTGAATAGTTTTAGTCTTTAGTAATGCATTATAAGCATATGAAAAATATCCAAAAACTCATGCTCATGTCAAGTTCCTGGATATCCTCAAAGGACAAGAATTCCCTATGATTGCCTTAATTACATCAGTCATAGAACTCACCCACTTCCTAGGAGAGCAGTGCCTAAAAATATTTTGTGTTGTAAGCAGACTTTCTACAACTCCATTTTCTTCGGCTAGACTTTCCCTAAGAAGAGAAAGAACTCAGTCTGTCTTATTGCAAATGATGAAAGGGAGGAAATATAGCAGGAGGAATAAATGACTTCATAAAAATGCTTCCTTGACATCCATTTTACTTTCTTCCTTTGCAGAATCATGTGTCTGACGACAGCCTTCAAAGGAGTGAGCTGGTGGTAGCTGATCTGATGCCCTACTGAGACAAATTCTAGCTAGGCAGATAGGGTGGAGGCCCTAGGGAGAATTAAAGTGTGGAAGAAAAATTATAGAATGGAAATTTACAGGCTCCATGTGTGAGCAGGAGCTGCTAAAAATGCTCCATAAGAAGAACAGGAGGGAGGGAATGATGATCCTGTGTTTTGGGTTGTGAGTGTTAATCTCGAGCAAGTATTCAGCATTTCTAGCTGCTTGTGTGCTACTCTGAACACTCCTCATGCGTGTGTTCAACAAAGATAGGCCCCTTAGCCAGCTGTATTTGGCATAGAAGAATCCAGACATGAGCATTTCAGGGCTACCTGCTCTGGTGCTACCTTTCTGTTACCGCAGAGAGCTTTTCTGCTTTCCTAGCACTGAAAAAACTTTTTAAAATTCACTTTGTGGTCTGTGTCCTCAGTTATCATGGCATGAGACAAGAACACACCATTTTTTCAAAGAAAAAGAACAAATATTGCTAAAATTCATGTGGAATCACAAAAGGAACCTCAAATAGTCAAAGCTTTCCTGATTAAAAAGGAGAATGGAGGTAGCACATGCCCAGACTTCAAACTATACTTCAAAGCCATAATAATTATGACAGCATGGTACTGGAACAAACAGACACAGAGGCCAATGGAATAAAACTGAAAACCTGCAAGTAAAGCCACACATACGTGGACAACTAATCTATGATAAAGGACCAAAGGATATGCAGTGACACAAGAATACTCTGTTCAATAAATGGTACTGGGGCAACTGGACTGACACATGCAAAAGAATGAATCTATGCTTCCATCTCATTCCATGTACAAAATCCAATTCAAAATGGATACAAGACTTGAACATAAGACCCGAAAGCATAAAATATGTAGACCAAAAACATAGACAAAACACTATGATATATATCTCAGAAACATCTTTAAACACTCATTCCCTGAAGCAGAGAGTGAAGGAAAAGATAAATAGCTGGGACTACATCAAACTGAAAGCTTCTGTATAGCAAAAAGACAACAACCAAAATAAAGAGATACCCTACTTACTGAGAGAAAATATTTGTACCCCATGCAGCTGATAAGGGACTGATCTCCAAGACTGACAAAGAGCTCACACAACTCAACCAAAAAAAAAGCAAATAATCCAGTCAAAATGGGCAGAAGAGCTAAAAAGACACTTCTCCAAGAGGAAATGAATATGCCAACAGGTATATGAAAACGTGTTCAGCATCCCTTATAGTCTGGGAAATATAAATCAAAACAACAATGAGATACCACCTCACACCAGTGAGAATGGCCCATATTAAAAAAAAAAAAACCTGGCAACAACAAATGCTGGTGAGGATATGGAGAAAAAGAAAATCTCTTCCACTGCTGGTGGGAATACAAAATGGTCCAACCACTATGGAAAGCTGTGTGGCGAACCCTTAATCTACTAAAATTGTGACCCAGCAATTCCACTCTTAGGAATCTATCCAAAAGTCACAAAAACATTAACTTAAAAGGAAGCCTGTGCCCCTATGTTTATTGTAGCACTATTTACAATAGCTAAGATATGGAAACAACCTAAATGCCCAAAAGTAAATAACTGGATCAGAAAGATGGGGTACATATACACAATGGAATACTATTCAGCAATCAAAAAGATAAACTCACGTCATGTGCAGAAACATGGATGGAGCTGGAAGGGAATTACGCTCAACGAAGTAAGTCAGAAGGAAAAAGAAAAATATTGGATGGTTTCACTTATAGGCGGAACAAAGGGAAACCATACAAGGAATAAAAAAACAAAAGACAAAACTAGCAGGAAAATAACATTTAGCAGGGGGTGAGGGAGAGGCACAAAAGCAGAGGGAAGAGCAAAAGAGACTATGGTGATGGTTAATGGATAGTAATGGTGGTGATTTCATGAGGACCATACATGAGAGGTGACATCAAACAATGTACAAAAATGAACAATGTAAAAAATATAGAAATAAAAATTAAAAAATGAATTTATCAGTACATGCAGCACTATAGATTTCTGTTTCTGGATTCTTTGTGAAATGTAGCATTTCCGAGAGATTTTTTCCTAATCATATATTATCCTCATATCACATTAAGACATTTTTAATCCACATTTTTACAATTAAATGTCAACTATAAAAAGTGTGCTGAAAGAACTTCTCTTTAGATTAAAAAAATCTAGTAATTCATCAACATTTACAGTTACACTATTATTCAGGATATCAGCAAGTTTTTAAAATTAATCACACATACAAAATTGAATGATTTTCCCATTTTTTAAAACTACAATCGATGAAATAATTGGTATTCAAATGAGTGCAACACCTGTGCTTAAATCCTTATTTGCACATGCAAACATCCAAACATATATTTACATATACAACCTGTATATTTATATGAAAATTCACACATATTTGTATATCCCACATAATGTATATCCAGAAACACTTCCATGAGAACACATCTAAAGTAGCACCCTACTTGTAAAAAGAAAGGAAATGAACTCTTATGGAATGTAGAACATTCTGGAAATGGTCTATCACATTCAAACACACACACATACACACACAAAATGGTGATCTGTGTTCTCAGTATAAAAGGACTCGTGAGAAATTAGACACCTGCTTCTGTTTATAATCTTAAGTGGTCCCAAAGGCCTGATTGCTCTGAAACAACCATACACTTGTCTTTGTTCATTGCTCAATCAATCTTTTCGGGCACACCAGAAGATCCTATTTTCCAATACAAGGACTTTCATCATCAGTGTGTGTGATCTTTAATTCTGCTATGCTGTCATACGTTAAGAGACAAAATGAAATAGGATTTTACTGTTTACTAGTAATTCAGATTTGGACAGCTTCAATTTGGGCAAGGTAATTGCAGAAATATTACTTCTGTCTCTCATGCTGCAGCCTGACCTTTATAGGTTTGCATCTTACTTCACTAACCTACAAGCAATAAGAAAATAAAATTAAGATGCTGGTCATAACATTGGCCACTTCAAGAGACTAAAGATTCTATTGTGCGGTTGGGGGCAAGGCTGTGGGAAGACTTTATTATTCATGTAGGAACTGGAAGGAAGAAGGCTCTTAGGGGAAATAAGAATCTTCTTCACTCTCGTATCTTTAATTTCTCTCTGTCATCTGATTCAAACATCTCTGTCCCCACTCTAAATGGGAACAGCTCCCACCGTGCTCTGCTTCTTTCTCCATGTCCGCTCACTATTCGTATCACCAAACCATTATCAGCTCACTCTTTTGCCTTTCAAGGGTAAAATTATTAAAATTATTTCAATTCATTGCCTACTTCAGTTTCTACACTCTTCTCAGACCCTGCAATCTGACATCTGCCTTTGCCTGCCTGCCTCCTTCCTTCCTTCCTCCCTCCCTCCCTCCCTTTCAGCCATAAGCCAAACAAACTTCTATTCCTTTATTTTTTCATTACTTAACTTTTTTCTTAAATTGTTGCAGGCCCCATAGTTCTCCCACCACCATATCACCTATGAACTATCACCACATTCTCCTGTGTTCTTCCCTCCCCTGTTCGGACCCCTTCCCCGCTTTGCTGTATGCCTCAGATCTATGGTCAGATTACTAGCTGTGACTTTTTCTTGACCTTCGTTTGCTTTATTTCCTTCTTGACTTCACAGTATATTCAGCAGCACTTCACACTGACGACCACTTCTTCCTCCTTGAAATGGTTTCAATCCCAAGACTGTCGCATACTGCTCTTACTTCATTCGCTCTTCTGGTCTGTCTTTCTGTCTCTTTCACTGTATGATTTCCCTCTACTTTCCTCCTCTGCCTCAATTAGAGTTGCCAGTGTTCTCGTCGGCACTACTGTGTGTGGTTTCTCCCATTCCTTTGGTGTCTTCTCCGAGTGGAAAGGAGAGTTTGGGTTTAAACACATCTCAAATAGGCCTAGTGGGAACATGGGAAAGCCTAGAGCTATTTCCCCAGATTCCTGAGGTAAAATTTGGATAACTATACTATATAGTTACAGACTGCCTCACACAGACTGCCTACTTAGGAGGTGCGAGTCATGATGGAGGGAAAAACAAAGTCAAATCACTTGAAACACCTGCTATGCATATGGACTTGCCTCAAAGTCACCAGTAAATCATCATCATCTTAGCTCTGACAAAACACAGAGTACTTGTTTTCCTGGTTGCTCACACTAAGTGAGCTCAATTTCCTGACCCAGGGATTTGAAGAATGTGCACACAACCACACAGCTCAAGTGTTTACCAGATAGCTCATCACCTAGGGCGAATACAGAATGGAAAGGTAGTGAGAGGCCCCGTGGAGACACAACCTTAGGTATAACCCATGAGGTTTGGGTGCTGTCTTCTAGGCTGTGGTGTGTGCATGGAGTCAGTGGGCGCTACGTGGGGTTTTCTTCAGCAGCGAGCATTTGTGAGTCTCATAAGCAAACGGTAAAAGTAGGGCTGGCGCATCTCACCACCCGCCTCAGCGACCCACTTGTGGAAACTGGGCTCCCAAATGCAGGTGTGCAAGTTAGTGGTGCCAGCTCAGGGAGGGGATTGCTGCTCTAGAGGACAGCATGGAATCTCCTGCGCTGCATTTTAATGAAACTACAGCTGTTACTGGTCACTTTGGGTTACTCATGCCACTGCAACAGCCGAGGCGAGTCTCACCCTGGCGGAGGTAACTGACTGTAATTTCTATGAGGTCTAGGACTGGCGATACATAATGGGGACA
Organism: Galemys pyrenaicus; assembly: GCA_019455555.1. NCBI lineage: Eukaryota > Metazoa > Chordata > Mammalia > Eulipotyphla > Talpidae > Galemys > Galemys pyrenaicus. Next base: position 3,156,951 of record JAGFMF010011760.1, on the reverse strand, counting down.
GGGAGAAGTGTGTATGGAACCATAGCATTCATGAGGGGTGAAAATTGGTTCTGTGCCAAGGGAAAGCATGAACGGGCTATTATAGTAAATGTAGCCCTCCCCCCCAACCTAAAGAAAAGGCAACTAAGGGATAAGATTTTTCTGGTATGAAAATCGGGGTCATCTCAGCAGATCAGAAAACAAGACCAAAGTACTGGCCAATAGTGAGGGAAATGAATAGAAGAGATAGTAAAGACGGAAGGCTGGCCTTGCAAGACTGTATTTAAAGTGAAGGGAGGAGGCGGCTAAGTCCTGTCTGTCAGTTGCTCTAGCCTGGATAACCAACTGACTGTGCCAATGGAAACCAGGCAAAATTGGAAAAGGAGTTATTTGTGGAACTGGGGAGATTAATAGTTTAAGATTTGTTCATTTATGCATACAAGAACTGGGTACAGGCCAGGGTGCAGGGCGTGAGAGGATTCCCCCAGAGACAGAGTGGGGAACAGAACTGGTGGATCTACTGAAATACACTGCAAAGGGGAGCAGCAGGGAGACAGGAGAGGTCTGCTGCGCCATGTGGGTCACCTCCCTGGCCGGGGATTGAACTCGTGCTGCAGTGGCTGGTGACTGCTTGATAGTGCTGAGACTCTATAAGTCCTGTGCCACCAGGGAGGCCCCAGGAGAGTAATAGTTTAATTTCACATTGTGATGTTGACTATGGGATTTTCCCAGAAGTATTCTGTATTGCAAGACTGGATTTAAGGTGAAAGGATAGGATTCAATTATTGATGAACTTATACTAAATAGATAATAGCAATTGAGTAAATGTAACAGCATTAAATGAGAAATACAGTTAGACTAAATCTCTTAATTAAAAACTGAGCATTCTGAATGTGAGACTAGAGCAGTTGTCCCGTATGTCATTCATTCTCACAGTCGTGTACCAGTTATTCTGAGGGTTCTTGTTACTTGGCTATAAAGATTCCCTGGAGGAAAAAGAAATCCTCAAAACAGACCTTTCTTTAAAAAGACAGAAAAACATAGGCTTTTTTCCCTTTGATCAGCATGAGAGCAAAGAAAGAGGTTGAGGAGGATGTAAGTTTTTTAGGGTGGAGAGAAGAATGACCATCCCATTTGTATTTCAGTTTTAAAATAGGATGAGATGTGGTTATTAAACATAATCCCCTTCTAGCCAATTTCAGAGAATAAAATTACTTCAGGAATTTTACTGTTAACATCTAATGGATATGCTCACTGATAAGAGGCACTTCTTTTCTCTTCTGAAACGAGTCAGTGTTTTAGAGCATCACGCTCCAATTTTCCACTAAATTTACATTAAAATTGGACAAGTTGGTATCTGCTCTGCTGAAGCAAGCGTAGAGTATATCTACTAATCGTGGCTTAATGTGGAATATTAACACATGAACTTTTCCAATTAAAGCGCTATTCAGCCAGACACTAGCACCTTATCTTTTCAGATGTTTCATTATTTTTTTGAACATTTTTAAACGGCAGCACTCTCAGCCTATAACCAAAGGTCTCTCAAATTGTATAATTCCCGAACAGTTCAAAATATGGAAGAAAGAAAAGTCTCAATGTGTTTTTAATTCAAAAACAGCATCTTCAGATAAAACTGGGTGGTGGGGTGGTAGCTATCTCCTCTATATTATCCAAAAGAGGTGCAGAAAATGAGAGGTGCAGAAAATGGATGTCATATTTATTCTTGAATTTGCATAATCTCTCCTAGAAATTGTTTAAAAATTAAAATGTCCTTGGGTAACCCATATATTATGTTCTCACTTGATGGAAATCAATCATGCTTCCTCTAAGAAGACAAACTTGCATATTGCTATTTTACAGTAAAAAAGCAATGTGTTCCGGGAGGAAAGGATCCCTTCTCTTCCGTCTCCCCGAACCCTTTCTGCATTGGATCTAGCAGGAGGCGGTTCTGACATGAGCACTGCACACAGCTAAGTGGGTGTCTCTTTTCCTTCCTTTTAGGGTGCTGTGAACCTCATAAGTCACACTGTGAGGTCAGGGAGCTCAGCAGTTTCAGGGGTACACAGCTAATTTCTTTGGAAGAACCACAAAGCCCTTCAAATTCTGGTGTGCAAACTGTTCCTCTAAGGCTGGTTTCAACAGAGCTACACCTCCGAGTCTGAGAGTTTCTGGTTAAGATTTTTTCAGGTGTGTTACATGGTAAAATACTAGTGTTCCTGCATTATTTCCTTCATTTAAATAACTTGCTTTGAGCCCTCTCTGGTGGTACAAGGGGTTAAGGTGCAGCACTGTGAAGCATCTGCAGCCTCTGCAGCATGAGTTCAATACCCGGCCAGGGAGGGGACCCACATGGAGCAGCAGACTTCTCTTGCCTCCCCACTGCTCCCCTCAGCAGTGTACTTCAGTTGATCTGCCTGCTCTGCTCCCCGCTGTCTCTGGTGAATCTTCTTACCCCCAGAGCCTCAGGCCTGTACCCAGCTCTTGTGTGCATAAATAAAATCTTAAAAAAAAAAACACAAAAACTTACAGGCACAGCAACAGCATAAGGAAAAGGATAGAGATTGGAGCAAGCGGACAATGCAGACAATCCTCTAAGGACTTCCCTCCTCCCACTGTTTGTTTGTTCTGTTGTTGTTGCTTTTTAACATCACGTTAAGGAGTCTGGAATTTTCCCTTTGGGCCAGTAACTATGTTAGAGGCAGTGGGAAAGAATGAACATTTTTAGGAGGTGATAACTCTAGATTCTTAAGTTACGAGGTGCAAGCCCGGAAGTGAAGGCTGGAGAGAAGTTTCTGAAGAATCTGAGCGCATCTAAAGGAACCTAGACCGGACCAGAGAAGCGGTGAAGGTCACTGAATGTATTTGAGCAGCAGGGTGGCATAACAGAAAGTGTTTTTCTTGATATGTGGGTACATGTGTAATAATTTTTCCTTAGGTTGTTCATGTTATTTTAGTTCCAAGACAGAGTTGGATTAGCAGAGGCTTCACGGCTGTATCATCTGAAAACAGATCAACGTTCTAACTGACATTCCAGGTCGGTCTCCAACTTTCATCTTAAGTCTAGTATCAGCTGTACCAGTACTAGGTAACTCCAGATAAATGGCAGAGAAAATCTAGCTATTACTGCAAGCAGGCTTAGAGAAGTGAGAGCCTTAGACCCAGACACTTGCCTGTTAGAAGGACGCTGGGGAGACATTGGTGGAGGCCTCAGAGCCAGCGAAGGGTTAAGCATTAATCATGACCAGCGCGAATCTACAGGCAGAACCTTATGTGTGGGTTCTCCAGTTCTGAGTACAAGGCCACTATTTCACAGGCTGCTGGCTGTGAGACAGATTCTGAGAATCCTTACAGGACTTATTTTGCCTTTACCTGGAAAACCCATAGCATATAATGCATCTTCAATCCATTACGTAGCATAGGCTTAACCATATGGAATACCTCTGTGAGATTATTTTTGACATATAAAGTAGCAAATTCTTATGGTTCAAAATAAAACACAAGGTTAAACATATCAACACACACAATCAGGTTATATGATCACATAGAATACAGATATACCTATAATGCAGTATAATACATTATATCTATGCATATGATATATTACATAGACTTCATAAATATGTATTATATATACTTCATAATACTTTATATACTTCAAATAACAAGTTATATTTGTATAAATGCACATATTTGAGATTTTGTGGGGGCATCAAGTTGTGTTATATATATTGGAGATATACATATATTGGAGAAATAAATAGATTTCCACCAATGTCTCCCAGCTTCCTTCTAATAGGCAAGTGTCTGGGTCTAAGGCTCTTACTTCTCCAAACCTTCTTGCAGTAATAGCTAGATTTTCTCTGCCATTTATCTGGGGTCACCTAGTACTATTTCTCCAGAGACTTGAGAGAGTCCCAGAACTAGAGTCATGATAAATGTGTCTTAGAGACTGGGAGGGGCGTGCAATTGGTGTGATATGTAGCTCCTAACTCTGGGACATGATTTAGTTCATATCTACAAAATCTTAAGAAAGAATGTTAAAAATCCGCCACCCAGTTCCAAAGTCAAGACTCTCTCTCACATGCACACTGTTCTTTGTCACAGCTGATCAAGGTTTCTTATAGGCCACACCGCACTCCCCAAACCCCTTCCTCTCCACGGGTGTGGACCTCTCTGTATGTGGCTGCGTGTGACTTGGTCTCCATACTGGCTCCCTGCCCTACGTCGGCATCAAACTCTAGGACACTGGACCCGCAGCGCCCCCCAGCTGTGAGGAAGTTTCACTGCCATCCTTCTCCTTGGCCATCTGCTCTTTCTTGTTAACCTCAGCACCAGGGTTTCCATCTCTTTTCTTCAGTTCTTCTATTCAAGTTTACCTTCAAAGTACTTTATGTCTAAAGGATCCCAGGGACGTAGCCAGTCAGTCCTATTGCTTGAAATAAAGTGGGTTGCAAATTTACAATTAGTAGTTTCAACCCCATGAATTGTTCAGTTGACTAAAGGAATGATTATATGGAAAGTGGCCAGAGAAAACTTCCGGTACAAATAAGTTAATTAAATGTACTTTAAGGTTACAATATATGTTTAAGATCAAATAAATCTGTACAGATACATTTGTGGTTCATATGTAATGGAAGGAAGTATCAATAGCTAAAATTTTCTTATCTGAAAACCTGACAAACAATGCTTTCTGAGTTATAGTAATAGTTGCCATTTTTTCTCACAGGCCTGGTTGTCAAGAGATGAAATTTTTGTCATATACAGATTCTTGGCCCCCAGAAATATTTTCCTTGTAACAGTCGCCAAAAAATAAAGTGATGTGGCTCGATCAAATTCGGTATTATCTTAACAACTCAATGCATTTATTCTTTGTGCTACGTGACTTGGTTGTGCCGCTCCAAATTTCTTATGTTGAAGCTGTAATGCCCAATGTGACTGTCTTTGTTTTATTTTTATTTTTTTATTGAGATACCACTGGATCACAACACTGTATATGAGTCCACGGTAGAGGCTCAAGCCCCTCCTGGGTGTATGACACCACACTCCCCCACCAAGGCACCCACAGTTCTCCACCATAGCCCCCAGGCCCCTTCACATGCCACTCTCCATCCTCCCTGTCTCCCTCGGTAGCCTCAGTTCTGCAACCAGGCTGCCTTCTACAGTTCTGACTGATGCTTATTCTGTTTCTCTATATTCCACATATATTCATCTAAGTGAAACCATTCAGTATTTTTCTCCGACTTACTCTGCCTAACATAATCTCCTTTGGTTTTATCCATGTTGCTGCAAATGGTGAGATTTCATCTTTTTTTAATAGCTGAGTATCCCACTGTGCAGATATAACATCTTCCTAATCGACGCCTCTATCAGTGGGCACTTAGCTTGTTTCCACTGCTTAGCTACTATGAACAGTGCATGGAACACAGGAGTACATATATCCCTTCAAATTAGTGCTCTTTCAGGTAGACATCTAGAAGTGAAACTGCTGGATCATATGGTGGTTCTATTTTTAATATTTTGAGAAACCTCCAGACTACTTTGGACTAGACTGTCTACAATGTGATTGTATTTGGAGATGGGACTTTCAAGTGGTAATTAAGGTTAAATGAGGTCATAAGGATTGATGACCTTATGAGAAGAGGCAGAGATACCCCCTTCTTTCTTTCTCACTCCTTCCCTCCCTCCTTCTCCATTCCCTTGCTCATTCTGCCAGCCCAAGGTCACTAACACAGTTAGTGATCAAGAAGAATTAGAATACACATACAGATTTAAAGTGAATGCCAAAAGTTGTGCTTAGTCGAGATGTCTAACAAGATTCTTGTCTTTGTAGTCCCTTTGATGTATCCCTTTGATGTAGTTTTAATCAAACCTTAGTACACTGCCTCTCCTCAGGAGCAGAACCTGAACACATGATCCAGAAAGCTTCCTTCCTATCCCCTGACCTTAAAATGTCTTGTTTCTATGAAGTCTTTGGGTGAAGGACAATGAAGCAGATCTTCCTAGGCCCATTCATTCTCTAGGGTCACCCCTCTCTGACACCCCTGCTGCTGCTCCCCCTGCTCGGCGTGGGCTCTGAGGGACTCACCATGACTCGCCCCTGACAGTGCCTCTTCCACAACCACACTATGGGGATCCCAACGCCGTGCAGCACCTAGGAGTGCATTTCTGGAAGTTCTCACTCTAACATCCTAGATGTTGAGTCCCATCACTGCTTTATTTTTATACTACTCTTTTGCCAGTATCTTTTTTCCATGAAGTTTAATTATTTCTCTCCAATTTTACTGATTTGCCAGTTATTTATGTAACTACATTATTTGAAAATACAGCTTCACACCTCCTCACGTGCCCATGCTTCACTTCCCAATGATTCAGTGATCCCATCTATATTTGAGAGAAGACCGTCCTCCTTGTGAATATTACTCCTGTCTAGGACTTGCTCTGTGCCATTCACAAATCAGACATGTATATAGTATTTTAAAATATTTTTGAAACAAAATTATTAACAACTGTCTATGCCAATCAGTATGTAAAAAGCTGGTATTTTACAACCAGTTTTGGGGTTTTTCTTACATATGTATTTTTGAGTGGTAGAATCTTTGAAGAAAAATGATAGGAGCAATTCGCATTCTCCAAAATACAGACATGTGAGTACAGAATACATCCTTTTTCTGATGCGTTCTCGGGCTTGAATCCCTAAGATATTTCTGCAACACAGATTAAGAGGTGGTCTTTTGGAATTTTATATTTGTTTATAATCTTTGTATCTGAGAAAATTTATCCTTGATAGTAAGCTAGGAGGAGAAAATTTATCCTTGATAGTAAGCTAGAGGATATAATCAACATTTATTGAGTGTTGATTAAATGTCAGTCACTGCTATTTAAAATGAGGTATGCATAATAGTTGTTCAAAATATGTATGTTGAGTAAATATGACTTCACCTGTATAATTTCAGTTTCCCTTAATGTTTCTTCAAATTTTGACAGGTAACCACTGCCCTTAATAAAAAGCTAGAAAAGCTTGATGGCATTTTGCGCTCAAGAACAGCAGAGTAGGTTTGGGGGAAAGGCGAATGGTACGCTGAGATTAAAAACAGATTCAAAATGCACTCTGGGAGACTTCAGGCATCTCACAACTGCCACCACTCCTAAGATCGCCTCTCCTAAAGGTCTTCCATCATAAGGCAATGTAAAGTAACTGATGTGCATTTCCTCTTGGGGCTTCCATTGTGATGCCAATTAGAGCACCTGCATCACCTTCTTCTCTGCCCCACTGTTTGTGTCTCACAGGGAAGTTTACCAGCTGAACAGCTCCAGGCAGCAAAGCCTACACAGGAATCTGTGACTCCATAATTCTGTTTGTTTCCTCTAAGCCCCTGTGACCACTTAATATTTTAGATATGGATCTGACTATGTTAACAGCTTCTCATAGGTACTATAATTACTTCTACTTTAATTTTTCCATGTATTTTAACAAGACTCCATGTAAAACATCTGGAGACAATAATTACTGCCTGTCCTATAAACACACTCCAATTTGCCCTTGTGACAGTCATGTCATTAACTGACTCAGAACCAACTCTAATTAATCAGCTGACAAATATAGACGGTCCACCTGCTTGCACCAACTCTAGCCTGAATTCAGCACCAAATAACAACTTCTGCAGCCTTGCCTGTGAAAATTTCAGCACTGGTAAGGGTCTATTTATTTCCCAGGTTAAATTATAGAGGAAAACTGTCTTTTTATCCTTTTTCAAATCGTGGTCCAGATTATTTCTGGTAGGTTTAGTTCACAAGCCAGTAGGGAGGGGTCTTGCAGAACTTTCTCAAGCCCACCTCCCCCCACCCAACACTCTATTAATGTTGGCAAATTCCCATGTAGTACTTAATTTGCAAGCTGTGAACTTTACTGTTTTGACTGCATCCCAGTCTGCATAAGTTACACTGTACTCTTCTCTAAGAAAAATCCCTCCAAATAGTAATTGTTTTATGAGAGACATTATCCTTTACTTCTTCTCTCAAGACAAACAAGGAACTGTGAAATTCTATTTCTACTGCCACCTAGCAACTGTGCTAAATCAGAGGGTCTGGGTTTTAAAATAGGTAAAATTCTCCTAATTAAAGGACTTCAGAATCTTTCTGATGTAAGACAATATGGAACTAGAAACTATCATTATTGTATGTGTGATTTCCACTATAGATAGCAGAGAAAAACTGATAAAGTTCACTCTCTTTAGTCTCCAAGATTTGTTAATCAAGTATCTCAAGTTTTACACTGGATCCCAATAGGCTAAGAAGCCAAATTAATTAATTTAAAAAATTCTCAGCATATGTGAAAAAGTTATTCATTGGGAATATATACAAACATTAATATACTACAAATACCTGGTACATTAGAATTCTTAAGAATGTTGGGGCACAGAATGTCTTTTAGGGAGTTTATAACTTCAAGAGTTGCAACTTCAAAGGAGTTTGCAAAGTGACACTCCCTTAAAAGATAATTTGCAAAAAAATTTTTTTTAAAGATTTTATTTATTTATGGGCCTCCCTGGTGGTGCAGTGGGTTGAGCGCTGCACTGTGAAGCATCCATAACACAGCAGTGAGAGTTCGATCCCCAGCCAGGGAGGGGACCCACATGGTGCAGCAGACCTCTCCTGTCTTGCCCACTGCTCCCCTCAGCAGTATGTTTCAGTCCATCTGCCTGTTCTGCTCCCCTCTCTGTCTTGGGTGAATCCTCTCACTCCCCCCACCTCTGGCTTGTACCCCAGTTCTTATAAGCATAAATAAATCTTTAAAAATAAAGTATTTTATTTGTTTATGCATACAAGAGCTCAGGTACAGGCCAAAGTCCAGGGAGGTGAGAGGATTCACCAGAGACAGAGCCAGGAACAGAACAGGCAGACTGACTGAAACACACTGCTGAGGGCAGCAGCAGGCGAGGCAGGAGAGGTCTGCTACGCCATGTGGGATACCCCCTGGCTGGCAGCAGGGATCAAACTCATGCTACAGTTGCTGCGGTTTGCTTCATAGTGCGTTGCTTAACCCACTGCACCACCAGTGGTGGTGCAAAATTTTGCAAATATTGCATATATATATATAAAATAACAGATGCACAAGTCCACACAATAAATGGCAGACTTAGTGAATGCCTGAGGATTGTCATTTTCACGTAACCAGGGATTCAAATTGAAATGTGCGTTTGAGGTTTGCTATTTATTTTAACAATAAGAGATCACTTGCTGGTTATAAAGTATTGTACTCATAAAGTATTGATACTCATTATATAAAGTATTGATACTCATTAAGGTACCAGTGTTTCCCTAGTTACAAATATTATTCTTTCTCATCCCAGAAAATTTGAAAAATCATTATTTCATCTACTTGAACAGCTACCATGAACAGTTTGGTGAAGATCCTTCCATACTGTAATCTCCATTCTAGTAACTGCAGTCCATTCGTTTTCTCATTTAACAACAAATCACAAACATTTCCTATGCTGCTGGCATTTTGTATAAAATTATTTTTCTTGCTCAAAGTGTATGAGTTTGCCATAATTCACAATCTCTGGTTGTTGAAAATTAGGACTGCTTCAGTTTTGTTTTTTTTTTTTAATACTTTAAGTACTGTTGTAATGGATAATCTTCATGCATATCATAACATTCATGTTTGACAAAGACTTTGAATTATCTTTGATTAATCCTGTAGGATAGATTCTGAAGTGGAATTACTAGGTTAAGAGTACACTTTCAGTTTTTAATGCTCTAAAGAAATTTACAGAAGTTTTCATGTATCACTGCCAAGAAGGAGAATTAGGATTTATTATTTTTGTGACTCAGAAAAGCAAAAGAATTCATTTCTTTGTAAATTTTTATAATATTCGCTTCCCTAATATATTTTCATGCTTTTTGACCATTTGTACACTCCATTTTACATCAGTCGTTAATTCCTTTGCCTACTTTTCACCTGCAGTATTCTTCTTTTGAAGTGATTTGCAAAAAAATGCTCAATATATTGGGCATCAAGAATATTAAAAAATGTAATTACCTGTCATCCATATACATATAGCTATCATCCTTCCCTCTTAATTTTTCATGGCTTTGACATTCCTTTATAATGACATTTGATATAGAAAGTTTAAATTTTTATGCTTTAGAATTTATGCTTTTGAGGCATCTTCTACATGCTATAATTAAATATTCACATATTTATTTTAAAAATCATTTTATAGTTTGAATTGAAGACTTACTCATTCTGGAATTTATTTTGGTATTACATACAGGCTTTTTTTTTTTTTCACTGAATTGGTTATGACAGACTTGAAGCTTTTATTCATAACATTATTTCCTACCTTTTTTTTAAGTCAGTGATGGATTCAGACATAAAGAAAGCTAGATTATGGGACTGCAGAGCAACAAAGAAGAAAACATTCCAATTTATCTTTAAATTTTTTAAGATGTTTATGTGAATGTAAATGTTTTTGTGAAGACGTTAAATTTATACAAAGTTTATGTCCAAAAGAAGTTTACTTAGAGAATTTCTGTTATATGTCACATAACTGAAAATAACATATATACTCATATGAATCTTTAAGTAGAAATTAAACTTATATTTTTATTATTGATTAACATGCCTCAGTTTTCACTTGTTAGAATTTTCCAGATACTGTGTGTATATCTATATATAGTTACATAATATATATATATAATATGCAGTATATTATCATTATACTGGAGGAAACTCTAGAGTCTAGAACATTTTAATTCCACAAGCAGTTCTGCTATAATCAGTGAACTAACGAGGAAAGAGACATGAGCAGATACAGTGAAAAGTTGACAGTCTGTGTTAAGTACCAAATTTATAACCTAGTAATTCCAGTGGAATGTTCCCGTGAGCTCATCATGTATTACTTTGAACTTCGGGAGGCTTACAGAAGAGGCCACATCGGCTGGATCGTTCAACTAAATCATGAAGAGATTACTAGAAAGACTTCACATCGAACCTGTTCAGTTCACCCTGAGCTCTGGCCTTTTGATAGTGCATCGCTGTAAGAGGAGGTGCTGTGACTTTTAGTTTTAGAAAACCGTATTAACTAAAAGCCCAATTAAAACTCTGTTCAAACTGCACAGCAGCTGCCTGACACACACAGGATGGTCAGGGGATGAGTGAAGCAGCACTTCATAGAACAAGCTCCGTTCATCTGGCAGCTTCCTTTGCCAGGCACAGAAATCCCCACCTCAGTGGTTCGGGGGACTGGGACTTCAGTGCCCCAAGAGAGGCCAGCTATAAAAGATACGTCAGGTTGTTGTCTATTTTTTTCTCTTTCCCCTCTCACTCCACTCGTGGCTTGAGGGCCCCACAGCAGATGCATTATTTTTACTAAAGGACAATCCTCATGCTCATTTCAGAAATAGGCAGGCCCATTTCACTACTTCCAAGAATTAAAGGTATAGCCATAGCAAGAATTACATGACTTATAACATTCTCAGTGTCTGAGCTAGTACGAAAATTTGGGAGATGCATTTTCAGAGACACAATATGATGGTGAGAGGGTAAAAATTTGGGAGACATTTATTGGGAGGAAAAATCCAAGGTTCATCAATAAATTTCAGATTTATTTCTTGACATTTATTTTCAACATCATATCAACCCAACAATGTCTTGTACTCTACTCTAGCTTTTGTGCTATCTGAAGTGTTGGGCAAAAATCACGCAAAACCCCTCCAAGATCATAGAAATTAAGATAATCGCTGCAGATGACCAGTGGGTGAGTTACATAGTTTTCAGTGGCAAAGTTGTAAAGAGGAAGGCAAGCAAGGAGCCACGCTACCAAGTGTTGCCGAGGACAGGGAGGAGATTGAATTACAGTGCGAAAGGAGCGCTGAGAAGATCATGTTTGAAGACAGAGCCTGGTATGGTGAGGGATGAATACTGAACAGTGAGAGGGGCATTCCAGACGGAGCAAATAGGGGGCAAAGCTCCTAATGGGCGTGTCCCTCGCACACAGCAGAAGAGAGGAAGCCTGAACCAGAGTGAGGCAGGCACAGCGCAGGAGCACACGGGCTAAGACACAAAGGGCCTGTCACGAAGGCTCTGAGCTCGTTGTAAGCACTCAGGGGCCCTGAAGCTACTAACATGCATCACGGAGAAATGATCAGCTGCGCGATCCAGTCATTGACTGACTAGATGGGCAAAGCAGGCCGTCCCTTTGGTCTCCTCTACCAACCTGAGACTCAGGCAGAGAGGAAGAACACTACTGCCCAAGCGAGCTGAGGACTCTCCGCTGCAGTCTGAACTCAGGGCAGGGCGGGGGTAGAGCTTGGTGCCTACACCCACAGCAGCCCAGGTCCAAGGGACGTCGTAGCCATTTCATCTCATCAGAGATGGGCGTGGGCAGCAGGGGCTTGAGAGAGAATGGAAGGTGTCGAAGACGAGTCCGTAGTTGACCTGACCAGCTGGGAGGTGGATGCACCGACTGCCACTAAGACAGATGATCACAAGCAAGTAGGCTTAGAGGGAGAAAACGACGAGCCTGTTCTTAGGGCTGCTAAATTCAATCTGCCCGTTAGAATCCTAGTGGACACCATCCTGGGCATACAACTAAATGTGTGACCTGGAGTTCCGCAGTGGACCCAACCTGGAGTTACCAATGTAAGAGCGTCAACGTATCGTGGTATAAAAGCCACAGACATTGCACTGTTGATTGAGCTGTACTCATTATAGATTATCAATGGAACTGATTGTGCCTCAGTGACAAAGCAATGGAAAGGTTTGTGAGCAAGTCAGCGAAAATAACCAATAGCCTGCACAATCCCCCCTGGAGCTTCAGAAGAAAAACCTGTATTAGCATGGTTCTACTAGTCAGATTGCTTTATGTAATATTCTCAAGACTGTCTGCAGCGACAAGTTTGCTCTTGTTTGCTCACATTGTTCTGAAGCATACTCCTCCCCCTTCACCCAACCCCTCAGATTTCTATCAACTTGTTCACTCCCTCCCTCTTCCCAAGGTCTTCCTCAGTCATCTGTAGACCGGCGGTTTGGACCACTTAGTGCTCTGTCTGCTGCAGTGCTTCTTACTGTCTTGCCCCATAACCAGATTCCTTCCTGCCTCAGAAAAATGTCTTTACATACTTTTCCTGCCTGAGGAACGATACCAAAGGCCGTGCCTACCTGCACCCACGAGAAGCCCAGCAGAGCGCTCTGCCTAAAATGGATGCTCGGAAAACACGTATTGAGGTAACTGAGCTGTGATGATACTGGCCTATTCTGGAGAAACGAATCACCACAAATTCCATCCCCTGCTTACAGTAATAGTGTTTCCCTGCTTATGTGCTAGAGTGGAGTGACTATATCATCTCCTTACATTGTATCACATTCCTCATTAGATTGTGTCACTAGTAACTCTTCTTTTTTCTGTTTCACCTTCATTTTATAATTGCAAAATAATTTGCTGATTTGAAATCATTGGATACCTGGCATTTGCTAGCTTATCCTATCTCATCAGCTAACTGGATACTGGATAGTTATTTATATGACCCCACCCCCCCACGCCCACACACACGGGTCCACAGGTAAAAAGGAACCATTTCAGTAAAAGCTTTTCCTGTAAGTATTATTATGGATTAGATGCTGTGTAAAGCTGAGTAGATGTGACTCATCTCCAGGGGAGAGCACATGGAAATCACCCAAGAGGACAAGACAAACCATATGCACACGCTCTGCATATGTATTTGTCACCTAGTAACTGGCACCTGTTTGAGGCTGTGCCTGCCTTCCTCGTCACTACCTCGCATCATGTTGTCCCTGGCTGGTTTGGCACTACTGAGCACTAACTTCAACGCAAATGTATCTAAGCGTAGTGTCACACACTCTCTCGAAAGTACCTGCTAAACGCCGATGCTGGGAACTGCGATGTGTAGCCAGCTTCTGCCCCAATGCCTAAGGGACCTGGGTCCAGGATCAATGCGACGCCCAACACGTCTGGCTGTTGTCCTTGATCCCTAACAAGAGGCTCTGTCCTTCTAGCCTTTGAGTGGCAGGGAGGGGTGCACACTGACCCATCCTCAAACTCTGATTGTGCCTCTCATGCAAAGGACACCTGCAAGCAAGCTAATTAGGGTTGAAAAGGATGTGACTTGTTCGTGGAATGGAGCAACAGGAACTGTCCCATTCTAGTGATGAATGAAGGGATTTTCATACATCCCAAGAAGACTCCGCAGTGAAATTTCATAGGCATAAAAGAATCCAGAAGACAGAAGCTGGACTATAATAAGTGTCTCAAGTACTTCGTGCTGTGGTTATTCAAATAACTCCAACGGTTACTGGTGGTTTTACATAACCTGTGATGAGAGGGAGCCACAGAAAGCAGAGAGTTCCTGACTTTGCTTCGCCACCCCTGTGGACTCGGGCTCAGAGGGGCACCCTGAGGTGTCTTGGAGGCAGCATCTGGTGGGTAAGAAGTCTGTCCCACCAACACTGCCGGCATGACCTGGCCCCCCTGCGTCTCCACTTCAACTGTTAAATGAGGGTAATTGGAAAGTTCAAATTTTGGAGTTAAAAATAAGAGTAAGTAAAACTCAAGCAGTAAAGAGGAGTCGAGAGGGACAGAACGCTGAATTCCTGTGGACGGCAGCAAGATCCCGCACAAGCAGAGGCAAGAACGGCAGAGAAAGTCCGATTCTTCTTACATCTCACCCTGGAATCCTGTTCTTCTCTTACCCTTTCAACTTTGTCTTAGACTCTGTGCCAAAACCTTTCTATTTCCAGTCCCAAAGGGAAAAATAATAGGAAGAACAGCATGACACACCCAGTGCCTCAAAGCAGGATCTGGCAGCAAGAGTGGAACCGCCATCTTCCATGGGAAGGGCTGACCTTTCTCAGAGGCCAACAGAAGCCTGAGAGGACAGGCAGAACCCGCTGGCAAGGGGAGCTTGTGTGGTCATCTCGTATCTAACGAGACTTGGGCTCCCAAGGAGCCTGAAGTGACTCTGCCTGGAGCAAAGTTGTCATCGAAGAGTTTGTTCGCCTACTTGAAGCTATTTTGGTTTGTAACTAATTTAGCTTGATGAGTTTTCCTCAAACCAACTTTCTTTTTAATGTTAATTTATTATTTAGATAAAACTCAGCTTCCATTTACCTAAGGTGTAGTCTTGCTTTACTAGACATATGTATTAAATCTGTAACTTTTCAGGTTTTTAACAACCATTCTCCTACCCCCGACCTTAAGCACAAGAAAACCTACATGGCAAAGAGCAGTTTTGAATCCCAAAGGACTTGAGCGCGTGGCAGTAATATTCCAGTGTCTGAATGGCTTTTACCTTTTGAAAACAAGTTTTGTTTGAAACTTACAGTAAAAAATTAAATGACCGTGTGGATTGGCTAAATTCGGGGGAAGGTGAGGTAAGAGGAAGAAAGGGAAGAAACCAGGGCACCCAGCACCCAGGCTTCCTCAAGACCACTGAACGGAAAGGGGATGTGTCCAGTGCAGAAAAAGCACTGTAGTTAAAATTGGCAAAGAGAGATGCAAAATGGTCAAAGCTGGAGAAGTGAGTGACAGCCAGCACAAAGTGCAACTGTGAAAAGGAAAATGAGCCAAGTGAAGGAGCAAAGATAAAGAACAAGTCAAAAGGCAGATGCTGGGAGACTTAGCAATTAAAAATGGCCTTGTTTCAGGATTCCAGGCCTAAAGCCTCCAACAGCGATGAAGTGGCATTAGAACAGCACCGTATATCAATTTCTTCAACGAGCACATTCCTATTGTTCCATTAGTGGGACAAGTGATTCTAGGATTCCAGTGTATTGCTTAGCAATATAAATCTGTTCCACTCTGTGGTAGAACATGCCTTCTTTTCTTATTCAGCCAAATGTGTACAGACAGAAAATTCGGGGCAAGTTCTTGGGGCGGGTGTCCTGCAGTGTTTTGCTAAGACTTAATAAGTCCTGCAAGTCATCCCACCTCCTTCCCTGTCACATACAGACAACTCCCCTGTAAGTTTAATTACAGCCCAGACCGGGAGTGCAGGGCCGGCAGATGGAAAGTGCGTCTTCTCTTCTAACACGGGCTCCTCGTCCCAGTGTTGTTTTGGCCTACCACGATATAGTAATAGAAAACTCTGCAATTACAAAGAAATAGACAGAAAGCTGATAAATGCGGCTTTGGAATAAAGCATTTAGGAACCCACAGAAATCAATTATGGTAACTATTTCTGGAAGGCCCACCTGACATTCCTTTGAGAATTTTTACTGTAGTGATTTATTTGTCAAGCGAGAAGCCAAGAAAACACTTTTTCCACCTGGGAAATGTACCAATTCTGTAATAATGAATATTCACGAAGGTAATAATGCCCTCTCTCCTTTACATATGCTCAGAGGTTTATTTTTTCTCTTGGCACATGTGTCACGCTGCACTCTATGCTCTGGGCTGAAACCTCACGTGTTATATGTTATTTTCTGAGCACCTCCTGCGATCTTTATGTAGATCATATATTTTCTTCTGTCTTGAACTAGGGTCATTTGCCAGAATTATGAAAGTAATGTAGATTTAACAAGTGTGGCATACACAAAATGGATTGTTTGCCAACATAATGTCGTTTTTGCTGTTCCATGTTTAGCTGACTTCCGTGTAGTGTATATGCTAATATTTTTACATGCATAGTATTAGGATGCCACCAAGTCCCATCAGCTTAGAAATTCTGTCCTAAGGGGAACTCCTGGAATTTTAGTTATATAACCTTCTGTCAGTTCTTCGATCTGTCTCAAGAAACTTGAACAGTGATAACATCTGTTTGCAAAGAGCCTCAAGTCTTTCCCTTGTGTCAACCTACATTAGGTCATGAACGATGAATGTTTTTACTTCTATGAGTCACATTCACCTTGTGGTTAATCAGATCAGATCAGATTAGATCATTACCTCACAATTAGCTTTTTGTTGACCTTTCTAAATTTTGTGGTCTTTAATTCATTCAATTCTGTTGCTGTGAAGTCATATCTTCCAGATCCTGTCTTAGCTCATTGCGTTTCCTGGGCCCATGTAGAAGGTCTTAGACCTACCCTTGACAGCTCTCGTCTCCTTTTCAGCCTATAGTTTTGACCCACGAGAATCTATCTGAATTCAGATTTTTGTCACCCAATATATTCATTATCTTTTAAATCTGGGCAAGTTGAAGGAGGTATGTTTAATCTGTAGCCCAGCCAGTGTTGCACAGCTGTTCTTCGAAAAATAGAGCGTGATTAAACACTGTGTGGAGGAGAGGTAATTACTTTCTTTTGTCCCTGGAGAAGATAGTTTCAAAGTCTTGCAAAAATAAGATATTGAGTAAGCTCAAGGAATTAATCTTCTAAATATTTACTTTCACTCCATATTCATTTTAAACTTAATTCCATACAGAAGCTAAGTCCTGGTTTATTTTGTTAAGAGAGTGCCAAGTTTCCTCCCTACACATACTCAAGGTCAGCACAAAAATTAAATTTCTGCCACCTTGAATTTATTGCTTATTACTTCTTGCAAGTTTTAACCAATCATTTTGCCAGCTGTTCCAAGATTAATGTGAATCACTACTCTTAAAAATTCAGTAATAAACATATACTACTTTAAAATGCTTCTGCTGAAAATATCTTTACCTTTCCCACTATGAAGCTAGAAGGTTCTGTATATATTAATCTATAAAAATGAGAACACAGAACTCAGATTTATGTTTAAGAAGTTCTGAGTAATTTATTGATTCCTATTGAACATGCGTGTCATAATTCATTTTTCTTTTAGTTCTAGAATTGATATTATAGTTTAAGCCACTCCTGGATTAGGATATCTGCACCTTTTATACACTGGTTTCCCTTTCATGGATCTAGTTCCCAGCTCCTAATTCATTTTCCAGTGAACTCTAAAACTTTATATACTAGATCACAGACTAAAGGGCTTATGATAATAATATACATTAACCTAAGAAAATGTTCTGTGAATGTCAAGTATTACCTACCTGCTGTTCACTCTAAGGGCCTGAGATATAGAGAATAAATCCTACATGAGAAAATATTTAGATAAAATATATTTAGAAACATTTAAGAATAATTGAAAGTGTAACACTGGAAATACACTGCATTTGTAAAATAAAAGAAATATGACACAGCTGTACAAAATTGTCATCTAACTTTGACAAACATGACTAAGATGATGTCTGTGGCCCCCACACCTAATTCCCTATATACTGCTCAAAATAGAACACCCTAAGATGTTCAAAGTTGGTTTCCACAACACACCTTGCTTTGGCATGCAGATTATTTCGAGTTGAGAACAATTCAGGTCCTTGAGGCTAAAGAGAAGCTCTTGCCTTTCTCTTAAGCCCTTTGCCTTACCCCTAATTGAAGAAGCAATCACTGCTCCCTTTAATTACCTAGCAGAACGCAGTTTGGGGGTCATCATTCAGGGAAGGTTTATGTGCAGACATGCCACCTCTATCTGAGAAAGCATTCTTCACTTTCAGAGTGAAGGTGCAGTCACCCCCTCCTGATGCAAAGTGTCCTCTTGCTCCTTGGGCCCTCGGAGCCCCCGATTTCATTTCTCAGTTTAGGATTTAAACCCTGCTCTTTCCAACTGAAACTGAGACCTGCATAATCACTACAGCTCCCTGTGTACATGTTATTGAATTTATCTTTTTCCTCCGCCAACACATCTAATGTTTCAATTACTTGACCAGCCCTAGAAGAATCCAGAAGGGTGAGGGGATTTCCCTTTGTGCCTCAGCACTATCCAAAGAGGATTATACTTCATGTATTTTTCTTAGTAGTTATTGGTGGGTTGGGGAAAAAAAAAGAAAAAAAGTTCCTGGTAAACCCAAAATCCTCAATGATTTTCAAGGATGTTCTAGAAGCCTGGAGACGGGAACTTCTGTGTTCTAGGAATAGTGACAAGGAAATGGACCCATGGATGGGTGTATAGGACAATTTGTGCTTATAGGTTATGTTGTTACAGGAGTTTGGTATGAGAACAGGGTAAGGAATGGTAGTTATTCTTCTCCACACAAAAACTGATTTAATGCTGAACACCAGGAACTGTATATTTTAAAACAGTTTAATATCTACACAGCGACAAGATTTAAAGGCTATTTTCCTTAGCATTTGTAAAACAGCCACTTAATTTTTTAGAACTCACTTATTCATTCAGTCATTTGTGCTCTTTAACAATGCATTGCGGTTACTGGATCCATTTATCTGACAGATTAGACTATCTTCTTTTTCCCTGTGATAGTTTCAAGGTTGATTAGAAAAATTTGTTAATGAACCTTAACTGTCCATCCTTCTATTGTTGTTAGTTTTGGAAGCTGGTGATTCCCAAGCTACTTACTAAACATTATCCTCTATTCTCCTGTATTGGTAAATGTTTCTAAAAAATAACTATATATCATAGGTTAAAATGACTAAAGAGATAACCAATTGTTTAAACTCCAGTTATTAATAACATGTTGATTTTTTTTATTTTTGTTGTTGTATTTGTATATTTGAAACAAAATTTTTGTATATTTTGGCATGGATATTCATTACAATTCTATCTTATTTGTATTATTTGACAATAAATACAAGGCATATCACTATATGCTTTTAAAATTTATATTCTAAATTCAAAAAGATGAATTAGTATGTTCAGACAATATAATACACATGGAAAATCCTAAAGAATCCACTAAAATTAGTACTTAGTAAAGTGGAAAGCTACAAAATCAATATATACAAATCTGTTGTTTGTCTATATTCAAACAGCAAATTGAAGAGAAGAAATCAAGAAAATAATCTTATTTATCTACAACTGTGTCATAAAGAATTAAATGCCAAGGAATAAACTGAAAGGAGGTTAAAGATCCATACATTGGACACCATAAGACATTGTTAAAAGAAATAGAAGACACAAGGAAATGTGCTCATGGATTTGAAGAACTGACATTCTTGAAATGGTCATCTTTCCCAAAGCAATATGCAGGTTTAGTGCAATGTGTATCAAAATGCCTATGACATTCTTCAAGGAGATGGAACAAACATTACTGAAGTGT
Organism: Galemys pyrenaicus; assembly: GCA_019455555.1. Lineage (NCBI taxonomy): Eukaryota > Metazoa > Chordata > Mammalia > Eulipotyphla > Talpidae > Galemys > Galemys pyrenaicus. Next base: position 3,136,938 of record JAGFMF010011760.1, on the reverse strand, counting down.
GGATGGAATCACAAACGATGCCAAATTATAAAAGTAATTCTGATTAAAAAAAATGGAGGCATTCTTACAAAGTTCCAACTATACTACAAAGCTGTAGTTATCAAAATAGTATGGCATTTGGAATAAAAATAGACACATCTATAAGTGAACTAAAATTGAGAGCGAGAAAGGTGAAATAGAGGGACTGCCCATATTTGATGGTATGGTCAGAACAACCTCTTTGAATACACTGATTTTTAAATGGAATCTTGAAGTATAAAGAAAAAAAGAGCTAACTACTTCAAATGTTGAAGAATGTTTGAGGCACAGGGAACAGGAAGAACAAAGACTTGGAGAATGACTGGGAATCCCAGGACTAGTAAAGGTCAGTGTGAATGAACAAGGGTCTGGAGCCTATAAGATGAACACAGCAAGCAGAAACACAAACTCTTCAAGCAAATCACAGAGCTCTGCAGTGATGTCTGACACAGGGTCAACATAAATAAATCAACGGTGTTCCAGTAGGTCACAAAAACAAATTTTAAAAGCATGGTGGAAAAAAATTCACAATAGCAACCTAGACTTTTAAACATCTGAAGACAAATAACAAAGGAATTAAATATTAAGAACCAGAAAGAAGGCTTTCTTGAAGGACCTGAAAGAATGAATGAATAGATAAATCCATGTCCAAATATGGGTAAGGAGATTATTAAGTTCATTATTATTAATACTATGTTAATATTATTGTTATCTACTCCCTATCTCAAAACTACCCATTAAAATATCACAAAATATGAGGTTTTTTTTTTTTGTCCCTACTGGTCTCTTAGTAATACCTCCTCCTCCCTTTCTTTCAGAAATAGAAGGTTGGATCTTCTGTAAAATGCATGAAGATCATGAGGTTAGTTTCCACTGAGAGTTTGTATTACAGAATTAGACCAAATCCTAGGTAAATCTAATATTCAACTTTCAGAGAATAAAAATGCAAACTGTACACGACCACTTTGACCTCACCAGTCTAATGTTTTACAGAAAGTAAACATAAGAATAATGGGGTGTAAATGGAAGTGATATAAAAATGCTGAGGCTCTTTTGGAAGATTTGTACAAACCACACTCGGAATCATTAGCAGATATAACTAAAACTTGACAGAAGTAACCCACTTTCCCCGTGTGGGCCTAGGATTTACACCTGCTACCGCCAACTTCTGTTCACATTTGTTCAGGCAGCTCTGTGACATGAAATGATGGTGAAAGATGGAGAAAATGAAGTGAAAGCATACAGATCAACAGATGGGGAAGGGGGGGCTTTGTTCTGGCTTTGCTTTAGCCGCCGTGAGAACCTGGACAATTCATTGAACACTGAATTTCTGGCTTTATACAACTTGGAGACTGGATGAGCGATTCTCTTAAGACCTCAGCACTTGACTGAGCAGAGTGAACTGTCTGTAGCTGGAAGTAAGCCAGGTGAGGCTGGGGGCCTGTCTGAACCGCCGGAGACGTGAGGAGTAGGTAGGCGCAGGATAGCATTAAGTAAAGGTCTTCACCAAAATGGACTCAAGAATGGGTGAAAGGTCTGTAAACAACTTTTAGTCAACACATAATGAACATCTGCTGATTTGAAAATAACTGCCTTAATGCTCACTGCTATTTCATTTAAACCATTCAGCATATTGAAATGAAACAGCCAAGTGACTATACACACCAGGCAGGGGAGCAAAGGCAGGAAGAGGAGAACCCCCAAGCCCATCTGAGACAATCACCCACAGCCATCAGCTATAGACAGCAGCAGTCAGAATGCGCTGGCATGCAGTAATTAGAGATGGAGCGGCCCAATTTCCACGAACACGTTCTATTATTAGTGCATCTCAGCAGCGAGCTTCTAGGAGAACAAAGGCAATCGCCTGTCTGCTGCCAGTGAATTGCTCGAGACAGCAGACCTGTTTACGCTCTGCACTGAGCCCCTCATGAGCGGTACAAATCTGCTGTCACCAAGGTGACAGCCACCCCCACGGTGACCGAGTAGAGGGATGAACGGTAGGCCAAAGGCAGTAAAGAAGCCGAAAACAGAACTTAGCCGCAGCCTTGACCATGACTCCATACACATCTCCAACCACAAGTACACCCCCTACCTGCCCAGCACGGACAGAAGAGAGATGGAAGAACCACACAAAAGGGAGGACTTTAAAAACATACTCCTTCAAGGAAGAACTAAAAAGAAACACCACCTGTGACCATCATAATAGTTTAGACGTTACACTGATTATTCTATTACATTTGAATAGAAAAATAAACTGATTTTTAGAGATGTACTTTGCTCAGGGTTACAGAAAGGTGAAAATATGATCCTTTCTGGAAAGCCTAGAGAATATTCTGGCATAATCATTCAATGGTCAGACGTCGAAGAGAGAAAGGGACCAGGAGAACAATGCTAGAAGAATGAAATGCTGATTTGTTCCTAGCTAGTACTCTCACAGGTATACAGACTTAGAGGAGAACAAACTCCAGGGCCACTTATGAGCATGAACACGTATCACTGAAATAAAAAAAATCAGCATGATGAAATATTTTTCTTCATTTATTAGCAGAAGAGCTAGGATTAAAAAGTAAATGGAGGAGTGACTTCTTTGCATAGAGTGGAGAGGAAAATTGGGAATTTTTAATGTTTTAATTTTTGAAAGATGTCTCTAAGGAAGTCCACGTACGTGGAACAAAGCTTCTCTCTCCAAGGCTAAGTCACACCTATGCAGTATTATCAAAGTTCAGTATAAAATGGTTTTTGTATGCCATGGTTTTGCTATATATGTTCCACTGATTTATTTAAACTTCCCAGGTTGATTAGAATTCTGAGTTGTAATTTTATTTTAGTAGCCATTAACATCTGTAAAATTTTGACACACACACACACAAAAACAAAAGGCTACTTATTAATTCGATGAGTCTCTGAGCAACATTTTCACTTATAACAATATTAGGCAAGGCTCCAGTCACAACGTATGCCTGTCATTTTCTGTAATTAAAAGTACACAGTCATATTTATGCATTCTGCCTCCTAGCAGCTGCAGTTAGATTAACTGTGAACAAAGAAAACATTTTGACACAGTTAATTATATGGCAGTTCTCCTTTGCTAGCAAATACCAGCTACCTCCTCAAATGAATAAAAGCAGGTTTTTGTTATTTTTCCTTTATATAATAAAATAAGTAGCCATGGAAAACTTCGCTCTACTTGGAAGAAGTTGGAGTACTAACCCTCAGCATCATAAACAATCTGGTAATGTTTAAAGAAGGGATATGATTATCCAATTCCAAAGATTTGACCAAAAGGTTCTTTTGTAGGGCAAGATTTCAAGCGAAAATTTTTAACTTCAGATGATGGAAAAAACAAAACAAAGCAAAAACCAGAGGCAAGGGCTTGTCTCACCTCCAGCACACACCGGAGATCACTGATCAATCCCTGTGTTTCTTGTCCTGTAGCTGAGGGAAAGCTGCTCTCAGAAGGGACCTCACCAGACTGTGTTTGCATGCTGGCGTGTTTTCTCCAGAGTGGGGACCTGGACGCGGGGAGGAGCGGCCTCACGCAGCCATCTGCCTAGACTGGAGAGCGAACGTGCATGCGGAGGCCGCGCTCGGAGTTCATTTCACGAAGCCCCAACCGACCCGGGATTCGTGACAGATGGATGGGTATTTCTGGTCACTTCTGGAGGAAAAGAGAGTTGCCAGGGATGCAGTGAGAAGCACCCAACTCCTGGCCCATCCCAGAGAGAGCCCCGGAAGGAGACAGAAACCTCACCAGCGGCACTGACACTTGCCTTGAGCTCCAGATTCATTCTACCCTGCCAGCCTCTCTCTTCCTTTCTGTCCCCTTCCTCTGCCCGCTCCCAAATTCCTTTAGATCTCAGAATGTCAAATATCAGAGAGTTGAGATCAGTACGGACAAAAAGCAAGCATTTGGGGGCGGGGATGGGAATACCCAGAGCAGTTGAGTGGCTGTGCTTGCAGCTCCTTACAGGTGAGAGCTGAGCCCTTAGAGAATCTTTTATAAATTTTGATTAAAATGCAGAACAAGATGGGTCTCCTGGGTAAGGGGTAAGTCTCAGCACTATGAAGTCATCCGCAGCCAGCCAGGGAGGGAACCCACATGGCGCAGCAGACCTCTCCGCCTCCCCCGCTGCTCCCGTCGGTCTGTTCTGCTCCCTGCTCTGTCTGGTGAATCCTGTACTCGAGCTCTGGCCTGTGGCTCTGGCCCACACCCCAGTTCTTGCATGCATAAATAAGTAACATGAATCTTTAGAAAAAATACACAAAGCACTGAACTTTACTCAGAGGCTCTGAGAATGGGCTTTGGAGTCCAACCCATTTGCTCACTTACTTCACGCCTTAGCCCCGTTTCTTCTCATTTGCGCAACAGAGGGACCGCCCTTGTCTCATGCAGCTGATCTGGTCATTCAGTAAGACAATCAGGTGAAGTGCCGTTACGCCACTAGCAACCCGCTTTGAACGGTTCCACCCAGTACTCTGTGATAAATAAATACACAGCTTAAAATAGAAGAAAATGAGATTTTTTGTTACTTGGTCAAATAAGTATCTGTGATTCTCTCCAGTAAACTACATAACCGCCAGCTGTTTTGGGGGCTTTAGGATGTTTCGTACGTACCTAATGGATGTTTTAACCTTCCTATGAATGTGAATGAAGGTGAAAGTCTGGAAAAGGAGCTATTATGTGCGAGAAAACACACACTGATAATGATGCCAGAAATCAGACCACACTGAAAGCAAACAATTTCTTCAGTAATCAAATTTCTCAGAAAGAAGATAAGAAGATATTTGCTCCTAATACATCAATTTTCTGGACATGTCTGCAAAGAGAAACTATTAAGGTTTTGTGTGGATTCATCACTTGTGAAATGTACGTAACAAAACCTGTTTTTGTACATGCTTCTTCCAAGTTGGGCATGTCAAAGCTGAATCACATGCCTCTAACTCCAGGATAATAACTGGGCAAAACACCCCCACGATGCAGAAGTCACCCCCACCCCTAGGTTTCCTCACTTGAAAACCCCACCCACCCCTCTACCCTGGGTTTTCACTTCTCCAAAAAGAGTAGTTTCTGCAGCGACAACCCAGAAACTCTTCCCAACTCACTCTAGAAAGAACTCTCCAGAGTGGGAGGAGAACTGGTGTAGCCACGGCAGCTGAGCTTCACCAAGCCCTTTGCACACTTCCCCTGCGGCCCAGGGCTGGGTCCACACCTGGCTCAGACATCCCGGGCACTGCACTGGGCAACAGCCAGGAGCTGGGACGGAGGTGAGCTCCTGCTGCAAAGTCTCCCCAGAGAGGCTCCTGGTGCTGCTGCTGCTTCTCTCCCTGCAGGGCAGACAGACACCGCGTGGCATCTTCGCTTCGTGCACAGAGCACACACTGTGATTCTCGAGCAACTTGTGTCCCCCACGGTTCTTTATTTAGGACAGTTTCAGTATGGAGCTAGCAGGTGAAATAGGAGCACTTGCATGGGATAAAAAAACTCTATTTTGGAAGAGACAATCCAAGGGAACAAAGCTTTTGGTTAAATCTCTCTATAGAGACGCAACTCGAACCAGCTTGGGACCACAGGGCATTTCTTTTCTTCCCTGGGAGAATCTGGCAATGCCTGGTGAGAGCCCGGTACTTAGACATGTCCCCCAATGCTCATGTTCTTGGTGTCTTTACATTCCTCTCTGTTGGCCTCCATCTTGGTCCAGTTTCCTCAAAGTGGCAGAAAACTGTCCCCAAAGAGCTACGAGTTTTGGTCCCTTCATCTTCTGCTGCTGACCTCAGGAAAGCCTCAATCTCTTGTGGCCTCAGAAACAGCATCCACAGATGATCCGTCTGCGGGCCACTGTTTGCGGAGGGACTGTGACCCGAACCGCCGTCCTGACACGTCCTGGCGTGTAACTTTATCACGGAGTCCCGGGAGCGGAATCACTGGGGCTGGAGAAGGGACAGGTTCTTTAAGAAAGAACACAAGCTCCGGGTCTCCAGTGTGCACTGCAATGTGTCATTTGTAAACTGAACGCGGACTTGAGAGTCTACGGGTTCCAAAGTTGCTTCGAGACATCTCTGGCTTCACAGCAGGCTGACCGTGCGGTCCAAGCGTCAGCCCGTTCCCGAGGACTAGCACACAGGTACACGGAACTGTTTGGTCAAATTTGGGAATCCAGAAACCTTAGAAGGTCTCAGTTTCTCCAAGTTCCTTGTACAGCTTATTCTGCCAGTAGTTTATTAAGTTTCCATTTTGCATTTCAAGGCCAAGATTTCTCAGAGGCGGGAGGTGGGGGAGGGAAGGAACAAAAAAATCATCTTCTAGAAGCTCGTACGTTAAGGGACCCAGTTCTGAAGTTGCCATAGTGAGCAAAAGAATGCCAGACTCGCGGCTCCACGGCCCAGTCCCGCTCACGGCCACATGTCTGCAGCTTCCATTCTGATCAATGGGGGTTGTGTGTGCATGTGAACTGAAGACAGAAGCTGGCTGTGTGTAAATAGCTGTGCAATGGTGAAAATCTCTTCTTGTGTGTCTGGTACAACAGAGGTAGTCTTTTGCAGCTAGTCACTGCTTCTCTCTCTAATAAATAGCCAGGCAATTCCAAGAAATCCTCTATCAGAAAATTTGATGGCGACACTTTCGTTTATATAAAATAGCTTTGTTCAGGAATTGCCAGGACCAAAGCCAAGCCAGTCTGAACAGTTCTCTGCAGCGCCGGCAGTCACTGTTGCCTGGGCTGAGCTGTCAATCTGCTAACTGACTGATGCTCTGTGCGCTGGGGGTGGGGGAGGGGATGGTGGGAAGGGGTTAAGAAGGGATCATTAAGAGGTTAAGAAAACACATCTAGAGCACTCCCCCGGGCTCGCAAAGCGACAGAACCGCATGGCCCAGAGGGTCTCCTGGGAATAAGGCTCTGACCCAGCAGAGGACTCGGCAAGGTCCTGGGCCCAGTCACCTGTCCTTGTGCCAGCAGCCCTGGCAGGCGTCGAGCAGGTCAGGTCTGGCTGAGCCATCCTCTAGCCTCAGATGAGAACTTCCTTCAAAGCACAGCGAAGAACAGACTCACACACTGTCTGATCGGGGTTTCTGTAAGGTTTCTAAGTGAAGTGTTCAAGTCCGTGAGCACTGGCCACAGCGGATGATTTTCAAAGCCTTAGCCTCAGTCCCTGTCCTCAATCTACACTTCAGACTTGTATCTCACTGGCTTCTGGACAGCTCTACGTGGATATCCCGTTTATAGCTTAAATTCATGCCAAAGTCAAATTTTATCCCATACCACCTTAACTTAGATTTCTACAAATGAATAGCATTGTCTTTGATCCACTAACTCAAGCCAGAAAACTAGCAGTAAGTTCTAACTTCTCTCGCTTCCTTACGATCACATCTAATCGGTCTCTGCCCATTTCATTTTACCTATTAAATCTGCATTCCATCCACTCCTGCCTTGGTGGAATGGATTACAGTGCAGATTTTAACCACTTAACACCTTGCCTGGAATCCATTTCAGTCACTTCTTTGGCGTGTACATCATTTGGGGGGAGGGGTGCACATCTGTCCATGCTATGGTTTCTTGAATGGGAGGTAGCATCTGCTTCACAAGGACTGGACTAGATCACAATACGGAATATTGGTATAGCTGCTGACCCCTAACAACAGCCCCGTATATGGCAGCTACCGCCAAGCCGGATCCCGCCCACTCTGCATGACTGCTGCAGCGGTCTCCTGGGACACAGTCGCGCCTCCTCTCTCCTTCACATTCTACATGCTGGCCAGAGTGCATGTCACAGAATGCACACCTGCCACGTGATTCTTCCAAGCACACTTTGTATGGTAAATAAGTCCCTGTGTCACTCACTCACTCACTCACTCACTCACTCACTCACTCACTCACTCACTCACAAGTTTACCCATCCCAAACTGCATCCCTTCTTGGCCCAGCACTTGACCAGCCGGCGTGTTCTCCTTTTAGCCATCCATCAGGCAGAAAGCTAGCGTTTTCACTTATCAACACATCTTCAAATTGTCTCTTCTGAAACTTTCCCCAACTCCACACCAAATGGAATCGACTCTTTCCTTCACCCCATCACAGTTTCTTGAACTATAAAGTGTGTATTTCTATTACAGGGTTAGTAACATGGCATTGGGATTGTTTGCCCATACATCTGTTTTCCTGGCCAGACTGTTCTCTAGTCTTCAGGATGGTCTTGAATTAGAGACCATGATTAAGACTATGATTGTCTTAATTATTATTCTCTTCCAAGAGTTTGACCCAGTGCTGTATTAGTTTCCTATTATTGTCATAAAAAGTTCCACCGGTACAGAAACCTAAAACATAAACTTTATTAGTTTACAGATCTAGAGTCAGAAATATGGCATGGGTCTCACAGCGTTAAACCTGTCAACAGGACTTTCTTCCAGAAGCTCTAGGAGAGACTCTCCTTTCACTCTTGCAGGTCAGTGTCAGAGTTCAACTCTTTGCAGGTAGAGTCCTGAGCTTCCTATCCCCTTGCTGCCAGTGGAGGACTATTGCCAAATTCTGAAGTTTGCCTGTCTTGCACCCCCATCCCTTCATCGGCAAGGCCAGAAGGGCAGAGGCTCTCTGAGTGTTCCGCCTTGATCACACCTGCTTCTTGATTTTTAGGACCCCCTGTGATTAGACTAAGTTCAACTAGCAATTCCAAAATAATCTCACCATTGTAGAGCCTTAATTATAAAAACACATGTACAGTCTCTGCCATGTAATGATAACACTTACAGATTGCAGATGTTGTATGTGTGTGTGTGGGGGGCTATTATTCTGTTCACAAAAAAGCTTAGGCTGTCTTAGGTGATCAACAAATAGTATTTGCTGAATGACCAAAGAGACGTATACAGATGACAATAAGAATTCAAGTCTTTTGCTATGTATTATGGCCACTGGATAGGGTCATAAATGCACAACTTGATATTCTTATCTGATTTATATGCAGTAAGTTTTATAAGAGTCCTAAATATTTTTTTCTAAATCTTTGCCCTTCGTAGGGTCATGCAAATGAATTATAACCAATGAGATGAAAGGGAACTTTCTACAGTCTCTAATTTACCATAAATCATAAACACAACAAAGGCTATATAAAATCAGAGTCTCTGTCCTGTCCTTTGTGTGACTACTCACAGAAAGATTTGTCATTTGTATAAATGACGTTGATACAATGTATGAGTTACTATAAACTCACATTCAGTCTAAAAGTATCTGAGTACCTCTACGTGCCAAGTTTTATGAAAGGTGGTAGGCAAAGAGGAGTGAAAAACCAAGGGCCCTTCTTTCTAGGGATTACAGAGTAATTGGGAGACAGATAATTTAAAAGTAACCACATCTCTAAGACGCACAGGTAAGGAAAGGATAACTTCTTGGATACAGAGTTAACAATGACATATATTACTCTATCCTCAAGGGGTTAATATTACAGTTCAGTCAGCAACACACAAAAATGGATAAATATTGCCAACACAGTGTTCTTAAACCAACAGCAGGTGTGTATGCAAGTCACACTGATGCATTAAGGAGTCCGCCACACTTGGAGTGAGGTTAGAATAGTTTCAAAGAAGATTTCAGGTTGTGTCTTAGGAATAAACAGGAATTTTCCAAATGGACATGTAGGGATGGAATGGGGCAGGATCTGGACGGCTTGGGAGAAGAGGCCAGGAATGGATCTGTGGCTAAAGGTCATCTTAGCTGTGACCTGTGCGAGCAGGTACTTGTTGGGCTGAGGGGAGGCTGTAGAAGAAAGGAATGTCCAGGCAGAGAGTGGCATATCCAAAGGGCAGGAGGATGGGGAGAATGTGTGTCGAGTCTAAGGAACCAAAACAAACTTAGAATGACCATAACATAAAAAAGCAAGTAAGAGGGAAGAACACTGGAGAAGTAATAATAAGCCAGACCTAGAGAAAATGTTGCCCACAAAGAAGTGGACTTTTTGATGAACCATAAAAAGCCATTAATGTTTTAACCAGAAAAGTGAAATGACAGATTTTCGTCTTGCTCAATTCCATTACCTTTTGGCTAATTGAATTAGATGGCAGTTCTCCACCCTGATACTGGAGCTAATGTATTTGGTTTCTATCAATAAATTGCACTTTCATCAATCATCCTAGCCTCTTTTTTTTCTACACCAACTACAACAAGCAGGATTTGAGGGAAAGATTGGCTGAGGTTCTTCTATTCTACAAAGCCACACCTAACAGAAGCATTAAACTGGTCTGGGGATTGATTGCACCGAGGTTGTTCTGTCAAACTCTTTTTCTCTCTGGAAATATGTGGACAACTTCCTATCATACACTGAGGGAATGGGAAAGAAGCCCCACATATGAACGTGATGCAGGTATGCTGCTGTCACACCCCATGTGCGATGCAAAGGAAGAAATATGAAAGTAGTAGTTTGAAAATTTCAGTAAAATGGTGAATGGAAATAAAGTTCCTGGAGGTAAATTTCTATGTGACAGGATTTGTTCATACAGAGGTAGTACATCTATGGCCATCGGTTACTACTAAGTGAAGAAAAAACTAAGGCTTGGTATTCAAAACACAAGTTTGTGGGTATATGTTTGTCAGGTAATACAAAGGCAATAAATCCTAAATGTCCAGAAAGACACTGGAGAGAAAGCAAAAACGTGGTAGCTAAAATCCAGTATTTTAAAAGAAAGTTGCTCAACACTGGAATCAAGAACACCATATTTGGGGCCTCCCTGTTGGTGCAGCAGGTTGAACGCCACATTGTGATGCATCCGTGGCACACCAGCGCGAGTTTGATCCCTCAGGGAAGGGACCCACATAGCGCGGCAGACCTCTCCTGCCTTGCACGCTGCTCCCCTCAGCAGTGTATTTCAGTGGATCTGCCTGTTCTGCTCCCCAATCTGTCTCTGGTGAATACTCTCACCTCCTGCGACTCTGGCCTGTACCGCAGCTCTCATATGTATAAATAAATAAATCTTTAAAAAGAACACCATAGTTATAAGAGTTCTGTACTCATAGTCTGTTCTGGATTTTGGAGGGGAGGAGCAGGAGAGGAAATAGGAGAAGATATTGAGGTCATATTTCATCTCTCGTGGTAGGAGAGGGAAAAAGTCCTTCCAAGTCCTTGTTCTTTATGACTCCTCTAGGATCTCTGATAGCGACAGAAAGAGAAGGCAGGCAGGGCTGTACGGGCCTCTTCACAGGCAGTAACTTTAAAATACGTGGCTACTCTATGAAATAACAGACACATGCAATTACATCTCTTGTTACAGATATAGACAGGCTGCAAGCTAGATTCAGGAAGATATTATCACCCACTTAAAGCTCAACCCTATATGGTTGTTTTCTGATGCTTTCATGTATATATGTATATATAGGAGAAAAAAGAAGGGAATGTCTCTACATAAAGAGCAAATAATCAAAGTATAGACCAAGAAGTAGAGAGGAAAAGATAGAGTAAGAAGAGAAACTGCAGAGAGAGGGGAAAATATTAAACTGAGGAAGTACAAGCTAGAATTACTGAATTCCTCTGCCCTGGAAAAGGTAAACACCCCACAGAAATCATATTCAATTTCAACCATGGAAAATAAAGGGGACAGCGGTGACTGTCCCTTAATGCACACAGGCCAGGGAGTTCTTTCTGAGTGGGAACACTGTACCAGAGTACGCGGAATTCACGGAGTGGTCGGGCCATGGGAGAGAGAGCATGGTGTGTCAGTCCATCTGGTGAGATGCAGCTTGTCAATCTCCCAGATGGTTTGTGAGAAGAGAGAGACTTGATATTGAACTGAGATCAGCATATGAAAAGGGGTATGAAATAACAAACTTAAAAATCCACTTTTTTTTCTAGAATACTTTGAAAACTTCATTAGGAAAATTGTTATGATCTGAAAGATGACATAAATTTTAGTTTATAAAATTTATGATACAGAACCACATCAATAACATCTACCACATTTGCTTCCACCTCTCCCAATTAGATGTCTTATTAATCTTAAATTGTTGACTTAGATGGAAGAAATTTCTATTATTTTCATTTTTAGATCCAAGTTTTCTAAGACTTCTATGAAAAGAGGTCTAGGGGAATTTGGCTTTCCTGAATTACTCCTTCAGAAAAAAATGCTCTAAAAATCAGTGCAATGTTTCTGAAATATATCATGTTATTTGAAGACTATCTGCTCTTTGAACTGAAATTTCCAAATAAATGTATTTTGAGCCATTTGGGCAATATTCACTAATGTTTCTGACAATGATGTATTCTGCAATATTATACTTAGAATATGATATATTTCTCCTAATTCTGGGATTTTTTTAATGTTCAAAAGTAAGGATTTTTGAAATAGTGCAAATTACTTATTTCCCCCTTCTTTCAATATGTAAAAGCTAGTTTTTTTAATAAAAAATATTTATTTATTTATGCATACAAGAGCTGGGGTGTAGGTCAGAGGTGATGGAGGGGTTGTGGTGAAAGGATTCACCAGAGACAGAGTCATGAGCAGAATAGGCAGACTGACTGAAATATACTGCTGAGGGGAGCAGCCGGGAGACAGGAGAGGTCTGCTGCGCCATGTGGGTCACCTCCTTGGCTGGGGATAGAACTCATGCTGCAGTGGCTGCATATAGCTTCATAGTGCTAAAACTTAACCCCTTGTACCACCAGAGAAGCTCTAAAGCCCGGTTCTTATATCCATCTTCACTTTAATTAGAACATCTACAGTTAGACTGTAGATTCATATAAAAATTTTTCCTTCAATTTAGGATGTGTTCATATGAAGAATAAAATTTGCTTTTAATCTGAATTTGTATAAAATGTGCACTAATTTAAGGCACCTAATACAAAATGTAAATAGTTTTGAAATAGCGCTTGTAATAATTTGCAGTAAGTACCTCAACCGGTGAGGAATTTAGAAAAAGACATCTGGAGTACAATATCAAATACAAATAAACTTTTGACCTTGCTTCTCTTTTTACCTTCAATTAAAATGCTAAAGTTTTATAAAGGTCATAAAAAACAATGTATTAGCATAGGCCTTTTTCTTTCTTTTTAGTAAAAATATCTTTGTGTTTTTTCATCTTCCTGTATGCTATCAAACATTTGATTATCTCACTGTCTATGATATTCAACTCACTAGAAAGTGGACAAGGAAAATGAGAGGGAGATCAAACTACTTTAAGTAGATTTTGCTACTATTTAAATAATAGGGTGAGGGGTAGTCTCAGCTTCTGGCTAAATGGAATTCAGACATGTTTGAAGAATTAATGGAACAAGAGTTCCAGAAATCCATGGATTCACAGTTGAAAAGTTCTGAAGGGAAAGATGAAATAAAAGCCTGACCCAGTAAGAAAGCCTTAGTTAAAAGAGGGAGGGAAAATCCACGCACACCAGGGAGTACTGGAGCTGCAAGTGGCCATGGCAGAGTGGGGTGGGGAGGGTGTCTGATGGGGAATGTGGGGCTTAGATGGGCAGGGTGAATGCAGAAGGGCTGAGTTCCACAGCAAATGCCCATGGATCATCTGACAAGCACCTCAGGTAGCACTTTATAAGAAGAAAGTAGAAGCCTCAAGCGATCAAAAGGACCAACTGCTGTACAATTGGAGTTACTACTGTGGCTATACATCCATGGTGGGAATGAGTGAGTCCTGACGAAAGTGCTTTACTAGCTGAGCATCTGGAATGGAATTGGTGCTCAGTAAATACTCATTAAAGGATGACTGAACATAACAATTGAAAGATGGCTGGTGATCACAGACACAGTATGTAATAGAGTGCTTGTACTATATGTAAGCTAGGTGAAAAGTCATTTTTTTAAAGATATATTTATTTATGCATACAAGAGCTGGGGTACAGGCCAGAGTTGCGGGAAGTGAGAGGATTCACCAGAGACAGAGGGGGGAGCAGAACAGGCAGACTGACCGAAATACACTGTTGAGGGGAACAGCAGGTAAGGCAGGAGAGGTCTGCTGCACCATGTGGGTCCCCTCCCTGGCAGGGGATCGAACTCATGCTGCAGTGGGTATAGATGCTTCATAATACAGTGCCTAACCCCTTGCACCACCAGAGAGGGCCCAGCAAACTTTAATTTTTAAAAAGAAAAAGAATGTACTAAGGTATTCCCTATAGCCTTCTGTGGGACATACTAGTGGCCAGACAAACGCACATAAGTATGGGGAAAGAAAACACCTCCACAATAGAGCAAATGAATCAGGAGGTGTGAACACTTCAATAAGATAATAATATCATGTATTTAAATGATAGTTTACAATTTATAAAGTGCTTTTGCCAATTGCCTCATTTAGATTGCACTGTGATCCCATGAGGTAGAAGTGATTATGATTCTCATTTTTACAGACAGAAAGGCCTAAATGATTGTGGGTCGTCATCTTTCCTCTATGCTGCCTTACTTCATTGATAACTAACTAGCATCATTTTTATCACATACTTGGTTTTTTCTAACCTACGGTATATATGACATTTGATTAAAGAGCTATTAAGAATGTAGAAAAATATGCTCATTCAAAATTTCTACCCACCCATTATTTTGCTGCAAAGTGGTAAAATTTATAACGGCAGTATACCTTTAATAATAGTACAGCACATTTTATCACAAGCAGTCTGTTCCTTTGAAAAGTATCATGGAACAGATTGAGAGTTAAATATGAAATGCTGAGCTCTCCAGATAGAGCAGAGACCTCATTTCATTCAGATCAACTCCAGGCAAAGAGGCAGAAGATATGGCTGAACAGTTACTCTCTTTTGTTTTTCGGTCATGGTAGCACTTTTCCAGCTCAAAGTTGAGACAGTGCATGGGGGGATGGCAAGGCAGTGTGCTTGGCTAGTCATCTCTCAGTAGGATTTATTCTAAAGAAGTAATAGTCATATTCTCGGAACTTCTGTGTAAGTTCCTTCATTTCTAGAACTTTTACTTGCAGAAATTAGTATCTCATGAATGCACAGAAAAATTAAAAACAGGAACAATAACATACCCTGGCACCAAGGGTGAGCTCCTTAGAACTGTGTAAACCGTTCATGTTGCTGTTCGACATATTCTTGTCGATCACTCTCATACATTAAATAAAAAGTAAAGGAAAACAAACGAAACTCTTATCCTCAGGTAGGCTTTCTCTTAGCAAAATTAATTTCACAAAACAGATATGTAATAATGGGCCTTTCGGGATGTAAATTTCTATGCAACTTGACATGCAAGTCACGAGTAATTAATTATGTCTTCTATTTACACTTTGTCAGATAAGAGTATTAAACACAAGAGCTAAGAGGAACACAGAACACTACCATTAATCTGTTTAATTTGCAAATCTAATGCAATCAAAGGAAGACGTGAGTGCTAAGACTGGTTTTGTCCAGGTGGTGCCTTTCACGGAGGGATGGCCTCTGCCAGGCATGAGAGGCCATGAAGCCAGCAGGCCCATGATCTCACATGGGCTTCTCAGGGCAGAGGTCTTTCTGGGTCTGACGTCACGGACTAGAAAAGCTCTGGACATATGAAGATGGAAAGCACGGCTTCCCCACGTCAGCACATTCCATTCCACTCAGCTCTGTGCAATTATCTGGCTAAGTGAGACGCTCCACAGCCATTAAGCTGAAGAAGGCAATAAACAAGAGCATGAACCTGACACTTGTGAAGTCTGGGAATCCTCTCAGACATCAGCTCTTGGTCTGGGAACATGTGACTGAAAACCTGCTCACAGGAATCAAATGTCCAGGGTAACCCACACCCCACTTCTGTCCAAATAGTGGTCCCCATTAAGGACTTAGGCTCAACCACCCGTGTCTCAGGAAATTCCAATCATAAGAGGAAGAGGGAGAAGCAGCAAATTAGCAAGTAGAACAAGAGAAGTCATATCAGAGCTGCCGCCTGCAGCAGTGCACATGATAGTAAGGGCAAAGGTATCATTCCCGACCCTCAGAACCTCTCGGCCCCCCATTATGGAAGTGGTGGTCGTGCTATGCAGAAAGTATCAGACAGCACATATGTGAAGACCCGGGAGAGGCCCCAGTAAACAGTCACGCAACAAACGGCAGTGATGCCGTGGCCATCACCGTCACTTCAGTGAGCCAGAGTCCGGGAGAACTGATTCCCTAATTTCTGCCTGAGACACCTGGGGCCAAAGGGGCTCCTTTGGGACGTCCCTGACCACCACTGCGACACTGGCGGTGGGACGGCGACTGTAAGCAGACAGCATGTGTATGGACATAACGGAGAGGGGTAGCTCCTCTGCTTAGCAATGACGTACGGAGTCTAATTTTAACTTGTCGTTGTAAATAAAGTGTCAGAACGCAGAAGAAACTCTACAATGGCGAGGGCATCTACACACGAAATATAATTACTACAACAAACGGCAAATTTTTAGTCACGTACCGAGGCTATGAATTTGAAAGTATGCTGACAGCTACAACTTGTCTTTGAAAAAAAACCATTTATCTCAAAGACTGCATACAGATTAATGCATAAACAACACGATCCAGGGGAATTTAAGTCTAGGGACTAATTTACTGAACTACCCAAGC
Organism: Galemys pyrenaicus; assembly: GCA_019455555.1. NCBI lineage: Eukaryota > Metazoa > Chordata > Mammalia > Eulipotyphla > Talpidae > Galemys > Galemys pyrenaicus. The sequence continues at coordinate 3,120,420 of JAGFMF010011760.1, read as the reverse complement.
AACAGAGGATTATTTTATCTAATTAAGACAGAGCACACGTATTTAGAATTAAGCATTTGCATTTAACAGCAAATTCAGAATTATAAAAGCAATTAAAGCTAAAATGAGGTATGATAATTTTTTTCTCCGCATGCCACTGCCGAGCTAAAGCTCATTTTAATGTCTGCTTTGTACATGATTGAACAGAAGGTTATGGATAGAAGCTCAGGGTGGGGCAAAGCCACCCCCTCAGCCTCGTTTCTCAATGCCCTTCCTCCATACCTGACTTCACTTTAGCCTCGTCAGTGTATCTGAACGCTGATCACACAGATTCCGTTGAAGATTTGCTTTCCTTCATGGAACCAGTGCTCCTTCAAGGCGAAGGGTCCTCTCTTTCCTGGATCTACTTCAAGAACACTTGCCTGAATATAGCTTTCTGCCTTCTATATTACTTCTGTTCAGGGATCAAGTCATACATTACTCTTTAACCTGTTACATGGTTACACGGTTATTTTCCCTGATAGTATAGACTTCCCAAGGACATAAGCTTGCTTTATACTATTAGAAATGATAAACACCAGTCTTGATTACATGTCCAATGTGATGACTGAATGTTGGAAATATGTAAACATCTATTCATCTTCCTAACTCCTCCCTTCATCACCCCTATTTCAATTAAGTCTCCCAGGCTAGCCTTATATTTTTATTTCATTCTCATTTATTGCTGTTGTTTCTAGATGTAATTGCTAAAAGAATGGAAGAATGACATTACTTCATCAATCAATAAAGTATTTTGCCCTTACCTTCCACAATGGTCATTTCCGTGACTCCATTTTTAACGGATTCTCTGAAGTGTCATTAAAATGTTGTCTTTGTTTTTAACATGGATGTTACGGGAACAATGGACAGGAATGCCTGAATGCCTTCACTTTTAGTCCTTTCCAGAACTCAGTAGATGAATCTAATAAAAATATAGTTCAATATGCAATCTAGCTCGTAATGCATCTGAGTTTGCAGCTAATGGAGTTTTATTAAGGTCCTTATGTTTTTAGCATATTTTCCTGAGTTTTTTCACATTTGCTTAGATAGCCTTACTTTCCTGCAAGTGTACTGTCTTTGAGAGACAGCGCTTGTAAGAGGTTGGATCTGTCAGCTGGTGAGTTAAAATACCTAGCAGAGTGACAGACACACAAAAAAATACCAAAGCAAGGTAAAATATAAGGCTTTTTAACCTTTTTCTTTGTGATAACTAAAGATTCATCTGAATTTGCAAAGGTCCTTTGGGAAGGTCCTGTGTACTCTTCACTCTGTCTCCCCAGTGTTGCCATATCAAGATAAGAAAATACCCCAAACCAGGAAAAAGCCATACTATGAGAAGGACATTGGCACAATTCACAGAACTCGCTCAGTTTACCGTTACATATGTGATCATTTGTGTGTGTGTGTGTATGATCTACACACCTTGACCACCTGTAACACCCAACTACCACAGTGAAGACACACATACCTTCCATTATCACAAGGCTTCCTTGTGCTACCCCCTTGGTACACCCCTCCCCCACTGGGTCTCTAATATTGCGACCACAAATCTGCTCTCTAGCTCCATCATTTGGCTATTTCAAGGATGTGGGAGAAATTGGATCGTACCCTATGCAAACTTTTCACAATAACTTTTTAAATTTAGTATAATTTTCTTAAGAGTCATTCAAGTTGTTGTATGTATTCAAAGTTTATTCTTTTTCATTGCTGAGTAGTATCCCATGGCATGGAAATACCACAATTTGTGTTCCACTGTTCATTTATTAAGGCACAATTTGGTTGTTTTGAGGTTTTGTCTAGACTAAGCAAAGCTGCTACAAGCATATGCTTTAGTTTATATATGATAGAGGTTTTGATGTAAATAATTACAACTCCTCTTATTTAGAACAGAGGTTTTCAGAAACAGATGTGTTGAGCCAGGAAAGAGTGACTGCACGTTGCACCAAGGATGTTTGCTAGGATGTTCAGGAAGGAGAACACACTGTCCAGGTTTTCCCAGAACACACTGATCTATGTCTGCTGTCCTGGCATCCCTTCACTCTGGAAAGTGCCACGCTGGTGTGATAAATTATAAATCACTCTGGTTCTTATTACTTAAAACTTCCAAGCATCATTGTTATGCCTGCTTGACTGTGATGGAATTGATCTTCAGCAGAGTGATGCTTTGTGATCGTTGGATGCTTTGTGGACTGCTCTGGAGTCTGAGGAATGAGATGGCCTTTGTGCAATGCAAGAGAGTCATGCTGAGGTCTCTGCTATTTCTACGTCCTCCTCTTCTACTAGAAAATACTGCTTCTTGTAAGTCAGCTGTATGCTTGGGGATAGCTTCCGAGCTCATGCTCAGCTCCACACATGGAGACAGGTGTAGTCATCCCCACCACGGCCAGTCTGAAAGTCACTGCAGCTGTCAGCGTTGAAGCCTGCCTAGATGGCATGCCCCGCTCAGAGACGCCGTTCACAAGGCGCAGTCCCAGATGCCTTAGCCCGGCTCGGCCAACCCGACTGGTCACTCTGTCCAAAGCTCCGAGGTCAGGTAGGAGGATGGTATCCCCCTTTCAGACCAGAAATACCAAAAAGTTTTCCAAGAGAGAGACAGAGACAGAGAGACAGAGATAGAGAGTTGGGGGGCGCATGGCAGAGCTGGTGATGGGAGAAATGGAGAGCCAAGCAGCCATGGGATTTGTGTCTTTTATGAAGAGCTCAGTACAGGATCCAACATCACAGCCAGCACAAAGCACAACCAGAATGCAACCTGATACCAGTCTGACTAGAACACTTCTGAGATTTTTTTAATAAAAAGTATTCAGATGTGAAGAAATTGGAAATATATGCTAATCACTATAAGTACCCAAGGTTTTTCCACATGGGTAGTTCTTAAATATAATGGGAGGCACATCGGAGACATCCCTAACTCACCGCTGTCCTGGTCAATATGATTATCTGCTTTTAACTAAAGCAAACACAACTGGGAACAGAATACAACTGACCTGGCTGACAGACTAAGGTTTGATGTCATGATTTGTAGAGGACTGAAAAGATCCAGATCTTGAAAAAAATGATTATAATATATTTAAGTGAGACGAATATGCAGAAACATAAGGACAATTTGGTACATTTTTTTTACATACACACGCCGATACACAGACATAGGAAAAAAACTTGGAATGCTGTATCCCCAGATGGTGGAGACTTTGAAATGGTGTGTGTAGGAATGATAATTTCTTCTTTATCTGCGTGTTGTATTTTATACATTTTGCACAGTGAACATGCATTAGTTTTTAAATTTTTTATACATTATTATAAAAGCCCTATGTATGGCAAGACATTCCTAGTTCAGATTTACTTAAAGATTTTAAATTAAGAGTTCCCTCCTTCTTAGACGACACAAAGAAATGGAAAGGTAGTCCATGCTCACGGATTGGAAGAATTAACATTGTCAAAATGGCCATCTCGCCCAAAGCAACATACGGACTCAATGCAAAGCTTCAATAGCATCTTTTAAAGACAAGAACAAACATTACTGAAATGCGGAGAAAAAGGAGCCACTGCACACTTTTGACAGGAATGTAGATTGGTCCAGTCCTTATAGGAAACAGTAAGGAGGTTTCTCAAGACATTAAAAACCTACCTACCATATAAACCAGCAATTCTACTCCTAGGTATCTACCCAGAGAATGCAAAATCACTCATTTGTAGGGAGATATAAACTCCTATGTTAACTGCAGCACTCTTTACAATGGCCAAGTTGTGGAAACAACCTAAGTGCCCAAGGACAGATGAGTGGATTAAAAAGATGTGGTATTTATATACAATGGAATATGACCTAGATATAAAAAAAGACAACTCTTGCCCTCTGCATCAGTGTGGATGGAACTCAAGGGGATAATGCTAAGCAAAACAAGTCAGAAGGAGAAAGACAAAAAATTGATGGTGTCACTTACATGTGGAATATAAAGAAATAAATTAAGTATCAATCAGAACCAAACCAATAACAAGCCCTGGAAATCTGACTGTAGAATTAAAGTTACCAGAGGAAGCAGGAGAAGGGGGGGACCAGGGCATGAAGGATGTCCAGTGGACGATCGTGGAAGACTATAGGTGCCTTGGCGGTGTGTTATGGTGACATATATCTGAAGGGTGTGACCCTATACCTCTGAATCATATATATATAAATATATATACTGTATATATACTGTAAACATATATATATCCTGTGTTGTAAACCAACGTTACCTCAATCAAAAAAAATTTCTGCCTCAAAACAAGGAGCCACAGAGTGAAAAAGGTAATTAAAGACCTTACCATAGCAACAGGAACTTCAATAGAAAGGTTTTTATTAGGTTACTAATTAACCTTCAAAAAAATAAAAGGATTTATTTTCATCAACCAGATAAAAAACCACCTTCAAGATACAGCCATATTTCATTAGTTTCAAATACATACAAAGTGAGTTAAGGAAACCAACCTGGAATATATCCAAAGAGTGGCATACTTTAGCAAATTTAACAGTTTTGGCTAACTAAAAGGAAATATATAACCTAAGTGTTTAGAATGAAGTCCACAGTGCTTAATACTTATATTCATTCTAGATCACTTTCACAATTCTCTCTCTCCATCTCACAAATCCCAAGTATCCAGCCATTTTGATAACAGCCTATCGTCATTTCGGAAAGATTAAAAATTATAATTTATTTAGACGAAATTCCTTATGACAACGTGAAATAAACTTGGCAATATTTACACGTAAATAACTCTATTGTACCAGTGTGCCTGACAAGTCCCTGCTTTTTCTATAATCTTGTAAGAGAGGACCACATGACTCACTGTTAAATAACACATGACCAACAATATACAATTCCCCTGGACTTTATTATTCACTTATTAATCAATTGAACCTTCAGAAATTTAGATTAAATCCTCCTAGATTAAAATTTAGGAATTTTAAGTAATGATGTTGGTGTTGATTGTAAATATGACGCCTCTGCTTTACGGCTTTTGCCAAGACATCCCTTTTTTATGATCACATTTCTGTTTTCAGCACAGAATCAACTAGATAGAAAACTCATAGGAACATTACTAGCATCCCTATTTTATGGAACATCAATTTGAATAAGAAGGAAATTTCTGGTTTATCTGAGAGAAGAGATGACATAGAACAGCTGCCCCATTCTGATTCAGAAACAAAGACTCTTAATGTGTTCTTGGAAATTTTGATTTTATAGTCAAAAATATTAAATTTGTCTTTTAACCACAGAATGATTAATGTTATTTTTTACTCTTCAGAACATTTCTCCTTATCAAAAATTCATGGAAAGGAGAACCTCTTTCTAGTCATGTATGCAAGTGTATAAACAATCTGATCTCAATTTTCTTTCTCTTTTGACTTTAGAGGATATATTGGTTTGCCAGCAAAAAAAAAAAAATTAAAGAATTACAACTAATCCAAATGTTTGCGTTTTACCAGTCCATTTCAAGATAATGCAATACCTTTCAATTTTCTAGTGAAATACTGAATTATCTAAGTAATAGCACTGATTTCTGTCTTTGGAAATTTTGACAATCCAGGCTTTTGGTGCATATGTGCTAATATTTTAATGAATGCACTGCTAATTTAGTCAGACTATTTAACTCATTGCCCATGTTCGAATAAGAAAATATTTATTATCTAGTATTTCAGTGTGGAAATTACATTTGTTTCTATGTAAAATTACCTGATGGAACCTTTCTAGGAAAATACATTTATTTTGAAAATCCCATTTTCAAACTTCTGAGGGATCATATGTATTTTTAAAAATAAAAATATCATTTTCAAAATAAATAAAATAGTAAGTTTTAAGTAAGTACCGATGAAAAATAGTATCATCTGAGCAGCAATTTAGTCACATGGGTTTCCAGAAATGTCTTTTGAGTCTGGAGCCAATCTGGGTCTCTCAGCATGCGTAGCGAGAGAAAAATGAGGGAAAACATGACTTAAAAATTCTTTTCATTTTAATGTTTTCAAATTACAGAGCCAAGAAGACACTTTTAGATTAAAAAAAAAACTCAGAAAACAACTTAGTTTTAGAAGTTAAAGTAAATTGTGTGCACAGTGAATGAATAAGACAGAGAAGCGATGATGAGCAAAGCTCAGATTCTCTTAATTTACAGGTGAGACTTCATCCCAGGAGAGAGCCCACCGATTGCCTGGACATACATCATTTGTCCTCTGATTTTTTCTACCCTAGTAAGATGACAAGAGAAAAGCGTGTGTGGAGCCCTATCTTGGTGTCTAACAGACCATTGTCACTGTGGTGACGAGACCCTGCTCCAGCACAAGACCCAGAGAACAGCCACTGCAGGGCTCTCCCCATGCCGACTGGCCGCACTGCCTGAGAAGCTCTCTGCTAATTCTTCTCCCTGTGCAGCAGCGTGTCCCACCACACGCACTTCTGTCCTCCTCTGTCTGCGTCTGCCCCATTCCTCTGTCTGACCTCTCTCACTTACTCATTTATCACCCAATCAGCAGATATTTGGAGCATCTCCCAAGGGCCAGGCACTCTCCCAAACAGCTGAGGATACAACAGTGAACAAAATGGATAAGGTCTGTGCTCTCACGGGCCCTGGCAGCATTCCAACGGGGGGGACTTAAGAGCTAACAGAGTGTCCTGTGCCGATCGATGCATTTACTAAGGAAGATAAACCAGGGTAAAAGAGGCAAGGTTTCAGAGTGAGGGGGTGACTTTAGTTTGGCTGACCAGAGAAGGTAATGTTGAGGAAGCGCTATTCGCATCGCGACTGAAATGAAGTCCAGCATGCAGGCACACGTGCTAGCAGTGCACCACGCATTTCCCTCATGCCAACACACTCAGCTCCAACCACAGATCATCATCGAGTCCTTGGGGTGGAAAGAGAATTGTCTTCTACCCAACTGAGGACTGTAGTCCTGAGAGAGAAGAAAGGGAAGTGGGCAGAAACGCTGGGCCAGCGTGGACAGCTGGATGTGGAGCAAGGGGGGCTCAGGACAGCGCCGAGACGACGGGCGCCGCACGTTTTTCTTTATAAAGTGTCAGATCCACGCAAGCCGTCACTCATAACAGGCAGGAAGCCACGTGTGGAAGCTACAATGGAAGCTGTTCATCTCAATTCCAAACCAACCAGCCAAACAGCTGTCTGATGTGGAAGACCACCTCTTCGTATTTTGAATTCATATGGTTTTTGAGAAGTATGGTTTTATGCATGAAAGAAGTACTTTAAGGTAATCATATAACTAGATGGTATTAAAATGAACTTGTGGGGCCTCCCTGGTGGCGCAGTGGGTTAAGCAACGCACTGTGAAGCAGACCGCAGCCACTGCAGCACGAGTTAGAGCCCTGCCGCCGGCCAGGGGGCGGACCCACAAGGCGCAGCAGACCTCTCCTGCCTCGCCCGCTGCTCCCCTCAGCAGTGTGTTTCAGCCAGTCTGCATGTTCTGCTCCCCACTCTGTCTCTGGTGAAAACTCTTACCGCCCTGGACTGGACTCTGGACTGTACCCCAGCTCTTGTATTCATAAATAAATACATCTTTTAAAAAATGAACTTGCCATCTCTTTAAGAGTCAAAAGCTGGAGAAAATATTGTCTAATTGCCAAACCTGTAGTTAATACAATCCATAACATGAAGATAACATACATCTTTTCCCTCTGAGATCGTTCTCCTGAATATCACTTTCCTAAGTTGGGAGCCATTGCTATCCTTTAAGCAAATTCTTTTGATTCTGAGACTTAAACTATAAAATGATGACCGCTCTTGCTACTCATTATGGATATGTTTCCCACTTTATAAAAAAAATAAAAGTAGTATCTAATTTACAAGCATAGTCACTGTTTCTTAGTGTTTTCAATAGTCCCATAAGTGATTTTTGAAAAAAAAATTCTATAATGAAATTTGATAAATGATGATGCCACATTCCCTTCAGAAATGCCTAATAACAAACTAAAGGTACTGAGAAATCCTAGCACCAAAAAAAAAAAGGAATTGATATTAGTTTTTTAAAGTCAAATGAGTGATTTACCAACTCCACGTCACTAGAAGTATTTACTTTTAATAACACCAGCAGGTTCTGAGTTTTGGCAACACCTCTCGGGAGAGGCCGCCCTGCGTGTCTTTGTATTGTTCTTCCTCTTTGCTTGGCCTACTTTTACTGTTCCACTTTTTTCCTTTTCTCTCTGTCCAGAACACTCACTAAGTGCTGACCGTTCCTAGGCACCAGGTAAAGTGCTTCAGAGTGATTATCTCACTTATTCCTGACAACGATCCCAGGAGGTCAATACAGCAGCTCATCACAGGGCCCAGAGAGGTGGAGTCACTTGGCCCATATCCTGCTGCTGGGAAGTGACACGCTGAGCTCGCCCAGGTGGAAGTCAAGTCTCTCTGGTAGGTAGGCGGTCTGTGCTCTTAACAGGTAAGTGGCTAGTTCTCAACTCTTCAACTCCCAGAAACAAGCCATCCCCCAGGCTCTGCAGAGACCAACAGCCTAGCTAGTCCCAATTCACAGATACTTCTCATCCCTTACGCTTGTAAGATCTCTCTATTGCATTTGAAGCTACTTGCCAATTGCTCCCACTAAGAATTTCCCAGAAGTGGATTGCCTTGATCCTGCTCTTCTCCTGTACCTGTCTGATTCTTCATCTTCTTCAAGGTTGGCGGCCCACTGGCACGCTACTGCGGTGCCCCCGTTCATGACTCCAGGTCTTGCCACTCCCCTGGATGTCAGACCTGTGTCCACATGCCTGTTCTTCACCCGCACTTCCAGGTGAAGAGGGCTTCCATTAATCTCAAGTTCTGCATCATCTGCTTCTCAACTCAAGAGCAATTCTAAGAGTTCCATGAGAGACTTTTACTAAAGGAATGACGGCAGTAAGCAGGGCTGCAAGGGACCCAGGAGCGAGAAGCTGTTACCCTACATGAGCAGGGGAGGCAGCTGTCTCTAGAATCTGGTCAGGTCTTTGCCTTGTAAGATGGGGTGGACTCCAGGGTTGGAAGAGAGCATGAAGCCTCTCCCTAGTCAAGGTCAGCCAGAGTGGAGACTGCAGAATAAGAGCTTTGTTTCTCATTCCTACCAGTAATCTTCTGCTAGCAGCTCCTATTAGTGGAACTCGTATGGGTCAAAGGGTAAGGGAAGCTGAAAAAGTGGTCCCTGTTGGCCATTTTCCTGGTACTGAGCAGGCCAGAGAAAGGGGAAGGCAGACCCGGAGGCAAAGAGACCCTCCGGCAGCACACACACAATACCCAGGCAGAGGCAGCTTTGTGGGGTAGGTGGGCTGTGCCCAGACTCTTCCCTCCCCAGTTTCCCATGCTGATCAGTCCTGCCAAGTTAGCTCTTTTCACCATGGTCTCGCTTCCTCCAGTTCCTTGACCCCTTCCCTCGTGTTGGCTTTGTCTTTTCCTAACTGGACCATTAAAATAATGAGCTTACTTTAGCACTGGGCTATGACTCTAGATTAAACCACCACAGACGCAGCCAAGACCAGGGTGGGTAAAGAAAAGGTATCACCTCTAAGAGCAAAGTTCTGACAAGAGGTTGGAAGGATTCCTACTAGAGGGATGCAGAAGTCTTCCTTAGTTCTGGTTAGCAGTGGGCACACGGAAGAGACGCTATGGACGAGGAGGCAAGGACATTCACCGGCGCATTTGGAAACTGTCTGCAGGGCCTCCCTGGTGGTGCAGAGGGTTAAACAATACACTATGAAGTAAACCGCAGCTACTACAGCAAGAGTTCGATCCCTGCCCCTGGCCAGGGAGGGGACCCACAGGGCGCAGCAGACCTCTCCTGCCTCGCCTGCTGCTCCCCTCAGCAGTGTGTTTCAGTCAGTCTGCCTGTTCTGCTCCCCACTGTCTCTGGTGAATCCTCTCACCGCCCTGGATCTGGCCTGTACCCCAGCTCTTGTATGCATAAATAAATAAATCTTTTAAAAAAATGGAAACTGTCTGCAGTTGCAGGTCACATAGAAAGCTAAGGAAAGCCATCCCCCCAGTACCTGAACTCAACTTTTAAACTGACGGCAGGTGCCACAGCTGAGGCGACACTGAGAATAATGAGCAATATGGGCAATCACTTATCTGGGGAGATAGCACCCTGGTATTTTGTTTGTGATTTTACTAAGTTCTTAATATAAGTGACTAATAAAATATGGCTCTTAGTGTAACTATTGCATTGTAGCTAATTATTCAATTTACATAACAATAATTTCCTCATTTTTTTCTAAAGATGTGTTCACAAGTCAAGATTGTAACAGCTGACACTGTCAGAAATGATTTACATAATGCCAAAGATTTGAATTCTGTTTATCAAGCATCTACTATGTGCCTCATACCACATGGTAGGCAGAATAAAAACGAACAAGTGCAACGAACATCCCTTTGTATCACTAAAAAGTACAACACATTTGCAATCAGGTAAGTGTTCTGCTTTCCCGTGGCGCTTGTCATCACATAAAGGCTACGCCTCAGAGCCTACACTAGCGCCGACACTGCAAACTGAGGACACTAAGTTAGGGAGGAAATGCCAAAGAAGTGTCTGTGATCCTCGCTGGAAGCCTGCTACTGTGTAGCCAACTGCGTGCGACACCAGAGACCTTTGCAAGTCCTTGCGACTCCAGGTGAAAACGTATTTAGAATAATCAGGTATCAATGAGCTTATATAATAAATACGTTTAAGTTTGGCATTTAGAGCCAGGGATAGCGCCAGGTTTAAAAAAAAAATACAGCACATTTTAAAAATCAGAGAGAGAGATGCACTTTTTATGGGTCTTGCTATTCTTACAGTGTGAACTTTGGTTTTGAACCAACAACAGGCTTTCATGCAACAAAGGACGAAAGCAGATAACTGTGCACAGGGGAAAGGATTATCACTTAGCATCCTGCAGAAACCAGCCTAGAGGGCTTCTTCGGCTTATGGAATATTACATGTGAAAGGGGTTCTCTCAACGGTTGGCAATAACGCTTATCAAAGAAGACAGCTGACAAGAGTCAACAGTAGTAACTTCGTTGCTAGAAGAGTGAGCTGAGCTACTCCAAGACCTGAGGAGATCACGGCCCCTCTGCCAACACCACGTGTATGAAAGATATGGACTGAAACCTCAGCAAGGACAGTTAAAGTTTGTGTGTGTGTGTGTGTGTGTGTGTGAGAGAGAGAGAGAGGGGGGGGGGAGCGAGGGAGGGAGGGAGGAAGATAAAATAAGAATACAGGAGCAGAGGAGAGAGGCTGGAAAGTAAAAGAGAAAAGGAAGAGAGGAAGGTCAGGGACAGGAACGTGGAGAAAGGCAGAGACCTTGGGAAGCAGCTATTTCTCCAGAATGAAAGTAGCACAGACAGCACCGTAAGACTCATGCTTTATAGAACGAAACACAAAGCTCTTTCAGAAAATGTCATATCAAGACCCTTTTAGATGTAGTGTTCTTTGATTATCTATCAGGAAAGAACACAAATGGAAGGAAATATAGTGAGGAGTTTAGGAGAGAAAGAAGGCTTTGTGCCAAGCCTATGAGTTCAGGGAACATTCCAGTTGACTGCTAATGAGCACCATTTCAGGGAAGGCAGAATTTAAATCCCTATGATGTCATACTCTACGATTGGCATCTTGGCTGACAACATACTGATAGCAAATGGACTGAGACAGGAAGTAATTTCAGGGAGAGGTTTAATAAAGAAAACAGGTGAAAGAAGTCACACTGTTTTCATGGGAATTAGGGGACAAAGCACAAAAAGTAAGACTCAGCAGATAACTACTCCATCTATGGAGATTGAAGATTTGAGCTTGGTTGCTCCCAATATACTTGACCATAGAATTCAACTTCTGTTTACTATTTTTATATATACTGTCAGTATTGCTATGAAATTTCCACAGCCAATATTGGACTCATAACAGCATCAGTTATGCAGATATTAACACCATAGCACACAGTAGGTGATTTAGACAATCTAGAACACCTGATTAAATGTGCCAGTGACAAGCCATGGATAAGGAATGAAGCACCAAGACTTCTATGGCCAGACACACTTAGGCTACCTCAATCAAACTGCTCCTAGTCACTGGCACAAATTCAAATTTTCAGACTATTCCACCACTTATACCAGCTGCTTGCTTCTAAGTTGTGGAAAAGATAAAACTATAAATCAAGCTTCATATTTGAGTTTCTGTGATTTGTGGTCCATAGGAAATTTTTCTCTTATGTGGAAGATATTTCATATTAATAAAAGATTCACTGACATAGTGAGAACTGATTTTCAGGGGGAAGTTGAGGCAGGATTTGTCTCTGATTCAGCATACAGACTTCTTAAGATCTTACCTTAGTTTGACTGACAAGTTGGTATTTAATCAAGAAATAGTCTTCCTGTTCCTTTCATCACCTGCATGCTAGACCAATTTTACTGATATTCATTCAGGAACTTGAATGCAAAACTATTTCCAAACTATAAGGAGATTATGCTTTGTAGCCAATCTATCATGCAATATACTATTCCGAAGATGTAAAGACATCTCCCTATGTCCCCTCGTGCATAATTTACCACGTCAAAGAGATCTTGCCAACAAATGAAACAGCATATGTGAAATACCTGGGTAGCTGACTTACATGTAGTGGGTATTCATGATGCATGTGTGTACACATATGTATATTATATGTACACATATGTATATTCAGTGCATATCTGTATTCTTACATTCATATTAAGAATACATGTTCAATGTGTATATAGTTCCTTTCTGTGCATACTTTATATTCAGGTGACATAAAACACTGAATTTACATAAAGGGCGATGAAGTCCTTTACAGGATTATTTGTCAATGACACTTTCAGCATTGTATTTCCTACGTGGTGCAGCCTGCCATAACTGACTCTGACCTGCAAATGTGCAGGAATACGCCTATAATTTGGAAAGGGTGAGCGTCTTTCCCAGTCACTCAGGATACCGGTGTCTGACTGCACTTTTCATCCCAGTGTCTAGCTTCCATGGGAACTTCCGTCATATTTTTTTAATCTTAACTGTTATGCTCTCCACCCCCCAACTCCCAAAGGCCTCACTGCCGTTTCTGGGCTTTGCACCCATCAGGAAGCACTCCGGCAAGAGCCTGCACGGGTCTGGGTCAGAAGCCACGCACGCAGGCCTGAATCGCTCCTCAGTGTGCTGTGCTCCGGTTCTCATCTTGGACTCGTGACAAGTGTCGCACAGCTGTGACAGTTTGGGCCGGGATTTCACGAATAGAAAAATTAATAAGAGAAGCCTTAAGCAGCTAATGCATCGCTAGTGTGTGCAGAAGAGCAGCTTCCTAAGGGGAGGGAGAAGAGCACGCTTCTGATCTTCCGGGTCTAAATGAGAGCATGAGCGGGTTGAGAAAAATGAAATCAACATATTAAATAGAGTGTAGGGTCTTACATGTCACTGTTACTGTTTCTCCTGAAACTATTTCTCTTTTCCACAAAGATAAATAAAAATATGGGATATTTAAAAAAATGAATGCTGCTCTTAGCCCACTGTCCTGTTCCAGCTCCTTGTCAAATATTCATAATTAGTGATGCATGGGAGCAGGAAGGAACTCTCTGGCAAGGAAACATTTGCATCCACTGGTACTTCCTCCATCCCTAGGGTCGCTGGCAGCGCGGTGCTGAAAGGATAGCTCCCGGTCACCTGCCACACACAGGAGTTGGCTTTGTGAGAAGGAGAAAGGAGGAGTCAGGACAGAACTCAAGTAGCCCCAGGAGCAGCAGAAATCACCTCGGAACTTCTCACCACTTTCGGGTGAAAGGTCCTTTTACAATTTACATACAATAGTTGTCAAAACTCAGGTTTTTGTTGTTGTTTTTAATCAGCCCCTTGCCTTTTCACATGCCTCAAAGTAAAAAACGCTAAAGGCGCACATTCCACACAAGCACGACCAAGTTGATCGTACAAGTTTTGTGGTTTTTCCTGCAATTTAAACGTAAAGGTGGCTGGCCTCCTCTGTAAATATCGCCTGGGGAAGTCGAGACATTGTAAGGGAAATCCTCCCTCGTAGATGAAGACTTGGGGCGGCGAGGAGTTCTCTCCAGACTCGATGGGACACTCCTTACTCAAAGAGAAGCAGGCGGCCATCCAGCCGGGCAGCGCTGGCAGCGAGGCGCTCGGCCCCAGCGTCTAGTTCCGAGGTAAATTAAGACAAAGCAGCCGCACAGCCCACAGGGGGCGGGCGCAAAGGTTAAGCAGCACGAGCTGCCGTCGCGCCCAGAAGGGAGTGACCCCGTTTTGCTTGAGGAAGAAGCCCACCTTTGCTGTGGACGCCGGCAGCGTGGAAGCACAAAGGGGGAAAGCTGGAGGCAGCAAACTTCCCTATTCTTCCACCCCAAGCCGGGAACACGCACCCGCTCGAACAAAGCGCGCCCAGCTGCAGCCGGTGCTGCCCTTGCCCAAGTCACCGCGCCCCAGAGCGTGCTGCTCCCCAGCTGCAGAGCGAGGGCGCCCGAGCACGCCCGCCCGCAGGCCGGACCGCCAGGCCGGGGGAGGGGACGGCGGGGTTCCCTACCTTGAGCGACACAAAGAGCCAGAGTAGAGGCAGAAGGCTTCGGCCGCCGGGTGTCCGCGCAGGCAGGTGCCCCATCCCGCGAGGACGAGGGGCCGCGGATCTGCTGCCCAGGCGGGAGCGCGCAGTGGCAAGCCGGGGCTGCAGCCTCAGACAGTGGGTGCCGAGGCTGCTCCCGGAGGACACATGCGCCTTCGCAGTGCCCCTGCGACTGCTCCCTTCCTCTGCCGCCCGGTCCTCCAGGAACGTTCCTTAACAGCGCGCTGTTGCTTCCAGCCAGGGATGGAGAGGGTGGGGATTGGAGTGGGCGAGGCTCTGCTGCCGCTGCCGCTGCCGCTGCCACTGTGGCTGCGGAGGGGGTGGGGGTCCGCGGTGAGCGAGGGAGGGGGTGCTGCGCTGAGCTGCTTGGTGCTCCAGCAGGAGGGACACTGCCTGGGCTGCAGACTCACAGAGTGACGGCAACTGCCAGGCCAGGCCTCCCACCAGGGCTTCTGCGGCCAGCCGCTGACACCCCAGCTCCAGGCCCCGCCCAAGCCTGTCCACAACCGCTGGGACCCAGGAGTTGTGTGGGGTTTTCCTGACTCTTCTGGAACAACCAGGGTGCAGCCCCCAGTCACCTCTCAATCCGGCAACTGCTCTCAGTCGCTGTTATAAAGGACCCTTGGCCCGGAGGATAGTGGTAGTTGTGAAAGCAGTGGTGGGATAATGGGGTGCACGTGGGTGCAGAATGCAGAGGGTAAGCCCCCTTCTTCCACTCTCTCCATCCCATTTCAACACTTTCATTCTCTCCAGCTCGCACTCAGCCAGGAGGAAATAACACAATTACATTTTCCATTGAAATCACTTGTTCTTGTAAGTTTCAAGGGCTGTCCTTTGATGCCAAAGTCTGTCTGGTCACCAGAAGAAGACTAGGGAGGAGGGGGTTTTAAACTCCTAAATACTGCTTGCTTGTTAAAGCAGCTGTCCAACTTTCCAGAGTGCTTATGCCGTTTTACATTCCCACAGCACTGGCAGAGGGGGGATGGAGGGAAAGGGAGAGCGCACCACTGAAAAGCAGTGCCGCTGGGGGTGCCCCTCTGTACCCTGATTGTGATGACGACGGTTAGACAAATGCACCTAAGGATTAGACCGAGCAGAAGTACACACGCGCACACACATACACTCATGTACACTGGGCGAGATCTGAGTAAGGTGAGCGAGCAGCATCAACCCAGTTCTTCATTTGGATACAGAGCTACAGTTACATGTTACCTTTGGAGGAAAGAGTGAGAGTACATGGGAGTCCTCTGTATGTATATAAAACAAGAATTTCTGGTGTACAATATGATGAGTTGACACGTGTATAGACTCCAAAATTACGATCACAGTAAGTTTAGTTAACATCTATCAACATGCATAGTGGCAATTGTTTCCTTGTGATGAGACTTTCAAGAGCTATTCTCTTGACAATTTTCAAATACGCAATGTGTGTTATTAACCATAATCACCGGGCTGTGTGCATTTCACTCCAAGGACTTACTTATTTTATAACGGGCAGTTTGTACCTTTGATTGCCTTCAACCATGTAATGCGTATTAACAAGTGTGAGTGAACCAGGAATAACTAACCTGTGACTTTTTAGAACCTCGGGCAACTACATCCAAGCTCGATAGCTTCTTTTATCTGTCCCCTTGGTTAAGTGTTTTTTTTAAGATATAATTTTTATTTACTTATGCGTAGAACTGGGGTACAGACCAGGGGTGTGGGGGTTGAGAGGATTCACCAGAGACAGAGTGGGGAGGACAGATCTACTGAAACACTCGGCTGAGGGGAGCAGCGGGCGATACACAAGAGGTCTGCTGTACTGTATGTGGATCAGCTCCCTGGCTGGGCATCAAATTCATGCCACAGTGGCTGGGGGTTGCTTCATAGCACTGAGACTTTAACCCCTGCACCAGCAGGGGGGCCCAGTGTATTTCTTGGAAGATGTCCATCAACGTAAACCTCAGTGCACACTATTTAAATATGATCATTCCTCACTATCCTGTCAGTCACTCTCGCTGTGCCCTGCAGCTAATGCAGTTCCTATTTGTCTGTAGACTTGCTTGGGCAGCAGGAGCCAAGTGTAGTGGTCTTGTCAGGGGTGGGGGAATCCAGGCTGAGACTCCGGCTGAGTCACACAGTTAGTGTCCGGGCAAAGCACCGGGGCTACATTCACTCAGCCTTTTGCTACATGAACAGTGTGTGTCTGAGGAAGGTGAAGACAGATAAAACTGAGAGGAAGAGTATATGCACACACAAATACACACGCACACAAAATACACAAATAAATATAGGGTGGTGGTTTGAAGTTATGTGAGCAGATTGTCTGTGGTGTCCTGTAGAAGCTTCTTTTGTTGTCACTGTCTTCCCCCTTATATGCTCACGTCTGTGCCCCTGCTTCGTGGACCTGCACTTGGAAAAATATTAGCTGCTGCTTCTGACGTCTGGATCAGATTAATGGGCTCTGAAAAGTTTACCTTTAGGACTGCTCTGGTAGGGGCATTCGTTTGCATGTTTTGCTTTTATTTTGAAGCTCCTGAAAGCTGTCTTCTACTCTACCCGTTCCTAAAAGTGACCTTAAGCTTAGGCTAAAGGCCAGTGGCCACATCATCTGTATCTGGTGTTTAGCCAGCAATTCCTCTTTGGGACAGAGTTTGACTTTAATGAGCGCGTGTCTGTGCTGTGAATTCTAGCCTCGGGTGGGTGAGGTATTCACATGTGTATGCAAGTGTGTTTGTAAGCAGGCAGACATGAGGATTTCAGCTTACCTGCTGTATGTAGTGTTGGAAAGCAATTTCACGGATCACACATTCATCTTGCAAACGCAAAGAGAACTTTCACAGCCACGCGCACTTTTATCTGCGGCTTTCTCCGGCTGCCTGAAAGTAAAGTGGAGCCCATGAAATCGTTCCTGAGCCAAAATGGTGTAAAGGGAGAAGCAATTATCATTCATGCATATGGAAAAAATTTTGAGCATTCCCAGACCAGATCATACAAGTAATGCATAAAACCTAAAATAACACTCACATAGAGTGGAAGTGGGAATGCTGCAGTAAATACTGTATAAAGTCCAGAGCTGTGGGGCCTCCCTCGTTGCTCTGGCTGCTGCTGTCTCTACAGCTGCCACGAAAGCCCCATCGACTCCACTCCCCCTTTTGTGGTAGAAGTGGAAATCCTCCTCAGCTGCCTTTCCATCAGTGAAAACAAGCACTAATCTTACATAAAAGCAAGGCAGCAGAAGGAGAATTTCCAAGAAGTGGAGAATACCTGTACTCACATGTGCCCATTCATCACATATCACCTTTGCTTAGTTCCTTCTGCCCTTTTACATACGTACATGTGGATCACTTTCTGGAAACATTAACTGTAAACATGAAGCAGTAGAGCTGTCCCTAGTACAGTATTTGTAATCAGCATTATTAATATCCCATTAAGCAACACAATGATTAGACAGCCTGCAGACTGAAAGTTTTATTTCATAATCACAGAAACCTTTCTCTCCAGAGGAAGGTATTTGCATAGCTGTTACTGGGTTAAATCATTTTCACTTGTTTTTATTGCACAGAAAACACTTGGGGGTCTTCCCCGTGGAGACGCCCAAGAGCCTCGGCGAGTGCTGTGTCATCAGCACTTGGGAGCGTCAATCCATAGAGCACGCTGCGTGTTGCTCTGAACGACTGACCAGTTTCCTGATGCAAAGGCTTCCAAAGGATGGTACATCTTCGTGTGCCAGTCTCAAGATGTACCCAGAGTGCCTCTACTAACATACACCTCACCAAGCGCTTCAGAATACCTGTCCTGATTCCACATCACACAACACTCCTGGGTAAGGAAGGCTGAAATTCTACCACCAACCACTGCCCTGGTGCTTCTATTCCTGAAAAAAAAGAGGCAAATGTGGAAAAACCGAAACCTCTTAACATGCCTTGAGACAAGTGCTTAAAAACAAATTATCAGAATTTGAAATAATGTTCTCTATTTCCTTTGGAAATGGGAATAAGATTGTCACTGATCAAGAGAAGGGAAGATATTTATTTTAATGGGGGGGGGGCTCTATTTTGGTTAGGAAAAGCCATTTGCTCCAAAATTTGTAAAAACACATCCATGCCTTTGTGTTGACATCTCCCTTCTAGAGAAAGAGAAGCTACGGAGAAGGGGCTGTCACCCCGCCCCCCAGAAGGGGTTCAGTGAGTCAAATGGACTCTCGCAGTGCCCCGGGCAAGGAAGCTCAATCGCCCGTCCCGCAGGCACCAACGGTAACGCAGTTCTGTGTGTTCAGTCCTGCTGTCCAGCACCGAAGCCGCCTACGAGGCAGTCGGCAGTTAGGGCGAGCTGCGTCAGCGGGGTTACCCCACGACGTGGAGTGTAGGCAACACTGCCGCCGCCACTGGCTCCAGAGCGCATTCTCTTGAACAGCAGGAACAGTCGGGCCGTCCGCCGTCCACGCCCGTGTCTTGCCGTATCACAGCGTGTGAACTGCAGATGACTTGCCGTCTGTTCTTGAGATGAGATGACCAGGCAGCACTCTGATACTCAACTTATTTGGGCGTTTTCAGTTTCTCTCTTGATGAACACTGGTTTCTCGCCTCGAAGACGTGTTGACAATTCATGAATTCTGTAACTTTCAAAGTGAGAATGACTGACAGTCCTCAGGTGAAAAGCATGTCCCCGCCGCCAAGACTTAGTATTCCTGCCGCACTTGAGGAATGGCGAAATCCACAGAAGGTCACTTTCGCTTTCACACAGAGACCCTTTTCCCAGTGGCTATTTTCCCTTCTTAAATAAATTTAATTAAGACAGCTACCTTTTTTATTTGACTTCTACATGGCTTTAAGGAAAATCAAAGAAGAATATCATGTTACAGGGAAAAAGAATCATTTACTCAAAGCAGTAAGGAAAACTGTGGAAAACTAAGTAGGTCTTTATCATCAGACACAAACCCTAGGTATCTGGGAATCAGTGAACCCATGTTAGGAAGGCAGATTTTTACCTTTAGCTGTCATTGCCTCCTTAAGTTACATACGGGAATTACAATTTATTGTTAATATCTCCATTAATTGCTCTAAATTTTAAAAAATAAACATCCTTAGGTTACAAAGTTTTATCCCACATTTTGTTTATATGTGATGCACTGGCTAATGATGTTCTTCTGGGGATTCCAGACATTTTATCATCTACTCGCTTAGCTTTTCTTTATTACCAGGTTTCTTGATGAATTATAATTCAAAGCATTGACACCCTGCATGGAAAGATTCACTTGAGCTTGGCAAAAAACAACAGAAAACCACACTAGAACTTAAACACAACCTACCAAATGTAAAGCAAGACATTATTTACTAAGTGAAAGTGGTGTCTGATCTTTCCTTCTCTCCCTTTTCACGTCCCTGCAAAGCAAAGAGAGGATGCAACACACCGTTGCCACCTCACACGCACTGTCCACGTGAGCCACCAAGAGAGGTGGTAAGTGTATGATTATGGGAAATTGTGTCCCAGTGACGTCGAGGGCTGTGAAGGAACTGTGAAAAAGCCATCGCATGCTTTGAAAATGCACTACCTTAACGTCTGGGATTTTACCAATATGTGTAATAATATTACTTGGATAATTATACTTCTGATCAATCACACCAGATCAAAGTTCATACTAAAAATTACAACGTTAGCAGAGAGCTCGAGAAGAAGAAATTCAAGGAAGACATGAGCGTTCTGGGGAAATGCCAGTGGCCGAGGGAACATCCTGCCTTCTCCTCAAGGACAGGAAGGAAAGGCTGGGGGGGGGGGGGGCTGCTGGCCCCTAGATGAGCCTGCAGGGCGACGCAGTGNGGGAAGGAAGGGGGGGGGGGGGGGGGGGCTGCTGGCCCCTAGATGAGCCTGCAGGGCGACGCAGTGAGAGGAGCCCTCGGAGAGGAGCTGAACGCAGGCTTCCCGTCTGTCCCTCTCTCGCGTGGAGATTTGGTAACGCGGAGAAGTCACACAGGCGCCAGCACATATCGCACACGTGCCGGACGACGATGGGCTCTGTCTGGGACCACATGGCCCAGCCCATGGTCACGCGCTGTGAACTGCTCCCCGTCACCAGGGTCCCTTCTAAGCACTTCTGTCGAAACCCCAGCTCTGCCCTGCGCACTGTGTCCCTGCGACGCTTCCCCTCCGGCTCCAAGTCCACTCCTTCCGGCCCTCTTTTTGTGACCTTTCCCTTTCAGGTATTCCCACACTTGGCTTTTAAACTGTGCTCATGTCTTTATATGTGAAGGAAAGAAAACCTTCACTGGATCATTCATGCCTTCAGCCGCCACCCACCCACCCCCCACCCTCCAGCATTGTCCCTTCACAGCAACAGTGTTCAAAGTGTTGTATATACATTTTTTGTTTTTATTTTATTTTTTCCGTTTAATTTTTATATATTTGACATCAGTTGTAATCCCCATGGATTCCCCATCACCATATGCACCATCACGTCAGTCCCCCGTGCGCCCATCTTCCCTCAACCTTCCCCCTCCCCCCTCCCCACCAAGTGTCCCCAATTTGTCCTGTCTTTTCATTTTTGGTTTCTGTGTCTTTACTGTTAAAAAGAAATAGACCAGACCCTTCCAGCTGGGCCCCACCCAGACTTAATAGCTTGTCTCACCGCAGTTTCAACCCGTCCCAAAAGTCTCGTCCTCAACCAATCAACCAGGAGTTTCCTGTCAGCACCAGTGAGGTCACAGCACGGTAAGACTCCCTGCTACTGCACCACTGGCTTGTCACGACCCTGCTCCTCTGACCTTCTCCTCATTCTCTCTGACTCTGGTAATGAAATCTCCCTTGCTGGATCTTTCTGTCAATTTAATGCTGCAGCACTTAAGGCAGAATCCTAACCTCTCCTGTTTTCCTCATATTCTTGCCCTGCCCAATCTAATCTTTAACTTGGACGTCAATCCCACCAATGTGGATGAGTCAGGAATAATAAAGCGACCTTCACAGAAGTTCTTCTACCCCACGTGAGACCAGATAGCTAACGGTGCAGCTGAATCTCCTTTGGAATGTTTGAAACACCTCAAATTTAAACATCTGAAATCGAACTCATGCTATGGGGTGCCCTATCTCCATATAGAATACACCATTAGACCGGAAGCCAAAGAATCATCTTGGTGCTTCTCTTCCCTCCCACATCCAGTGTGACTTAACACCCTTAGTTTTTAATCTCTGAAATATTTCTTCTGTCAAGTCACTTCTTTGCATGCTACCACCTGCTTCCTGGTCCAAAGTCCTTTGTCCCGGTTGCCTGCTGAACCACTGCCATACCTTCCTGAGAACGAGAGGGGCCTCAGGGGCCCACAGCTCACTCAGAGGCACCGCAGAAAAGCATCTCCGTTTGTAGCCATTTGGCTCCAGTTTTTGAAACTCACACCTGATCACTCTGTCTCACATAAATGCGCTGCTCACAAATGCAAGCAGTGCCTTGCAGAGACAGCGAGGACAGTGGTGCCCGTTGCAGTGTGCTGTGGAAGGAAGTCTACTCCTTCTCAACCTCTCTAGTGCCTCTGGTTCCGCTCCCATCTCCTTTGCCCTCTGACTCTCCAGAACTCATGCACACCACCTCCCCGTGCCGACCCCGACACGGGTCCTGTTCTCGCTGCCTGGAAGACTCCTGCCCTCTCCTTTAACCTGACCTCTGCTCAGCCTTCAGACTCTCAGTCTAATCCCATCACGTACAATTCCATAGCTCTCTAGCAATTTTACCACTGATCTTTAATTTTACTTTTATCACCATTTACTTAATGTCTTCGTCATTAAACTGTCAGCTCTGCAAACACAGGAATTATGTTAAGTATTTGCTTGCCATTTTCTCCAGAGCACTTAAGTCAGTTCCAGGAGTAAAGTAGGCACTCAAAAATATTAGTTGAGTGAATAAAGAGTAGCATAATTGCCAATGATAATTGTATTATAAAATATGGAAATATGAAAGACATATGTTAATATTTTGGTTTCATTGTCCAAGGTGGGAAATAAAACTCTCCTCCAGGTACATGTCCACATTTTTAGGAAGCAACAAATAAAACGGCATGGGGGATGGCAAATTAATATCTGCATCAAACTGATCCTATGGAAACACGTGCAGCCCCTAAGGCTGGAGAATTATCAAGGGGAGCAACACAAAGGAGCACATGGTGAAAGGATGGATAATTTTACTCAAAATCCGGGCAAGCCTTCAGACTCTGAATGGGTAACAAAGCATGGTGTATACAGCCAGCAAACTACTACTCAAGAATGAAAATGGATGAGGCCCTGATCCAGGGAACATAAGAGAATTGCAAGTGCATTACACCCAGTGAAGAAAAGTCAGACTCAAAAACCACCCACAGTATGAAGCCCTAAGTGTCATTACGGAAACGAAACCACCACAGGTGGAGAAAGTCAGATCAATAGTTGTCACAGGCTGGAGGGGATGGAAGTGGGTGACTCAAAAAGGACACAAGGGAACTTTGTGGTGACAGAAATGTTCTAAATCTTGATGTTATTGGCAGTTCCAACTTGCACACAGCTGTCTTAAAGGATGCTCTGTATTTCTGCATTTAACTAAATATTTCCACATGGAGTCAGTTCATTTCAATATAGCCTGTGTTTGTCAGAAATTGGAACTTCGGGGATTTATAAACTCAGGCTAAGTATTTTGCTCAAAGTACTTCATGGGTGTGGTATACTTCACATTGAGTCACACGAGTCTCGTAATGTCAGTTTGTTCCTCACTGTTTGTGATGTTGACATGGAGGACGTGGGCAAGCTGGCAGGTCTCATCATGGAGAAGGTGTAACTTTTACCATTCCTCTTTTTTTTTTTTTTTCAGAATTAATAGGCAATTTGAAGGCTGTGTTTTTAAACTCCCCACACACTCCAGTTCTCATGAGTCTTCCTTCAATGATTTTTAGCATTTATTGATGAATCTCACTTGAATCTGTTATTAGACCTTTTTGGGTTTGCAAGATGATGCTTTCTAAAAATCTGTCATTTTTGTTTTAACCAGGATTCCTCTTGAAAAGAGGTTTTTTCACTCATCTTCCCCTCTCTTTCGTGTTCACTGGAGTTTTAGAAAATGTACACTAGCAGGACCTTTGCTATCTACTTAGCAAGGCAGCAAGAGATGCAGGTTCCAGGGTGAGCATCACAGACCCAGGCTCTTTCGTCCTTCACATCGGCATAGCAGCTTTCTTTCCTCAGACTGGTCATTGAGGGTTCAAAGTTGGCTCTGAAGTTTCAACGTCCTATCTCCTCACTGTGAGCAAAAGCAGGCCACCTCTGAAAGAGCTGTGCATGAGGCCCTGTTGTTTATCAGGAAGAAAGCCCTCCCTAGCAACATTACAGGTCACCTGTCCATGTCTCCTAGGCCAGAATTGTCTGACGGGCCCACAGTCTCAGGGCAAGTGAATAGCTAGCAAAGCGGAGTGGAGATACTGTGCCTGACTTGAGTCCAACATGATTTGACACCTACCAGCAGAGAGGCCCACCTGCCCTGAGTTTCCTCCATCCATTGGCTGGACAAACTTAGGGTTCTCTTAGTGGGGTGAGGAGGCAGGGCATGCACAGGCAAACAAGCATGCCTGTGAAGGAAAACACTGGCATGGTTGCTGGGGTACTTTACTGTAAGACCAAAATATTAAGTTTCCAGTCACAGATTTCTCAGTAACCAACCACATGTTCTTAGCCCTGAAGTGTCTGTGGGATTATCTTAAGGGTTAATGATTACTTTTTAATTAACAAATTTAGTTTCACAACAGTTTTAGATTTTAAAAAAACTGAACAGATAATAAGGGAGTCCCTATGTCTTCCATGCCTCCCCCGTCCTAACAGTTTCCCCAACTGTTGACTTGAGTGATGGTTGGACACATTTGTTACAATTCGTAAACAACACTGATTGTCAATTACAAAATCCACCTGTTACTGTAGTTTGCCCGAAGGTGCACTCGTCGCACTGTGATGTCTCTACCTTACTCAAGGAGGCCAGTGTCTTTGGGATGAAATGTGTAAAGGGGACCCACTCGCGGTTGGTAAGAGCAGAGATGCAGTTGGGAGTTTAAGTAGGATCAAGAGGATGATTATAAGGACACAGTTTCTAGCCTGATCAAAGCCAGTTCAGAGTCTCATGCTGGGGAGTGAAATCATCTTAGATGTTCACAAGGCTTCTTTATTGAGAAAATACTCTTGGAACCAAAGGCAGGAGATGAATCAGAAGGCAACCAGGTCACGCAAGAAATAATGGCAATATGAAGACGCTGAGAAATCCTGAGAATTGATTCAGGTTTCTGTAGGCAAGGACAACCAGATTTGCTCATGAACTCAATATGAACTAGATACAGGGAGAACGGAGTGGAACCAAGGTTGGCATTCAGGTTTTTGACCTAGACAGAAAGAATGAACTTTGGAAAGCGGTGTGGTTTTTGATGGAAGAGTAGGAGTTAGGTGGATGTATTACTGACGTTGAGATTTTTAATAGACATGTAAACAGAGGTGTTTAACAGGAGTAAGACAAATCATTCTGGAAGTGGGAAGTTACGTCTGAACTAGTAATACATTTAGTCAGATTCAAGTTATAAAATAGCATTTCAAACTTTGAAACTGAGATCACCAAAGGAACACACAGATACAGAAGGAAAGAAATCTAAGAACTTAGAATTAGTCTGATTTATCTTGGCTTTATCTTGCAGCAACAGGATCTCCAGAAACAGATGGAGAGAAAATCCTCCTTTCCCCTTCGACCAGAACGAAGACAGACTGTAGTACTTCTACATAATCTGTGGAGAGTTTCTCTTCAATAGTTACATGATAGTATAATGAGCTGATAATATAAATACCATAAATTAACTCAACGGAGCAAACTGAGTATGTACATTCAGATAACTACCAAAATAAAACTTCCTGTATGTTTATATGCTTTATTAAACATTTTGTCAGTAGTAGTTCATCTTATTTGGCTTAGTATTTATTTTATAATTAGCTAATCTACAAGTAGACAAAATCTCTCAAGCATTCATTTATTCTTTTAGTCACTGGGTATTTATTGTCTACTGAGTATCAAGTATTTCTGACTAGGTCCAACGTGGTTACACATATTTTTTATTATTATTCTATTCTTTATGCTTTCCAAAACTCTCATTTGGATATCATAGCAGAAAGCAAATGTGGATATTGCTATTTCTAAAAAGCTGAAAATAGATATGCAAAAATCAAATATATATGCATTTCCTGTTTTATAACCATAGCAATATCAGCAAAATTTCATGTTCAGAAATGTTATAAAAATAATTTCAAAAACTCTCACTACTACTACATCCAAGATTTTAAAATCAAGTGAGTTAAGTTATTTTGAGTTAAAGAAGCCAATTAAATATTAAAGTTATGGGGTCCTTTGGCAAAGACCCTGATGAGCTGAAGGATGTTCTGAGACTCTCTGCTTAATTCTTGAAGTTACTGATTTTTTTCAAATCTAACATATCCTTGTCAACTACTAAGGTACTCTTGAATCCAACTGAAATACACTTGATTATCCTTCATAATCAAGAATTTGTTTTCATATCCTTAAATGTAAAATCTGTGTAAAGTAGAATAATTTTTCAAATGATAACTGCAAGTTAAGGTAATTTTTTTTTAAAGATGAAGACAATCTCTAAATTCCCAGAGACTCACAAAATTAAGTAAGCACGTTGACAGTGATTCAGTGAGAAGTGGTTCATTTGTTTGGGTAACATAAGTCCGTTCTTAACATCCCTTATTACCTTTGACCTATAACATGCTGAAAAAATGAAGTTGATGTAAATTACCACATTGCCTATCAGTACAACCAGGAATGCAACAACCAGCTTTTCCATTTCTTAAAAACAGAATATTTAAAACCATACAAAGTTCTCCAGAAAGCATGAAATCACCTCCTGTTACTGAGTCACAATATGGAAATGCAGCTAAAATAAAAGTGAAGACCCATATCAAGGGTAAGGACATCTGTCTACTTACAGATGTGCAAAGAAAAGTTCAAGCATGTGCCAGGCCCTGAGAAGTCCCGAGGTTGCTGCTGAGGAGCAGAAAAGAGCCTCTGTCTCTGGACAAAGGAGTTCAGAACATGTTACTGTGGGAGGTTCCTGCTACCGAGCATCCAATTTAACCCAGAAACAAACAAAAAAATGAAATGTTATTACATAACAAAAGAGATGTATTTAGGACATCTGAGGGATGGGAAATGCTACATACCCTGAAATCTGTGGGTCTGAATTTCGGTGTTAGTCAAACAAAAAAATAAATGAATAACACATCTAAGTTTAAAGGAGATGATAAAAGGTAAAACATGGAAAACTGAAAGAAGACAGACACGCACGTAGAACCACATGGAATGTAATCCTCCTCCTGCGCAGAGACAGGCAAGTGCCATGCAGACACAAACGCCTGTCAGTGCTGACTTCTGAAGAGGGCAGTATAGTCACAGAAGAGTTCCTACATTGATTCTTCATACTTCTACAGTGCTCAAAAATTTACATTGAGCGTATGTTGAGAAGCCCAGTGGCTTTTGAATCTATTTAATAATTTACACAAAACAATTCACAGAAAGGCCACCCACTAAAGAAAGCGCTGGAATTACATGTTGCTTTCTAAACAAAAGGATGAATTATTATCAAAGATGTGGATATAAGAGAGGTGGGGGGGGCACAGTAAGTGCATTTGAAATAGGTATTAGAAGATCAGTCGTATACTACTTCATCAGAATAAATTTCTGCAGGAAGGTGGTCCTCCCAGAGCCCCTCAGACCTAGGAAAGGTTCCACAAGTTCCTTGACCAGTGGCTCTCAGACAGCCACGACAAGACACAACGATAATGATGACATGAATCTCAAGTTGCAAAGAAGCTTTCCTCAATCGGTATCTTGAAAAAAAGAATCCACATTACTATAGCATGTTACATTGCAACAGCGCGAGCCCAGACAAGCATGCTATTCTGCACGATATCTAATATGTTTCTTTCCTGGTCCTGGGACAAATTTCTTTCCATGCTCTATGATGGGTTATGTCAGTGTCAGATATTTTTGCTACTCAGTATTCTGCAGCGAGTCGGGAAGATCCTTCATCGGGTTTACCTTTCCTTCGGGATTTTTTGAACTTTATTAGAAAGTAACAGTACTTAAAATATGTCAGAGAGAGATGCTAGTGACAGAGAAGTGACTGGTATCAAAATAATGAGGCAGGAAGATATCTCCATTAACCTCTCGGGGTTAGAAGGGACAAGGATGATTGAAAAACAGGAACATATGTATGTTGTTTCTTTTCACACACTCACACACACAAATCTACATGGGATTTGATACCAGAGCACACACAATTAACAAAATGTGTGTATTCTGACTCAAGCAAGCACACATTTTTAACTCTAGGACATTTTTTAGTCACTTGTGCTTTCTGATCTTCTAAATCTTGGAACATGATAATTTATTCCATTACAAAGGGAAAGACATTCATTTATATCTAGCCTCAAATCATATCAGAGATAATTTAAAGTACTTTGTGGCATCTTCATATTTTATGTGAAATGTTTCTAAATAATTAATAAAAAGATTCCAGATAACTGGTGCTGAAGCTGAAAGAATACATGGAGACCTGAAGTGTAGGCAAGTTTATCTTTAAAAATGAATAAGTGTTGTCTCCTTCTTTTGTAAGGTCTGACTAGTTGTAACATTTAATTAAAACAGACCCAATTTTATTTGTGGGTGATTTATCTTACCTTGGTACTTGGTAATATTATGCATCCGGGAAGCTTGGGTCTGAACAGGTTATAGAATAACCTCTGTTATTCTAGAAGTGATTAGAACCAAATTCCCCAGTCATCCTAACACCAGCATTATGTAGAAATGGTCGCCCTATGGTCTATTATGGTGACAGCTTTGCAATGGAAAGAAATCCTATCGACTGACACTAAGCAACTTCAGAGCATAGATTTGGGGGAACTTTTTTTTAAAAAAAAAAAACTGAAAATACAAAATAGGATGTGAGAGTAAATGAGAAGAAACTGCAACAAATTCTAAAATTTTAAGTTACTGAGTAATTGCCACAAACACCATAAATATCCAACAAAGCAGCTTTTGCTTTTATCTGTCACACCTTTATCAATTTTTCCCCACAGTTTTGGTGCATATTCTGCTTGCTTCTTTGCTTGAGGATAATATCCTAATACTGTCTTCCGCTGAAGAAAATAAATATCATTCAGTTACTCCTCTAGCCTGGTTGACAAAAAGTTATATTTCATTACGAATATTTGGTAAACATCTACTCTCACTCGCCACATGTCTTCACCTTAAATGTGGCCTTGTTTGGATCCTAACAACAGAGAAACTTGGGTTTCATTTTAATTCCCATCATATTAGGAAACTAAATGTGTGACCTGTTCATAATTATCTATGCTGGGTTTTAAAAATATTCTTCACACACACACACACACACACACACACACTGTTGACAGGAGAGGACATTCTTTTTAACAAAGTACTGAAGGGAAATTCCTCTCCTTACACCCTAACATCTGACGGCTGGAAGGAGGGTCCAGGGGCCACAGGAGCCCAGACTCCAGCCCTCAGCACTGTGTGCTGCTCCTCCTGTGCCACAATGCTGGGCTGGGATGGCAGTGGACACTGGGGGGCATCCCGGAAGCCATTACCCACGCGACCAATTTCCTGGAGGTGACCAGGGAAAAAGTAAGTATGTCCTTACACCCAAATTAAATGCCTCTCCAGCTCAACTCTTCCTTAGCTAGGTCTCAAAAAAACCCAAGCATACGGCCAAGTCATGCAAGACAAGGTGGAGGCTGTCTGCGGTGGGAAGGTCGGAGCAGAGGGAGCTGGGAACTCCGAAGGCAGCAGGCTGGGACCGTCACAGGCACATCTTGTTTCCATTTCTTAGGCGTCATTGTTCTTTATACGAGAATTCCGGCATTACAAAAATCATTGTTTTAAATATTTCAGGGTGGAAGGTAAATCTGGTTTCTATTGCTCCATCTTTGGCAGAAGCTGAAGTCTGTGAATTCAGTCTACCTGGAAACAGATTTGCATGACTGTGACATCTGAGAAGACACCTCCAGCTACATGTGGACCCAAACGGACGAAGCACGCCTCTGTCCGTGCTGGGCAGACCGTGGCACTGACAACTGCACTCGTCCTATCAGGGACGCGGCTTGTTGTGGAAAGGCACTTCTGCACTTTGATCTTCTCAGATGCCAACCACTGTTCTTGAAAATAAGTACAAATGTGTTGCATTTTTACATTCAACAATGCAAAGTCCATCAAAAGTATCTGGAAATATTTTGGAATGGGTTACATCAATCTATGGCCGTATTTGAACATGTAAATAGGAGTTTCGTAAAAGATACACTTACATCATTTTCAGCAACAAAATCACACCCCTGGGGAGGCACACATCAGCAGACAACAGCTGTCTAAACGCCCTTCCCAGCAAGGAGCTCTTCCTAAAAGCAGGGAGAGCCTTGCCCTGTCAAAATCTCCCCATTACGCGAAAGGAACAGAGTAAGTCTGTCCACTGGGGGAGCGTGTCTAAGAGTGGTCTGTTTCTACGAGTCACTTGTTCTCACTAAAAAGGTGAGCAGATTGAGTTCCAGGCAGCTGGAAACATCTGTGGGAAAAACTGGAAAGGTGTGCCTGCATTTTCTGGATGCTTAGATTCTAAATGTCTTGCTAATTGTGATGGCTCCACATCATCATCAGCTAACATTTCAAGGCAGAAAACGCCCCTGATGTAAGATTTGAAGAGTCTGGCTAATCAGGGACTGTGCTGGCCCCCTCTCGTCATCCGCATGAACAAAGCTCTCAGGCCACAAAGACAAGCGTCTGCCGATGTGGGCTGACACTCAGAACAGGCCCGGGGCTGCCACCCAGGGACACACCTGTTCTCAGACAGCCAGGGGGCCTGTGCCTGGCCGTAGGCGAATGTTAGGGGAGCTTAGCTTCCTATTTTTTAACTCAAAAATACAGTTTTTCAAAAGGCACTTTAACCCACAGCCCACAGCCCAGAGAGGAACGGGTCGTTCTCCCGCAGCCAAATTGGAGGTTTTCCAGAAAGGAGAGAATGGACTCCCGAGGCCACAGCTACTGATCCGGGAGAAAAGGGGCGTGTCCAGCAGCGATGGCGACTTAGCACTTGAGCTGCTAACGCCTGTAAGGAAACCACCTCTGCTCGGGACAAGTCTACGGGGTCATTTCTGGGAGGGGCAGAGAGAAGGAGCATGTTGGGCGTCTAAGCTCATGAAACTACAAGAAAATAAAAACATCTTTTATAAAAGAAAACTCTTGCTGCTTCAAGAAGACATTCAGCGTAGACACAGACCGTGCGCTCTTTTGCTGGGGGGCAGGGAACCCACAGGCACAGATACGGATGGATACACCGAAAACGGATGTCACCAGCAGCGCTTGTCATTCAGCCGGGTGGACACACATGGGTTAGAAACATCAAGAAGTACAGGCTTAATGCTGGATTTTTTTCTCGGGAAAGAATTTAAGATTCCGTAAAGTAGGAGCTCAGGAACTCCGGCACCCTGCTTTGCAGGACCTGCTGTTTCTGTGCGCACATGAAACTCGCCATCAGAGGCCGACAGTGCTTGCCGATCCACCACGCTGCTGCGCCAGGCACAGCGGACTGCAGACGTCCGTGCCCCAGCGCTGGAGGCACCAGAAGGAACACTGGGAGGACAGTGGTGGAGAAGCTCCCGTTGCTGGAGAGCCATGCCAGGCCCTGACCCGAGCGTGGGTGGCAAGGGCACGTCCCCAGGGGGGCTGCTGAGTTAGAGCAGCACAGAGGCCATGCCAGGCAGGGCTGCGTTCGGCCTGGAGTGAGAACCTTTAGTGAATCTGGTCAGTGACAGGCAGTTGGGGTCTCTGGCAAGGAGCCTGCACAAGTCTTTGCAGTTGGAGAGAATGACATTTGCTTTAGTGATTAACAACACAGACACGAGGACCTGCTTGCTGCATCTGGGCCGTGCTCCTGAATGGCTGTGTTACCATGACCAATATGCTGTAAAATGGGACTAGCCTTCCTCTGCTCCACATTCCTACCACGAGTTCTGTATTCATAAACGCCACTAACCTGCTTCACTGCAGCTTATTCCTACTATGCATACAAATGGCTTAAAATAGTTGCTGGCCCATAGAAAAGTGCCAATAAGTAGGTATTTTAATGATCAGAGGTTTCCTATAGCAAATATAATTTCTATCATCGACACAGCACACGACTGTCCTCGGGAACTGAAACCGCTGGTGTCCTGCCTGATAAGTTCTCATTATAACCCTGGACGATGATGTGCTTTCCTGCCACGAGCAAAGGTGGAGCCAGAGAACTCGCCAAGTCCCACTTACGGGAATTATCCACATGTCCACACACAAGGCACATACATGCACGTGCCTGTAGAGTACATGTAACATGCACAGTATCTCTATGATCTCAGGCTACAACAAGTGCGTGTATGTATAAGCAGTCGGGAGTGTCATTCTACTCAGACAGAATTACGATACAGAGGAAGTGCCTCATCTTTATAAGTGTGCAGGAGTGATTCTGTGAAGAGACGACCTTTGTTGAAAAGGAGCTTTGAGAAGAACCCTGTATGTTAAGAAAGTGTGGGTCAAATTTCAAGGGGAAGGAACAGAGAGTAGGGGGGTCAGGTGAGGCAGGTCAAAGAGAAGCCAACTCAAGCAGCAGCTGGAAGACAAGACAATCGTCTTTGCAGAGGAAGAGTCCACCAGCGGACTCTGCCTGACCGCGCGACTGCCAAGGAGTGCCCTGTGCACAGACAGCAGAAGGCACCTGCAGCTTGATCACTGCAAAGGCGGAGACACAGGTCTTTGCTTGAGAAGCCGGCTTGTGAGTTACATGCACAGACATACGGGAGACAGCCACGTGGACCGCACACACCGCGCACGTACCACACCCTGCATCCCAGGAAGCGAAAGCACACACGCCTCTTGCTGACGTGTGGTCACAGTGGCAAAGGGCCTGGTAAAGAGGGCTGCAGCTGACACCCACTCCTGGCCTCTCTGTATCTCTCAGAAGGAGCAGGTGTCCGTGGCCACATTGGCAAAACCAGCCAGCAAACAGCTTCTCTGCACAAGGGAAGTGCTTCTGCCTTTCCAAGGCTTTTGAGCCTCGGGTGTTACACTACCACAGGTGTAAGTCCAGAGGGAACCCCAGCAGCCTGAGGAAAACCTGTGCTTGGTGTGGGTACCTAGAATGGGGGGGGGGCTTTGCTCACCTTATCTGTTCTGCTACCTTTTTTAAAAGATTTGACATAGAAGTAAAACAACCATTCTGTCATCAACAGTTTTACCCAGTCAGTGGAATACTACTAAGCTAGCAAAAATGATAAACTCTTATTATTTGTGGCAACATGGAGGGAGATGCGGGGATTATTCTAAATGAGGTAAGTGAGAAGAAAGACAAACTTAGGATGGTGGCACTTACATGTGGAACATATAGAAGCCCAACGAAGGAGCAGATAAAGGCAAACTAAGTATGGAACCAAGGCCACAGAAGACGGAGGGGAAGGAGGTACAATGGACTGTAGTGGAGGACTCTAGGGCCATGGATGGTGGGTGTGATGATAACACCTGGAAGGAGAGATCCTATACTTCTGAAACACAAACGGTGCAGACCCATTAATAAAGCCAGAGCCGTAGCTTTCTGTTTGTGGATGCCACTAGAGCACGTGAATGGCTGACTCTTGACTTCTGAAAACTATAAAACACAAGTCCTTGAACCACATTTGTATTTCATTTATCAGCGAGTGAAATCTCTTGGGAAGTGGAGCAGAAATTACTCCCATCCATTAACCCTGATAGGGAGAGGTTGCCAACCATCTGCAGAATGTGCTGAAATCCCGCCACCTTGTGGCCGTTTGACATGTGTTGATTTTCTTAATTCTGGAACTTGGCAGGACAGCCCTTGAGCACGAATTGCCTGCTTTAGAACCACGATTCCCCACAGTGCGGCGCAAGCTGACTTATTCCCTTCTAGCTCTCCCCTTTGAAGCTCTGCATCTCTTCTGGTAAAAGATGCACCTACACTGCACTCTTTCAAAAAATACACTTGGCCTTGTACCCAAAAGAATTAACTACCAGAAGGTACATGGTGGGTATTTTTTTTTTGCAGAAACACAGGCGATATTTGGTTTCTATGGAACTTAGGACACCAAAACAGGCATCGAACATGCCCTACGCCCATCCCTTCACTTCCTCCCTTCCCTTCGCCAGGCTCCCTCTCAGCTGCAAGATTTCCAGACACACAACCATCAACCAGCGTCCTGACGCGTCCTTAGCAGACAGGAGGCTGGACAACAGATAGTCCGGGAAGAGACCTGATGAGGTGTGAGAGCCAGGCTGGGTGGGCCTCCCTGGCTGCAGTAACCGCCTTGCTTGTCCGGCGATGCCCAAAGCAAGAGGGACTTTCACTGCGAGCCCCGCACAGACAGCGAGACCCAGCCTGGGCGCAGCGGGCGGCCCACTCAATGCCGGCTCCCTCCGCGCCAGCGCTGCAAGTATCTGTCCTAACTTGATTAGAGATTTGATTCAACTTATGCGGCAACCAAGAAGCAGGTTGTTGTTAACCTTCTAACGCACAGTTAAATGAAAACGGCCGTTTGTCCTGCCAGACTGCAACAGCTCTCAGGCCCCGGGAGGGCGCCAGGGCTTCCCAGGGGCTTCACCTTGGTCACTTATTCCCGTCTCCTCTGTATGAGCATAAGCAAACTCTTAACTCAGCTGAAGCAAATCAAACTCACCTTTCCTGCAGGGGACCGTCCGCAGCCAGCCCAGACCCGTGGGTTCAGCACTGCAGCCTCCGCTGTCTAGCTGTTCTCGTGACCTTCTCTGCTGTACTCTGCCGAGCTCCGAGCTGCGCCGCACTTGCCGGCTCCACGTACCCTCCACGCACACCATGCACCCCCACGCACCCCCGGCTGCTGGCGTCCCCTAGACGCCGACCTCGTGAACCCAGTGCGCCCAACTGCGCGTGCCCACACCCTACTGCAGGTGCCGCCATCAGGCACGCGTGCAGGACCGCAGGTGTCCATCTTCGACAACAATGGCGGGAGGTCAGAAAAACCTGATGATTCTCATTGCCCCTACAGTGACCCAAAACAAAATGAAGCAAATTGGCAGGGTCAGTCTCACTTGGGTGCTTCAGCGTGAGGCCTGCTGTGAGGAGCCCGTGGGCTCACAGACTTGGGCCCGCCCAGGCCCACAGGACTAGACCCAGATGTGGCCTGGCTGACGTGACTGTGCGTGTTTCCTAAGTACAGGATTCTCCACACACACCCACCGCCACCAAAACACCCGCAGCCCCCTGTGCGCCGCACTTGGCTCCCCGCTCTGCCCCGGAGTAACCCGGGCTGTCTCACCACTTGTCCAGGGTTATTCCAACTCCTCCATTTGCCGCAACGTGCACGGGGCCGGCAGGATGATGCTGAGTGAAGGAAGCCACGAGGAGACAGACAAAAGCCACGGACTCTCCGATATGTGGACTACAGAGAAGCCAAACCCCTGCATCTTGTCTGTTTGCACATTAGAGCCGGCAAGCGCAGCGTAGGGGCCCAGGCCTGGTGGGTACCCGCGAGTACTGCCCAGCCATCACACTCACACACGTCTCCTCCTACTCAGCGCTGCCAGCCCCCAGCCAGAAGGCAGCAAGCAAAGAATCAGCCCCGTTACTGATACGAAAACACGTCGGCGCTGTCCAGACCCCCAAAGCCACCTCCCCAACAACGGAGACAGCCAGCAACAACCACGCAGCCAGCGGCAGTGGACGCCACGCGGCTCGCACGAAGCAGCAACAGCGCGACAGGTGTCCACTTACCGGACGGGGAGTGGGGGTGCAGCGGAGACTGAGGGGCCGGGTGGTGGCCGGCTGCGTCCTCCCAGGTTGGGGCTCGGAGTCCAGGCGCCTGAGGGAGCCGGGGAGGAGGGTCACCGACGCGTCTCACCTGGATGCCTCAGGCCTGGGGTGACGGAGAAGTTTCCCGCTGTGGAGGGCAGAAACACAAAGGCGTTCCACGGCTTGGCCTCACCGCTATTCTGTCAGACCGCTCGGAGACCGCAAACCTCGGGCAGGCGCGGAGCCCACCAACCCCTGCGCCAGGAGAGCGCACCTGTCTGCACTCGCGGGCTGCACTGGGGCCGAGTCCAGGCGCTTCACCCGGGTCCTGCCCGGTCCCTGTGCAGCAGCTCGCTCTTGCTTCGGCTTCAGTGGCGGCAGGTTCAAGTTCATCGTGACTGCCCAGTGTAGGGTCAGAGAAAAGTTCTCAGGCTCTTCCGCCCTCCCGCCAGCCATCGGTGTGATGAGGGACACCTGCGGGCCTGCACGAGGCCTGAGTGGGCATGCGCAAGTGGGCGCACCTGGGCTGAGACACGGGCCTGTAAGGGCGGCCTCACGAGGACGCCAGCAGGGAGAACCAGAGCAGAAATGCAGAAGCAGCAAAGCAACCCAGAGAGTGAAGATCCCCCTGCTTGCTGTGTGCCTGGTCACCTCTGGTAATAAAAGCATAGAAATGCGACCGAAGGCTCCGGGACTCTTCCTTTACCCTGCCTGCCAGAATCATCAAGAACTTGCTCCGTGCGGTTCCCGGCACCACACCTGCCAGCAACCAGACTCTGGAATCTTAGCGCACAGCTCGCTAAGGGGCCTGCGGGAGTTCAGGTGTGCACAGCGGTCCCCGAAGGTCAGCTCCCAGCAGCTGGGTGGGAGGCTGAGGGCGGCTTGGCCGCCTTAGTCAGGCTGTTGCAGAGGCTGAGGTGATGCTTTCTCACCTGCCACCTTTTGTCCCACAGCAGGACCCTTTCTGGCTTTCTTTCAGAAAAAACAGGTGGATCTTCTTTTTTTTTTTTTAATTATTTTTTTAAATTATATTCATTTTTTGCTTACAATGTTGGCTTTCTTTTCTAGGTGTAGTCCCCATAGAGTTTCCACCACCAAGTGACCTGTGCACCGTCACCACAGTGCCTTGTGCTCTTCCCATCCTTGCCCTGATCCCAAGCCCTCCCTCTTCCCCGTGAATGTTTCTGACTCGTAGTTGTCTTGTTTATTTTTGTTTTGTTGATGTTAATTTTTTCCCCTTGTTCCCCTACAATCCTCCTATAAGTGAGAACATCTGGTATTTTTTCCTTTTCCTTCTGACTTATTTCACTGGGCAAAATCCCTTCAAGATCCATCCATGTTTCTGTAAATGGCTCTAGTTTGTCTTTTTGATCGCTGAATAATATTCCACTGTGTATATAAACCACATCTTCTTGATCCAGTCATCTATTTGGGGACATTTGGGTTGATTCCAAGTCTTACCTACTATAAATAATGCTGCAATAAACATAGGGGTGCATGTATTCTTTTGAATTAATGTTTTTGTGATCTTTGTGTAAATCGCTAGAAGTGGGATTGCTAGGTCACATGGTAGCTCCATTTTTAGTAGACAGAGATACTACCATACAGTTTTCCAGCGCATTCCCACCAGCGGTGTGGGGGAGCTCCTTTTCAACACATCCTTCCAAATATTTACTGTTGCTAGTTTTTGTAATGTGTGCTATTCTCACTGGTTTGAGGTGGTACCGCATTGTGGTTTTGATTTGCATTTTCCTGATTACAAGACATGTTGAGCATTTTTTCATATGCCTGTTGGCCATTTGCATTTCTCCTTTGGAAAAGTGTCTTTTTAGCTCTTCTGCCCATTTTCTGACTGGGTTGTTCACTTTGAAAAACAGGTGGATCTTAACAAAAAATCAGAGGCCTAACATGACCTTTCCAAAAGTAAGTGATCCCTGCCCTTTCAGTAAGGTCACGGCAAAGTCTTCCGTCCTGTGCCCAAGTGACCCAGAAGCCTTCTCCACGCTCCAGCAGAAGTGCTGGTTAGCGCTGTACCTGGCACAGCCCCTCGCTGTCCTGCCCTGGGCTATGACATGAAGCAGTCCAGAAACCCTCCAGAGTGCCTCTTTTTTCCTAATGTCTATCATTCTGACTAATGAGGGCTAATTAATTGACATAAATCAGCAGAAAATTAAGCTAATTGAAGTAGAGGATATTATTTCTTTCTTTAGAAATAGAGAAAAATATTCTTGTGTCCAATTAGAGGAAATTAGGCTGAACGCTTGCAACAGAAGATGCAAACGATCTCTGCAGAAATAAATTCCCGATTCCCAGAAAATAGCACATCGCTGGTTTCACAGGAAGGAAGTAGAAGAGTCGGTTGGAGACTCCTCTTCAGCAGCAAAGAAGAACTGCTGCAGTGGATGGGAGAGAAAAGGAAAGAGCATAAACAGGGGAGGAGACACTTCACGTAGTGAGGCGGGAGTTGGGATGCATCACCCTAACTTAGAAAAAGCTTTTCTCAACAAGTAAGAAAGCAGCTTGCTGCTCCCACGTGGAAGGGCACAGGCGCGGCCGCTAGCCACAGCTCAGCGAGCAGCCTCCGCCGGCCGGCTCGGTGGTAGTTTGGGCTGCAAAGCAGACTGCATAGCCCGCGGGCTCCAGCGCTGAGGCCGGGTCGAGGCTGCGGTGGCAGATGAGCAGGGAGGTAAGGCACCCACCTGCATGCTTCGGGGGTCGGGTGGGGGGGCTCTGAGTGGGCATGTGGCTGCGAGGGCCCCCTGCTCGGCTGCTATCGCACCCATTTCGTACCGTGTTCGAAATTAAAGGAGCTTTCAGTCAAATGGGCCTAAATGTGCATCGCCGCCTGCCAGCCACCCCCACCCTGACATGGAGCGACTCATTCACCAGGTCAGAACTTCAGTGTCCTCGACATGAAATGACCAGCCGAGCGCTGCTGCACCATTAAAGGGGAGGGGAGGACGTGGGTCCAGTCCACCATTACGCAGCGAGAAGTATTAGCTTCCATCCTGGGACTCTTTTTTTTCCAGAGAAGTGAAATTTCCCCCGAAGAGAGCGCTGACTGTCACACAGGTGAGCTGCTCCTCAGCAGAGTGGAGACTGCACCTGTTCAGCATCCAGGTCACACAGGAGCTGGGCTTAGGGGCCGGTGCAGCTCCGCATTCTGATCCCAACCGCTGCTTCCAGGCTGGCTGCTTTTCTCTTTTCCCCATCCCAGAATGGTCTCGGGGGATTCCACGTGTCCCAGTCGCTCTTGTGAAGTATAAAAACATTGTGATTTTTCAGGCATGAAGATCCCCAGCCAAATCTAAATAAAAACGCGAATCTCACCTTCCTTCCAGGTTTGTCTCCTTTGCAAAGTTTGGCCTGACTCAGGACTGGGGGACATGCAGTAGGGAAGGAGAGTAACGGGCCACTCCCGCACCAAGGGCACCCCAGACTGAATTTTAAGGAGAAATTTGAACTTCCGGAGGCAGCCCCAGCCAAGGGAGGTCAAGCGGAGGGAGGACTGGGTTTCAGCCCCTGCTCTGGGCCCTGCCCATCTCCTCACGACATCCGATGTGGCTGAACGAGTAGGGTAGGAATGATTTTCTCCCATTACTTGTTCACTCCTTTTTAATTTCCTTTTTTCTGCCCTTCAGTGTAGTGTGCTGATGAGTTCTCTGAAGTCTGCGTCCGCATGGCAACACCACATGCAGGGCCGGGGCTTGACGAGCTGTGCACAGGCGGACGCTCTCACGCTGGCCATCTCCTGGGCCTCCTGGTGGCCGAGGGCTTAGGTCTCAGCACTCCCACCCTGACAGCCCGCCGGGGTGGCCTGAATTCGGTCCTCGGCCAAGGAGCTGACCCACAGGGTGCAGCAGACCTCTCCTGTCTCCCCACTGCTCCCCTCAGCAGTGTGTTTCAGTCAGTCTGCCTGTTCTGTTCCCCACTCTGTCTCTGGGAAATCCTCTCACACCCCACCCTCTGATCGCTGGCCTGCACCCTAGTTCCTCTATGTACAAATAAGTAATTTCTTAAAAAAAAAATTTATGGAGTTTATGGGGAAATGTGCCTCTTGGCCTTGAGGTGGCCAAAGTGCAGTCTGGCCACTGCTGCCCCCGCACACACTTCACATTACAGAAGGGCATCGGCCTCCTGCCTTCAGCTGTCTTAGGCAAGAGGCAAACGCCTCTGCTTACCTACAGTCAAGCGATACATGCCATGTATTCCAAGAAATCTGCCCAGCAGCTCCCTCTGGTGTCAGAGAAGCAGGCCTGGTCTGCGCAGCTGGGCACTCCTCCAGCGAGTTCTGAGCCACTGTCCTTAGACTTGTGTGGGTGCAGGGAGCCTCTCCTCCCTGGCCAGCTGCGTGACCACAGCAAGCTCCCGCGTCTCTCCGGGGACTGCTCTCTAGGCCCACGTGGCGCAGGCAGGGAGCTGACGCCAGGACACGGCGGTTGTCCGGCTAGGAAGCACGAGCCTGGGCCTGGGCTGTCAGCACAGGTGCAGAACTCTTGCTGAAGCACCCGGGAGAGGTGCTCTTCTACTACGTTTACTGAGAAGATGGTGCTTTGGGGAACAACCTGTTATCTTGAAGAGAAAGCTTCCCCCAAAGGAAGGATGTGCAGGAAAAAAGCAGTAGGAAAAGATAGCGAAAGTCTTAAAATGACCCCCTCAGCCCTGACACCCGAACACACATGAGGTAACCCCACCCTGTATTTCCCAGAGATACTAGTTCTGGCCAACACATACTTCCGTGGCAGCAGCCACTGAATTTTCTGGAGTTTTGGCTGGGTGCATGTCGGTCTCCTTTGCAGGACCGTGAGCATCTCAAGGATCTTGTCTAACCCATCTTTGCGTGCCCAAGGGGCCAGCACAGGGCTTCTCACTTGTTAGATTTATTGTACACTGAATGAAAACATTTACATTTTTAAAAACTGACTTGAGTAATACCAAATCCTACTCTTTCAAAATGATCACACTGAGACTCACTTTTCCAGGTAAAGGAAGCGATTGCCTAAAGGATGATAAAGACTGCGTGTAGGGACAGTTACCGATGTCAAGCTCATAGAAGGCAAGCACGTGGGATGATTTTAGAGAGGCACAGTGGCTGTCGTCTACATAGTCACTACACTGTCTCGCTCCTTCTGCCACTGACTGAGAGCTCCTTCGAGATAGCTGGACGGCAGCT
Source organism: Galemys pyrenaicus (assembly GCA_019455555.1). Taxonomy (NCBI): domain Eukaryota; kingdom Metazoa; phylum Chordata; class Mammalia; order Eulipotyphla; family Talpidae; genus Galemys; species Galemys pyrenaicus. The sequence continues at coordinate 3,079,822 of JAGFMF010011760.1, read as the reverse complement.
TCTTTGCCCATCCAGAGCTGGCTAGGCACGTGGAGAGCTGGACAGTCTTTGAATGCACAAGATCTTTGACAAGCCTGGAAAATCCTCCCTTCACCATCTATAATACACGCATGTAAATCCTGATGAATCTGATCCAGTTTAATGGTTGTCCATACCAGAGGAACGTATCTCAAAGATGAAGTGGAGGAGGAGGCCCTGAACACAGAGAGGGACTCCAAAAGTACCAGAAAGTTAGAACAGAGGGAGGACTCTTGAACCAGCCACAGGAAATCAGAAAACTACCGTTGGAAACATCATGACCAGCACTTCTCGTATGGTTTCTAGAGATAAACTGGCATTCAGTCCACACCCAACAATGAGAGGTGACGAAGGGAAATGCAAAGGAAGAGAACCTAGAAGCTCTGAGCTGCAATTAGCGCCACTATTTGTTAGGGTATTGGATATTGGTTGCTGCTGATGAAGAAATTAGCTCCTCACACTGGCTCAACATAAAAACCGAATCTATTCTCCAAAATGCTCTCAGAAGAACGTCAGCTCGACGTTTGTCCATCTTGGCTCCAAAGCATACAAAACATGGGCAATGCAAGAACTTAGGAGGAACTTCAACCACCAACCCCTGGGGTCTTTAGCACGTTCTGATAACCTTGCACCAGCTGGTAACATCGCACATTCCAGAAGCCATGGCAGACATCTCATAAACACAAAGTTAAGCGGGAGATCTATCCATTTTGTTTGTTCTCTTAGACCCACCCTTGTACTTCACTAGATAATAACCAATCTTAGTTCCCATTAAAAATGTCTTCACTTGCAATGCAGTTTATGACCTTAGCTTTTCTGGGATTTGAGATGCATTTGCTTTATATTTCTATCTGCAACATCATCATAATAGAACATTATTTTAGCCAGTGGACCCGATGTAAAAGCAATAAATCACCCTTAGATTTTAGTTACAGATAAAAGGCATTTCTACAGAAAATTTTACTTAATTGTAGTTAAAGAAAAATGAGAATTATGACCCATTTGCTATCTCAAAGCTAAGGACTAGCGGTAGTACCTAATTAATTTTATTTTCATATGTCCAATCTAGAACTCATCCTCCTTTGTATTATGTCTGTCTTTTACTTTTTATATTTTAGAAAGAAAATATTGAAGTCTCTGTGTATTTTAACATGCTTTATTCTGAAGTAAACAAAAAATAATGGAAAAGTAATTTAAAATTTTCTGCTATTCTACCATTATTTACAATAGCCAGGAGTGGGAAACAACCCAAATGCCTTTTGACTGATGAATAGAAAAATATGTGGTAGATAAAACAATGGAATGCTATACAGCTATAAAAAGAAAAATCCTGCCATTTGTAGCAACACAGAAGGACCTAAAAGGTATTAAGTTTAATGAAATAAGCAAAGAAAGACAAACACTGTACCATTTCACTCATAAGTAGTATATAGAAAAAAACCAACAGGTGAACTAAATAAAACAAAAAAATGTACATCTGGATTGTGAGACCTGTTGGTGGTTGCCACCAGGAAGGGGAAAAAGGGATCAGGTAAATGGGTACAAAAGGGACTATGCGGTTTCTACCCATGTTAATTCTCAGTGAATCACACCCGAAACTTACGTAATGTTATAATGCACCTCAATAGCAACAACAAAATCAGAAAATTCTCTGCTCTTCCAAAAACAGTTCTTAAATCTGTAACACGTTATTGAAGTACATAAGTCCCAAACACGTCACTTTATTTTCATTCTCAACTATTTGCTAGGCAATGTTCAAGTCTGTGAAAAAATACCGATAGACAAGCCCCACTCTCCTAGGGCTTTCATGCCAGCGGAGTCTTTAGAATAATAAACACATGTCACTGAGGATAATGAATGTTCCTTTTTGTCATGTCAGTCAATTCAGAACAAAATCTTTGTAGTTCTGAAGATGGTATAATGGAAAGAACGTAAGATGCAGGTTTTGAGGATAAAGACATCTTATCGACCTCTTTCTGATGGGCTCTCTGGTGGAGGCAGTCAAGTAACAAAAGCAGTAAAAATATGATAATGGTGGCTTTGGGCAAAAAAAAGCCTTTGACCTTTAGAAAAAGAGAAAAAAAGAGGATGCTGGAGAGAGCGCTGCTTGAGAAGGAAGCCCAGGTACAGATCGTGACTCATGAAGGCTCATCCGTCCTGTTGCCTCCAACCACACAACCCCTAACATTACGTGTGACAGTACTACGCAGTACTGCGTATCGCGAGAGCCTTCTAGAAGGAGCTGGAAGCCAGGAGGACTGTTCACACTGGGTAATGGCAGCTATAAAGGTGGCAGAAAAGTTCAGACCTCAGTAGATGATAACAATGATTTCTTTGTGTCATTTTGCATGGATGGCATTGGGTATTTTTTTATAAAAAATTTTTTTGGGGGTATTTTTTTTTTAAAAAATGAGACTGAGGTCCAGAGTTATTCTTTTTTTTTAATTTATATATATTTGACATCAATTGTAATCCCCATGTATTCCCATCACCATATCACCAGTGCACCATCACCTCAGTCCCCCGTGCTCCCATCTGCCCTCGACCCTCCCCCTCCCCCCTCACCACCAAGTGTCCCCAATTTGTCCTTGTCTTTTCATTTTTGGTTTCTGTGTCTTTATTGTTAAGGGAACCAAATAAGGATCACGGAAAGGAACCAGAGTTATTCTGTAACTAGCCAAAGATCTCAAAGTTTATTGATGTCAGAGGTGAGGCTAAATCCCTTTATCCTAGTCCAGTGGTCTCTGGGTCACCAAGACTTGTAAGTTGGAAGTAGAGAAAATGCCATCATCTAGTGAAAAGCTACTTTAAAGCAAAATTTCAGAACTAAAACTGCTGCACCACAAGAAGAACTGTTGTGATCGTTCTATTTTTAATTTTCCCTATTTATATCCTCCTCCGGTTATGTTCATTAGCAAGAAATTCAATGCACAGCCACAATCAAAATAAGTCCCTTCTTTTCAAGAGGTGTACTCTAACTCAAAGGAGGAACGAAGGTGTTTGGGTAGGAATTTTGGATGGCTTCTGATAGGACTCACCTCTTTAGGTAAACGGAGAGAATAAATCCTACCAAACCTTCCTGGGCTTAGCTCATTTCTTTCCATTTCAGTTCATTAAGAAGAAGTGATGAATGACAGTGAAGGAAAAAATAGCAGCTTTTCTCACACCTGACATGTGAATGGATTCAAAGGTATACTTTGGAGTTACAATGAAATCAGTAACAGCACACACGTCCACATGCCATTTCTCTAGGGTTGTTTCCTCCAGCTATGTTATCAGAGGATCCTATTCGTGACCATAATGTGAGTCAGTTCGCTAGAAAGTGGCACAACATATGTATTGAAAGTGCCCAAATGTGGTAAAAATATGAAATAAGGGGGAAATCTACTTTTCCTGTTCCAGTGATGATGGTTCGGCACATCTGTCCTCACGGCTCTGCCCAATAGCATCTTTTACTATTTATTACAAGAAAAATGAGCTAAAACCTGACTCGCTGCTGCTGTCAAAGATATGGACCAGACTGGTCTGACCTTTTTTAGTTGGTGGAAGCAGCCAACGATGAGAGGTGATTTCAACAAGAGCAGAATGGCAGATCAACATTTATCAGCCTCTACATGCCTGGCATTAAGCAAAATGCTTCATACAGATGACCTCACTACTTGATTCTCACAGGTGCTATTGTATCGTGTAGACATGCAGGTTTAATGTAGGTTTACTCGACACCCCACTGCGTCCCGAAAACAGGATTTTTCTCCCTTATGGACCTACTGCCTAAAATTTGCTTTTGTTATTAAAATGCAAATACCACCCAGAATTGTCACCTCACCTGCCTTTTTTCTCAAGATACAGAATCAGCAGGAGGGCCTGATAAAAATACACATTTCTGTGCATCCTGCTGCAGACCTGACGAATCAACACATGTGTGTGAAGTCCAGGAATCTGCCTGCATGATTCTTACTATCTGAGCTGCATGTCATATGTTGAGAAGCAACCACATTACTTCAAATATAAGTCACTTGAGCCTTGGAGGAAGGGTGATAATTACCAGGCACATGTTTTGTCAAGGAGAAAGTAGAACGAGAGGACAGGAGGAGGCGTGTGAGGGAAACGATGATGAGTGTTTGCCATGGAGAATGACAGGAAGACCTGGGGAAGGGGCTTGTTGTTTGAAAGGTAAAATGAGTCCGCCTCCTGTTTGGCCTGCAGGTTGACATCCCTCAGAAGGTCACGCAGAGGTCAGCAATCAGCCTTTGCCCAGCCGTGTCAGAAGCAGGGAGGTCTTGCTTATCATGACCTGCTTTTACTGGGGTCACTAAGAGTTATTTGCTAATTAGCGTCATTTCTGCAGGCGCCATTTCAGGTCCCAGGCAAGTCTACGCCATGAAAGGGGATGAGACTAAAGCAAAGGTGGCATCACCTGGACTTGGACACTCAACTTCAGGAGTTTCCATTTTTCCAGGAAGCCACTCGCAAGTACATTCAAACTTCTGTAGCTAGAGGGAAGGTGCGAAATAATATAGCACCCATGCTCCTAAGAGAACTTATTTTTCAGTTTAGAAACACATCGGAACTTTATTCTCTTTCCCAAAGAGCTGCCATCAATAGGACAACAGAAGACGTGGTTGCATCACTGAACTACAAAGTCCCAGTGTTAAGGGACTTTGGTCATCCTATGACCACACAGTGATGTGTGTATAAATGGCTCCCACTTTATAGATGAGAAAACGGAAGGATGAGGAGGATAAGGTTGCTCCAGATCACAGGAAAACAAAGCTAAGCTCTAGCTCCTGACCTGACCTAACACTGAAGCATTTAATCTACTCATCCAAATTCACCCCGTGTGCGAGGGCTGCAGTGGAAGTCAGGGTTAGCACGGGGTGGCAGAAGCCAGAGAGCTGAGCGCCACGACCTGCTGGGGTAACCCCAGAGCTGAGCGCCACGACCTGCTGGGGTAACCCCAGAGCTGAGCCCCACGACCTGCTGGGGTAACCCCAGAGAGCTGAGCACCACGACCTGCTGGGGTAACCCCAGAGCTGAGCCCCATGACCTGCTGGGGTAACCCCAGAGAGCTGAGCGCCACGACTTGCTGGGGTAACCCCAGAGCTGAGCGCCACGACCTGCTGGGGTAACCCCAGAGACCTGAGCACCACGACCTGCTGGGGTAACCCCAGAGCTGAGCCCCACGACCTGCTGGGGTAACCCCAGAGAGCTGAGCACCACGACCTGCTGGGGTAACCCCAGAGCTGAGC
>JAGFMF010011760.1:2939931-3074414 GCA_019455555.1 Galemys pyrenaicus | reverse complement strand
CCACGACCTGCTGGGGTAACCCCAGAGAGCTGAGCACCACGACCTGCTGGGGTAACCCCAGAGCTGAGCGCCACGACCTGCTGGGGTAACCCCAGAGAGCTGAGCACCACGACCTGCTGGGGTAACCCCAGAGCTGAGCCCCACGACCTGCTGGGGTAACCCCAGAGAGCTGAGCGCCACGACCTGCTGGGGTAACCCCAGAGCTGAGCCCCATGACCTGCTGGGGTAACCCCAGAGAGCTGAGCACCACGACCTGCTGGGGTAACCCCAGAGCTGAGCCCCATGACCTGCTGGGGTAACCCCAGAGCTGTGCGCCAGGACCTGCTGGGGTAACAGGCAAAGCGAGATTTTAGCATTTCTAAAGCCCCCCGTAGAAAGCAAAGCCTTATAAAACTGTTGATGACAAAGTCTTCAAACAATCAAAAATGTAGGCACTGAGAAGAGCACAGAAACGTGGAGAAAATCCAGCATCACTTACAAGACAAGGGGACAAACAGAGCCCCGGTCACTGTGTGTCACTTCCCTCTGCTATATGGCAGTTACAGATCACACGCATTCATGCGTTACACACCTCTGATTGATACGCAGATTACATAAATACGCATATTATGCTCAACATTCTTTTTGTACCTCTATGAAATTCCACATGCAGTTTTTTGAACCCAGGCTATGCAAAGCCTTTTAGTAATGAAGCACTTCGGAGGGAAGAAAGCTCACAGGGAGTAGAATATATACAAATGCAGCCACTTACAGATGCACATATATGTATACATATATGTATGTATGTGCATATATGTATGTGTCTGCAGTGAGGTTTTAAATAAATGTGCATGAAATATATTTTATATAAAATCAATCAATCAATGTAACCTCTCTTTCATGATGTAAATTAAACTTCTTAACACATCACTATTTTTATGCTAGCCAATCCCAAGTTATAAACTCCTCCAAGTATCAAGACTGGATTGATTATTCCTTACTAATAAAATCTGATTCCAAGACTCACATAGACACAGTTAATATCTAAGAGAATATTACTGCTACAAAACTGCACTAATATGGGAAGGTCTAAGCATGGATTAGCTGGTTTCCTGTCGCTCCATAACAAAGGAGCACAAGCATAGAAGCATAAAACAATACAGACTGACAATCTTGCACTTCCCTACATTAGAATCTGACATGGGTCTCACTGAGCTGAAGTCAGGGTGTCCACAGTACTGTGTTCCTTTCTGAAAACACTTGGGGAGAATCTGTCTCCCCTTTTCCAGCATGTACTGTCTGCGCCATTTCTTGTCTCCCAGTCCCTCCTCTTCCATCATTAAAGTCAGCAAAATGCAGCTGAGTCCTTCTCACTTCTCACACTGCCATCTCTCTGGTTCTCTTTCTGGATTATTCTAGATAATCCAGGAATAACTCCCTACTTTAAGACTAGCTGATAAGCAACCTTAATTCCACCTGCAACCTTAATTCCCCTTTGCCATGCTATACAACACGTTCAAAGACCAGGTGTTAGTTTGCAGACTTTATTTTAGGAACCTAAACACCATAAGGTATTTTTATATTTAATACTTGCATGTGCTTCAAATATATGAAAATTATACAGATTGTTCATTATGAATCAAACTGAGAGTGTATGTATATTAAAGGACTAGGAGGTAAGACTGCTTAAAGTAACAATTAAAATAAAAGCAGATCAGGGCTCTCAGAGTCCAATAAAAGATTCTCTGTTCCTTTATTTCTACCCTAGCTCGTCCAATGTTAATAATGCTTTAAATAAAAATTTGAATGATTGGTACAATCATTTTATAAATTTATAAAAAATAGAACCTAATGTCTTTGGGTTTTGACCAACAACACCTGAATACATTTTCTCATCTAACACATAACACTGGATAAATTGAGGCATAGGATATAGTAGCAAAGATGACCTTATAACAAGTTATTTTTTAAATCACAGCCTTCAAAAATCCTTCATAAATATATAATCATCCTTATGCAATAGAAGAGAAATTACATACCTCCTATTTTAGTCAGAAAGTGCACAGCAAGGTGAATTCCAGCATAGTCTATAAAACAGAATAATAAGATCCAAAGAGAAAAGGAGCTGATTAAAAATATAACATTAATGATGTGTAGATTATGTTTAACATTCTCTTTTGCACAACTACTTAATTCTGAATGCATTCTGAACACAGACCATGCCGTCTTTTAGTAAGAAAGTACTTTGAAGGGCACAAAGCTGACAGGCAGATGGAGAGGTGGGCATTTGTAAATGATTCTGATAGGAACCAGCAGGATAAATATCATGACAAATAAAATTACAACTAGAATAAGACCTCTGTGAAGACAGGTCCTTCTAAGCCCTAAGGCAAGAGCTTTGCTTAATAATAAAAACAGAATGTGCGGAAGAAATATTAAAAAAGAAAACACAAAATTCCATAAATCAACAGGGGTGAAGGAAGGCCTTTAGACACCATGATTTCCAGGAGATTCACACCGTAGCTCTTTAGGAAGGACTGCTAACAGCTTCACTCACGGTCCTGTCCTGGCCCTGGCTGGTCTTCTGAAAACGTCATTATCCTTCACCAACACTAGGTGGCACTACAAATGCAGGCAAAGGTATAAAAGGATTCAAAGGTTGTCTACCCTCCACGGGAGGAATTCATTTACCTCTTCTGCACTTTGCCAGAGTTGGCCAGAGGAAGAGGGAGAAAAATACTGAAGGGACTAAAACAAGTGGGAATTTTGTGCAAGCACAGACATTCTATCTAATACTTGGGTTTTAATGCCTTTGACTAACCTCATCATTTGAAAATTAAAAGTTCTTAAGACCTTAAGTGTGACTAAAAATCTTAATTTATTTTGACCACAAAATATTTGAAAAACTTTTTGAATTTTTTAAAATTAAAAAAATTGAATTTGATACATCAGATCGAATTCTTTTTAAAAAATCTAACACCAACCTATATTTAATCAAATCACCTTGGATATGTTAAATTACAAAGACAATTTCAATATATCTGGAGTACCTCAAATGTTTAACCTCCTAAAAGATATGCCAATTTAATTTTAAGTACCCAAATTCAGATCTAACAACATCTTGCTAAGAAGAACCTGTAAAGCAAATAAAGAGATTAAATTCTTCTCAGACCCACACACACATGATGAATCCCTACTAACCAGATAAATCCTGTGATACTGATATTTGCTCCTTTACAGTTATATTTAAATTGTGTCATTTTTTAACAAAAAGACAAGGACAAATCACAAACACTTTGTGGGGAGGAGGGAGGGAATGGGTTGAGGGCAGAAAGAGCACAAGGGACTGAGGTGATGGTACACGGGTGAAATGGTGGTAGGAAACCCACGGAGACCACAATTGATGTCAAATATATAGAAATAAAGAAAAGAGAAAAAAAAATGTGTCGCTTTTTATTGAGTAACTTTGGCTTACAATACTGTATATGCTTTATATAGGTCACAACCTTTTTTTAAAAAAAGATTTATTTATGCATACAAGAGTTGGGGTACAGGCCAGAGGCGCAGGGATGAGCGGATTCACCAGAGACAGAGCAGGGAGCAGAACAGGCAGATCGACTGAAACACACTGCTGAGGGGAGCGGCAGGCGAGGCAGGAGAGGTCTGCTGTGCCCTGTGGGTCCCCTCCCTGGCCAGCAATTGAACTCGTGCTGCAGCAGCTGCAAAAGCCCCACAGTGCGACACTCAACACCTTGCACCACCAGGGAAGCCCCAGGTCACACCTCTTCAGACGTATATTGCCACACCACACCCACCCATAATCCTGCACATGGTCCAATGGGTCCCGACCTTTGCTAACCCCCATCCCTTCGTGTTGCAGTTTCACCGTTATACATCAGTCGAGTTCTCTTTTCCTATGAAGCTGATTAGGATAAAAGTCAGGGGGAAAAAGAAATGAATTGAAGATACGGCTGGTGATTCAGGAGGAAGGGCAGAGAGTGTATGTCCAGCAAGCGAAAGAAAGATGGTGCGTCAAGGAAGACGGACCCTCTGGGAATTGTGCCGTGCACAGCTGAGACGTGAGGTGAGCTGAAAACTGAGAAACAGCCACTGTTTGAAGGATGCTGGGGAAGTCTCCAGAGAGAGAATTTAGGAGGTAAAGGGAGAGAAGAATTCGAGATCATGAGAACACACAAGCCTTTGGGGAAGTCTTGAGCAAAACTGAAGCAGAGAAACAAAATCTTATGGTTATAGAGGGTTTCATGATTTTGAAGGGCATTTCCCACTTCTTGTTCCCACTAACCTCCACAAGACGAAGTAATGTTTTCCATTTCATAATTAGGAAATTAAGCTAATCAGCAAGGTACAGTATCGGGTATTACACAGCTAGAAGGTGGCAGGGCCAGGCAGAGAATCCAGTTCTGGCGTTTCGTACGAAGCGTTCCAGAGCACACAATATAGACGCTCTCCCTGGTGAAAATTAATGCCACTTGCTCAGGCCGTGCTTGGCCCGTTCACTGCACAGCACAGACACTAGTGGATGTTTCAAAGGTTGATGAAGCAATTTGTTCAGCTCCAGGAACCCCGGGGGTGTTCAATATGTGTTAATTCATTGATTGATTCTCAGAGGAAAGCTATAAATCCCAGCATGTTTCCTTTATTGAAGACTATAATCACAATTCACACATAATCAACTATAATCACATATTTACTCTTCAAACGAAGATGCTTTTGATTTTCTCAGTGACAACTGGGGACCCCATTTTAGTTGATGCCTATAATGTAGAATCACCCAAAGGCCGTTATTGTCATAATTAGCATATAAATTTGATTTAAAGTTTATAGCTGGCAGAGGAAATTATTTGAACGCATAATATTCTTACTTGGACCATGGGATTTACTTTTACAGAAACTACTTAAGTCCAAATTAATAACCATAAGATATGGAAAGGACATTTCACCAGAAATATATGTAAGCGTGCATTTATGTTCTTAGGCTACAAGCAAGGCATTTATCAGCACCAAGTAAAATTGCTGGCTAAGATTTTGGGTTGCTATACTCCAGCATGGAGAGAGGGAGTGATATATTTCTGGAATGGAGGGGTCACTGTAATACAGGGGGAAAATGTTTTAAAATGATAAATTATAGGGGCCTCCCTTGTGGTGCAAGAATTTAAGCACTACCCTATGAAGCAACTGCAGCCACCAAAGCACAAGTTTGATCCCCAGCAAGCCAGGGAGCTGACTTGCATGGCACAGCAGACCTCTCCTGCCTCACGTGCTTCTCCCCTCAGCAGTGAATTTCTGTCAGTCTGCCTGTTCTGCTCCCCCCTCTGTCTCTGGTGAATCATCTCACCCCCACACCTCTGGCCTGTACCCCAGTTCTTGTGTGCATAAATAAATCTTTAAAAAATAAAATGATAAGTTATAATGTCCTAAAATGGCATTGCCTCCCCACCAACACACACACACACACACACACACACACACACAACTAAGGAGGTCGTGGGTGTGGTAACATTTGAAGAGGTATAAACCTGTATTCCTAAAACATATGCAGTGTAGTAAGCCAATGTTAACTCAACAAAAACAGCACAATTTAAAAAATATCCTCTGAATGATAAAAAGAAGATCAGTGAGTGATAATGTTGGGGGGCCACCACCCCTCTCTGGGCTCCTGGCCACTGAAATGTGAAGAGCTGAACCTGCCAAACATCACGCAGACTTCTGGTCTACCTCAGAGAACGCGGGCGCAAACGTTTCAGGTGGAACTATGACTAGGATCAGAGAGCTGAAAACACACTCCCATCCACTCTAATGAGCTAAAGAACAAGATTAAAATGCAAATCTGCAACCACACAGGTTCTGGAAGGATTTCTGGAAGCACGTGAGGCAGGAGAGGTCTGCTGCCTCACATTTGAAGAAAAATAGATTTTTCCAAAGGGTTCATGATTTCTACATGCAATCCACAGATGATGTTTCTGACAATTATATAATCCCATACACACATATATTATATATAAACATACATAAAATATATCCTATGGCTCGTCTATGTGCCTCTTTATATGCACAATACTTGTAGACATGAGTTTCATAAGCAAAAAAATCATAGTCCTTGTTTTCTTGAAATTAATTTAAATCTAACTGTAGGCTCTTGTGTCACAAATCCCTCCTGTTAAGGCCTGTACAGTCCTCCTGGGGTGTGTAACGGTCCTGGGGTTTCATGGAAAACAATTACTAAGGAAGGTTCTTTCTTTGTAAGATCACACTGTTCCCTGCTCCCACATCTACTGCTCATTAGCCCCTGAGAAGTCCAGCGCCCTGATGTTCCTCTACAGACTACTGCAGGGGCCTTTGTCTGTGGAACTCAGGTGCCAGAATCCCCAGGCACTGCCTAGGAGCAGGGAGCCCCATTCCTTTTGCCCACGGTGATCTGTCCTCTTTCCACCCTGGGGAGAAGCTGGGTGCTTTCTTCTATCAGCCTTTCTGTCTCCTCCCCTGGACATTCTGGAGAGATCTCCTTTATGAGGACAAGCCTTCATAGAGCATGGGATTGACTGGCCTCGGACAGATTAAGTAAAAACTACCAGCTTTGCATCAGGGGAGAAGAACCGTCTGCAATACAGGTAGAGAAACAACTACTGGCAGAGTCCCAACCCAGCAGATGCACCACAGCTGCAGATGTTTCGTGGGACTGAGGAGTGAAAGGGACATCCGACCGGCCAGTTCCGGGCTCCCTATGGCAAGAATGTTTGATTCAAAGGGAGGTATTTTCCTTACTCCCCTCACAATAGCCCCACTCCAGCTCTCTCCGAAGGGTCTTCTGTACTCTTGTTGAGGTTGCAGGACACGTTGGGGAAAGGAGAACTGCAAGGAAGACAGAAGGTCGGCAGAGCAGAGCGAGTGGGTAGGTCACAGAGTTTGTGTTTGAAATCCTAGCGGCTGCTGCTGCTTACCGCTGCAGGGGGGAAACAGGAGCAGGGCCAGGGGAGAGGAGAAATAGAAAGTGCTGTCAACTAGGGGGCCGGGAGAGAAAGGATTTTTTGGAGACAGCTTTTTTTTTTGGAGACAAACTGTTGTTAGCTGCCTCTCTCTGTAGCCATCTCCTTCCTCCCCTACTTCTCCTCCTTTTCCTTTCCCTACACATACATGCACACACTGAGACACGCACACATGCATGCACACACGGAGACATGCACACATGTGTGCACACATGGAGAAGCACATGTACGCACATGGATATATGCACACATGTATACGCACACTGAGACATGTATACATATATGCACACACGGAGACATGCACATACATGCACATATGGAGACAGGCACGTGTGTGCACACATGGAGACAGACACACATGTATGCACACACGTGCACACTTACACAGACACAAATGCACACAATCTCTGCTCTTTTTCTCCCTGTTCACGCTGTTATCTGCCTTTATCTTCCCTGATTTCTAGACTCTTTCAACTATCTTAACATTCTATTTCTACTGTAATGAGTATTTCTGAACATTAAGCTATTAAAATAAAGAAAAATCTTAACTTGTGGAATTCCAAACACATTCTGTATTTTCTGTACTTGTGTTTTAAACAAACCTTTAGCCAAATGGATGGGAAACCTAAATATAAGGATCTAAATATTTCTGGGTTTTGTTTTATGATCTTGTGAACAGATAAACTGGCGTATTTTCTCCATGAAGAAGAATAAATTAACCCCAAACTAATACTGACAAGAAGCCAAGTGTGAAAGGCAATTCTTCAGCTGACCCTCACACAGCACTTTTGTGTTGATATGTACTAGCTCTACAATCAGAGATAAACCCAACCGGGTTTAATTTGCTTTATTTTTTTTAATAAGGGAAGTTTCCAACAAATTGCACTCAGAAAAATGTGTAACTCAGCCATTATGTAAATATTTTATTCGTTGCATCTCTCAGGACTTGCTTTTCCTAGTGCAAACTGTTTCATTATCTTTTTGAACAACTTTTTAAAGGAAGAGATCTCACATAGCCTGTAAAATGTTTGCCAGGAAAGGGGGGAGAAAGCAGTTTATTAGCAAATGCAAAGAACTATAGGCACCAGTTGAAAGGGCATTTAAAAATGGCAGAAGACCGTGACCCATGTGGGATACATCAGCATTCTTACTCAGGAGCCACAAATATATATATTTCACTCAGGAGTCGCAGCTTTTGCAGTAACACCACTGAGGAAAGCTGTGGTGGCGGCGGTCTGGTGACAAGGAAATTGGCCAGGTAGGTGGGTATGCAGAGCTGGATGGAGTGAGAACGAGAACAGTTGTGGGAGGGAGGGTAAATTGCTAGCTGAGGGAATCAGCGGTGGAGTTAGGTGTTCGTGTGCATATGTCATCCCCTACTGCTCTACAGAAGGCGTTTCAAGCAATTTATTGAATTCTGTAACCGAGAATACAAACTATACATTAGAGCAGCAGCTCTTAAGCTGGTTGTGACAAAGAACCCGTTCTTCTTTCTCTTTGGTTCTTTTTGCTATTAGGTAAGGGTAGCAAGGATCAGAGGAAACTGGTGTTGAACACCTCCACCTTCCCCAAACACCAAACCTTCCCCAAAGGTTTGCAGTCCTGGGAGGGAGCACCTGGATCTGGCCCCCCGCAGGAGTGAGAGGCTCTGGACAGAGTTGGGGCTGCAAGCGGGCCAGGGTTTGCTGTGAACACGTGGCACCTGTGCCCAGGACCAGAGCGCGGGGCTCCCTCCCGTGGCAGAGACACAGCTGGAAAGACAGCTGCGTGCACGTGCCCGGGCGCAGGTGAGCGCAGCACCTGTCACCGCAGGTCACGGGCAGGGAGGCCGACAGCACTTCGAAGCGCACAAGGGGTCTGTGGTCTCACAGAGGTGGCCACAAAGGAGACGACTCTGCACCTTTGTGTCTTAGTCCGGATCCAGAGAGGTAAAGAAAAGCCACAGAACCTCCACTCAGGAAGAGAGCGAGAACACAGAGGGGCCCACAGCAACAGATGTTTAGATAAGGCTGCGGAACACACCTACGTGCAAAGAAATACTTCCAGCTATTAAGGGAAGACGATGTGCCGCTCGCAGCATCACGATGTGGTCTATAGAGAAAAGCAGCAAAACTAAATGAGACAAAAACAAATCTGTAGCCCCTAAGACCAACGAGGGGTCACCAGAAGAGAAGGGAGGAGGTAAGCCGAAGGACGGGACTCGGCCGTCCGCGGTGGACTTAACGTAGTGAATGAAACACACGCCGACTGAATGATGCGGTTGTAACGCCTGATGCTATAATGCGGTCGTTTCAATAAAAAATAATAAAAATAAATGGAAGGGCCCATCGAAGGGCTCACAGGAACCCCAGCATTCAGAGGGGAGGGGGCTTAGCAAGGGGCTTGGGCAGGATGGTGATGGCAGACAAGGGGAGCGGGACGGTGTAGCCCCGCATGCCAGAGAGTAGAAGGGCAAGTGTCGACACACAGACCCCCGCCACCCAAGGTGCCTGCGTTGTGGCTGCTGCTCCTAGAGGATGTCGGGAGGTGACTTATGATGAGGTTCGGGCTGCTGGGGAGTCAGCTACCGCCAAGTGCCACGTGACATAGAAGCAAGCTTGACCGGCAGTGAAGTCTAACAAGCGGGAGGCACCAGGAAGACATTTCTGTTTTCACATTTTGGGGAGGGGGGAGAGTCAAGGAAAAGAATTTAAATCATAAAGCAAAAATGAAAGTAAAAACAAAGTATACACCAACCAAGCGAAACAGCCTTAGGAAAGCAGCCGGAGTTCATGTTGACTTCACGTCAATTCTTGAGCATAGTTGCTGGCTCTGGAGGGTGACACGACATGTGGCCCACAGAGAACCCAAACACAGGATCAGAGAAAGTCAAGCTGAAAACCCTTGAAAGCTGACTACCGGACCGGCCGACCAGGGGCCGGGGTGGGGGGGCAAGAACAAAGGGAGGGAGCGTGACGAAGGGCGCGGTGGACCGCGTGTGCCTGGCGGACACTTAACACCCGAAGGGGAGATCCTGGACTTGTGAGACACAAATACGTCAAGTTCAACTTCTTTATAATTAGGGAGATGCAAATCAAAACCACAATGAGATTCCACCTTACACCAGGGAGAATGGTCCATTTTTTAAAAACTAGCAACGACAAATGTTGGCGAAGATGTGGAGGAAAGGAACTCTCCTACACTGCTGTGGGAACGCAAACCCGTCCAGCCACTACCAAAAGCCGTGTGGAGGCTCCTCAGACTACTGAAAATGGACCTGCCATATGACCCAGCAATCCCACTCCTAGGAATCTACCCAAAGGTCACAAAAACATTAATTTAAAAGGATACCTGCACCCCTATGTTTATTACAGCACTATTTACGATAGGTAAGACAAAGAAACCACCCATATGCACAAAATAGATGACTGGATCAAGAAGATGTGGTATATAGACACAATGGAGTACCATTCAGCAATTAATAATGATAAACTCATGCTGTTTGCAGCAACATGGATGGAGCTAGAAGGGATCACACTCGGTGAAATAAGCCAGAAGGAAAAGGAAAAATATCAAATGGTTTCACTTATAGGAAGAATGTAGAGAAATCAAATAAGGGAGAAGGAAAAAATAATAATAGTAAACAAAATTAACAGGCAACTATAAATCAGAAACATTCTGCAGGGGAGAGGAAGGGAGAGGGACTTCAAAGGGGGAGGGAAGAGCACAAGGGACTGTGTGATGGTGCACAGGTGAATTGGTGATGAGAATTTTACAGGGATTACATCTGAGAGGAGAAAGCAAACATTGTACAAAAATGAACAATGACGTAAAGTATATAGAAATAAATTTTTTAAAAAGTGTTGACTGATACTGGAGCCGAGTTGTTATTTATAGGCTGAAGCAGAATGAATGGTGTACTGACCTTTTTTACTTTTCAAGTACATTTAAGATGAATCCGCTTAAAAATATCTGTCTGGCATGAATGAATATACAAATGATTTAAAGAATGTATGTAATGTGCACCATACCCTAATAACATGATGAATTTGAGAATGTATACAAAGTCAAAATAATAATATTCCTTCAGCATTCCAAGCAGGGCACCATTCCTTGGTTAAGGAAGGTGGTATAACTTAACCTAACACAGTTTACGTGCTACAAACTTTTGAACTGTAAACTTTTTGACCGTAGTTTAAATTATTTTAACTTCTAGTGGAGAGAAGCACTGTGTATATAATTTTAAAGGCAGGATTAAGGATTAATTTCTGCATTTGTTTAACTGCTTTCTCTCCCTTAAAAAAAGGTTCAAAAGTAAAACAAAAGCACTGGAACAATATTTTATGCATTGATGGAGCAACAATTACTGTCTTTGAACCCGTCTTCGACTGTAAGGTAATTTTTAACATTTTCTAGTAAACAACTTTAAACATTGGAACAAATGCATCAGCTCCCCTTGTGTGAGCGGTGGTAATTAAGACTGTGCCAAGCAGGAAAGGGGCCTCTGGCACCGCGAAGATCTCCTTTCTTGATCCTATAATGTCATCATTTCCATTCGAGGTTATTTTTGAGCTGTTTGCACGTACTTTCACGTTTGTGAAAATCAGGTAAAACTTCACCTAGCTAGACAGTTGGCACAAATTCACTCAGGATGTGCTCCAGCGAACACGAAGGGGGGAGGGAATCCGGTTTGCTTTTAAGTCCTGACTGTAGACATTCACATTAGAAACTTCATTATCTTCTTCCTCGAACCATACATTGCAAATCCACGTGTGCCGTGCAAAACCCACGTGTGCCACCCAGGGGCCAGCTGTCCGGAAAGGCCGGCGAGACCTCCAGTCTGGGCAGAGCAGATCCAGGCAAAACTGGGGAGGCTGAGCCAGTGCCAGGAAACGGGGGAGCAGAACTCAGTCAAATTGTTGTTTGCTGGCCACGGAACCAGGGTCAATGTCTCCTAAAGCTGGCAGGAGTGACTGCGGCTCCAGCTGAGTGGGGCCGGGAGAAGTGCACCTGCAGGCTGCCAGGAGCCTTGGGGTCAGCGCTGGGCAGTCTCTCCCACCACCTCGAGGAAGAGCAGCAGTTCTCAGAGTTCCGGTGTCTTCTGACCACCATTGTAGTTTCGCTTACGTTTGAAATTTTCACACTTATCACATGAGCACAATGAACTATCCAAAGGATAGAAACGGGTATCTAAAGAAAGACATCTTTCCAGACTGTTCCCAGTTCCTTTTCGCCAAAGAAACCACTGTTCTAGCAGCTTCTGCATCCCCCTTCCGGGAGTCTGAGTCTGCACGAGAATACGTGTGTGCATACAGAAACAACTTAAAGACACAGAAATACACTGCATTAGCTGTGCTTGCCCCCGCCCCCATCTTACACAGCTGGGAGTGTAGCGTGGGGAAATGCTTCCCTCTTTCCTTCTTGTTCTTTGGCTGGTTTAGTAAATTGACAGTTGATCGATAAACAGGAGAAGTTAAACTCATTTTGTATGTATAGGAGCCCCACAGAAATATGAGACTCCAAAAAGCGACCATTGCAGGAAGTTTTTGTATCTTTCGGACAAAAAAAACAAAACAAAAACAAAATATTTATAAAAATGTGACAAAACAAAGGGCTCTGGGCTTGGGCCGGTAAACGATGCGGTGACAAGGCCGGTTTATGGGGACTTCGGCACTGTGCCCCCACGCCTGGTGTGCCCGCCCTCCCGGCACCTGCAGGTCAGAGTGCACCTATTTCTCCTGTACCTTTAATTCAAATAACACTATGTCAAAGCGGCATATCTTGGACGGTATATTCTACTCTCATTTAAAGTTCATTCTTTATCCATATAGAAAGAAGTTATTTATTCATCTTAACAGCTTCTGCTGTATTTTAATACTGGCAGTTATTTTATTGCATCTAACTCATTTCACCTGACTCTGCGTCTTAAGTGTAAATCATGTGCATTAAGCATCTAGAAAAATACCTGGCACGGAGGAGGCTTTCCCACTCCTATTAGTGTGACACGGAGGAAGTTCCTCAATTTCTCTAACTCTTTTCTCAGCTACATGACGGGGACACTCTCTTCTTAGTTTTTACGGCTGGATGTCTAGCAGACTTATGCTCTCTCTTCCAATGCGCAGTCATCTGGAAAGAGGGTTTCCAGCCACAACTGCATTTCCCAGCTCCCTTTATACATAGTGTCAGCAGGACCCTAAGTTTTGCCAAAGGAAGATGAGAAGAAATAGTAGTATGTGTAGTTCTGGACAAGGTCAACTGAAACTGTAACTACACAGGGCCCTCCCTGGTGGCGCAGAAGTTAAAGTCTCAGCACTATCACGCTTTCCCAACCACTATGGCCTGAATTTGATGCCTGGCCAGGGAGCTAACCCACATGGTGCAGCAGGCCTCTCCTGTTTCCCACTGCTCCCCTCAGCAGTGTGTTTCAGTAGATCCACCTCTTCTGCTTCCCACTCTGTCTCTGGTGAATCCTCTCACCCCATCCCCACATCTCTGGCCTGTACCCCAACTCTTGTAATCATAAGTACAAGAGCCTCCATTTTGCTACAGCCCTAAAATACTTGATTTCAATTCCTGAACACCACCAGCCCTCTCTGTGGAGTGGATGAGTCTCGGTTCTTGCAGGAAAGGTGCCACCCAACGAAGGCCCCATGTATCTGGGGTTCCTGCAGGATGTGAAGGCAAGCGTAAGGGTGCACCCCGTATCTGTACCCAACCAGGGTGCAAGTGTGAAAAGTATTCACAAGAACCAAAACTTGTGTAGCAACTATCTTCCCCCAAAGTACTTCCCTTCAATTCTACAGGAAATGACCTGAACTATTCCCTGAAATATCCTCCAAATCCAGCCCAGTACCTTGACTATACTAGGCCTCAGTAACACATGTTAAGTAAATAAATGCTATAGATGCCATAAAAGTAAAACATTACATGGCTAGATACAGATTTTTGAAACATAATTCAGATCCGTATTTAAGGACGTATAACTAATTAAATATGCCATAATCACTAACTTTGTAAATTTAGACAAACACTCTTTGGAGCTCACCTTCCTTATGTCTGAAAATGAAGACAGGGATAGCGTGACAGATATGAAGACATCTTAAAATTGCAATGGGTCTACTAGAGGTTAGTGCTTTTACTCAGGTTGCATAGGAGGTTGCCTCAGCCCAGGCTATGGCTCTGTGAGAGCCTATTACATCATCAGAAAAGCAGCATGGATGACTCTTTGCTCATCTCCTGGCTTGCTGCCCCTGGCCTGCTGGCACCAAAGGCAGCTCGCTTATTTCATTTACTTATCTTTAAGGTGATGAGGGTAATGCAGAGCTGCCTCCCACTTCACTTACGATATCCACCAAGTGCTTCTTACTATGTATCAATTTACCTACCTAAGACTTTTCTGGAGTAAGAAAGTGTCCCCAGTTTAAAGAAATTTGGATATTATTTTAGTCTGATTGTTATCTCTGCTTCAGAGGTTAAGCCTGGTGTTTCACATTAGGCTGTTAAAAACAAACTGTTCGAAAACTTTATGGAGTTTATCTAATGCAGGGATGAAAATTCAAAATTAAATAGTTTCATGTTTTGTTCTTGCTGTCAACCCAACATGTAAAGTACTCCCTGGAACAAAACTAACATGTTTTTACCACATATTAAAATCAAAACCTTGTAAAGCAGCAAGCATGGTTTTTATCCATCTAGGGTAGGCCTGAGGATGCTGCCGTAAGTTACTAAGTAGCACTAAAGTGCACTTCTCTTCGCTACAGAGTAGATTAGTAATGGGAGGTGTCCTCCAAGAAGTACCCAAATCTCAGACTCCCCTTACTCCATCAAGGATGCTAAAGAATTCTGCATCTGTGATAAAAACCTCCCTCCCGATCATCTATGGAAGGCCCAAGAGGAAACCACTCGCTAGAACTGTGAAAGTTTTGGGGAGAAGGAACACCCTAGACTCCTAACACTAAGCCAAGGTCATTCCTGATGGAGTGCTTCAAGGACATGAAGAATGGTGGAAGCCAAATTCACACGAGATTTTTGAAAGTGGGAGGCTCAGGAACACAGTTATGTGGCAGCTGGAGGTAGCAAGCGAGGCTCTGGACAGGGACCAGCAGTGCTGGGATCCTGACTCCAGCACAGAAGAGAGAGAGGCTCACTCTAAACTCTGGGCTTATCTGTGGGAGACACAGCACTCACAGAGTCTGCAGATTTTGGTTGTTTAATAAGTGCAATGTCTTACACCAGTAAGAATGGCAGAGATCAAGTAAGGGATAAGATGAAAATAGAGGACTAGATCAAGAAGATGTGGTATAGATACACAATGGAATATTATGCAGCAATAAAAAAGATAAGCTCATGCAATTCGTAGCAACATGAATGGAACTAGAAGGGACTATGCTCAGTGAAATAAGCCAGAAAGAAAAGGAAAAATATCAATGGTTTCACTTATAGGAGGAATGTAGAGGAAACAAATAAGAGACTAAGGGAAAAAAATTACAATAAATTAAAAATCAAAATCAACAGACAACTATAATTCTGAAACATTCCCCAGCAGAGGGAGAAGAAATAAAATGGGTGGGAAGAGCACAAGAGAACTATGGTGATGGTATGTGGGTGAACTGGTGATGGGAATTTCACAGAAATGAGAAATATACACTGTACAAAAATGTAAAAATATATGTAAAATTAAAAAGTTTTTTAAAAATATGTGTTAGGGGCCCTCCCTGGTGGCGCAGTGGGTTAAGCAACACACTATGAAGCAAACCAAAGCCACTGCAGAACAAGTTCGATCCCTGCTGCAGGCCATACAGGTGACCTACATGGTGTGGCAGATCTCCTGCCTCGCCCGTTGCTCCCCTCAGCAGTGTATCTCAGTCGATCTGCCTGTTCTGCACCCGCTCTGTCTCTGGGGAATCCTCTCACCCCCCGCACTTCTGGCCTGTACCCGAGTTCTTGTGTGAATAAAGAAAATTTTTAAAAATTAAAAAAAATGTGTTGGGCCTCCCTGGTGGCACAGTGAGTTGAGCGCCGCACTGTGAAGCATCCATGGCATAGCAGCACAAGTTCAATCCCTGGCCAGGGAGGGGTCCCACACAGCGCAGCAGACCTCTCCTGCCTCGCCCACTGCTCCCTCAGCAATGTGTTTCAGTCCATCTGCCTGTTCTGCTCCCCACTCTGTCTCTGGTGAATTCTTTCCCTCCCATGCCTCTGGCCTATACCCTGCTCTTGTGTGCATAAATAAAAAATCTTTAAAAAATAAAAACTATGTGCAGGGTCTTCTTTAGTAGTAATGCTACATAGTAGTGTCCCAGGAATAAGATGTGCTTAGTGAGACACAGCACAAGTGGGGGCAGTCGTAGAGGGCCGGCCATTAAGTCCATGTGAGCAGCACTGGGTTGTCTGTCCCATGGACAGTTGGGGAACAAGGGAAATCATTCTGCTTCTGGGATTTAAGCTAGTGAAATTTATCCAACAGAAAGCATGAGAAGAAGCCAATACATTGCCCATAACTGGATGACGGAAGAAGTCTAGAAAGTGTTTGAACTCTAAACTGGATGCGGGAGTATAATTAAGTACCAAATTGCCGAATAAAACTTACTATTCCTATCCAGGGAAAGGAACAGAAGAGAGCAAAGAAGAGGAAAAGGAAAGAGAGTCCTCTTTTCTGGATATATGGTAGATTTTAGATATGCAGAGAAAGCCCTCCACTTCTTATATGCAGCTGGTACATATTTCTCAATCTAAAGAGAAAATAATGAAAACATGACTCAAAATTTTAAAAGAATGAAGTACAACTTGTTAGCATCTACTCAATGTGAAACATTCCTTTTGCAGCTTTATATTATTTACAGTTCCACTAAAGATAATTTTAGTTCTCCTGATATACATGAAAGGGAGTGACCGAAATGAGGAACACAAACTTTCTGGTTACAAGAAATTGCTCTACAACCTACAAATCCAACAGGCAGCCTGATGTTTATACTTCAGTCTCTCATAAGTTTGAGTAATGTAGGTCAACCGAGGTCAACCGAGTCTGAGAACTGAAGCCTGAAAGCCAACCATAGTCTACTACGGCCTAAAGGCAATGCTACCCTGTGGGGCCTCTTCCCGTGTAGGTAACTGGAGTTCTTTTGATAGCAACCCAATTTCATATCCCGCTTTTCTGGATAAACATCTGAGTGGTAGTCAGCTTCTATTACTCCTAAACTCAGGAACAATGAGCTAGGGGTAAATCATAATAATGTTAGAATAATTTTCCCCTTCTCTGTTACACCAAATATCACTTCATTTGCATTTGTAGTGAAGGGTGTCTGAGTCCAGAAATGGTGAGAGAGATTCTGACCCAGTGACTTTCGGACCCTTTGCCTGGTAACAACCACATCTTTATATCAGAATTAAAGAATGCTCAACTCCTAAATTAGTTAAAAGTGCAATGTGATTATAGATCTTTAGTGCATTAAAATGGACAGGAAATGAATTTTCCCCATGTTTTTGGTAAATATCTAAAAACAGCTTTTTTTGTTTGTTTGCCTACTTCTCAAGATCTGAGCTCTGTGTAAATTAAGAAGTACATTTTGGGACCTCCCTGGTGGCACAGTGGGTTAAGCAACGCACTACAAAGCAAACCGCAGCCACTGCAGCACGAGTTCGATCCCTGCCCCCAGCCAGGGAGTGACCCCCGCCGCACAGCAGACCTCTCCTGCCACCCCGCTGCTCCCCTCAGCAGTGTGTTTCAGTCCGTCTGCCTGTTCTGTTCCGCACTCTGTCTCTGGTGGTTCCCCCACACCTCTGGCCTGTACCCCAGCTCTTGTATGCATAAATAAATCTTTAAAAAAAAAAGTACATTTTGATTTTGCTACAGATGGACCAATTTCCCTGGACAAGCTTTTCACCATTTCCAGACTATACATAGTAACTTTATACTTTTAGCATTTCTTTTAAGAAAAATGTACTTTTCTTTTTGCTAACAAAACTTTGTACATGTATGCACACATACTATATATATATCCTTATTATCTGAAATAAACGTGCACACGCCAATAAGCTTAACAACTTCTTAGACACCCCCCGGAGGTAACTGCTTCAGGTAGGTGTTTTGAACAGGTCTTTACTTAGCGCATGGAGCTGAGGTCCCATCCCTTAACCATACAGAAGAGTGAAAATTAGGGGCACTGCCAGAATTAGCATTTTTCCAGAAATAACTTTTCTATCAGAGAAACCTATCTATAGGGCAGGGCAAACCTCTAATTAGAGCATCTGCTCTTTGTCTCATGAGTCACCTCTCCTAGTCACTGACTCCCCTCCTCCTCTCTCCTTAAAGGCCCAGGACCTAGCCCACTCCTTAGCTCAGGATTTATACTCGTTCCTCCCGCTGGAATCAGAATCCACATGTATGCTGATCCACCACAAACATGCAGTTAGATGTGTTCTTTCCCTACCGTTGTCTGATGTTAAGCTGATTGCTGGGCCAGTCCAAAAAGAACCTTCCATAGGGTCAGAGGGAGATGCTCCCGCTCCTCTGACAATATCCTCCAGCCACCATGACATCAGTGTATCTGTGCGTCCATCCACATAAATGGTGTTTGACAAACTGCTTCCTGTTTTGCTGCTAGGATTATTTTTAGGTCAGTAGAAGATGGTGGATAAGTTTTCTTCTTTTAGAAGATAATGTTTAGTTACATGAATTTTAAAAATGGGGTTTAGTACATGACCCCGTTGGGATCAGTGAGGCACATCCCGAGTAACTACATGACGGATACTCTAAAACATAGTGAGAAAAGGGATAATCTGTAGATTATGAGATTATGTAATTTTTTAAATATCTGTTTTGGAGGGTGTGTGTTCATATGTAAATACATAAAAAAGGGAAGGCTGTGACCCAAAACTATTTAAAGTGGTTGGTTTTATTTAAGTAATGGTTTTGGTTTTAGTATTGGTCTGAACTCCCATCTCTATTATTGCCTTATTTCATGTGTTTTGAACTTAAAGACACTTAACCAGGCACAGCCCACCCAATGAAATATTGAACATGCAAGTACTGTGTATTTATTTTATATTTAATCATCCAAAGAGTTTATACTTTCGGTCTTACTTTATTAATCTTGTTCAGTGTTGGTGAGAATGATCTGAGTTCTACCTGAGCGCCAGGTACTGTGTTAATAATTATGACTAAATGGTGATAGAACTGTAACATCTTTCACCTCCTCCATTTTTCCTGCATTGGGTTTTACTTGAATCACTTGGTGGCCTTACAAAACTTTAGAATTTCTAGTAGCTAATAAAATATTCTTAAATTTTCTATCTCCATTTATCCACTTTGCTACTTTACAATTTTCTCATTCCAGCCCATGACCACAGTATGAACTGGATTCACAAAAATGGCCATTTAATTTAAGAACAGCTCTTCTTTCCAACCTATATAAGAAACAGAGCCGCTAGGGAAATGACCATGTGGTTTTTTAACTTTTTTTTTTTTAACCACAGATCGCATGTTTGATTATTTCACCCTAGTTCTTGGGGGTTAAAAATATGTTCCATTTCAGAACTGTTTTCATGTATCACTAGGCAAAGTTAGAAAGTAGAAAACCACAAGACTTTCCTATATAAACAAATTTAGCACTTTGCATTGACTGTGGTAGACTGATTCTTACTATTAATATGTTATTTCAGGTCCCAAAAATTGTCAGAATTTTTGGAATGTGGTCCTAATTTCCTGCTAGTTTATTAGGTAAAGATCATCTGATATCATCTGAGTGTGTTAACTTCCAACAAAATCTTTTACTATTCCAGTTGAATTTATTAATTTCTTTAAGTTCAGCTCATAAAACAATAGTGACTAATAACTGCATTCACTAAAAGCAGACAATCGCCCTCCCTCCCCGCCTCCTCTGCTAACACCCTTGTTTCTACACGGGTAATGTTAAAACTGTTGTACTGTCAATCGACAAAGGTAAAAGCACTAGGATTCAAGAAGAATTCCAAGTCTTTTAAGAAGACTCAACTCCGGTGGTCTAAAAAAAATCATCTGTAAACAGAAATGGACTCCAGAGAGTTAATTAGTTTCAGAAATTAGAGTTCAAAAATCCACTTGATTAGAAACTCCCTTCTGTAGTCACATACAGGCACTAGCTGTCTTTCCCCTTCCTAGCAGAGGGACGTCTCTGTCCACCAGGGAGGGGAAGTCATGCTCAGAAACAGAGAAAGAGAAACAGAGCAGTGGCCATAACTTCTTTTTCTCTAAACACTGTCATTTCTAGTATTGTTGGTGTCATGCTCAGAGTAGCACCAGTGAAGAACTGAGACTGGCAAAGAAGAATGGATGGATGGAATCAGCTTTGACCAAGACAAAGAAATCTCACGAAGAGAAGTGAGCTCAGCTCTATTGTTAAAGTCACGGAGTGGAATGATTAAGAACATGGGTTTAGGCCCATATGGTAGGAAACGTCACTGGTGCTTGCATAACACTTTTCCCCCTCTTTTTTACCCTTTATCTGTGTCTGTATCTAAGAAGTTTTGTAAAAACAAAACCATATATATATGTGTGTATATATATATGTAGTTACATCATTTTAAATCCAACCAACTTTTTTCTTTTAATTGGTGTTTTATACATTTACATTTAATGTAATTGCTGAAACAGATTTAAGTCCAACATCTCAAATTGCTGTCAATTTGTGCCATCTAATCATGCCGTCATTCCTCCTCTTTTGCCTTCTTTCATATTTATGAAGTATCTTTATTTCATTTTCTTTTCTCTGTTATTTTACTTTTGAATTCATTTAGCATTTTCCTGGAAATTGCAAAATTCATTTTTATTAGTCTATCTTAATATAGTAATTTTGCCATACTCCAAACTCTGGAAGAAACTTCTAACCATTAAATTTACTAAAGCTCTGCTATCTTGTTTGCTGTTGTCAGTATTTTACTTCTATATATTTATCCCCACAAGTCACTTCAATGCATGTAGCTTTTTTTGGTCAAAACTCACTTTTTAATTGAAGAACCATCATTTTCTGTGTATCAGAAATACAGGCTCTCCCCCTCAGGTGTACCACACTGCATCTACCACCAAGACACCATAGTCGACCACATCCTCCACGGCACCCCGCCCCCCTCCCTTAAACAGCCTCACTGCTATGGTCAGCTTTCTAGGGTTCACTCTTAGTCCGGCTTTCTCTGACTGTCTGAATTCACAATATGCTACCTGTAAGTGACACCATCCAGTGTTTGTTTCTCTCCTTCTGACGTATTTTACTCAGTATCATCCCTCCAGCTCCATCCTTGTTGCCACAAATGACATAAGTTTACCTTTTTTGATCACTGAATAGTATCGGGTATATTTACCACATCTTCCTGATCCGCTCCTCTGTATTTGGGCACTTAGGTTGCTTCCATAGTTTGGAAATTGCAAATCATTTATTTTTACAAAAATTTACCGTATTTGAAATTGCTGCTACTACTTGAACTTTGTCTGTAATCACTTTCCTCATCATTTTTCATTGTTTTGCAGGCAATGAATCCCTAAATTTTGTTTGAGGCTGATTTACTTCAGTAAATACAGAATTCTAGTTTGGGACTTTAAAGATGTCATTCCATAACTGTTTTACCCTTGAAAGACTGTGTCTCTTTGTTCTCTTCTTGGCCTGCCTTGGCCTCTACCTGGGTTTTTAGCAAGTTCACTGTGATGGACATGGTTATTAAGTCTGTTGCTTGTTTTTTTGCATTTTTCTTGCTTGGGTTTCATGGAGTTTCTTGAAGACTAACTATATCTGTAAAATCCTTAGCCATTATTTCTTCAGCTATGACTTCATTTTCTCTCCTTCTTTCCTCTTTCTCTAGAACTCCAGTTACAAGTGTGTTAGATCTTTGTCCTTTCAGGCCTCTGACCATTTTTTAAAAAGTTCATTTTGGATAATTACTAATGACACACCTTTGAATTTCTTAAATCTGTCTTGTGAACCTTTTATCTTCCACTAATTCCTTCAAAATTACTTTCAGACATTATACTGTTCTAAAAAGCTTTCTTTAAATCATTTTCAATTATTTAAATCAGTGTGTTTAGTGCTTTACTGGGTTTAGCACGCCAACCCTAGTAATTTAGAAGTCCTAGTTTATTTGACCAACTACGTCATCCATCCACTGATCTGCTGATCTGCTTCTACTAACTTTTATCTATTACTGGTAATATTTCCATGCTTCTTGTTTGTTAACTTTTGTCATACATGTTTTGAACTAAATGTCTTTGTCCCTCAAAAATGCTTATACTGGAGTATTAACCTCAAATGTGATGGTGTTTGTAGACAGACCCTTTACAGAAGTTAAAGGAGGCGACACAATGAGATACCAGCAAGCTTGATTTTCCTCTCCCATGACCAAAGAAGACAGCACAGGTCACCCAGCTAAATGGCTGCTGCCTACAAGGCAAGACAAGAGTCTTCAGAATAAAACCTACTCTGCTAGAACCCTGATCTTAGAATTCCCAGTTTTCAGCACTGTGACAAAAAATATCCGTTGTTTAAGTCACCCAGTCTGTGGCTAAGATAGTGCTTGACATTATGGGTTATAGTTACAGAAGTTCTGGGTTATGTCTTCTTTCATAACAATGTTAAGTATTGTTTTGGCAGGAGTTAATTTACTGGTGGATTAGCTTGCTACACTCAAGGCTTTAGTCTTTTTTCCTTTTTTTTTTTTTTTGGTGGGGGGTGTAAATTTAGATTCACCATTATTCCAGGGTACGGCTTTATCCCTATAGCATGGTTCTCACTCTGGGAATAGGAATTGTCTATAGTCTCAATCGACTATCCAGTATGTTCTCAAAGTTCTCTGAACTAAGGCTAGGTTCAACCCAGTGTCCTTCCATAAACTCCGAGATCATTGAAACACCCACTTCGCCTCCTGCCTGTAGGCAGCTGCTCTTTTATTAGGATTCTCAGAGACTCACCAGAGTCATGCAGCCCAGAAAATGGCCAAGGTCCCAAGACACTTCCAAGCAAATGCATGGAGGGTCGATCTATTCTCTCTGATACTCTAACCTTCTGAACCCAGATGCATTCATAGCCCTGAACTCTACTCCTTGCTACGGTCAGGACAATACTTTCCTGACTCATGGACTCGAAATGCTCCCGGGGAAATGTGGAGCTGTGCTTGCGTGTACTCTCTCTGTCTAGAATTGTGTCCTTGCATTGATTGTTTTTTGAGTGGTTCCAATATGGGGGTTAGCTTTTATATTTGTTCAGTCAAAGGGAAAGTCCAATCATGGCCAAAATCATATTTCCTTTTGCCTAATAGAAAACTCAATAAACAATAGCAACAATAAAATACCCTCTTGAGTAAAAAAAAAAAAAAAAATGACCATTAGCACCAGGAAAGAGACATGATTTTTTGCCATAAAATTTCAAAATGAATCTTCTAAGGGAATAAAAGGTCGTGATGCAGACTGCCCTTCCTTCCAGAAGCAATACTGATGAGTCATTAGATTTGAGTATTCCTCCTCACCAATAAGGAATACCTCCAAATGCAAGTGAAATGAACAAAGTAACCATCCTCATCCCTTACTTAGAGCTGACAGTGTGAGTAGTTAGCATGGAAGTGGCTTAGGAGACAGATGAGGGGAGGTGCTAACCATGAATGAGGGAATCATCCCAAGCATGAGGAAATCTGTTCTTTGGAACGGCTGATAACCCACATGCATATTCTCAGTCATGCCAAAGGACTGGGCTAGACCTAAGAAAAAAAGCACAGTATGTGACCTTTAACAGAGGCTTCCCAGAAATTCCAAAGGACCTTTTCTTTTTGCTTTCTCTTCTCATGTCAGGATGATAGAAAGAAACGTTCAATCTGCAAACCATTGCTCCACAGAGAAAACAACAGGTGTCAGGTAAGGCATGGACCAGAGCTAAGTGGATTTCGTTCACTCCATATATCACAGAAAATATGGCACTAAAAAACAACATAATAAACACAAAATAAAGTATACAGAAAAGGAAAGAGGAAGGAATCAAGGTCTAGTAATGAGTAAATAAAAATAGCTAAAGTAAGAGAGAGGTATTTTCAGTTACACAGCACCATACCTACAAGGCCCTCCTCAAAGGGTTTGATCAAAATACTGGACAATACAAAAACTATGGTAAAAGAACTCATCAAGTGGATTCATTCCATTTAATTATAAAACTAAACTGAAAACACCTTGGGAATGAGAGTTACAGAACAAATGCAAACATCCTAATCGATGTGAAGGTAATACAGAAGTAAAAATGCAGAAGGTAAAGGAAGTGAGAGGAGAGGAATGATTTCCTCCTTGTTAAATAGCAAGAAGTCAATGGCTATTTACAAAAAATATATAAACACTATAAATGTATACGTAACCACTTAAGTGTAAGTATAATCAAATACAGTGTTAAACATAATGAATTATGGTTTGAGTTTATGTAACAGTTTAACTTTACAAGTCTTTACAATAAAATAGCTCATGAGATAAGTAAACATCTACAGTTCTACCATCATTTAAATTTAACTTTATTACATTCTACACAAGTGTAATTTTTTACTAAAATAGCATTCACTTATTAAAAACATGCTAACAGCACTTAGTATATGTCCATACTGTCTCATGTATCTAACAGTTCATCATGTTTTCTACAGAGATGGAACGATGCTCACGTGGCAACACTGGTTATTCCTGGAGACTGTGATCTTGGGGGTGATTTTCTACATCTTTATGTTTTTCCCATGACTTGAATTATTTACAATGAATATGCTTATCAACTATACACATGTGGACGGGCACACTCCATAAAACAACATACACAGAGTGTGTGGGGGTTGAACTGACTCTTCAACTACTAGTTTTGTGTTAAAAGTTTTAGCTTAAGGCTGAAGCCAGGCGAAGAGACTGGAGTATGACAAGACCTCTCTCCAGGAGAATGTCTACCCAGGAAGAACCCACTGTGGAGCTTTAAGTGCTATGTCTCCTTTGCCGTTCTCATTGATCCATGACGCAGGTGGTCCCTGTTGGCTGCTTTTGAGACAAAGGAAGGACTCCTGTTGACAGGTTACGCACTGAAGCCAGAGCAGGGGGCCAGGTTCCAAGAACGCTGGTTCTATCACCTGAGGCAGCATGTCAGGATCTGCAGGTGTGCATGCAAATACGCCCCTGGATGAGCGAGGAGTGCCCGTCTCTACTGGCAGGCGAAGTGGGAAAATGGAGAGAAACAGGTTCCACAGATAAGATGCCAAAGAAGTAAACGAAAGGGACCTAGCTTGAGCACTTGGCACTATGCTGCAATAAGATAAGAGGGGCAAAGTGGGCACTTTGACTTAAGTTCCTGTAAGTGGGACATGTATATGTTGAATCATATCATGAATACAGGACTTTATTGTGAAAGAAGGTAAGTTACCCAAACACCCCGGCGTACAAAATTCCTGGGCAATTCTTTGTGCAGTCAGACCTCAAAGACTTCCTGCCCCTGGGGGAGGTCCCTTTCCTTGAACTCCAGACCTACATGTTCACCTTCTTACTGGCTGTTCTATCCCACACACAGCATGTAAGGGGCCAAACATATCCCCTCTCCTTCGTTCCTTCCCTCAACAGCTACCTGGTAACTACACACCGGTGAGGCGGTAGAGACCCACCTCTCTACTCAGAAGTGTGGGTTTGACGCAGACAGACACGAAAACGAGTACGATGCAAAGCAGTGCTGGTGGCTCAGGTTCTCCATTTCAGGTGCATCTTGGGGGGAGAAGACAGACTTGTCATTAGGGGGATACGATGTTTTTTCAAAAACTCAACAGCCGGCCAAGTCCTGCCTCTACGTGATGCAGCCTCTGCGTTCGGCCTGGCCACCCCCAGGGGCTCGCCCGGTCAGCCCTGACCCTGGGCATGGACGGACCCCATGGCTACATCTCCCCCTCGGGAGCAGTTCCTCACTGCACCCCGGGCCGCTCTCCCCCAGGTCACAGTGGTTTTCTGGAGGCCACCTGAGATCTTGGAAAGAACATGCAGACTTTGAAGAGGGAAAAAATGTAGTCTTGGTGTTCCCCTGCTCCTCTGGCCAGAAGTTTGTTGTAGCGAAATCACTGAAGCTCTCCAAACGCTCCTCCTCATCACAAAAGGCTAAAGACGATATCACGGACGAGGCGAGGGGGTGCGCAGCCCGAAGATGAGTCTTGTCTGTTCGACCCTGAGGGAGACGGAGCGTAACTGGGAGCCACACAGGCTGATCTCTGAGGAGAACGCGACCGCCTCAAACACAGACACGCATTTCACTCGACGCCATTACTCAGGGCTCTCAAAGCAGTGCTCGGCCCCAATCGGACCTGGGTTTCATTCCAGCTATGTAGGAGGCCTTGGGCGAGTTCCTGACCCCCTCTTTTCGTTTCCCCTTGGGTATCAGGCATAATGAACTGTTCCCTCAGGATGGCCTCAAGTGAGGAGCAGCGAAACACCTAGTGCTGCTTTCACACGCTCCGATTCAAGCCAAGGGCGGGAGTCCCGCGCTAGGACCTAGGGGCGCGGAGCCCACGGAGGGAAAGGGACGCCGGCCCCGTTGGGGTGCAGCGGAGGGGGTCGCAGTCTCCCCGCCCCAGGCCGCAGGGCGGGACGCGAGGGCCGGCCGGCCCGGCAGGGGGCGCCGCAGCGCCGCACTGCAGCATCCTGTGGCGGAGCGCAGGGCCGGCGGGCAGAGCTCGCGTCCTGCCGCAGTCCCTTGGCCGCTGGTCGGAGCGAGCGCAGCGAGAACCCCCCACCCCGCCCGCTCTGGCCGCGGCCGCTGCACCCGCGATCGCAGCCTGCGGACTGGACGCGCCACCGCCACCTGGGCAGCGCCGCGCGCCCGGGCTGCGCGGACCCCCGGGAGCGACTCCCAACTTGCAGGGGACGCGGTTCTCCGGCCTGCAGAGAGCGAACAGGTGAGAGCCACGAATGTGCCCAGGTGGCACCTCGGGAAGACCCTGCAGACCCCTCCACGCCCCTGAAAGGCGGCCTGTGGGTCAGTGCCCTTGGTCACCGGGTCCTCCCAGGGCGGCTTCGGGGTTCGCTGAAAGGGAGTGTGGGCGCCCACAACAGAGCTTGACTGCGCCCTCCTGGCTAAGACCTAGGAGGATGCCCCCAGACCGAGGCTGCACTGCTCCCCTGCTTGGGAGCTGGGGACCTGCAGTCCACTCCGGGCGTGTTTGTTTACCCTCCCAGGATACCTGTTGCTTTCAGAGCCTCGATGGCCAGGGGCTGGTACAGCCTCCTCCCTGTTGCAGCTGCTGCATTGTATGGGGAGGGAGCATTCCTCCAGGAGACCAGAAACTTGATTTCAGAGCTAGAGAAGAAGCAGCCCAAAGAGGATCTCATTGCCATGGCCAGCCTCGATGGCTTGCTTCCCTGAACCTCCCTGCACTGCGTTTTGATGAGAACACACATACAGAAGTTAGAAAAACGATAACCTTACAAGGATGCTTGCTTTTTCTCCCCCCACCCCTCCAAGAGGAAGTAAAAAGCAGGGACTTAGATAAGCATACTGTTGGCAATGATTTAATGGGAAAGAAATCCTTCTCTAAATATATAAGAAAACCGGGTTTTAATCTCACATATAGCTAGGTATAACTTTAGTCTTAGGCGTGAGAGGCATTCAGAAGTGAGCGGACAGTGAATGGCAACTTCTAGACCCAATCAAAATAATTCTGCAACAACATGAAAACATGTTGTCTGAGGTCCATGTTATGGGGAATCTTTGTGTATTATTCTGAACATAAGAAACTTGGCAGCAGCTCATTCATTACAACTGACATTCATCTTTGTTTTCACATGTGAAGAAAATATGTCAGCTTTGCCTTCTTTTAAATATTTTTCTAAACATTGACAATAGCCAAATGTATTAGGTTATAAATCAAAAAAACAACAACAACAAAAAAAACCAGTATCACTATCTTATGTGAAATTCCTATGCCTCTGAGGCCATCTGGGAGTTACTGAAATATCCAACTTAACAAATGCTGTTGTTGTTTTTTTTTAATCACACTTGATGGCTACTTTCATGAAGCCTAAATCAGATAATTACTTGGATTTTATGTGTATGGGAATGAACAGTTTTGCATGAAATAACACTTATTGTTTATGTAAGCTCCAGACATGTGCATGTTCTGTGTTTCAAAGAAATGCTTGCCATTCTTTCTTAGAATTTACATATAGTCAATATTTCCATGTAGTATGTTTCCATGATGCTTCTATAAGGAAGCAATGAACTTTAAATATGAGGCTTTTTCTTAATGAATGCATATAACATGACAAAGAAGGAAGTGCTTTTATCTTTAGCCAAAAATATGGGGAAAATTGCAGCTGTTAAAGCTTCTGGTTTTTGTTCTATTAATTATTACTAAGAAGTTTTTCCATTATTGGGGCTGAACTAGACATGAGCCAACGCCGATGGCAATACTGACCTAGCATCATCCAGAGGCGGCCGGGGCACTATGGGGTCAGTGGACACAAAATATGTTACGTGTTGACGTGCTGAGGGTTTAGCTGTATCATGAAGAAAACAGTCACGTCACAATGTGTTTTAGAACTACTCCTGCAGAAGGATTTTCACTGCTTTCTTTCCCCGAAGAAGCTCCATTTGAAAATCTGTACATGACAAAATACTGGCAAGATCCATTTGCATGTTTAGATAATGGATTTGTGTTTCAAAAATATTTTTACAAACTGGGAAAATGGGTGAAATGAAGACTGAGTCTGCCTTCGCTTTATTTCAGTTTGAGAAGGATCAAAGGGAAGTCTCAGATGGGGTTTGAAGCGCTGACTGCAGACACTCCAAAGAGCCAGGGAGTCTGCCGTTCATGGGAAGATGCAGCCTTCACCCCAGGCTGTGGCACACATGGCCACAGTGCCCAGGGGAGAGACAGGGAAAGTCTCAGCGAACTCTTGCCGGATCACTCTGTCAGGTCACATCTTAAGTGGTGCATGCATGTGCACCGTGGGTATGATGTTTTCAGAGTGCTGTAAGGCAAGAGCCGGGGAGAGAGCTGCCTGTGGCAACAATGAAATGTGAAGGTCACAAAAACATAGACAGAACATACATCCCCTGGAGAACAAGAGAAGATGCTGGGCCTTTTCCTAGAAAGCAGTGGCCTAGATGGGACAAAGGTTCCCAAGAGCTGTGAGGCCATCTGAAGGGACTGTGAAAGAAAAAAATAGCTGACCTACTGCCCTCCTCCTCGACCTCCAGGCCCCCACACCTAGAAGCAGTAATCAGATCTTTGGGGAGCCATCCCGTGATGACTAGCACATTCCCTGTGGACACGAAGGCCCTTTATGTTTCCATGGGACTGAGAATGGAAGCACCTACCTACCTAAGGTGTGCGTACACTGTGAATACAGGTGCCCCTGCTTTTTGAAAATTTACTTTAAGCCACTTTGCTCTTAGATTCACATTAGTACCTATTACCATTAAAAGAAAGAGAGGAGATTTCTAAACAGCATCGGTGTGGGTTTTGCAGTAACTGTTCTGGAGGCATCAGCCCCACCAAGTTCCTTCCCTGGGAACTACTTTCTGTAGGCCGCTATTTAATCATATCGTTCCAGCTTTGGTTTTATCTGTTATTTGGCATAATTTGGTAGGTTATTTTTGGGGTCTGGGGATATACAAAAATGTCCCCACATAAAATGGTAACTGCTTCTTCACTTGCTGCCATTTTGGCTTAAGTCCTGCAGGAGTGCTTTCCGTTCTGACAGCAAGAGACCCCGCTGTGTCGTTTCTCAAGTGTTAGATGACAACATCAACTAGCTTACTTGAAAAGGAATCAGAAGTCAGGGTATGGGATTTATTTCCTGTGTATCAGGGCTTTATATCTGGGAAACCGTAATTAGGGTTGTATCAATACCTGGAATGTGCATGTCTGTCATGTGACTTGATCATGTGATCTGGTGTGAAGTGACTGTGAAATGCAAAGTTAATTGTACTGCAGTGGGACTAACACGAATGCATATTGTTCAGCCCAAAGGGAAATAAAGAATTCCAAATGTGACTGCTCCCCAGCAGCTGTATTTGTATTTGTAAACAGCTACGTGGAAAATGCATGTATTCACATACTTCGAGTATTTGTTAGCAATTATTGACAAAACAATGGCCTCATAAAATAATCCCTTGAGGAAATATTTTAGAAAATGCTATTATGCATGACAATGCGTGTTTCAGAACCAAGTTTAAGTCCTGGATTTATAATTTTTTAGTTGGGAATAGTTTATAGTACATTATTGTCACCCTCTCAGTGATGATCGAAATGTAAACTAAAATGTTGATGAAGTAATGTTGGCTGGCATATAAGAAATATTTAATAAATACTCCTTTCTCTAGTAACATATGAATCATGAAACCCCAAATCTCTTCTTTTTCAGGATTTCAGATTTACAATGATATGGTAAATCGAAAGGCTGGAACCAAAGATTTCCTTAGCTCTTTAGTTTGAACAACAGTGAATTTCCCAACACTCAAAATGGCTAAAAGTGCAGAGGTCAAACTGGCGATATTTGGGAGAGCAGGTGTGGGCAAGTCAGGTAAGATCTTTATTGTGGCCGGTGTGTGTGTGTGTATTTTTGCTTCCTGGGAGTGGGTGGAAGGATGGTTGGATTTCTTATCACTCATGTGTCGTTCATTTAGATGAAGTTTCTTATCTATAACTTTTAGTTTGTCTTACCAATTTTTATGTTTACATTTATCTGTTTATGATAAAGTGGCTCCGCTGATAATATGCAGGGCTATATTGTTGGTCTTGAAATTCTGAGGAGGGAGACTACATAGATCTCCAAAGAAATCAGATTGTGGAAATTAAAAAAATAGTTTTGCTCTTTGTTCTCAATGATACCCTGAGGGGCCGATTTTTATATCTCATTATAGCTTGGTATTCTCAGTCACCAGTCCAATGTCAAGCCTTTGTTGGATATTTAATAAATGTGTGTGGAGTGGATAGATCTTTACAAGAAACAGAAATGAATCATGGCCCAATGATTCTAAAGTTGGGGAGGACTGGAAAAATCTTAGACTGCATAACTTCAAGTGAGACAAACATTGCCAGCCCTTCTGGGGGGAATTTAAATGACCAAATTCTGCTTCATGTTAGTCATTCAGAGACTTGCTATTTCCCACCTAAGAAAAGGTTTGAAGATCTTTAAATTAAGGGTGGACTGATGGAAGCGAATATAATATTGAATCCAATTTGAAACACAGATCTGAGTTTACAGTTAAAGAATATTGAAGTAGATGTTGCTTTTCAAAAAGCTTTTCAGGCAGTGTTGCTTGATCTCTACTGAAGGAAAGAATTGTAACTGACTGCGCAGTTCTGGTTCTCGGGAAGGGACTCAAACAGGTATCTAGCAGTGTGTACTGGTGACGGGAGCAGTGGGTTCATCCACTACAACAGGTAATCCACATAATCTTAAACAAAAACACACATGCGGCTTTTAATTGTGGTGGCCTTTCTTCCCTAACCTGCTCTCTGGTTTGAGTTCAGCAGTATGTCTTCCCTATTCCAAGTCTTTTTTCTTCTCTGTCATCCATTCCCCTTTCTTCCACTTGCTGCTTGCTCTCGTCTCTGGCAGAAACCAGGCAAAAAAAAAATAGACAGTTGGCAAGGCCAAGAGACTGCCAGCCTTCCAGATGGACGATAATTCAACTCCTCCCCATTAATCTCCTCAGTGTTTCCTGATGGCGTGAGAACCTAATTTCTGTAGCTGGTTAGAAGGATCTGGAGAATGAGGAAACTGTTCCATGAGTGGAGGATGGAGGGAAGGGTGTGGGTGGGAAGGTCTTTGCTGCCAACAGCAGTTTGTTTAAATCCTCTGAGCAAAGAGGGTCTAGACCCAGGGCTAGTTGTTTATTGCCCATTCATTCAAAATTTACCACAGGTGATGAGCCAGGAGTCTAACCATACCGCCTTTACCAAAATAAACTACATGGTTTGAAAAGTGAAACATAAAAGTAAAAATAGGTTGAGGAAGCCCTCAGCAGAACATGCATCTAGTCCCTTCCCTTCTCTACCGCCCAAAGCTAGCCTGTACCTCCTTCTACCAAGACTGATCCATCAGCCCCAGTTCAGACTCCAGTTTCCTTTATCTTCCCCCAAATTGTTTTAATTAGTATTTCAATCATCCCTTTCATTCTCTGCCAGTGGTTTTCCTTTAAGCACTTCCTGGTCCATAGCCCCACCCTTTACTTTTCCTCTTTCCAACCTGATCGTGGGCTCTGCCTCACTGTCCCCTTCGTTGTGGGCGGGCCTGCCATCTTCCATTGTAATCACGCCACTGAGCTACGTTCACTAAGGGCACACCGATCAATAACCAACAAATCTAACGACCGTTTCTCAGTTCTGGTCGTCTGAGACCTTGTGTTAACATTCAACACAACTATTGACTTTTTCTTAAAATTATGTCCCTCAGGCTCCCTTGGCCTCACAGTTCTCGGCCTTCCTACTCTGTCACCATTGCCCCTAACTGGATGCCCTGCTCTGCCCACCCCTCTAACCAGAGCCAGCTGTGCTCCCCACACCATCCCCCTGCCTTCTGATCTAAACCTCCTGGCTGAGTCCACACACCCACGCTGATGGTAGCCAGGCATGCGGGGTACACGTTCTGCTGACCTTGGTCATATTTTGTGTAAAGTGCAGGAGGTGAACTTGTTCCCCAAGGTCCTTTCCCACTCTAAAATCTCGTGCTTCTGGATTCCTGAATCTTCTTTGGACTGGGTTGTCATGCTTATCTACATTCCACCATTTTTGTTTATTTTCACTTAGGTGAAAATGACAATGACAAACTCCACACCATATAACCACACCCCATATTTAAAAAGTAGTGTACTGTTTTGACTTTGGCATCGGAGGGAGACCTTTCCCCATAGTTCAGTGAAAGCAACCACAGGCTTCTTCAAGTCTATCAACTTGGAGACTAGACTGTCGTCAGACAGATTCATGTTGTTATTCCTCACAAACATGGGTCCAGGATGCCCTGCCTATGCTTCCCCACACGTCCACATCCCTGCAGTACAGACAAGTCAGTCTTTCAGAAGTAAGGAATGACACCTGCTGGAATATGATAGTGACTCCTTCTTTACTCAAGTGTCTCCCCCAAATTGTCATGCTCTTCCCTGGTAAGATCAAACAATCTGCTTTTTCTCTGAACACCCAGTAGGGCACCGCCAGGAGGCAGCTTGGAGTGCTGAAAACAGGTCTCTGCTTTCGAGGGGCCCGTGTGAGTTGCTTCAGGGTTCTCAGTTCTTACCTTCCTGCACACTCAGTCCCAGTTGGAGTCTGGGGTAAGCACGAGCAGACTGCTCGTCTGCCAACAGAGCCGGCGTGACTTGGAGCCGAGTCTGAGCTCTGTGGCCGCACTGTGGGTCTGGCGCCCAACTCCGCACTTCGTTAGCTGTGTGAACTTGATGACTGTGATAACATACCTCTCAATTTTCTCAAATGTAAGGGAATATAAAAATGCCTATCTCAGAGTTGTTGTTCCAACAGATGAGTTATTATCTACAAGTGTGTTCGACAGGCACCTGGTAAGGGCTCATGGTATACGTTACATCACCACATTTTGAAAGGTCCTCATTGTAATTCGTAAATTCTCTAGGGAATACACAGTCAAGGACATACTTATATGCAAGTGAGTATTTTAGCTTTCAGTAAAAAGCCACTTACCAAACAACCCAAATGCCCCAAAACAGATGTCAGAATCAAAAGGATATGGTATATACATAGTAGAATACTATTCAGCAATCAAAAAAGATAAATTCATGCCATTCACACAACGTGGATGGAGCTGGAAGGGATTATGCTCAGTGAAATAAGCCAGAAGGAAAAAGAAAAATAGGAGGAATGTAGGGGAACCAAATAAGGAATCAGGAAAAACAACAACAACAATAATAATAGTAAAACTAGCAGGCAACCATAAATAAGAGACATTCTGCGAGGGAAGGTGAGGAAAGGGGATTCAAACAGGGCAGAGAAGAGAACAAAGGACTATGGTGAAGGCTCACGGGTGAACTGGTGGTAGGAATTCTATGGGGAATACCCAGTGATGTAATAGATTAAAAAAAATCTTCTAAAATCTTTGCATTGCTATTTTTAGCACACCCTCAAAACATATTTGTGTGCATACACAAGCACACACACACATGCACACGTGCACACGCACACACACACAGTCTCTTGGTCTCTCTCCACTGAATCCAAAATCTGGTTAAGACCCACGGGGCTTGCCCACCGGTGATCAGAACAAGACTTCTTGTGGCATGTCCTGGAAAGCGTGGACAGCAGTAAGTAAGTTAGTATGACCAGTAACGTAACACCTGCCCTCCGGACAGGCTTCTAGTACATGGGAGACGGACTCACAAGCCCTGGGCACAGGCACACTGTGTTCAAAATAGAGTGTAACCCTAACCCGAGCAGGACAAAATTCAACACTGTGCTATTACCAAGGCGCGCTGGTTACGTGTGGGGGCGGTGGGTGTGTATTTCACAGTCTTTGTGTTGAGAGGATTCTTCTTTCTGTCTAATGGTGCCTGGCAGTTTTGTCTTGAAGTGAGTTTGCTCGCTGCCTGCGGGACGCCCTGCCTCAGCATCCTCTCTTCAGGATGCTGCAGAGGGTGGCGCCACGACCTCCTGGTCCCTTCCCCCTTCTGCTCCAGAGGGCAGGCATTTCCCTTCACTGGCCGAAGGCAAAGCGGTGGTGCAAGCACAACAGGACTTCTGCACTTGAGTGCGTGCACCCGTAAGCTGTCAGACTCCAGGTAATTAGAGCAGTCAGGCTTGCCCTAAAACCTAAAGCACACCCACATTTATTTAAATGTTTCTTGGATTCGCATTATTCAAATTTGTAGCAAGTGTGGGCGGGGCTGAGAAAAACAAATGAAATTTTTAAATTTAGTTTCACAGTTGACAGTCTCATTTCAGAGCTGAAGGATCGTGTGCTGTAACTGAACATATTTTTGAAAGGGCTAGTCTCGGTGTTCGTTGAGTAACACTATCCTCGAACTCAGCAGCCAACTGCTGTGCTCAGCCCGAAGGCTCAAGGCCAAACCTGGGTGGCTGGGCTACAGACTGGGTGTTGGACACCAACAAGCCTGTGATTTTTTTCCCTTGGCACGAAGAAAAATAGTTTTCTTCTTCTTTTTATTTCTTGTTCTTGCCTGTTCTTTGCTCTCTAAATTATAAAAGTTTTGAAAAGTTTATTTTCATTTTTATTTTAAATGAAACTGGGCAATTCTGATTTTAAATGTGACTTTTCTATTAAGCATCAAATACTCCCAAATACTCTCCTAGCATATCCGTCTACTTATGGGCTGGCGGCTGTTTATGAGATGTCAGGCATATTATCCCAAAACAAGCAAACAGCTTAATAATACCAACAGCAGCTTGGCTAGGTGAGTTTCCATATGATATACAGTTCCTTGTGTTTTAGAACTTTTTTTCTACGGAGGTAAGTATATCCCAGCCTGCCCCTTGCATTCAAACTGAACTGGACGGGACAGTGATTCTTAAGCATCGCGGTCAAAGCACTTCTCAAGGAGGAGTGCAAATGTCTGGGTGTTTTGAGTTTTGCAAGCATCTCATTACACTCATGTAATTAGTGGACACGCTTTTGGTTAATTATATAAAACGTGTGCAGAATTTAGGATTAATCCATAATGTAGCTACTTTTTTAATGTAAAGATTATTCTCCCCTAAAGTCAGTGACTAAAATGGGCCCCTTGGGGAAGCTGGCCCATGCTTGCAGGAACGGCTGGCTTCAGGTCCAGCGAGACCGCGGTGATGCGCCAGCCATGCAGCGCACCACAGGACTGGGCGCCAACACCGCCCGAGCCTCGCTTTTCCTTTCGTGGTCCCAGTGAGCTCTTCAACTTCTCAGACATTCTAGTTTTAAGATCATATAATCTTAATGGTGAATTTTCTTTGCCTAGGAGGTAACAAGGGAACAGACTGTATTTCAGGAATATGTAGAATGAAAGAGAAAGACAAGACAGAGAGAGAGAGAGAAAGGGAGGGAGGGAAGAGGGAGGGATGGAGGAAGGAGGCTGTGTGCATGTGTGCGTGCGTGCATACGTGCATGTGTGTGCATGTGTAGAATCATTTCTTAGGGAGCTGAAACTGAAGGATTAGCAGAAACGGGGTACCTTGTGGAGCTGGTAGTTAAAGGAACAATTGTTTCAGCGGGCTGAGTCAAGGAAGATGATAGCACTGAGACAAGTCTAGATTGGGGCTACGGAAGGTCACTCTGGAGATGGGACCCTGTTCCCCTATGCCATGCACAGTGCTGTCAGCCAATGTTACCTCAATCTAAAAACACAAAGCCATATTCTGCTGGCATGAAGTATGACAATACGGTTAGCTGTGGCTTTCACACTTCCATATCTCCCTTTACCTGCACAAGCACACGCAGAGAAGGCAAACAGCAGATGAGGGGGTTTTCATTTGCCGCTCTTATTCCAAGAGGGATAAATGGGGGTTTTCAGATTGCAGGTGATTCTTGTAGATCTGTACAAAAGTCAGACCCCTGCCAGGCATAAGGTATGCCGAACTTCCTTGCATGCCCAGGAAGAAAAGATAAGGAACGGCCCTGATGAAGGATTAGAAAAAGAAAAGGGGGGCAAATCAAAATCATAAAAATTTAATTGTGTACTGGCAAGTAAACATACTTCAGGCTGCCAGTGAACATTTCTTAGGCTTTTCTCTAAAGAAAAATAGAATCTAGGGAGGAAACAATAATGGAAAACAAAACTAAGAACTGTTTTTTCAAAGCCAAAAGGTTGTATCTGTTCCTGCTTTTTCTACTGAAACATATTATTTAAATTGTCCTTTATTTTTAACCTAGGGTCAATTTATTTGTTGAAATATTTTCCTGTAATTAATTATCAGCTGTCAGTTGGTTCCATTTTCATCTTGACTTGTTTTCCTGGCAACTGACAGGGACTAACTTTGAGGGAAGGGAGTGAAGAAAACTGTAAATCATCCTTGTAATTCCCCTTTTTATTCCTGGTATTATTCCAACTTATGGGTTAGAGGAAATCAGCCAAATTTTCAAGGTGGTACTGGCCTTGAAGCCAAAATTCCAGTGCAAATGCATCTCTGTTGCTACAGCTGCCTTTGGAAGTTGATGTGGTTTCAGAAAAACAGTCATAATTTCTTCCATCCCATTAAAAATGAAAGTGGTTATATTCTACAGACAAGGAGGTCTGAAAC
The DNA here is from genome assembly GCA_019455555.1 of Galemys pyrenaicus. NCBI lineage: Eukaryota > Metazoa > Chordata > Mammalia > Eulipotyphla > Talpidae > Galemys > Galemys pyrenaicus. The sequence continues at coordinate 3,037,254 of JAGFMF010011760.1, read as the reverse complement.
TGGGTCTCAGCACAGAATGAGCGCGGATGCTGAAGCTAACGAGAGAGCCCCAGCTTGTCACCTGCTGCCGGGGCCCCGCCGCTCTCGTCCCACTTGCGGTTCTGCGAGGCCCTGTGACTTTGCTACTAAATGTTTTCATTGTACATCACCTATTTTCGACATCTTCCTAAATGCCCTATATTAAGAGATGAGATGCTTGTTAGACTTCATTATGTGAACCTTCTAAGTCCTGATGAGTTCTGTTTTTGTAAGAAGTTTCCGGTTATCAGTGAATAACCAGTGCTGGGTGTGTCCTCAATCACTACGAAAGTCTCACCCCTGTAATGCAGCTCTCCTTTCCTTACAGCTTTAGATCAAGTGTAAGGAAATGAATCAATCGCCTTTTGCGAAAGAGTAAGTTTCTTGTTGCTGTCAACAGAGAATATGCTACACTGTGTTCTGTCAATATGTGCTCATCAAAACAGCATCTAACTGAACTGACTGCAGGATTCCAGTTCAAGCTTCTGTGTCATCCCCTCTATGTCTCGTAACCATCTTTCAAATGGCATCTTCATTTGCTCTTTTTTTTTTTTAAATGCTGATGCAGGTTTTGAAGGTACTTTGAAAGATTCCAAGTGTCTGCGTGCTGTGGTGTTCTGTTGTTAAAATACACGCCACTCTCCCCTCATCCCAGGGCTGTGTCTAGTAGCAGTCTGGGAGTTTCCTGCTGTCCATCACTGCGGCTGGATGCCCAGCCCTGGCCAGCAGCCCCATCACGTTGCAGACTGTCCAGAGGTTGTCATATATCTGCCTTAGGAATTTGCACTTTCAAATATGTGAAATGAACAGACATCAAGTCAGGATGTTTTGTTGGATCAGAATGTAAGGAGGATAAGCAGGGAGGAGAGTTCAGGAAAATAATTTAGAGCTAGGCCTTATGAAGACGGGTTCATGGAATGTAATATAATTTTAGATAATCTAATCTTATCCCTACTAAAAGTTAAAGTTTTAAAACATTTAAATATGTTTGATACATAGTACTCACACCTATAAGCATATGTATCTATATATTCCTCTACACTCTTAAAATAACTTTCATTCACTCAACAAGTATCCATTGTACACCAACTCTTTTTACGGTCACACAGGGGAGCTAGCCCTGCACCCTGCATGCAGAACAGGATTCACAGCATTCAAAAAAGGCAGAGCAAAGGCATTTTCTGCTCCTGATTTCTCCCCACAACCTCATACAGTATTTGATACAGACAAGATCCTCACTAAGGCAAATAAATTGTTAGACTACGTTGTCTAGTTTCATACATACTTCGTAACTTCGTTAAGAGCATATATTTTAAATGGTTTCCTAATTATATCCAAAGTGGTTTCTTCGTAGGCACGCAATAGCCCCGTTCCCATGCTCCATAAGGGTGTCAAACAGCATTCTTCAAAAGATAGAACCGGCACACACACACACACACACACACACTCTCTCTCTCTCTCTCTCTCTCTCTCTCTCTCTCTCTCTTTCATTCATTCACTTACTTATTTAAGAGGGCCAGGCAAGAACAGAGTGGACAGAGCTGGCAAAGTGGAGACCCAAGGAATAAGGCAATGTGATCTTAAGGCAAAACTGCTTTCACTCCAGGAAACCTTAACTTTTGTACTAAAGGTCTTCCACCTCAGTCCCTTGTGCTCCTTCTGCCCTCATCCCCATCTATGGCGCATGGGTGAAATGGTGGTGGGAACTCCCTGGGGAATACAAATGACGTCGAATATAATTAAATAAATCTAATATAAATGAAGGTCTTCCAGATGAGGCCCACCCACATTTTTAAGGTTAATCTCCTGTACTTAAGGTCAACTGGCTATAGAGGTTGACGACTTCTACAAAATAGCTTCCCAGTAATGCCACCAGTAGTGTCTGATGAAACAACTGGGTTTGATTGTCCAGCCAAAGGCACAGGTAGAGCTACCACAGCAGCTGTTCCTCAGCCTTCCTTTACCTTCTAGAGAGCCAGGCTTATGTGTACCTTGCCACGAGACACCAGCTAGCGTGCTTGGCCCAGGCCTGAGCCTTCTCTGCCGCTACCCGCTGTACAGCATGGCTTTGGCCTGACAGAGATCATGGCTTCCAGCCTGTCTCCCCGGCCCCCTCTGCCCGTGAGCTCCACGGCTGTGGGGCTGGGGATGAATGTGGGTGTTCGGACGTGGGGGACCCAGAGCACAAGAGCTCACAACAGAATCTTTGCTGCTGCTGCCACAGCGTCCCAAGGTCACTGCTGCTTCCAGGTGCCGGTGGATGAAGTTTTGGCTCAGGGGAGTTTACTGCAAACGAAGTCTTTATTTTTTAGTGTACCGTGCTGCTGAGTCAGAGGTTTCCAAAGTTACACCCAAGTGCATGTAGTTAACCCAGGTGTACAGGTTTGTTTTCATCGTTCTAAATACTGTTTTGTTTGACTTAACCTGTTCCTCTAGTCTGTCAAGAGCTTTTTGGATTCGGCATCTGTTTCACTCCTCCCCACTGTCTGTCATCAGGGAAAATGTTGGTTTTGGAACAGTAGAAGCCCTTGGTGCTCCTATGAATCATAGAATTTTCTATTTGCTATTATTTAGCTCATTGAAAATAATGAGGAATCCCAGTGAGTTTCTGGATAATTTACAGCTAGTGAAGAAAAACAAAGGAGGTCTTTAGCACCTGGTGTGGGGATATTAACATCAGATAACATTATTTCTGTTCACTAAACAAGTTCTGCTTAGTTGTGTCATAAAAGGGGTGATTCGGGAGGAAGCCTTCCAGTTATAATCCATTGCTCAAGATCTCATTTAAATTTATTATTTCTATAAAACATTTCTGAATATTTTATGTTTCTGTCTCATATTATGAAATATAATAAAGTTATATAAAGTGTATACCAGTGATCAAATCTTCTTGGTCCACATATCTGTTTTGTACAGAAAGCCATTTTTCAGAGATTCATTCCAAGAGACAGAGGAGCACATCTGAACTAAACAGCTGGGTGCCCTTTGCTTAGTGCTGCTGCTGCAAATCGGAGCTGGTATAGGAGAGAGGTCTTTTTGGTGGAGAGGCAGCCCCAGCACCACATGGAGGGCTTGTTAAGAGAAATGCTCAAGACCTGTGCCCAGAGGTGCTGGCTCGGCAGGCCCAGGCCTATAACAGACCAGAGGATCTGGTTTTCTAACATGTTTCTGCCCAGATGATGTTGGGGCTTTTAGTCTGGGGACCACCTTCTGGGCATCGATATGTTAAGTTTGCTGAATGCTGAGTATCCGTTTGAGACAGATGTGTTCTGCTTTATACGGCCAGATGGCTTTTTTGTGAGTTGCATGTGATATATGCTGAGTGCCTGGCACAGTCATGAATACTGGCCACAGGGAAGTAATGAAAGGCAAGCTCTCTGCCCTCAAGAAGCAGGGAGTAGACGGACACAATAAACACTCTGTGGGGCAGAGCAAATGGGAGGCTATTTTGTGCTTCCTTAGGACTAGGACCTTTCGTTTACATCACGGTAGGTAAGTTTTGTTTAAGGAGTGTCACTTCTAAGAACTGTGACAGGCTGAGTTTGGTTTTAAGATGATATTTTGAGCTGTTTGGCAACAGGGAAGGTCGTTTGTCCGGAGTGTCTGGAGGATAATAAACATGTATAGTTTCAGGCTTCGGTGCCATCTCCTCTGAGAGAAGCTAAGTAGACCACACAGGAACCGAACCCGTAACCTTGAGCTTATTGCCACCATGCTAATTCCAGTTGAGTTAAGACTAACGGCAGAACCAAACTGAGGTAGGATGGCTGTTCCTTCCCCAACGTTTGGAAAAAATGAGCTGAAACTGCTCCTTGACAGTGGCATTTATAAAACTTGCGCAACGGTTGTGTAGAAAGAACTGCACTATTAATAAAGGTTCGTAAGTTTCCACTCTTTGGGGTAGAAAGATAACATCTTTTCCTCAGTGATGTATTTCCTGGTTTTTAAAAATATTTTAAAAAAATATCTTTTGCTCTGTGTTAGGGGATAGTAACTTAAGAGGTGAAGCAAAAAAGAAAAAACAAAAAAGTATGAAAAATGTATTTATCTGTCTGAAGACAATTTGACCTCTTTTTGCCTCAAGAACCCTATGAATTACAGTGGAACCTAACAAGTGAGCCAGCTTCCGAGACACTTGGCAATACAAGTTGACTTAGCTGTTTCAAAGGAAGATACAGCCATGAATGGTAATATGACTGCTGGCTATGTATTTCACTGCCTGTGAGTTGTTTCCATTCACATATTTCCTATCTGGATTCTGTTTTTCTAGCAGTGTTCCAAAAGAGGTAAAGTCAGGAGCACAGTAACTGCACATTTAAATCCTCGAGCCATAAAATTTAGCCCATGATTTCTCATGTTTCCCATTCATCAATTTACAAATATCTACAAAGTTCTTATTTCTATGTTCTCATCTCTGCTCTCTCCATCCTCATGTGCCCAATAACACTCCACTATGTGTGGGGGGACTCCAGAGAATTCCACGGTTGTCTTTGTCTTCTGGGATCTTAGTGTTTTATTGGGCATGTGCGACTTACAACTAGTAATCAGCTAGCGATAGCTTGAGGTTCAGCAAGGAATTGATTTTTTAAACAACTTTCTATCTTGAATTCTTTTTGGAAAATTGTACAGTTGCAATCACAGAGTTGTCAAACAGCAGAGAGTTCTTGTGCACCCAGCTCCCTGCTTCCCCCAGAGCTAATGTCGTACTTCCCCACACTGCACTATCAAAACCAGGACATCAACATGCATACCATGCGAATTGTATGACGAGGGCAAAATGACGCTACAGAACCCAGAATGATTAGTGTTTGACTGAATGCAGGTTCCAAGCCCACTTGGGAAGACAAAAGGAACAGATACAGAAGAGAGCCTGCACGAAAGGCCAGAGCTCATCAGGGGACTTATTTTCAGAAGCTTTTATCTAGAGGTAGTAAGTATAATTTAGCATGTTAGATCATACACAGGAAAACACTCCAGCAGTTTAGTTGAGGCTATAATGCCCTCAGAATTCACAAGAGGAAGGATTCTCATCCTTCATGCTAAAGGATGAGAAGCACTTGGACGGCCTTGAGGGAGCCCGTGAGACAAGACACCGCAGCTGAGTGGGGTTTCTAGGCTGAGGCATCAAACAACTTTTCCTCATTTCTCATCTTTCAAAATTATGGGTTTTTTTTCCCAACACCAACGACTCACATGTTATTACTGTAAGAATTAGGAGAAAAAAACAAAGCAAAGCGATAAAAGACTGCAACAGGAGCTGAGTGGGGTTAGGAAGGGAGAAGAGCTTTCGGATGGTGCCGATTTTCCCCGAGTGACAGAGGATGAGTTTGGAGTCTGACAGCCCAAACCACTGTGCGTGTGGTCAACTTGCCTAAGACACTGGGGCCCCAGCTTGTTCTTCAGTGAAATTCAGATGATAATACTGTCTTAATGTCTTATATTGTCCCAGTTGGGCACCCAAACTAAAGGAGATAATCACCAGCAATATAATAATTAATTGCTTACAACATTTACAAGTCAGCCACTGCTATAGGACTTGATATATGTGAACTCGCATAATCATGACAACTACTTTGTGAATTTGGCCCTATTATTATACCTTCTTTTAACATGAGGAATAAGCAACTTGCCCTGGGGTCCAATAAATAGTGATAGGATTCTGGGATTCCGGCGGCCTTTGGTTTTAGCCACAATAACCTGAAAATTCTGCAAGTAATTCTAGGTATCCCACAAGTATTTTCTCCCCCTCTTCTTCCTTGTTACTTAGGAACACTCATTGGATTAATCAGAATCAGTGAAATGTACTTTATTTCACTTGAAACATTACTAGAGAAAAAAAACATAACAGAAGGAACGGATTAAACTACTAAGAGACCTTTAGAGCCTTGTATTACCTTTTTTTTAACTCAGTTTTAAATTTTAAATTCGGTCTATGACTTCATGCTAAAACCTCTTAGTTGGCTTTTGAGGCTCAGCAAGGATCTCATCCTGAAGGAGATGTTAAGGGAAAAGGATAGAAATCATCAAGAAAGATGGAAGAGCTTAACATTTAATATGTGAAAAATGTGAAGTGTGCTAAATATCCTCAGTAGAAAGGGAGGATACATTAATAATCTGACCTCGAAGAGCTCCAGAAGCAAAACTCAGAAGCTTTTAAAGATGTGGCAGTCATAGCATATCAGCATTAAGGGAAATTTATGGTGAAGTCAAATTTTTTGAATGATGGTATGTGTTAAAAATACTGGATTGCAGGGATTTTCTTTATTATTTATCACAATGGGAGGTTGTTTTTTCCTTTGCTGAAATACAAGATGTTCTTGTGAACCAAATAGCTGGAAGAATCAGGCTCCTTCCTACACAGGGCAAAATGCCAGAAGTCTTCAAACATTTTATGAGGGCAGATTGGGTAGGACTGGATCCCATCAGATAACTAGAGATCTTTTATCTGCTGTGAGTAATTCATGATTAATTATTTCTGGAGACTTCTAGGTCAATAAATATTGTTAAAGGCCTCTATCATTTTTTGTTACCAATTAGTTTTTTATTCCATAATTGATTATTCAAAGCTACATAGAGTGGTACTATTTTGGATGAATAATTAGCTCACATAGCCTTTGGGCAATGGAAGCTTTAGATACAGTATTCTCCGTTACTTATTCACACTCAGTGAAAAAGAGGGTATCTTCAGTACAAATTAAGAAATTCCTCAAACTAGCCATTACAAGAAAATATAAACTTTTAAAAATGGGTTTTATTTAAGATATCATAAAAGGAGATTTTTTACATTATCTTTTACTTATGTAATGTAACTTAGTTGCTAGGCAAACACTTCTATTTATTTGCTCACCTACAGACTATTCACTATTGGTCTCCCAAAGACTTCTGTCTGGCAACTCAGTCAAGTTTATGCTAAGGCAAATTACAGTATTTTGTCAAGTTCCAATGTTATTCACACCATTATTGTGTGAATATACATACACTAATTTGAATGACCTCCAAAGCACTATAATCATTTTATTATAAAAAAAGGTTTCATTTTATTTGAGGAACAAACAAAAAGAAAGAAACTGCTAAAAAAAATATCAAGTGCATTTAATCTTGGAACTTTTTTTTTCTATAGAGATATATCAATAAAGATAGAAACAAAATTGAATTCCTCAAATTTCGCAGACTAAAAACACTGGACTAGTTCTTAAACTAAGTTATTTTCAAACCCCCATTGTTATTTGTTGCGTGTGCATGAATGGGGGGGTATGATGGCTAAATGGTGACTTCAGAAATGAGGACCTGAACTATCATTGTAGTGTTTTCTAGATTTTGAATATATGGAATAATTTGTAATACTAATAGGTGTAACATTTCGCCTCTATTTAGTCTCCTATTTGTCAACTGTTCCTCCTAGGTGTGGCAAGCACTAGCTTAGGGTATAAGAATTCAAGAAAAACATGTGGCCACCTCAACCCTAGGCTGTGAGAGTTTGGTGAGATGGAAAAACTGAAATAGCAAGGAGTAGACGTGGGGGCAACAGAACAAAATCCCAAAACATTCATATTCACTTCAATAAAAATGCCTCAGAAAGCCATCATGAGACCTCTCTGGTGGCGCAGTGGGTGAAGCAACGCACTAAGAAGCAAACCGCAGCCACTGCAGCACGAGTTCGATCCCTGCTGCTGGCCAGGGAGCTGACCCACATGGCTCAGCAGACCTCTCCAGCCTCACTGGCTACTCCCCTCAGCAGTGTATTTCGGTCAGTTTGCCTGTTCTGCTTCCCACTCTGTCTCTGGTGAATCCTCTCCACCCCCACACCTCTGGCCTGTACCCCAGTTCTTATATACATAAATAGATCTTTTTAAAAAAAAAAAGCCATCACCAATGGAAACGTTTCATAAAGTGGGTAAGTGAAAGAAACAAGAACAACCAGGTTATTTCCAAACTCTTGCATTGGAAAAAGGCTACGAAAGTTGCCACCCAGACCTGATTTGTTCGAGGCAGATAATGAGACTTGGGGCCTTTGAGCTGATGAGATCACATGAGGGTTTAGGCCTTTGTGCAGATGTTGTACTGGGTTGAGAATGTTGAGGGCGTTAGGGTGGTAGGAATATATTTGCATGTAGAACTCCTGTGGGGGCCAGAGAGAGGACAGGGATGGACAGAATAATGACTTCTAAATATGCCCGTGTCCTAATCTCAAGAATCTCTGAAAGATTACCTCAAATGTGAAGGGACGCGCAGCTGTGACTGAGTTTGTACCCTGAGAGGGGACGTTCTTCTGTATTACCCAAGTAAGCCCAACCTACTCATGTGATTCCCTAACACTGAAGCATCTTTCCAAGCGGAGGTCAGCAGGTGAGATCAGGAGATTTGTGACTAAGCAGGGAGTGTCACAGAGACGCAGAGCTGCGGACCCTGAGGACAGAGGCAGGGGCCACCTGCCAATGGTGCCGGTGGACTTCAGATGTGGAGCAGGCAGGGAATGGACTCTCCCCTGGAGCCTCCAGAAAGACGCTGGTCATGACCTGTGTAGGAATGCCAACTCACAAAGTGCGAGATGGCAAACGGATGTCATTTTAGGGCACCAAGTGCATGTCACGTTGGACTCTTCTGCATGGAAACGAGCGTGGCTTGCAGGCACTTTGGTTTCTTACAGTAAGAGGTGGACGAGAGTCAATATGTCACACATGAAAGGAGGACCATGAGTCTGTGCATATGTGTACCCCTTACTCTGAGTCTCGGAATAGCCTGTAAAGAAAATACAGGAACAGAGTCCCAATCAGATGCAGGGAAAATAAATGAGTGGGGAAGACCAAAATCCCGAAGCATCATACTGAGTAAATTCCAGGGCTAGGGGGGTCACACTGAGTGACCTTTGAGTGACACATGTGTAGACCTGATCCTGCACCCCTCTTGGCAAAGAAGGAGGAGTGCCTTTGAGGGTTATTTGTAGCACAGGAGGTTAGGAATGGTAGGCCAAGCCAGGGGAACATATCAATGGGAGCATCCTCCCCAGGAGAGAAAACAGGAAGACAGAGTACAAAGAAACTCAAGCCAGAAGTCATGACCTAAAGCGAACAGAGGCCCTGCGTGGAGCAGCCAGGCCAAGTGACATTCTCCTGACTAGAGCTGCCCGTGGCCTCAGGCGCCTGTGCGGCCATGGGCCTAGGTGACAGCGCCATTCTGAAGCAGAGCCCCAAAGGAAGCAAGTCGGTGGCAGAGGACACCTCCAAAGGGCTCTCAGCACCTGGGTCGTGCGTCTGTCCCTTCGGCAGACACATGAGGAAGACAGGCGGGCGAGGCTCTTCTGCTCGGCCTGAGTCTGCACGGGCAGGATTTTCAAGGTGCAGGAATCACATTCCTAATCTGACTGCAATTATGTTTCCTAGTCCATTGTCTAGGGTAGAAGGGCCATAAAGAGCAAAATAGTGAAAGTATTTTATACACCCCAGGCACTTTGTGAGTTATTTCATTTATAGTATTTTATTTACAGTATCTTATGTAATAGTGCAACACAATATGATAGGTCTTGTTATCATCTCTGCTTTATAGATGGGAGACTGAGCTTCAAGGGGCTAACGGCTTGGTCCAAACCAAGTGGTGGAAGAAGTGGCGGGTCCAGAGCCCAAGCTGGGTGTGCTGCCCCAACGCCAGCTCTTCTCGGGTTCAGGCTTTGCTCAGACACCTCCGCCTGAGACAGCTCGATCTCAGCACCGCGGTAGTACCAGTCCTGGAACACACAATCTGCCAGTGGTTTCACACTGAACTATTTGTGGTTTATGAGGCCTCATTGGCCTTTAAACAAGGCTGCATTTTTTTTTAATGCCTGCTATCTGTAAGTTTTATAGCTCAGTAACCAGGCTTATTAGATTCAAATCCTGGCTCTACTGCTTCCTGGCTGCGTAAAACATACAGGATGCGTGTGTGTGTGTGTGTGTGTGTGTGTGACTGAGAGACAGAGATCAGAGCCGCAGCCCCAGCACACAGACTAGAGTTGAACACATACAGGTGCTCGATAAATATTTGGAGAATGGAAGATGGATCGGTCATTACTGTCTCAAGTGGAGTCACCTGGGAAAAGACGCTGACCAGGGCCTGCCCCCTAATAAACGCTCAGCGCTAGTGCTGGTTGTTCAGCCCAGGCCGAAGCCGGGGCTCTGGGACTGAGGAGGCCCGAGGCCCCTCGAGACCTGATGACAAGGAGGTCTGGCTGTTTTATGGCGAGAACCTCCCTTCCTTCCAGCTCCCGGCCCTTCTCACCTTCTTCTCACCTTTGTCTAGTACTGTTTTGTTTCAGTGACAGCAATTAAGAAGCTCTACACGGTCTTGATAAAAAAAATCAGCCGTGCTATGAATGCTTAAGAACGGTCTTTCTTATCCGATATAGTTACGCATAAAATACCGTTCTCTGAATGAATTACTGACTGTAATTGAGGAATTGCCGTGTTAAAGTCTTTAAAAACAATTTCTCATTTTAGAGAGGTGGCAGGGGCTCCGTGCTTAGTGCAAGCCAAATGCTCACCGCCCATCTAAAGCTCCTTCACCAAGGTGTATACCTGAGTTGACTCCGAGAGTATTTTTGCTGCAAGTCCACAGTCTTGGCACGATGGCTGACTGACCTTTACACCAGCGCTTTAAACTTGAACACGGTGGCTGATAGAAGCCCGAGCTTGGACTTGCATTTGTTCCAGAAATACTCCCTTTGGGGAAAAGAATGAGTGAGACGAGATGTCATTTTCTGGCACGCTCATGCCAACAGTTGGTAATGCTAGAAGTTATGATGTTAACTGTCTCAGTCCAGGAAGTCGGGGTCATCTCTTCAGCTGGAAAAGCTGTGTCTGGGTAGAACAAAACGTTCTCTCTTTCCCATAAATAAACAGAAGCCCTGCATCCACACCATTTCTCTGGGCTGGCTGCGGGCTCATTCCCACGTCTCCGCCCGCCTGGGCTGTGCAGGGGAGTCCCGGCCAGCGAAGCACCGGCTCAGGTGGACTGAGGCTCCCTCCTGCAAACTCGCAGAGGACGGGCACTCCCTGTGCAGACTAAACGTCCTGAAAGGAGGCAGGGCTCACCGGGCCACAGTCCTCCGCTGGGTGGTCGAAGGCCAGCGCTCAGGGTCAGGCTTGCGCCCAAGGTGGGACCTGCACGCAGCGCGCCGAGCAGGTGGGCAGGCGGCTGCGTCCTTCCCACATCTCGCCCACTCAGCTGGCAGCGGAGCCGAAGCCGCCCGAAACTGCCGGGCAGACCAGCTCTTTGCCCACGCAGTTCTGCCCTCCACGGTAATGCCGCGGGGAGCGCGGGGAGGACAGCGTCCAGGCGGGGTGTTCTGGCCGGCGGGCACATCTGCCAGGGGTCTGCTTGCCTCGGTTTGGTGCCCTGTGGTGGCCCTCACTGGTTTCCTTCCACCTCCCTGATGTTCATCTGACCTCAGTTCATTGAGACAAATAGAGGCTGATGGGTTTGGGTAGTTAATTAAGCCAACAGGTTGGCATGGTGGTGGGGAAAGAAAACAGAATCACATAGCCGAGCTTCCTGTGCGCGGGCAGGTAAGCAGCGGTGCTCCGGGCTCCAGGGCCGGTACCTGCTTGCAGAGAGCAGCCTGAGGCCACTGCTTAGCAGGCAGGAATGAGTGGGCAGAAGCCGCTGACGGACGGCGAGCAGCGGCCTCTCTCCCGCTCCCACCTCCTTCCTAACGAGGCACGGTGCACCCCAGCATCAGCCCACTGGTGTGGAGTGAAAAGGTCAGGGAGGTGGGGCTCTAAAGCTGGCGTGATTCTCCCACCTTGGTTTACCTCATCGACTGGCCCGTGCCGGAGACACCGGCCCAAAGGCGTTGTGGGAACCCCGACCCGCTACCATCTGTAGGCAGCTTTGAGAATCTTCTGTTTCCGCAGTTGTGAGTTCCTGGCAGTGGCTACGACACCTAGGACTTTCCTCCTGTCACTTTGCCAGCATTAAGCTCCTGGCTGCTTGGACGAGGGGAGAGTGCAATAAACGTCTCCAGGAGTGCATGCCAGGAGAAAATACACTAGACGTAAAAAATAAAAAACAAAAACTCTCCATTTCTGATGGGTGTACGGAGGTAGAACCTTGACCTCAGTTTTTGCCTTGGAAAATTTGCCTTGCAGAGGTAGCGGATGCCGAGATGGTGATTCTGGCAGTGAGATTCTCCTGGTTTCAGCGAGTTCTCAGCAGGCATCAGCCCAGCACCCCTCAGCAGCCTGAGGGTGACGCTGGCATTGCAAGGGACCCTGCTGCTGGCAACAGAGCTGCTTTAGGTCATAAAGCAAAATATAACTAACTTCTTCCTTGGGAACTGTGAACCGAATATCGAATGCCGAACCTCGCGTTGAGCATGCCTGGAAGAAGACGGGCTTCTACACAACGCCAGGACAGCACACACGGTGCCGGAGCTGGAGACCACGTGGTGCCAGTAAAGGCGAAGCATCGCCACAGAGATTTCACTGAGGAACCACTTTTTCAGGAGATCAGACTTCGTCTTTGCTCTTAATTAAAAAACAGTTTAATAAAACTTATCAGGTGGAGGTTCTATGGGGAGAACCTCTGCATTTTGAGAACTGGGAGCAGCAGACAGTAGATGAGTGAGCAGGAAAAGGGGTTTCCATGACAGGCCTGCTTCTGGTGCCTTCTGAGAGACCATTTATAATGGGCCTTTGCTCCTCTAGAGCGGGCCCGTCTGTGCTGTCTGCTACCTGGAGACCAGCCTGAAGCCTGTGGACATGGGTCAGGCAGGTACAGATGTGCTCCAGCTGTGCTCCCCCACCTTCAGCACAGGATTTAGCATAATCCCCTCACAGTCCTCAAAACAGGGAAATGATCTTAAATCCTTCTAGAGTTTGTGAGTCATTGTTTTGATTGTTTTTGTAAAGGTACTTATGTGTGTGTGTGTGTGTGTGTGTGCGCTGGCAAAGTGAAATCTCAGCTTCAAATCCTTTGTGGGGGAGGGGTGGGAAAGCAAAGAATACGAAGCATGTCTCTTTTTACCGATTCACTCCTTTTTATAGTATAATTATAACCTGAATTGTTTGCCTGCCACTGAAATTTGGGAACACAAGAAAGCATTCAGGAGTGAACAGCCAAGTGTTCTTAGGCATATTTCCTTTCTTTGCTATGATAGTTACCATTTCTCTTATTAACAAGATCCTTTTACCCCAACCAGACGCAGAGCTGTCTGCTCCAGAGGACAGCCATGCATCACTGTCCCGCCACGGGCCCCGACAGCTCCTACACTGTCATCTTCAGTTTGTCTCTCTTTGCTGGGAACAGAGAAGAGTCAGCCTGGGGGCCGTAGGGATCTGGATGTCCCATGAAGGCTGGCTGGGCTCTGGGTGGCAGGTATAACATTCCAATAAAGGGAACCAGAACTCCTTGCAGAAGCAGTTTGTGCTAGGCCTGGGGCACATAAAAGATGACCACAGGACAGCTGTGAGGGCAGAAATAAGCAAGTGCTGAGAATTAAGAGCGTGAGAAGCAATGGGAGAAGCCTCCAAGCCCCGAAGGGCTTCCCTCTCTTCCGGGACACAGTCCAGGGCCCCGCTGCCCACGGCGGTCATGTCTCCTGTCTCCTCTAGGCCTGACGGGTCCTCAGACTGCCCTGGTCTTCGCTGACCTGCAGAGAGTCCGGGTCTGCTGTTTTGTTAGAATGTCCAATCTGGGCTGGTCCGGCGTTAATCCAGGGCTGGGTGGAGGTTTGCACTATGGGAGAGCTTGGCTCATTTCATTCCTTTGCGGTTGAACAACTGGAGCAAAATAAATCTGGACAGGAACCGAGTAACAGCACTGCGTATAACCCCAGGGGTAAGCTGGAGCTTTGCACGCTCGCGCTGATAGTAACAAACGACTGGGTCGGTGGACAAAGGAGGAAGATGACAAATCTCCCTACAAAACAATTCCAGTTAATAACTCGAGAGTGAGTGATGGATATAAAACATAAGAACTCTACACTAGCAATTGCTACAGGCAACCATACATGGATTTAGTGGGTGAAAGTTCAAGCGGAAACAGGGCATTTGCACAGTGTCAAAGTATAAAGTACTGTTAATTCCGGGTGGGAAAAGCACCTTTACAGCGAGGAAGATCCCCGAGCAGCGAGACTCAGCGCCACCAGGAACAAGGCCGTCAGCCGGGGGTTCCTGGGCACACGGGGAGGCCCCTCCGGGCCACGTCGTCCTGTGTGCAAGGCTCCACGCGGCCGTGGGCATTGGACCAACCTCCTGGACATCCTGACAGAGAGCCCGCCAGGACTCTGTGCTGGCGTCCAGTCAACGAAGAAGCAGGGGACGCGACAACACCAGCCCAGCAGAAACGGGCACGTGACGGCCTCGAGCAACCAGGGCCCTGGGCAGCGGCCCAGAAAAAAGACTTTAAAAAGACACGTTGGGGGAAACTGATACAACCCAAGTAAAACCTGTAGGGAAGACTGGTGTGCCGGTGCTAATGCCTGTGTCTTGGTCACTGCTCTGGAGGTTACACGTGACAGTGCGCGAGCGCAGGTGGCGGGGACGCTGGCTCTGCGCTATTTGCTTGATGCTTTTGCACATCGAAAACTATTTCCAAGTCAAGTTATTGCGTAGGTGATGCTCGCAGCTATCTCTCTGTGCTCTGCAGCCCTGGCGAGTAAGAGGCAGGCATCTGGGACAGTGGCAAGATTAACAGTAAATCTCGGCAGCTGTTCAGCAGCTGCTAGGTTAAGTCACAGTGTTATTCTTACGGTTGCAGCAGCGAACAACCCGGGAAGGTTCTTTACAAAGAGTGAGTGCCAGGACGAGTGGTTCTGTGGGAAAATGTGGAAACAGCATTTCACTCAGGCTTAGGGTGAGAAGAGATCACAGAGAAGTGTGAGTATGAACGAGCCAGATGCGGACTGGCTGGCGAAAGACGGAGGGTACATGGGGGCAGCAGGGGGGCAAGAGAACACACAGTTTTCAAAAAACAATAAAGAGCTAACTGGGTTGGACTGTGGAGTTCCAGGGGAGCTGGAAAGGTGAGCAGAAACAGATCACAGTAAGAAGTTTGTGACTTCACACAAATGTGAGGGGGGCTGGTAAGGAAAACTCTCATCAGGGACTGATGTCATCAGATTTGTGCTTTGGAACAATTACTGTGGCTCCCCCAGGGGAGATTAATGGAGGGATGGGGCGGAGGCAGAGGGCAGGGAGGTCCTTAGGAGGCTGTTTGCAGCAATCCCTGAAAGGGACGCGATGGCCCTAGCCAAGGGAGAGGGCACTACAGAGAAAGCTGACAGATCGGAGAGTTTTCAAGACGGCACAATCAGTGAAAGCTAAGGGTGGAGTGCATGAGGGTGGGAGGGGAGCACGAGGAAGCATTCAGGATGTTCGCGTCCACATCCAGAGTGTAAGCTGCCATGTAGTGGACGGCAGGCCACCAGCCTGCAGAGGAGTGGCCGGGCTCCAGCACGACTGACTGAGGGCCTGTGATGGTGCTCACGTGCACAACAGACACCCTAAGAGGGCCCCGGTGAGTCTCGTCCCTTCCATGGAGAAGCTACAGCTCGCTTCTCAGCAACAGAAAACGGCCAGGGTGATGGGCTGTCACCTCTGGGACTGATGACAGTACACAGGCTCTCTCGCGGCCCCCGTGCTGGCTCTGCAGAGCTAAGAGTCACGTTGTAGAGGCTAGGAGGCAAGGGATGGAGGGTTTGTCTGGTCGTGCAAAGACCTAGCAAGCCGCTACCTGCTTATGGAGAGCGTGAGTGATGAAGTGAGGAGGCCGGGCGCCCCTCATCCGGGCTGTGCTCAGCTGGTGGACGTCAGGAAGTGGCTGAAGGAGACTGCTGCCTGCTCACACCCGCGGTCACCTTTTGCTGTTGACCCACAGTCTGCTTGCGCCTCCTCCCCTGGAGCCCCCTTGTATTCTCATCCTGAAGCCCCCTGGCCGATCATCCCCATATGCAGGTGGGCTCTGTCTGCAAGACCCTCTTCTCTTCTCCCACCACACACAGCGCCACTCTGGCAGGTGGGCCCACAACTGACCTTTGCGTGTTTACGGGCTTGCCTCCCAAGTTCAACTAAGGCCACGCTCCCCCCAGGCGTTCATGCTCCTGCAGGCCTAACTGCAGGACCATGTCCTCAGCGGGCGCTTCCATCCCCACCAGCAAGTAAATTCACCCAACGTCACACTACACATTAAATCAGGAAGTTGCTCCTCCTTCTGATGCCCCTCAACTCTGGCAGCAATGCTGTGACGCTACTAACTAAATGAGGTACCAGGCAGCCCAAAAAGTAGTCACAAAACAGTCCAACTAATGCCATCACCAGTAAGGTCAACACCAAGAACAAAAAGACTTTCCCTCACACGCCTGTGCCTTTTATAAATCAATGCCTGCGCTCTTAAATTAGAGACCGCATAACCCCAAATTCTTACAAAGCAGCTCCCCTGCCCCCCACTCCCCTTCAGAACCCTTTCATCTCCTGACCTCCCCTTGGGTTTCGTGGAGCTGAGTCCCATCCTCTTTAGATGGGGATGAGGGTGTCTACCTCCAATGGGTTCCAATGTGGGGTTTCTTTCTAGTTCGACATGGGGGGCACCCCGCTGATCATCTCTCACTTGCTCCAATTTTAAAAGCAAACTGTCAAGATCGCAGAAATATGCCAGCCCTATTCCCAGCCCCCAGACCTAAGCACCAAGCTAAAATGCAGCCAGATACCAACCTGGTGAAGCACAGCAGCGCCTGGCCTGGGCAGACAGCCCACAGGCCAAGGTTGGGGTCACGGCAGCCTTGGTCACGTGGGAGAGCCCTAAGCTTTGCAGCATACACAGCACCAGATACACAGAGTAGGCCCTTAAAACACCACCTCGGTGGACCTAGGCATTGGTGAGAGACACAGCTCCTAGGGACAGTCTTCTCCTTGGGCTGGACCAGGCCACATGGAAACTCTCTAAGTGACTATTACCACCACAGATGACCTCTTCCCCAGGTGCCACCATACCCCCTCATCTGTGGACACCTCAACCTAACAGGCACATCTTACAAGCATAACTGCTGGAAATGGAAGGAAACTAAGTAAAGAGGAAGTGACATGTCCCCCCCACCAGAGGTCTAACCACGGCTGGAGGCCCCGCTGCATGTCCTCCCTGCCCAACACTCATGCTTAATGAGCACCATGGAGCAACAGCTGTGGTAACGTTCCCATTGATGTTGGAGGATGGCTTCCCCAAGGTCTCTACTTCTTAATCCTCACTGTTGGGAAAAGTTACACAAATTCCTCTCCCAAATGCCCCTTCGTCCTCATTTATTCAACCAATGTTTCTCTATCACCTATTATGTGCAGCCACTAGAAATATAACAGCAAAGGAAATACAATGGTGTTGGCCTTCCAAAGGAGGGCTCTAACAGGGAAATAAATATTTATAATGCAGAGTAGGTCAGATGGTGATAGCTGTAATGGGGAAAAAATAAAGAAGGGAATTTAAACAGAATGTTGTGGGCAGTGATTTTAAACAGAGTAATCGGGGAAGACTTCAGTGAAAGGACTGCATTTAAGCAAAGATCTGGTGGAAGTGAGGGAGTGAGTCGTGTGGTTTTCTAGATAAAGAGCAAACCAGGCCCGGGGAATGACAGGGCAAAGGTCCTGTGTCTTCAAGGACACAGGTGGAAGCTCCATGTATTTGGAGAGGAGTGGAGTGGAGGAAGAGAATGGGGTCAAACCATGAAGGCTCTAATAGAGAAAGACTTTGGTTCTTACTGGGATGAGTCAGGCACTGACATGACATGACTTGTGTCTTTATAGCACTACTCGAATTTCTGTGCTAGGGATATAATGCATGTGTTTGAGGAGGAGAGACTGAAAACAAGGGCAGGAACAGAGGCCCCAGCGAGAGTGCAATGGTAAGAATTCAGGTGGACAGCACAGCTGTGGAGCGTGTCTCCCATCACAGAGAGTACCTGGCTTCTCCGGGTGGCTGGTATAAAGAGGTCAAGGTTTCTCTCTTTAAGAGTGGACATGGTCTTTGGAATGTTCTCTTAACTCCTGCCAATGGAGAACAGAAAATGTAGAAGGGATAACAGATTCTTCCTGCTCTCAAGTAGAACATTTAATTTCTCTCTAAGGATTACAATTTGGCTGCAAAAGCCCTGCTAAGGAAGAGCAAATGTCTATTGAGCACCAATTACATGAGAGATCTGATTTTAATGTTATTGGTTTAGGCACCCATCATATGCTAAATACAATTTAATCGTTATTTCATTTTTATCTTTGCACTCAGACTGTAAAATATGTGCCCACCTCTACGTAGAGGGAAGAGAAGTGATGTGCTCAGGGAAGTTCGTGTTGGGGCAAGAACTGACCCCTATTTACTGATATACTTCTGGGGCATTTCTTCACGCACGCTGATCAAAGAAGAATGTCACCAGAGAGAAAACTCTGTGCATGCGTTCGTGCAACTTCCTTAATGCAGCTCTAGAGACACTGTGCCCCCCTCTGTGCAGCCTTGATTACCCAAGCCTGGATCTTTGGGCAAACTGTGCTCTTTTATCTTTGGCCAAAGGGCCCTCCTATTTGGGCATGAGAGAGAACCATCTCCTCAGTGAGATGCATGAAAGCTGGCCCCGGGAGAGAAAGAAACCACTGGCAGACACACATGAATACTGGAGGGGGAGCTGGGCATAGGGGCACAAGTCATGGTGTTGAGTTTCCCGTCAGTTTGCCTTGTGACTTGGGCAAGTGGTAACCCACTTCGGGATATGTAGCCCTCATCCTTAAAATAGGACTCCAGCTGTCTAAGAACCAGGTCAGCTGCGACCCAGCTCACTGACTCGATGACCTGGCTGTCTTCCCTCCTTGTTTATTTACTGTGGCAGGAAGAAATTTCCCTGGTCCTCCTGTCTTTGGTATCTTTTTATCTCCTGATAACGCAGAACACAATATGTAGTCCTGTAAATCTATACCCTACATAATATTACATCAAAGCAATCACCCTACTGCAGCTCAGAGAGCCTACAATATTTGGCTTTGCTAAAAACTGCGAACTAACCATGGAGCAGCAGCGATAATTATGGCCTTAAATTCACATTCGCGCCTAACCCAGGCAAACTCAAGATGCACCGGTGTCGTGAGCGGCCACCAAAACATGAACTGTGTTAGCAACGGCGCTAAGACCCCTGCCCCACAGGCCCCCCACTTATGGCCCCAGCCACGCCATGTTCACAGGCATGCCAACAGACTAACAGTCAGCACTTGGAGTTGCTAACTACGCAGCTACTCTCTGGCACCCTGTAAGTTTCGCTCTACAGAAAGAGTAATGTCTTTCGCTGAAGATTATCACTGTGCCTTCATCTTACGTGCTGCCTTGACAACTGGTTCTACCACCCCTCGAAAGCTCATTTCTCACAAAGTCTATTCTCTCCCTATCCTCATCTCCTCAAGTCATTTTGGTCATCACCCCCAGTGCAGCCTGGGGAAGTGGACAAGTTGTATCCACGGGTAAGACACTTGAAGAGTGAGAGATGAACTAGCCGGTCTAACGATCTCAGTAGGAATCTTAATTGAAACCAAATGCTCCCATGTGAATGTTTTCCTGGAAGAAAACGAGCCAAGCACCCAAGCTTCCTCCATTTTCTGCTAGCAGCAGAGGTCACGAGAGGCTCTTCCTGGCGTGACTCATTGACTGCATCGTTCGGCTGTCCCCAGGGCCAGCCACTCTTCCCAGCTGCTCCATTAATCTCTGGGAAATCCCCAGCACTGCCACTGTCACTGTATAATTAAATGCGCTGTTATTTTCCGCGTGGCTGTATTCTGGCGGCTTATTTTCTTAATGGCGGGGTCTGTTCTTTGTCACTTATCCATATACCCATGTCGAGGCAGCCTCCAAATCTTCCCTCTCTTCACTCCCCTCGACTCAGGCAGTGTCCTGCTTCTCCTCTGCCTTTCTCTCCCCTTCTGAGCCTCCTCCTCCTGTCAGTAATGGCCAGATTCTCTAGCTAATGTATCTGGTCGACACTGATAGTTTTTTAACTATACTTCTAACGTTTTCCCACCCTGATGCAGATTTAAGACGTTAAACTATTAATGTACATCACATTTTAAATTTCTCTTCACAAAGGTGGATCTCTGACTTGAGTGCATGGCCCAGCAAACATCCAGTGTGGATTGCCATAAAATCTGAAAAAGGAAGGGACCGAGCTGTGGGGCTTCTGCAGCCACCGCAGCATGAGTTTGATCCCCAGCCAGGGAGGGGACACACGGGGTGCAGCAGACCTCTCCTGCCTCCCCGCTGCTCCCCTCAGCAGTGTGTTTCGGTTCGACTGTCTGTTCTGTTCCCCCCCTGTCTCTGGTGACTCCTCTCACCCCACCCCCAACATCTGGCCTGTATCCAGCTCTTGTGTGCATAAATAAAATCTTCAAAAAAAAATACTGAACAAGAAAAAAAATAACAATTTCACTTCTAGACACTGTCACCAGGCTAGTCATTTCTTATTCATGGCGGCAAGGTCCACAGCCTGATGATATGGGAAATTATTTTTAAATAATTATTTTTCCTCCAGAATGTCCAACCTCAGAATTTTCCTTAAGATGTCTTTTTGCTTCACCCCTCCCACCCTAACAATGCTGCCATTTCTTTTTTAAGATTTATGTATGCATAATCATAACTGTGGTACAGGCCAGAGGTATGGGGGTGAGAGGATTCACCAGAGACAGAGGTGGGGGGAGGGCAGGAAAGGCAAATCCTCTGAAACACACTGCTGAGGGGAGCAGCAGGGAGGCAGGAGAGGTCTGCTGTGCCCTGTGGGTCCCCTCCCTGGCTGGGGATGGAGCTCCCACTACAGTTGCTGCTGATCTCTTCCTAGTGCTGTGACTTAACCCCTGCACCACCACGGAGGCCCCTGGAGAGCTTTCTCCATACAGAAGGAAGTGTCCTCCATTTCTGGGAGATTGGGTGGCTGCAGGCACTACGAGCAGAGGACCTTGGGTTGGGCTGTCAGCTCAGACCTGTCCTGTAAGGTTTACGTCCCCTGCCCCCTGGTTCTCAGCCACTGAGTGCATGTGATCATCAGGTCTGGGGGCCTTAAAAATCTTAATGTCCAGGCTACATCCAAGATCGGTGTAAGAGGAGTCTGTCATAGGGAGAAATGATTAATTTAGTAACTCCAAATGCACTTCCACTAGAGGCCAAGGTATCACAGAGTTATAGATTCGGACCTGCCCTAGTTTCTCCCTAGAGGGAAGCAGTGCCTTGGAGCGGTGACACTGGGGAGGCCGACAAGCCTGGGCCATCCCTCTGGCTCCCTCCGCTTGCCCACGCACAGGGACCACGCCTGCGTGACGTCGAATGAGAACGTTTACCAAGTGTCAGACTCCTTGGCCGCTCCTGGAGACCCACTGCATGGCCAAGGGGTACAGCCGGTAAGGGCTGCACACCCCAGTCCTGTCCTACCCCTCAGCTCCCACCAGCTCCCCGAAGCGGGAGCCAAGCCCTCATTCCTGCAGTCTAGTTCTGCCTGTGTTTTTCTAAGCACAAGAAGACACTCACTTTGTTTACTCAGCAAAGTGATTTTATCCTTCAAGGCTTAGTGTGGTTTCCACCTGTCAGGCACTCACCAGCTTACGCAGTCACACTTCCCTCCTCCCCTCCACCCTCAGCTCTTCCCTGGCTGCTGCACCTTCCCTGGCAAGTGTGAGGAACACACTGAGGGCCTGAAGTCCTCTCTGTCCCCCCCACTAGATGCACTTTTAAGGGCAGGAGCTAACCTCTTAACGCCAACACCCAGCGCAATAACCAGAGCAGAGTGCGTGCTCAGTAATTACTCTCTGCTTGAGTGAACAGAGGAGTCCTTTCAAATGCCCCTGCCAAGCACTGTGGCACTTCCCAGCACACTCAGGAGCCAGAAAGGAGAGGCAGTTGGCAAAATCAGTCCCCTGGAGGTGAGACGACCTGGCATCTTGTTCCCAGAGGCTCAGGATCCACACCAAGGCGCTCCCAACACCCAGTGTGCTCCCTCTCTGCTGACTCCAAGCTGCTTATGGGGTCTGTGAGAAGGACCTGAGAGCTCCAGAGAAAGGTCTCGGGCGCACCCTCGACCCCACGCACGCACGCACCAGCACTGTCTCAGCCCCTCCGAAGCACTGAGAAGTGCAGGTCGAGGGCCACTGCCCACGGAGCGCAGTTCAGCCCCTGCCCACAGTGGACACGCAACGGTCATCCTTTATGGCATCACAGAACTGATCACTCTTTACCCGACTGTCCCATCACGCTGAATGAGTTCGGATAGCAGTGTTTTCTGAGCTCTGAATGGATCAACCCTCCAAGGGACTTCAAGACAGACAGAAGCAACTAATTTGTAGCCTCAGGGAGTGAATCTTCGTTATGACTGTTTTTTAGGCACGTTCATCTTTGCCTAACATGTTATGTTCTTAGAGCGGTAAGACAACTCCAGAACTGCTGTGGCAGAAAAGGCAGTCAGGGAGGGGGGAAGAGAAAGGGGCTCTGCCCACACTGGCTGAGACAGCCAGGCAGGGTGCCACCCTAACCGAGCAGTGGATGACCGTCCCACAGAGGCTCGGCCTTGGGCATCTGGAGGCGCTGGGACGCCCCGAGGGCTGTGCTGATCTGGGTGGTTGTCGCCCCTACAAAACTGCACAACCCCACGTGGGGAAGGGAGGACGTCTGGGGATCCTGGGGATCGGCATAAACTTCTCTCCTAGAAGGGAGCGAGTTTCTTGCGAGTATAATTCCTTCTAGTTCCATCCATGTTTCTATAAATGTCCCTAGTTTATCATTTTTTATTGCTGAATAGTATTCCATTGTGTATATGTACCACATCTTCCTGATCTAGTCATCTACTTTTGGGCATTTGGGTTGTTTCCAGGTCTTACCAATTACAAATAGTGCTGCAATGAACATAGGAGTACAGGTGCTCTTTTGGATCAGTGTTTTTGTGTCCTTTGGGTAGATTCCTAGGAGTGGGATTGCCGGATCACATGGTAGTTCCATTTCTAGTAGACTGAGGAACCTCCATACAGCCTTCCATAATGGCTGGATTAGCTTGCATTCCCACCCGCAGTGTACCAGGGTTCCTTTTTCTCCATATCCTCGCCAGCATTTGTTGTTGTTTTTGATGTGTGCCATTCTTACCGGAGACACACTTTCAAAAGCACATCTTTCATCAGTATTCCTTGAGGGGTGAAGGGGATGTTCCTTATAGATTGCACAGATGACTATCATTAAGCAGGCTGGCTTGTCCTTGTTCGAAATGCACTAGCACATAAGAGGCAGTTTAACTCCTCAGTCTTCTTGGGTGTTTAGAGTGGTGTCTTACACCTTGTATGCCAAAGACCCACAGATTCTAGAGATGGTATTTTTACCAGTTTTCTATTATAATAGTATTACTTCATAATAAATTACTACAAACTTAGTGATTCAACACAACACCCATCTGTTACCTCAGTTTTTATGGGCCACGAGTCCTGGCTCATCTCAGCTGGGGTCTCTTGAAGAGTCTCAGTCAAGGAGTGCGCTGAGGTACGTTCCCACCTAGAGGCCTGACCGGGCAAAAATCTGCTTAAGCTCATTTAGGATTTTGACAGAATTCATTCCTTTGCAGCTGTATGCCTGAGGCCCGCAGCTTCTCACAGCTCTCACAGCTCTCGAGGTGACAGCAGTGGTTTGCCAAGCATCCTTTTCACAACACTACAGCTTCTCCCTGCATTGCTAGCAGAGGATGTCTCCTCTCATTCCACTGTGGAGTCTGTTTTTAGTCAACAGACTCCATCTTGTTTATAAGCTACCATGTTGAGAGTTGCGGGTGAAAATCAAGCTGCCAACTCAGCCACCCAGTGACTATAAAAACACAAGGCCATCGCTGGTGGGGCAGCAGACCCACCCTGCAGTCTCTGTCTGAGACTGCGGCCCACCAGTCAGAGGTAGACAGACTCAAGGACCAACACAGGTGAACACACCTCAGCCTCCTGCCTCCCCTTCATGCTGACCCCTGTGGAAACCCTGCGTCTTGGTTGTGGACCCAAATCAAGGTTTCTAGTCTCAAATAGACATCTATCTTCCCTGGTCGGGTTACGGTCAGGTTATTTCTGGGTTGACACCAGTCTGATGTGACAGAACATAGTCATGGAGTTTGTCAACAGTCTCTGCCATGTTCTGTGGGTGAGAAGCCAGAGCCATCTCCACAAAAGGGGGAAGAGCACGGCCGCTCAGTGAATGGGCATTCACTGCCCTGCTTGCACACAGCCGCCTGGACTACAAGTCCCAGAGTGCCTTGCAGGGGAGCTACTGGGAACTAGGGGCAGAGTGGAACAGCCCCTATAGAACAGGGAAGGCAGGCGAGTCCCCCTGCCTTTAACTTCTGTTGCCCACCTGACACCTAGTACTGCTGGGAGGAGACACAGGAGACGTGTGGAGGAGAGACGTGGGTGAGAGGCCCATGGAAAGCTGATATGGGAGCTCTTACCCCGATGTGCGCTTTCATTCTGCTCCTTTGTCCCAGACTCCACTGTCCACTTTTGCACTTCTCTTGTGTTCCTCTGCCAGAATCTACCTTACACTTGTGACAAGCTTTCAGGCGAGGTAGCCCTGCTTCAGGCCAACGCTGTGTGGCTGGGCATTTGCCATACGAGTATGGGTAATTTGAGGGAGTTTTACTGGGAAACTATTACTGGGGTATCCTTTTTTCTCTTCCCTAACACACGATCTATTAAAAATCTTTTACACGAGGAGGCTGCTTTGCCTTGTGTGCACCGAGGGCTGGCTCTCTTTAGAGCATGCAAGTTTGGGGGTCCCTGGGCTCCCCTCGGCCGCACACTACTAGTTCCAGGCTCAAGAAGAGTGTGAGGGGAGGAGCTTACACACACCTGGTACTCAGTGCTGGGACTTGCTGGTGTGTGTTCACCACTGTATCTTAAACAGTCTTTTTACCGAATCTGTTAAGTTATTAGCACCAACTCTTGGCATAAAACCAAGAGCACTAGAGTTAAGTGCTCTGCAGCTGTGTGGACTCGTGACTTAGACTCTGAGACTCAGTTTCCTCCCCAATAAAGTGTTGGTAACTAACATGTACTATAAAGAGTGATAAAGATAAGGTTATAAACATATTTGAAAGTTTCTGGAGTCATTCAATAAATCACCATCTCCACTAAAAAGAGGAGCTGACAGATTATTTTAGTATGTCTGTGCCTTTAAACTGAAACCAAGTCACCAAGACTAAATCTTTCTGTATTTAACTCACCTTCTGGAGCTTTAGCAGTTATTCTGTAAACAGTGCTTACAGTTTCTCTAGCAGGTATGCAGCCCTATAGGCCGGGTCAGCCTGTAGCTGCATCCTCCAGGGCTAGGTGACATAGGAAATAGCCAGACGAATTGAGGTATCTGGCTGGCATATCATTCTTCCCTCCCTAAAGAAAAGAGGCACTTTTCTTTTAATGTAGAGAAATAATGAAGGTCTTTGGAATATCAAGTTGTAGGTCACAGAATTTCATACCAGCCCAGGCTGTTCCCTTTTAGGGAATGTGTTTGAGGGTTGTTAAAGAACATTATTTTAAGAATACAGACCATATCTTAGAAGCAAAAACAAAAAAGAAAAAGGGAATTCTAAATACGTTGTACTCTACATTATGCTGAAATATTGCATAATTTTGAGTTCAATTTTGTATATTTTGGCAATTGTGGCAGTCAACATAAAGCCTAAGTTTTGGGGTGACTATGATATAAGCAGAGCCATTAGAAAAAACCACTGTGGGCTTCCCCCTGTCCCGAGACCTTGTCTTCTGGGATGAAGTAAATGCTGGAGAGTCACGCAGAGGCCACTTGCTTAGTGTGTATTCTGTGTCTGGAAAATTACTGGGGCTGTTTTTCTGTCTCTTTCCATCTATATTAGGTTAAAGGAAAGTAAGCTACATATAAAACAGAGTGCTCTTCTTTATGCCGGCCCCTACTCTCTCCTGTAGTATTTCAAATCATAACCTTCTAAAGGACACTTTATAGTAAGAACCTCAGCTCACACTGTAAAGGCCTCCTGAGAGTTGGCCCTCTTAAGAAGTAAGAAGTACAGGAAAGTCACAGAGTCTCCCCCAAACTGACTTGATGATAATTATTTATTTTTCACAACTCGTTCCTGATGGTTTCCTTGACACACCCTCGTCGTTAAGATACGCTGTCGTGAGATGCTATTAAACCCATCAGTTCCAAACACTCTGTCCCCAGGTTTAGAGCTCATCATAATGATCTAAATCTCCGCGTTCCCGATAAGTGAGGCCCATATGATCATGAAGCATGCATGGGGGAGAAGTTGACTGAAATAAAAAATTCAGACATTCTGCTTTATTGTATCTACTCTAGAAAAAGAAAAATCCACAGGTCTTAGTCTCTTCTCTTTCTTCCAAGAAGGAAGCCAGAAGTTTAGCAAATAATGTCCACTGAGGATAAACATTATTGTGCCCCCGGCAAGACGAGGCCTGTATACAAATGCACATCCCTAGGCCATTCTGGATTACTGTGACTTGCTGCTACCGGGCGTATTACGGGCACGATGAACACAATAAAACAGAGATTTTTAAAATATGAAATTCAAATAGCAACACAAGTTTGCATATGTGCATCGTGGGGCCCGCTAAACGCTGCTGTGTGGAGGAGGAAACAGAATCAGAGGCATGAAGAGGTTCACCCACCTCTGGCCCTCGCCAGCCTGTGCTCACGTGATGTCCTGGGATTTGATGTGTGTCTTTTGGTTGCAGGTACCTGTGACTGCAGCGGTGTAGACTGGGTTTCCACAAATTCACATCACACACTTTACTTTCAGCAAAATGACTTGGCTTCCTACAAAAATTACCCAGGAAAACAGAGACAGTAAGTGTTGGCCCATAGCCTCCTCACTGTACTCTATGTAGCTGGAAAGACAAACAGCTCTGGTAAAATGGGCATCATCTCCAGCTGGGTTCACAGCAGGTGAACCATGAACTGAGTGGATTTAAGGTCAACCAGGATGACCCTTGTGTTCCACGCTATTCGTGAGCTTGTATGAGAGCTGTGCTCTTTATGAGTTTAAATTAACCTTTTTCTAAATAATGTATCATCAGTTATTTAAAGAAAAGAAAATATCTAATACCTTTCTAATTTTTGACATTTCAGACTGACACATTTTAAAGTAAAAGTGCTATGGGCATAAAACTTTATACAATACCGTGGAAAATATTCTTTCTGGTTAGAACTGTCCACCCTACTATACGTTTGAATCAAATACTGTGTTTGTGTCTTCACTGGTTTTCTTTTACTAAAAATTGAGATAGATGCCTGTATTTCTGTGTGCCAATAAAAGAATTTTTATCACTACATATTTCAGGAAAATAACAGATTTTTGAATTACAAAAATGGTATAGAAAGTATACCATTCATTATACATTTAAATTTGTAAACATTATTTTTAATTAAAGTTCAACTTCCACAAATTCTAAACTAAGTTGACTGGTCCATTTTAATATTCTAATGCTCTTTTGACTACAGATAGTTACATGTTCTCCTGCCCATCTCACAACTTTATGATAAAATTTAAATGATATCATGACTGAAAAGGCATTTTCTAAATCATTGAACACAACACGATGTCAAGCATGCATTGTGCAACTGAGCTCTTCCGTCCCACGTTTTCCTAATGTTTAGACAGGAATCTCCCATTAATACCTTCTTAATGAGATAATGTCTATAAAATATTTTGAGGTCATCAGGAAGTGAAAGATCATTATTGTTAAGTCAGAATGTAAAGATCAACAGTTTATTATCACTTGATGTTGACGTCATTCTGGAAACGTGTGTGCAGAAAACATGTTTTGCAATGTAGCAACTGGCTCATCTTCTCTAGAAGTATAGATATTTTTAATGGTGTTAGATGAGAAGATAAGAAATGTGATCTTGTATCTTTGGATGAATATTTGATGAATTTTAATCTCTGAAACTCATATTGGCCAATACTTATTCTTTAGTCCCACCCATTACGTTTAAGACTGGGCGTGATTACTTGATGTGCACAGACAGTTCTTTTAGTCAGCAGTCAGGGGGCCCTTTTCAAGCTCACTCTGCCAATTGTTTTCGTCTTCTGAGATAAAACTGTCTCATGGGCAGTAATTTAATTCTTCATGGTATAAAGTAGAGCAAATGACTGAATTTCCCAATCCTCCTGCCAAAGTCATAATGATATTCTTGCAGGGTTTATGAATAACACAGTTCCAGCCACACTTCAGCAGTGACCTCCCAGGCCATTTTGACATTTTCCACCTGCCTGTGTAGTTGACATCACTTCTCCTTTTCTCCTTTCTCTACTCGCTCCTCCTCCTTGTTGACAATTTAGAAGGTCAACCCAGCAGGCTTTGTCCTTTCCTTTCTTCCCACACACAATGCAGAGTACGTTCACAGGGACGTAATAATAAAAACTCCCAGTGACTGAGCTCGCCTGATGTGCATTGCTGTAAGTACATACCCTTCCCAAGGCCTCAGTCTAAGGGGGCTAGAAGATAACCGTTGGCTACTAAGAGATTAAAAGTAACCAAATATTGATTCAAAGATAGATGATCCCATCAAAAAGTACATGTCATGAATCCTCAACACAGTCAAAAGCAAGTTATCATTATTCCCACTAACCGATAGGGGACCTAGGGGAGGAGGGCAAGTCATGAGGAAGGACAGGACGTGAAATCTAGCAGGCCTGGCTGCCAACCCCCTACTCTCTGTCCTTGCGCTAACTCATTGCTCACTCTTTAAAAAGGCAAAGCCCGGTGATTAACAATCTTGATTTATGGGCTATCTGTGAACACAAACAAGGACAGGAACCTCACGCCAACTCTGAATCAGATGTGGAGTTTCAGAAAAGCACCCTCGCCTAATATTTCACATATTGTTTGGACTGTTAAGACTTCTGAGGATGAAGACGACGACGAGTTGCTGGCCGTAGGGTTCTGGGCTGCGTCCACGTGACTCGGCCGTGGTGGGGTGCTCTAAGGGCCCCGTTGTCCTGGGTGGGTCGAGGGCTCCATTGGGACGCTTGAGCACGTGCTGTGCTAAATGAAGCCAGAGTCTCAATGCAGAAAGCGGTCCAAAGCCAGACTTTGAAGCTATTGATGTATATGTTTGAATTCTTCCTGGCTAAAGGACGTTTCCCAGGGGAACCAAAAAATAAGTGGAAAAGAATGTCTGGATGCAATAGAATTGTCACTATTAATCATTTGTACATATTAGAGGAATTGAGACTGAAAACATAAAATGTCTTTAAAACTTACTGGTGCTGCCTAACAACTAGAAGCAGCCTGGCTGTGTGGTCTCACCAAGGCTGGATAAAGGATATTGGAGGATTTCACAGTTAGGAGCCCCTCCTTCCACCCTTCCATCAGACCCAGCCCCAGGAGTCGGGAGTGACTGGGCTGACAGACCCACCCTGGAGACTCCTTTATCAGCACGGCAGGGACCGACAGAGGCTCAGCACCACCAGCGGCCGCTCCGAGGCTCGCTTCGAGGGCCCCACACTGTCCCTGCTAACTCCAGCCAGGTCTCTTCAGGCGTAAGCCTGTGCCCCAGGCGGGAGGTGCTGCTGGGTTTGCTCAAGGGCACGGGGGTTTGAGTCTGAACGTTCTTGGCCAGTCCTCATTGCTACTGCTTGCAGGAAGCTTGGCTGTCAGGCCCGAGCAGAGGCCCAGCTCCTCCTGACGCTGGAGCGGGAGGGTGGTGCGCCCTGGCACTGCTCACTCCAGAACTGGGAGGGGCCAGTCTGGGGAGGAAGTGACTCTGGGCAGGGGCGTCCAGGACCCAAGATGGATGTGCCTCAGACGCTGCTTCACAGTGGAAACAAGGCTACATCTTTATCTTTCATTTCACGACTCAAGCCTTTGTTCACTTCCTAGTCAGTCTTTTGCAGCAAAGCCAAAAGGCCTCAATTGCTTCTGGAATAATATCCTGCTCTCTTTGAAATGACAGTATTACTTGAGACAAGAAATACTTGACAGTATTTCTTGACTTCCCAGTTTTAAAAAGGGTTAAATTCCCAGTTAAGAAATACTGTTATCCTATCTCTTTTTTTCCTCTTTTATTTCCTTCCACTGGAAACCTCCCCAAATAGTTTCATACGCATGAACCTCACATTTCTCCTTCCTCCTTTTTCCAAAACGACGGCATCCAACCCACCTGCTTTTCATTACAACTCTGGCCTGGCTGCTGCCCCTGATCGGGTCCAAGCTTGTGAAGCGCTGCTCCGCGAGCTGCGTGCAACGTCAGACAGGGTCTCTGAGCTGCTGCTGAGCAGCAGGAAGCTGCGCTAAGCGTGACTCCTATGGGGGCTGCTACACCACAGCCCTCAGTGGCTCCTGCTTGCTCTGCTGATTGGCAATTTTCTCCATGAAAAGCACTGAGTCACACTGTTGTGGTCTGCAGGACGGCAATGGGAAATCAGAAAACCCACAGGCATTTTCTCACATATCTCTTAATGTCTTGATATTTTTGGATGTTACATGGCAGCAAGCAAATATTTCCTAACAAGTTTTTTGCGAAAGATGCACTATAAATGAGGAAGATAATGCATCCAAGGGGATAAGCCAGATACTTCAAAAACTGGGGTGGGAATTCAGAAAATCTATTCACTTCATTTCAGCACTGTGGGATAGAAGATTGCTTTGAGCTGATACACACCTTTCATCCTAGATTTGAAGTGATTGATAGAAGAGACCTTAATGAAGTTCTAGAGTTCAATTTAGACAGATAAAAGCAGGGCATCCTAGCTTTCAGTCTTCGCCAAACCGCACTGGCTTACGGGCACTTGCGTTCGAAATCACCTCTGAGATTGCAAACAGTTATGGCTGGTCACGTAAGGAGAAAATCACTGCTGTCTGGAGCAACTGTGCTAATAAAAGGACAAACGAGGGCTCTGGCTTGGAGTCAGGACAGCTAACAAGTAACCACACTCACCAACGCATCCCCAACACACACACCCTACACCTGTATCATTTCTTCTGTCTGGCTTCTGCTCTCTCCCTTCCCACCTTTATTTTACATCTACATTTCTGATATCCATAATCTTTAACTGGGGCATTGGCAAGCAACTAAGTTTTGGGTAATAAATTAGCTAGAAGAAATAATAAAGTTTTAATCTCATCACAAACTCCTAATAATCAATTAAAAATGCGTACTGTAGGCACTTCCTTCTTGCAACTGGAATAAAAGCATTGACTTGATTTTTAACACAGCTAAAACTTCATAAAAGAAAACAGCTATATACGGACAGAAGGAACCTGGTCAGACTAGCAAATGCTTTTCATAATGGGCTGCTGCTTTTAGGGAATCTCCACGTAAACTGGAGAGCGTGGCTGTGTTAACGTCCTAGATGAATGTCTTGCAGGTATGCAGGAATCAAACTTTCAGTGTAGCAATTTAATGTTTATGATTTGATCTTCACAACAGGTTTCATTATCCATATTTTACATATGAGGAAATTGAGGCTTGACTTCAGTAAGTTGTATAAGGTCACACAATCAGTACAGAAGTGAACCTGGAATTCAAATCTAGGCTTCTATGACTCCAAAATATATTTTCTCCTCTAAATAAAATATATGAAAAACAGGGCTTCTATAAAAATTATGAAAAACAGGGGTTCCCCAGTGGCACAAGAGGTTAAGCCCCAGCCCTATGAAGCTATCCGCAGCCACTAGAGCATGAGTTCAATCCCCAGTCAGGGAGGTGACCCACATGGTGCAGCAGACCTCTCCTGTCTCCCCACTGCTCCCTTCAGCAGTGTGTTTCAGTAGATCTGCCTGTTCTGTTCCCCACTCTGTCTCTGGTGAGTCCTCTCACCCTCAGCCCAGCACCTCTGGCCTGTACCCCAGTTCTTATATGCATAAATAAATAAATCTTTAAAAAAAACTATGAAAAACAAACAGATGGTTGACTGCCTTTCTTCAGAGTATATTGATCATTTCTGATACTTAGTTTTGCAGAGCATAGTTCAAGCGCATGCATTGTTGCCAAGGTCTCCAATATTCATAATTTATCAGAGGCCCCTGAAAGTACAGTCGATACTACAGAAAACGAATGTCATTATTTTAAGAAGAATGGCTAAACTGAGTAAGAAGACAGAGAGCCATTTCTAGATAGTTTAGAGCTACTCGTAAAGAGTAGAGCTACTTCATTGTAATAATCACGATGTTCTTCCTAATACACAAAGTGAGAGAACAGCAAAGTAATTCTCCAGACAGTACTTACCTCTCCCTTCCACATTCCACTTCAGTAATGAAAATATGAAAATCTGCTTCTTCAGTCATCCAGCTCCTAAGGGCTCCAACCTGTTGAAAATAGAAGAGAGCTGAGGCTCATAGCACTTCAACGTCTAGTTGCGGCTTCCAACTCCCTTTGCTTCATGCTCCGGCTGATGCCAGAAATAGTGAAGTGCAGCCTGACGGTTAGAAGCAGTAAATCTAATTATCAGAGAATACAAGTTGAAATGAGATGGACGCGGAGAAATGGCAATTTAATTTCTCGTTTTGTCTTTTGTGCCTTCATTCTTCATGTGTTCACTGGCTCTGTCTTGGAAAACATAGCTTGGTCTTTCTCTAGATCTTTAGGTGCAGTCTAGGTGTTTATGTGACAGAGAGTTGGGGGGAAAAAGACGCTTCGATGTATGGTAGTTTAGCAGTCTTCAATTCTACGGTGTGTTCTGATGACTTTTGCTGCTTTTTGTGCTCAACATGGAGTCATGGAACTTGATAGAGAGAAATACATTTTAATGTGTTCTATTAAGCAATGGAATGAATTCCAGAAGAATCGCATAAATAAACTGGCAAGATGACAGAGGGGTATTTTTCCATATGAGTTTCAAACTTTTTAAAACATAGAAGTGATCAGGCTACAATGTTTTTAAATTTATTTAAAAGTAAGTAAAGGATACATGTACCCATATAGCACTTAGATACAGAACAATTACATGAGGACATTTTCAATAAAATAATGGTTTATATACATTTTAATAAGGTGTCAAAAAGGTTTAGTAGACAAATAAGTTTTTGTCCTTTCTTCATTTATCATTTTTAAGAGGTGAGTGAGTGTGTGTGTATATTTGCGTCTCTGTGTTTAGTTACTAAGAGTGAATTTTTTATTGAGAAATCAAATATTAGAAGCTACTCCAAGGCTATACATTTCATAAAGGAAGAAAAATTTGCATGTTAACATAGTCTTTTTAAGATTAAAGCACAAAATGAGATTTCCAAGCCCTGGTATGTAGATCCCTGTGA
This sequence comes from Galemys pyrenaicus, assembly GCA_019455555.1. NCBI lineage: Eukaryota > Metazoa > Chordata > Mammalia > Eulipotyphla > Talpidae > Galemys > Galemys pyrenaicus. The sequence goes on along the minus strand of JAGFMF010011760.1, from coordinate 3,004,003 downwards.
CCATGACAGGTGGGTGGATATTTTCCTTTACGTGCTCTTACAGGCATCCTGGCAGCCACTGGAAATTGTGTTTTAGTCAACTAGCCTTGTGACCGCTTTCATATTCCAACATACCCAAGTACCTGACCTCCAACAGGGAAAACCTGAGCCTTTCAGCATCGACTGTATAATCTGCATGAGCCTGTGTCCTCCTTCAAGCTGACTGGGATCTGGGTAGATGCATATAATCAAGCCACGCACACTGATAGGACAGCAGCAACACAAGCGCCACCTCTAAGGTGAGGATGGAAAAGCCTGTCCTTGTTCGGCTCGGGGATACTGCTTTCTGCCTGGGGACCAGTGGGAGCAGACAGGCAGAACCAAAATAGGGGACCAGAAAGGAGGGTCACTGAGGGCACTGAGTCTTCTACAGAAAACAAGGAACTGTCACAGGAAAAAATGGGCTGAAAAAAGGTAGGAAAATGTAGGTTTCTGCTACATGTCATAAATTCATCAACTTGGAACTAAAATACACAATTATCTAATTAAAGTAGATTTAAGATGAGGACTCATTTATAATGAATGAAGTTTCAACTAAATTAATTTTCTTTTAATAATGATAGTAAGAGACTTCTAAAATGGCAGAAGAAAGACCTTTGCAAATTCACTCTTCCATAAAAGCAATGAAAACACTGGTAAGACCATCAAATAGTGTTCAGACCTCTGGAAATTAACCAGTCATATAACACTCTCAAAAGAGTTTATTCAAGAAAAACTGCTGGCCTTCACTAAAAACCTGTAGGGTTCGTGACATTTCACCTGGACCCTATTATCAGTTCCCCCCAAGCTCTGTGGCAGCCTCAACACCAGTCTCACTACCATAGCACTTAGGAAAATGCAGCCTGAAGTTTCTGGAGGGGCAGGTAGATCAGGTTTGAAACTCCACAAAGAGGCTCACCTGCAGAGCAGTGTCACTCTTTGACTGATCTCACCCTCTGGAAAAGTCCATTCAGGGTGTTGTTATTTGATCTGACTCGGAACACCTGCTGGAAGGAAAACCCTACCCCCAAGGCAGTTGTCAAAAAACATATATTCAGGGGCCTCCTTGGTGACGCAGTGGGTTAAGCAGCACACTATGAAGCAAACCGCAGTCACTGCAGCACGAGTATTTGATCCCTGCTGCCAGCCAGGGAGGGGACCCATATGGCCCGGCAGACCTCTCCTGCTGTGCCCACTGCTCTCCTCAGCAGTGTACCTCAGTTGATCTGCCTATTCTGTTCCCTGCTCTCTGTGGTGAATCCTCTTACCTCCCCCCACACCTCCTGCCTGTACCCCAAGTGCTTGTATGCATAAATAAATCTTTAAAATATATATATAAAATATATATTCAGTGGTGATATCACAGATGACAAGAGCCTGGCCAGAAATTTAAAGCAAGATGAGAGAAACGGGGTGTCCATGGGGGCTTCTGTAAGGCCTAATGTCTTCTGTAAGGCCAGGTCTGGGGACCTGGAAAGCTGCACACATGAAGAAGACCTCACCCATACGGAGAAAAGACCTTACACCTGCAGTCACTCATCTCCTGCTGATCTCACAACTCAACACGCAGACATTTTAGTCAAGGCAGAGCTGAAAACAGACTGAGCACTGGCAGCAAGTGCAATGCACACATAGTCTGACAGGTTGGGAGACTTCATTTTTCTCAAAAATCTAAAGAAATTTCCAACCAATCATTAGTTGACTAAGTTATCTGAACAAGGGTTCAGCACTTACATACCACAGAGAATAAATAATTTTAAAGGACTGGTCCAGAAAAGTAAAAAACAAAACAAAACATGCAGCAGCAGCAACAACAGCTACTAGAAAATAACAACAACAACAAAAACTTGTTTGGAATGAGGTTATCTAATTTCCAAAGTTTCCACATTATATATAATTATTATAATGTTTGCATGTTTAGAAAAAAAATGTGAGATACAGAGCAATAAGAAAGTATCATTCATACAAAGAGAAAAAAGCAGTCAGTAGAAACTGTTCCAACATGCTCTCCAATTTTAGATTTAGTAGATAAAGTCTTTAAATCAGCTTTCAAAAATATGTTCAAAGAACTAAAGGTATGACAGTGACTCCTCACTAAAGATATTATCAATAAAGGGATAGAAATCATAAATAAACACATAGAAATTCTGGTTTTGAAGATGAAAAAGCTAAATGAAAAATACACTAATAAGGCCTAAAGCAGATTTCAACTGGCAGAAGAAACCATCAGTGAACTTGATGTGATTACACATCAACTTGATGAGTGAACTTCATTGTGATTACACAGTATGCAAAATAATGCAAGAAAAATAAGCAGAGCCTCAGAGGCCTGTCAAATGCCATTAAAAATTACAGGTATGTATAATGGGAATCCCAGCATGGGAGAGAAAGATTATTTGAAGAAACTGTGGTGAAAACCCTCTAAATCTGATTTTTAAAAAGCACATTCATCTCTATATCCAAGAAGATGAAGAAACTCCAAGTAAGATAAAGTCAAAAAGATCCATACATATACATATCATAGTCAAAACTGCCAAAAAAAGAGAGAGAATTTTGAAAGCAACAAAAGAAAAATCATCCATCATACACATATATCATATATAGTGGATCCTCCATAAGACTAACAACTGACTTCACAGAAGTCACATAGGCCATAAGGCAGTGGGAACACATGCCCAAAACACTGAAAGAAAAAGAATCAACAGACTTCACCATCCAGCCAATTATACTTCAAAAGTGAAGTAGAAATGAAGAATCAGCCCAGAACACAGAAATTGAGAGAAACTGTCCCTCAAATATCTGCCTTCAAAATATATGAAAGTAAATCCTTTTGGCAGAACTGAAGACACAAGAGCAGTCGACCCCATATGAAGAAATAAAAAGCATCAGGAAAGGTAACTGCAGAGGTTAATGTATGCAATATCAAAGTCCCTTTTAAAATAAAAGGAATTCAGGTAAGAAAGGAAGACACAATCTCTGTTTGCAGATGGCATGATCATGTAGACAGAAAATCCTAAGGAACTGACAAAAAAATTACTAGAATTAATAGATGAGTTCATCAAAGTTTCAGGATACAAAAATCAATGTATAAAAACCAATTCTATCTCTGCACACTAACAATTAACAATTCAAAAGTGAAATACAACAATTCCATTTGCAATAGCAGAAACAGAATAAAATGCGTAGGCATACATTTCAAAAATGAAGTGTCATACTTGTAAACTGAAAACTTCAAAACGTTGAGAAAATGTCAAAAAGTACAAAGACAGCCCATACTTATAAATACCAGAAAAATCAGGATTGCATGATGTTCTCCAAATTGTTCTACACACTCAATGCAATCCCTATCAAGATTTCAACTGGGATTTTTGCTGAAATTCACAACTTGACACTAAAACTCATATGGAAATGTAATGGCTACAGATTATCCAAACAATCTTGAAAAAAAAAAGAGAACAAAATTGGAGAGTCATATTTCTTGATTTCAAAACTACATCAACCAAAACAATACGCCACTGGGGGTAAGGATAGACATGCGGATCAAAAGAACAGAGTTCATAGCCTAAACACTAACTCATATTCATGGGCTACTTGATTTGACAGAGATACCAAAACAATCCAATGGAGAAAGAACAGCCTTCCGAAAAATGGTTCTGGAGCTCACTGTCCATATCATAAGAATGAGGTTGGGCCTGTACCTAAACCATCCATAAAATTTAACTCAAAATGGATCAAGATCTAAACTTAAGAGGAAAAACTGCAAATATTTGCAATTTTGGGTTAAACAGTGGTTTCATATATGTGACAAAAAATAAAGCAGAAAAACAATAAATTAGACTTCATCAAAATTGAAATATTTTATCTCATGAAAACTTGTAGGCTACATATCATAATTATCAGTGTAATTGTAACTAAGATGTTTAACCAATAACCTCTATTATTTTAGGTAGGTTGCACTCAGTGTATTAATGTTCTCATCCATAGAAATACATGCCTTAGAAAGTACTCTTTTGCATGAACTCAAGGAAACTGCATACTTAATTTTATTGACATTTCAAGACCTTTTCAGGTTAATCTAAAACTCATGTCTACATAATTTAGTAACAATATAAAATGAAAGAAAGGAATTTTTTTTTAAGAATGTCTTCCTTATTCATATTTCTACTAAGGCACTCTTTGGTTATGTCCTGCCCTCTCAGAAATCTTCTTTGGCTCCCTTTTCTCCCCTTGATTCCTCTGCTTGCCATGAAGGATATCCCAGTTTAACGCCATAGATCAGTCTTATCTGCCAGTCTCACATAAACCTTGTAAATCCTATCTTGATGGAAGACATATGTCCATAATGCCAATAAATGATTAAATTAAGGAAAAAAATAAATAAACCTTGTACATCATTTCAATGGTTTGGTCACTGAATTCACCTGGCATTCATTCAACCATTCACTCCATTAGTCTTTCAATTAAAATATTTGTTCGATGTCTACCATGCATCATAGATACGATTAAGTTCAAAATCTTCTACGTGGGGAGAAATCAGAAAACCACAGGGTAGCATTTAAATCAGTGACGTTAGTCAAACACAGGCAGCAAGAATGCCGAGTACCAACTGGCAGCTCAGCTTCAAGTCTCCTGAATAGCTGGTGGGCACTCACATCCCAAAGCAAGGCAGGCATCCCATCAGAGTGGTCCTCATCCCATCAGAGTGGTCCTCATAAGCCGAGAGCCCAGAAAACTATTATTTTTGTTACCACAGTGATCAACCCAGTAAATACATGAACTAGTCTCTGTATCAGTCAAAAAGAAAAATAACCTATGTATAGAGCTGCTATTTTCTAAAGCTTCCTTAAATTCCAGTGAGCAGAGCTTTTATGCTCATAGACTCGTTGTAAAAGAGAAAGGTAGTTTCTGATTCCCTAGGTTTAGATTTGGTTTAAGTGGTTGTTCAGGCTAATTTTCTCTTGGGGAAGCTAAAGGATTAGGAAGCAAGGTGTACTGTTGGTGAGAGCTGGAAACATCTTTCTGACCCAGAATGCCTAGCTGCTACAGCAGAATTTTGCCAGGGCAGCAGGCATCACTCAAAGAGGAGGAGGGAAGTTCTCTATTTAGACCAGGGGCTTTGCACCAGCGGGCCCAGAGATCTCTAGCCAAAGTCTGAATCCTGAGCAGCTTGGTTGCAGAGTATACCTTGACTAAAGCAAGGGCTGGTTACAGACATCTGAAAGTGCATGAATCGGGATGTGTGTGGCCTTGTGGGTGCTTATCAGCTCTTCGCTGAATTTTCAGTCTAGAATGTCCCAATATCAACAGGTCAGCCTGACATTTTCCACTTCATTACCACTGCAGAATTCTACAACCTTCCTCACAATGCATCTGCTCTATTAAGCACGTCCATTCAGAACAATGTTTGTGACCAAAAGCTAATGTAGAGTGCAGCTTCCAGGCCAGTTCACTGTACTCAAGACTGGGAGCCTTGGTCTCTGCTTGCTTGCAAAATGCACTTGGTAACAATGATCCAGAAAGTGTGCCCTTTTTAAAAGGATACATATTTCTCTTTTGAAATAGACTTCACTTTTTCTTAATAAAAGATTTATTTATTTATGCATATAAGAACTGGGCTATAGCCAGAGTCATGGGAGGTGGAAGGATTCACCAGAGACAGAGTGGGGAACAGAACAGGCAGATAGACTGAAACACACTGCTGAGGGGAGCAGCAGGGAGACAGGAGAGGTCTGCTGCGCCCTGTGGGTCCCCTCCCTGGCCGGGGATCGGACTCGTGCTACTGTGCTGCGGATGCTTCACGGTGCGGTGCTCAACCCACTGTGCCACCAGGGAGGCCCCAGATTTCACTTTTTTAATGCAGTTTAGGTTCACAGCTAAATTGAGGGTAAGTACAGAGAGTTCCCATATAAAATCCGCCTCCCCCGACCTCCCCCAATATCAACATCCCACAGCAGGGTCCTATGTGTGTCACAATCGAGGCGCCCAAAGGGACACTTCACTGTCACCCAAGTCCACCGTTTACATAAAAGTTCACTCTTAATATTAAGTAATTTAGAGCATTCATTTTATTGAAGTCAAATTATATCTTCATGGTGAAGGGGCCGAAGTCTTATCATTTGACTAGCTGAGTTCAGCTACAAGTGCTATTTCCAAATGTGCCTCTGACTTTAAATGTTGGGGAAGTTACAACAACAAATACTAAGCACATTGTAAGTTGGGTCTTAAATCTGGCACCCCCAGAACTGTTGCGTTGTAGATGCCTGATGAGCGCGCGTGCACACACACACACACACAAAACCTCTGAGTGAACATGTTGGTGTGGGCACTTACTGCTCCATGCAGACATATCTGACTCCACGCATGTCCCACCTCGCTCTCCATAGACTTGAGGCTTAATCATTAAAAGAAGCTTAGTGCTGACCAGGAACTGGCGTCACGTGCATGCCTGACAAGGCACTCATAAAAATAAAATTCTTCACACAATTGAGAGTGAAGTCAAGAAGTCAGAAGGAACACCACAGATCTGCCTTTATAGGCTGAATCTTGTAAAATCTGTGAAAACTGAAACTCTCCAAACGCCACCGCTGCTCACAAACCTCGTAGGTTTGTTGGTGTATAACTCACTTCACTGGCAAACCAGAGGTCACGCCTGTTCTCTTGTTTTATATCCCCGTCTTGGTCCCTACTTGATTTGTAAATCAAATCAAACCATTTCCTCCCAGAAGTCACTAAATACTCTTAAACAAAGAAGAAAGTGTTAGTATATCAACAGGACACACCATTTGGTTGGCTGTTTATCTCTGTGTACTTCTGTCCATCCATCATCTGTCTGTCTGTCTGCCTATTGACCTACCTACCTACCTATTTGATAATTCGTTTAAATTTGGATTCCGAGAAGTATTCTTTCCGATGGAAAGGCCCGAGACCATTTGAGAGGCCTAGGTTCTGCCTCTTACCATGTATTTGGGAGACAAGAAGAATCCGCACCTTTGTTTCCTCCTCTGCAATGGGGGGATCACGTTAACTGTGCAGGGCTCTAAAGGGTCAGAGAGACCATACGTTCGGAGGGACCCTAACATGTGGCAGAGCAGGGCAATGGCAGCGCGGCGGGCCATGGGGGAGTGGTGTGGGGTCGTCTTCGACTCTCTCAGTCTCCAGGGAGGAGCAGCTGCCCACAGGCGAGGAGCCACACTAGGGCAGGAGCACAGCCTCTGGCTAACAGCTCTTCAGAGAAAACAGCTGCTGGAACATGACACTGGGAAGGAGCTGGGGCAGCATTTTTAAGGTTTCAGTTTCCAAGGTGTTCTCACTCGGTTCTCTTTGTTCTCTTGATCAACAAAACAACCCTCTGAAATAGTCCAGGCACAGACTATTGTTCCATTCGGCAAGTGGAAGAGCCTGGGCAGCACGGCCTCCTCGAGGCTCTGGATCTAGCAGCGCTGGAGCTGGGTGGGGGCTGAGTCTCCAGACCCGGATCAGGAAGCTCTCGCTGCTGCCAGTGCCTGGAGCGCGCAAGGAGGGCGAGGGAGCAGAGGCTGGACCTGCTGCGGCTTCATTTCTGGTTTGTGGGAGATAAGAAGCTATGGGGGACACATCCAGGTCTTTAATGCTGGGAGTGAAAACAGCATATAAATCTCAGGAAACATAATCTTTTTAGGAAAGTAGGAAGTTACAGACATTTCTGTTTTAATGGAACGTTCCATTAAGCAGTGCCTTGGAGCTCTGAGTTTGACGACTAAAAGATTAAGAGTTTAATTGGTTAATTAGATGAGAAGCAATCGTAAGTCAGACTTTCAGGTATCATCAAGGAAAACTGAAGTCTAAAATTGACCTTACCTTCTCTGAGGGTATAGTTTCTAATTATTATTCAACTTTGCAAGGATAATTTGTAAATCTGTGCTGCCAATCTGAAAGCTTTTTGCCTCGATTTGGGCAGAGTCAAACTTCATTCATTTGGGGCGTGGGGATGGAGGAGAAGAGGAAACAAGCTAGTGAGAGGAAACAGACGGCTTTGTCTTTATAAAAACGTTAGGAAGGGAAGTCTACGTGTAAAAAGAGTAAAAAGATACTTGTTTGGATGTAATTATAGAACTATCTTACCTATTTCTTAAAGTTGAAGTCAGACTGGCTCACACTGTTGTATATATTCTGGGAGCACAGGAGCCTGCCCTCCAGGTGCTACTGCCATAATTTATGTAACAATTTTAGAAGTTCATACCTATCACCCAACTTTTTAGGAGCACCTTTTTCTATGCCAGTTCCCATCAGAACCAAAGCCTCGGACTGCCTGTTTCTGAGGCGCGTATAGAGGGTTCTATTAATGCCCAGCCTTAGAGCTGCACAGTGGGGCTCTTCCACCCCTCCCTTGCCATCCGCACCTGCATCTCAGAAATACAAACTGTATGGGCCTCCCTGATGGTGCAGTGGCTGCACTGCACTGTGAAGCATTCTCAGCACACCAGCAAGAGTTTGATCCCCGACCAGGGAGGGGACCCTCAGGGCTCAGCAGACCTCTCCTGCCTGCTCACTGCTCCCCTCAGCAGTGTATTTCAGTCCATCTGCCTGTTCTGCTCCCCGCTCTGTCTCTGGTGACTCCTCTCACCTCTGGCCTGTACCCCAGCTCTGTGTGTGTAAATAAATCTTAAAAAAAAAAAAAAAAAAAAAACACAAATTGTCAGGCCCCAGTTCCACCGAATCAGAAGCTGGAGTGGGGGGCCAGCAGTCAATCTCTCCGTCACAGTCTGAGGGCTCTGAATTTCGAGACCAACCCTCCAGAAGAATCAGGAGCGTGTACGGGGTCGCTGAGATGCAGAACCTACAGACAGGCCCTGTGACGCTCCAGGAGCAAACAGGAGGTTGAAGTAGAGGCTGGACCCCTCTCAGCTCCCCAGCGGAGTCTCTGAGCGAGCCTATGCTTGGGCGCCCGGGAGGGCCCACTGGAGAGAGCCACGCTGTCTGCTGGACACTGTGCGGCATCATCACCGGGAGACAGGCCCAGGGAGACAAGCGGCCTTCCCAGCGCCCGAGGTCGGGTCAGAGCGCAGGCTGCATTTCCCACTTCCCTGCCCTCCTCGCACTGCTCCTCCACAGGCTCCAGGGCTATCTTTGACTTGGATGGACTGCATGTATATCATGCTTTATTTCTAAAATCTCTTTTTTATGTCTCTAAAATTTATTATTTATTTCTCTTCAAATCAGGGAAGGGATGTTCTTTTTTACTTTTCAAATGACTAGAAACCAGGATCACCAGCTCTGCCTCCCACGCCCTTGCCCTAGCAGCCTCTCCAGCCTCGGGCTTCAGAGAGCAGGGACCCCCCTTGCCAGAGGCCGGTCACAATGCAAGTGCCTTTGGGATGCTTGCCCTAGTTAGAAATGATGGGTCCTCATGGGCCTAAACCGTTCTCCCACCCCCCACAGAAATTAGAGTCCTGACGACCTCCAGCATCATCTACTATGCCCGTCATCACACACAAGCCTCCCCAAGTCTCTGTGACAAGCGCTCTCTGCCTAGCAGCTGACTGCTGACGGAGCAGACAGTGACACACACCGCCCAGCCGCTGTCCTCCGTCTCTGAGGACTGAGAGGGAGCGATGGAGAAGACAGGTTCTGAGACGAGCAAATGACAGCGTGATGCTGGGGCTTTGGGGTGGACCTCAGTGTGTCTGCGAGCAGCGTTAACTTTTGGGGGATCCGAACCAGTGCAGCTATGGGCCTTATTAGTTAAGCTCCTTGGGTCTTGCTGGTACCTGCTCCAGGGCAACATGACCCCACATGAGGGAGAACTCAGCCCGTGGAAGCCATCCAGCTCGCCGGGCCAGGCAGCCATCTGAAGGCACTCAGGTCCTACACGCTGTGCTTGGGGGAGGCACTGGACGGGGCCTCCCAGCACCCCAAGACTGCTGAATCATCTTCCCCAGACGAGCAGAGCGTGAAACGAGGGGGCCGAGCATCCCACATCATCTATTCTGCGAGGTCCCTTAAGGGAAGCAGGGAGTGTATATTTTCTGGAAGTACAGTGTATTATGTTGTTTGAAAATGTTACTCTGAGCAACAGATGTTATTTTTGGAGCCAAGCAACTTTATTTTGGTGGGAGAAAAAAAGCTTTGGCAGAAGTTGAAAGACTGTTGGCTAGAAGAGGGGCTGGTATATGGGGTTCCAATCTAGACTCTTTAGCTGTGCTTGACAGTTTACATGCAGAGGCAGAGATCCATAATTTGCAGTCTGAGAGGCTGCCGCCCTGCTGTGACTCATGCTCCCAGGGCTCGGGAGGGGCCTTCCTCGCGAGGGAGGCAGAGGGCAGCTCGGAGCCCACTGGGGTTCCAGCATGGCAAGTTCCTTCCTCGTTTAGCGCAGAGTCTGCTCGAGGAGAGGTCAGTATCTTGAGGGTCGCCTCGAGGCCACCCTCGATGCCCAGAGGCGTGTGTGCAGCTCGCCCTTCTGCTGACGTTCTCACAGCAGCATGCCGGCTTGATGACGAGAGCAAGATTCTGGAAACTCCACTAGCATCCCTTTGGAGCCACGGCAGGGGCGTGACTCCCAGAGGAGGTTCATCTCTGTCTTACTCTCCCCCACTCAACCACTACGTGCTCACGGCTGCAAATCACCAAAGGGCCGACCGAGAAGCCGAGCTGGCGCGAGAGCTCAGAGAAGCAGGACACGGAGAGCATGCTGCCTCAGGGCAGTGCGTGCAGGGAACTCTGTTCACAGTGTCCTGGGGGTCCACTGCGGAGGCGGGGAAGGACCTTCCCCAGGCGGCGGCTTGAGCCACCCCATGGCCACTCCACATTGGGCCAAGACCCTGGGGTTCAGGCCTCGCCCTTGTCCCCTAGAAGGAGGGGTTCATGAGCCCTGCTGAGGGGCATCTCCACTTCAGAAAATACAGCAGATCAGAGCAGGCACCGGGGTGAGTGGGAGGTGAACTGTGACGCCCCAAACCCTACAGTTGTTTAGGAAAACCCTAAAGCTGAGTGACCAGACAGTGGATTTGGAGCTCACTTCAGGAGCACTAGGAAGGGGAGGCACCCCCAGGGGCCCCAAAGGAACACCCGCTCCAGCTAGGACTGGCCAGACAGCATGGAGGGCCCAGCCTCGGCGTTGTCTGTGCCCTACGCCGGTCAGTCACCCGAGGGGCTCGGACCCGAGCTGCCTTCCCCTGCTCCTGTCTTTCTAGTGGAAGGACAGACCCCAGGTCCCCAGGCCTCTGCCTTCCGAGCGTTTGGTCAGTCTGAGGCAACAGCAGAAGACTGACTGACGGGAAGGAGGGAAGGTCCCACAGTCCTCTAGGTTCCTCCACAAAACCTCCCTCCATGAGGCCTTCTCCCGCGCCGGCCTCCTGAAGGCTCGAGTTGCTGTGCTGTGGCTGCACCTTCCCGCTGTTCCTCCCCATCTCCTAGAGGAACGTTCCAGCCTTCCATCATTTGGGGTAGCAGTTTCCCTCTATTAAATGCCCTCTTTGAAAAGCCTAGACAGTTTCTCCTTTCCCAGCTGCACCCTGTGGCACACGCCCGCCGGACGTGCTGGGTCCTGCTTGAAAGCCTCCATCGGTCGTTTCCGCTCTCCTACCCTGATGCACGTCCTCTGCTCTGCTGCCGACACCTCCCCCTGGTAGCGTGGGCTTCACGCCCATTTTGAACTTTAGTCTTTGGAGCACTGCCCCTTTTTCACAAAACGGTACATCCATCTTAAAACTAACTGGCCCTGTTTGAAACAGCCTGGAAGAAAAGGCTCTGTGAGTCACGAAATGAAATGAGGTGTCGTCCTCTCTTCCTCTTGCCCCCGGCCTGAGTGACCCCCTTGTCCCAGGATGCTCTTCCTCCCCGCTGTGATGCCGCACGTGCAGCACACCTCAGCTCACGGCCAGAGGAGAGCACTCGTGATCCCCGCCCACACTGTGACGGTCCAACGAAGGGCTAATGCCACGCCACTGTGAGGGGTGTCCCGAGAGCACACGACACTTGGGCTGTCCTGGCAAAGCTGGGGAAAATTCTTAGCAGAAATATAGGCTTCGTGTGAGCCTCCTTTTGGCGCTACTGCCACTGGTGGGACTTGCAGCGCCCAGGACACCAGTGTCGCCCCATACGGAGTCTGGAGCCCGGCCAGCGGTTAGGTGAGGGCCTGCAGGCAGGCTTTCCTCTCTGTGAGCAGACCCTTCGCCTTTGCAAAACCAGGGAGTTGGACTAGAGAACCTCAGAGAGTTCAGAAACATAAGTGAAAAAATGAGTTTGTTTTCTTTTTGTTGCTATTGTTCATGTTTTATGTTCCCTACTTAAGAACAAAAGAGATGCTCAGGGGAAGGGGCACTGGCCCCTCTGGATCTGTCCTTTCTCTGCCCCCACCCCCAAGGCCGCGTCCACATCACCCACTTCAGCCTGGAGGCGGAGCACTGGAGCGTGGCTCCAAGAAGACGGGACAGACTCGTGGAGGCTTCCTGCTCCATTTTCAGTTTGTGTAGTTCATACTCACATGCCCAAGCTCTCACAGTGTCGCCTCTCAGCTGGGCGGCCACCTTGGGGTACAGGAAGACTTGGTCTCCTGGTTGCTGTTTTCATTCTAGCTGCCCCACCGGTGGCAGTGCCCTGTCAGAGCTCAGCACGGACCTTGGGTTCTTCTGCCCCTAAACACTCCTCTTCCCATTTCCCTGCCACCGCCCTGTGTGAAGACCAAGAATCTTCATAAGAGACACTGCTTGGGATGTAATGCATCCATCCATCTCCGCTCCAACAGTAGCCTTTAGGGAGTCTTTTCATTCTATCCTTCATCTCAGCTAGATGGTACCCCCACGATGCTTCTGCTTCCCTCACCACCCAAGAGTGCTGGAGTTCCAGGTTTAAAGTGCACCTCTGCAAAGTAGTGGCTGTGTGAAAGTTACTTAAACTTCATTTGTATTTAATTTTTAAATTGTCAAATGGGAATCGTAACAATCTACACATCACGAATTTTTTTCTCGGGGAAAGGGTGGTATTTTTCATGTTAAACACATAGAATAGTGCTTGGCTGACTGTAACAGTGTGAGCCCACCCATACGACTGATTATTTATGTCACCACCAGATGGAAGCTACACGAAAGCAGAGACTCTCGCCAGAGTCCAAACTCCTAACACAGACCCTGACCCAGGAAAGGTGCTCCATAATTATCTATTGAGTGAATGGGGATCAATCAGTTGGTCTCCGGGATCTCTTCCTAAAATGCACGTACTTCTAGGAGACTTGACTGAGTGCATCAGCCATTCACACTAAGGGAAGGGAAGCTGGCTAGTTCCTGAGCAGGAGGAAAGTGGAAGGCATGTCCAGAGCACTCGGAGAGCAGAGCACTGCACAAGGACTGGGTTCTTAGAAAGCTCACCCGAAATAGGAGAGTGCGTAAGTGGGAGGTGAGTGGGCTCCAAAGAAAATGCTCTCATGCTCTGAGGTTTCCCGCAGCTGGCCTGCTCCCCGGGGCTTTGCGGTGAGGTACCGTAGTGTGGCTGACTTACTCCTGCAGACCTGCTCTTCCAGTGATGCTCTCCCTGTGTGAAGCACTAGTCCCTGAGGCTTTACTACGCACTGAGCATCACAGGATGCATTTTTCCAACTCAGTTCTTAAATGTGCCTTCTCTACTATGCAACCATCACGTGATGAGGGAAGAGGGAATTTCTAGCACTCAGTGCAATGGCTCCAAAAGTCTTTGGGCAAAGTTTGGTCACAGTATGACTCTTTGTCACACACAAAACATTCTACGGTGCACTCTCCCTTTGCTTCTTAAAATAGCCTATGGAATAGGCAAGTTTTATCATCCTTATTTTAGAGATACTGAAATTTTTTTGATTTAAAAGTTATCATACCTAAGGTCATACCCCCAATTTGCATAACTTCTGCCATGTGATCTTTTTGTTTCCTATGGACGGAACCTTTACAGACATTTCCCAAAGCATAGGCCTTAGAGAGCCACGTTACAGTGGCATCTGCATGTGCCCTGCAGCTGCGTCAGTCCTGTGCGCTTCATTCTAGCTCAGGAAGTGGCTGCTCTCACAATAAGAATCACAGAGCTTCTTACTGAGAACGGTGACATCAGCGTAAACTAACACCATATTTTCAACATGGTATCAGGAAAATGCTTTAAAACAAATGAGAGAAACGTGCCATAATATCTGTAGAACACCACCCAAAAAAAAACTGCTCAGCTATCAGAAAGTGCACCAGCCATTATAATGAAACATATTTTCAAAGAAATCTTTGTCATAGATGTAAGTCGCTATGGTCATTTCCCTTCTTCTTCCTTCTTCTGTGAACTATGGAATATCCATTTCCCTCCATTGTCTTAGGCCTATTATCACTCACTCATACTATTTGCCAATTGCAGGAAGATAAACTTGGTTAAATATTTTTGTTGAGGTTTATTTTGGTTTTGCTCTAGGTTTATTCTTCTATCAACACATGTGAAGAGTATCTAGAAATCATAACTGGCATAAAAAAAATTTTAAATCCTGAAAAGTCAAACACAAATTAAAATAAAATGGCTAAGTCAATCATTCTCCTTCCTATAAGTGTAAAATGAGTTATCTTCATGTAAGAACTAAAGATTTACTTCTGCACTAACAAGCACGAATCATGCAAGAGAGTGCACAGCACCAGGGCTCTCCTTGCCCATGACGGGGCCTGGCCAGGACCCCACGCCAGCATGGAAGGGCCCTGCCCGGAGAACCTGACACAGCCCAACTCTGCTGACAGAAACACACTGAGCCCACTCAGTAAAGCAGGAGCAAGAGCGCCACCAACACGCCCAGCAACGCAGCAGAAACCAACGGGCACATGAAGGGAGAAGGACAGACTCACACTGCCGCTGGGGGCGGCTCAAGTGCTGACTTGGGCAGCGCATGCCAAAGTGAACGGGTAAAGTCTGGCGAGGGTCAGGGCAGTCCAGTCTCAGTGTCTCCCACAAACTGTTTATGTCTTGCCAGTGCGGAAAATGGTCCCTTTACAAGGAACCTGAAAAACGCCACCTTGATCAATGAGTAAAGCTAACCTCACCACTCATGGAAAACCAACAATATTATGGCATCAATATTAAGCTTCCTGCTGTTGATAATTACACTGTTGCTCCACTAGAAAACATTTGTATTATTAAGTGTAAATACTAACATATTTAGATGAGATTGCATGGTATCTCCTATACGCTCTTGATGGAAGAGAAAGGCAGAACGAGTAATAAAAACGAATGGGGCAAAACATAAACAGTGGGTGGATCATAATAAAGTATACATGCAGGTCATTTATTCTATCTTAATAGCTTTTTTCTAAGTTTGAAAACGCATCCCCAAAAAGTGCCACAAGATACCTAAAAGCAAAGTTTCCCCACGGATGGAAGCTATCGTCTGCATTTCACTGGAATGACACAGCCTGGGGTACAGGCCAGGCTTTCCGAAAAGAGCAGCTACATGGAGCTCTCCTCGCCCAGTCACTGGCTGAATCTGCCTCTTTGTGTGCTCTGGAGTCAGCTGTTTCACTTTTTAAATTTAATTTGTGTTTAGATTTTGCGTCGTCCAGTGTAAGGTGGGACCCAAGGACAGTGAAGACGGACACTGCTGGCGGGTGCAGCCGTCCCCTTCAGGACAGCACCATGTCTCCCCGAAACGGGAATCCGACTGTTGCCCAGGAAAGGCCACGAGCCCTGCTGGCAAGTCAGCGCCAGTGGGCCGGGAGGAGCCTCCTACGTAAACTTACTTGCTAGTTCTCAAGCTCTTTGCACGGCCGCTCATGACATCTTGGCAACGTGAAACGGGGTGGCTGACTGTAAAATATTTTCCCAAATTACAAAATATTTTAGAGCTGATACCAGACTTACACGCTTATCTGCTGGCTCCAAATAGTTGTCAGCTCTTCTGGTACGCTCCGAGCCTTATGTGCAACCTCCCCTACTTCCTCCTGCCTCCCTGAGCTGAAGAGACCTGGAGTCCACCATGAAAACCAGGGCCCACGCCCTCCAGGGCAGATGCGGGGCAGGCCCCAGGAAAAAAGCTGGAGGGAAGGAGGTGAGATCGCGGACTGGGCTGTCGTGGGTCCCCGTTTTCTCGTCTCACAGCAGGCCAGGGGACTTCACAGCCAGCACTAGTTTAGCACTTTATCTTGCCTTAATTCACTTACCCCCTTGAGACTTCTGAGATGGGCATTACTTTTAAGCCCCATTTACAGCTCAGGTAACTGAAGCTGAGAGAAGTAAAACATCTTGCCAAATGTGAGTGGCAGCGCTGAGGTTCAAATGAAATCCTGCCCGACTTGGGAGTTTCACCAGGCTTTGCCAGTCCTCCATGGTGGGCTCTGGTGGCCCCACTGGGGTTGCCTCTCCTGGACGCCTGGGGACAGTGACACCACTCACGCCCACCCCACAGCATGTCTTACACAGCCCGGTTTAAAAGGAAATACTGGGGCCTCCCTGGGGGCGCAGCAGGGTGAGCGCCGCACTGTGAAGCATCCTTGGCACAGCAGCGCGAGTTCAATCCCCGGCCAAGGAGGGGACCACAGGGCGCAGCAGACCTCTCCTGCCTCCCACTGCTCCCCTCGGCAGTGTGTTTCAGCCAGTCTGCCTGTTCTGCTCCCCACTGTCTGGTGAATCCTCTAACTTCCTGCGACTCTGGTCTGCCCCCAGTGCTTGTGTGCATAAATAATCTTTAAAAAAGAAAATACCAACAACCATAATGTTTTCGGAACCCTCTTAATACATAAAGATTTTGAAGTGATTTTGTTGTCATCAGAGAGAGTCTAGACTAGGAATCACCAGAGGGTGATTAAATCAACACTTTTTTGAAGCTGGTGGCTTAAGGCGTTGCATAAAACCCAATGTGATATTTGGGATAAACTGAGGGACCAGCATGGCTAGAGCATATTGGAGCTCAAACCTGAGGCCCGGCCCACAAGGAGCCCGTGGAGACGCCGCCCCGGCGCGGGGACGGCAGCACGCCCGGCCTGCAGCTCCGGGTCTTGAGGAGCCTTCAAGGGAAGTGAGCGCTGCCCACCATCCGGGCAAGGTGCAGACGCGGCACTGCGAGCGAGCTCGGCTGTGGCTGGGCCATCCACGCAGATCACAGATGGTTTCTTTCACGTACGCTGTGGCTGATACTTCAAAATGTTACGATGCTCATAATTACCTTGAAGTTATAATTATTAGGTAATTTATTAAACTGAGGACTAGATCTTATTTAATATGTTAACAGACACACATAACTGCCCTGTCACACATTCATTTTTTAAGATATTTTATAACAATATATTAATACTTTTAATATCTCAATAATGACACTTCACCATAACTGGTTTTCTTTGTAATTAGATGCTTTTTATAGTATAGATCTTAAATATTACAGTGAAAGCAGGAGTACGGGCTATGCCCACAAGGTCTACCGCTGTTCTCAGTCAGAAGAGGGAAGCAGCGCCTCCCCAGCCAGCCGCAGCCCGCACCAAGCTCCCTGTTCTCCTCCGACTCCGTTTAATGAAAGCGGCTCTTCTGGCAGTGACTGCAGGGTGACCCGGTGCTCTGGGAGCTGGGCCTGTGTTAGCAGGCCACGGGGTGGACTGGAGCCAGGGCTTCTGTGAGCCTCCCCCACCCTCATTTTCCTGTGGAAACACAGCCGGGACTGTGCTAGAGGGCTGATCGACACAGCTATATGTTTGCTCTGCTGGAAACTTAAGTTGTCCTTTTATGTGTCGTTCCTCTAATTTCGTTTTCCTTTTTTTCGATCCTTTATTTCCAAAGGACAGGATATGGCCTCACCTACACAGGTGTCACAAGTGCGTGCATATTTTCCTGATAGTTACAATGCATCACAGACCCTTTCTGGAAGACGAAAGACAAAAAAACTTAGCAGTGTTAGGTTACTTTACGCACTCTGATACTGTGCCTTTTATTGTCAATCACTTGCTTATAGTCTTCATCTAAGTTTTCTTATTTGGGCTTTTTCTTTCTTTCGGTCTGAACTACCACATGGCAGAGTCTCATCCCCACAGACCACCTTTCACACTTGCTATTCGGTTGTTTCTCCATGTGCCTCGTGGGAACAGTGGCACTGGTGTCTGAATGCCCACACACTTGTAACACACAGTTCAAAGGATGGAAATGTGAGCCATTCTCATCTCGCTCAAATGAGCCTCTTCAAAGTTCCTTCATGAAATATGAGGACGGGCCATTCTGAAGCTCAGTGTTTCTAAACATCTTAACTCCATGAACACGACAGCTTTCACATCTTCCTCTTGCCCGCCTAACGCAGAGGCAGTGTCTGTACACAAGCTGTGAGTTCCAGCTGCAGCTTGGCCCCTTGGACAGAGGACTGGTGAGCTTCTGTGTAACGGACGCTCCAGAGACCTGCTGAGGTGCTTTGGCCGTCAACGAAGCCCACGTTGCTTCTTGTAAATCCAGGTTTTCACACTGCAAAATTCCGACGAATCAGTCTACTCTAACTATTTAGCCAAATTTTCCTGGAAGAAAATGAAATACAATCAAGCCTTGACTCCTTTCTAGTGATTAGATCCTCTGCTTCCTCATGAACAATAATCAAAGGAGAATTTACATTTGGCTTCATAATGCAAAATGTGAGTTTTTAACAGCAGACTTGCCCTCCTAATTGCTCTGGTCTGGCAGATTTTAAAAGGAACGTGTGTTGTGTGGATGGCAACATGAGGTGGGAAGAGCAGGCCAGGTGCTAAATCTAAGGGCAATCTGTGAGCAGCTTCTGTGCTCTGCTGACAGCAAAGGTAAGCCAGAAGACAGGGAGAGGAGTATGTCTGTTTCCTGCAGCTGCCATAGCAAAGTACCACAAAAGGGGTGGTTCAAATGACAGAAATTTCTCATAGTCTAGTTCCGGAGGCTGAAAGTATTAAATCAGCATGTTGGAGGTACAGCTGGTTCCTTCTGAAGGCTGTGGGAGAATCTGCTGCAGACCAGTCTTCTGGTTTCTGGTGGTCTCAGGCTTCCCTTGGTCTACGGACGGCCTTCTCTCTGCATCTTCACACTGCCTTCTCTGTGCCTGGCTGTCTCTGTGTCTCTGTGTTCCTTTTTTAAGAGGAAATACCGACACATGAATTCAGACCCATTCTTCTAATGACTTCACCATGTCATGGTTATCTGCAAAGACCCTATTTCATATAGGGTCACACTCACAGACATTGGGGGCTAGAACTTCCATATCAATAGCAATTTAATCCACAGCCATATCGCTATAGAAAAAGTACCAGAAAGGATAATTTGTGTCTACTAATGAAATTTAAATGAATCGTATTATTTGCCTTCCATGATATTTTTTATCCTGAATGTTTTGTTCAGATGATAAGCTGTCTAAAGTAATGCACAAGGAATGTTCTTTTTCTATTAATTATAAAAGGTTTTCCAACCATTCCTACATTTTCTAGGGACAGTGATTCTCTATTATTTCCTTATAAACACTGTTTAGCCTTTATCTGAATTTCATTGCTTTCTCCCACTTTCATGCTGGAGAAGAAAATACCTAAGCATTGGGGTAAAATATCTTTTTAGTAAGAAAAGAACATGTCTGAGGTTGTTCTTTAGGAAATTTAATTCGCTTTCATTTATTTCAGACATTTGAAGTCTATACCACTGGTTCATAGTTTTCAATATCCAGAGCAGTAACCCTCACTGTGGTTGGCTGTTCTTCTAAAGCAGCAGATGATCGTTATCAAATGCAAAATTAACAACTTCCCCCAACTGTTTCTTTCAAGAAACCTAAAGAAGTCTTGGATGACCGTAGGGCTCTGTGGAGTGACTGGAAAAACACTGACCCAGAAAATAAATGTGTAGCAAGTTACCTTTTTCCCATTATTTCAGGGAAATTGCAGCGTTAATTTTTTTTTTCTTAATCTATCAGCTAACTGTAAATATGTGACTCACCAGAACTACCTCACTCTTGGGCCATAAATACTAAGAGTGATGACTTAAAAGGAGGTCATGTTGATGGGTGGTGAGTAAATGCTTTTCTGCACATATTAATTTAACGGAAAAAGAGCATTTCCCTAAGTAACCTAACGTAAGAAACAGTAGAGAGTTCAAGATAAGTAAAAATCACTGTTATTTTTGAAGAAAAATTATGACAAGAGAATCCTTTCTCTTTTTTTTTTCAAATAACAACATAATTGTATTAGACTTTAATACATAAGAACATGTGTGCTAGATCTGGTTCCAATCATAAAAGTTCTATTAAATTTCAAATACTGTTTGAAAATTAACTTTAAAAAAATTATTTGTTCAAAGAAAATTTCTATTCCTAGTATGTTGAAAACCACAACGAGGAGTTCCAGCTGGACGGGTCTCCTCAATTCAAGTTGTCAGTGTTAGTTTCGCTCCTAGGGCACAGCTGCAGGGCTTGAGTTCTTGGTGGCACGTGGGATGATGCTCTGGGTTCCCTGTTCTTGGAACTATATCTTGCTCAAGATCAGATGGGACAGTGTGAGGGGCTGGGTCTGCAAGAAGTGGCTTGCTACAGAGTCTATTCTATTCAGGGAAAACATCCACTGTGCGTGACAGCTTCGGAGACTACAGAAGACATCTATTACAGTAGGTGGGACAGAAACCTCACTTGGTCTCTAAAGCAGGGGAGCTGGCACTAATTTAAGTTTCTCTTGAGGGTTGAAGCTGCACTCCCTAATACCCTATAGTATTGTAAACAAATGGTAAAGCATAAAAATTTTATTACGAAAAGTTTTCCAAATCACTGTAAGACAGTCAGATATATCAAATGAAAGTCAGTAGTTTTCCTTAATAATATTTCCCCCATGGCTTGGCTAGCTCTGGCTTCTGTTCTTTTCTGCCTATTCTGGCCCCACATACTTCTATGTTGCCACCTAAGATGGCTTTCTAAGATAAAATGGCCAGTATTTCCATCACTAAATAATAGTACTTAGCACTACAAAAGCGCATTAACCTTCTGTATTTTATAGTTCCTAGGTTATATTATTTCTTTATAGTTATCTCAGAAGCCTTTTATTGTCTTATAAGTTCATTTAAACCATCACAGTGGCAAACTCAGTTCTGAGAGCATAGGAAATGCTCAACATTTATTGTAAAATAACATTTTTGCAATCAAATGGCAACAGCCACTTAAGACAGTCAAAACAGCAGGGGTAACACATAGTCCACTGAACATTTTGTGAGCAGGAAAAACCTTTATGCAGGAAAAGCAAGCAGGATAAAAATGGCAACCTGTGGACCTAACCACATTTGCTTTCTTTGCTAGAATAGGGGGTGGAAGGGTTGGAGGGGGTGTCATCACAGACTAAAAGTTTTGTATATACTGGTAGTGCCCTCTGGTGGATGGTCATCATTTTTTTGCACCACTCAAATCTTGGCCATTCCATTTCACCAGAGGTATCTGCACACTCCTGCCACTTACTACTTCTTCTCCCACTTCAAAGTGCCATAGGACTCTACAATCTACAACAAATGTCTCTGGTTGTCATGTGTAAGAAGTATCTAAGATTGAATCCGATTTACATGAATTTTTTTACCACTGCGCTTCGAAGTCTCCCACACGCCAGTGTGGGTGCACTGTAACTGGTGCGTGCAGGCACTTGGCCCGAATGTGTTTATGGAAATGGTTCAAAGCTGTGGACTGTGTGTCTGGCAAACTACTTCCAAGAAACAAAGGAGAAATAAGCATGTTTTCCATTTGAAAGACATGTGGTTTTTATTGCCTTACAGAGATTGGTTTTTGTTTTCACTTCATTTTATTTTTAAAATCAGCTTTCCTCCATGAAATAGTGTGTTACAGAAAATGTTGAAAATACGGAGGAAACTAAATCCTCCATTGTTCCACCAAAACTGGATGCATACATAGCCTCAAAGGTGGATGGCTTCCTGTAATACATGCAAATATGTGCTCCTGAAAGAGCAAGTTCTGTGGACTGAAGGTGGCAGGGCTAAGCCTCCTCACAGCTGTTTTCTCTATAAAGTACACTAACATTGTATTTGGTACTTTCATTCTCTGTCTCAAATTAGGGATGATAATTGCATAATAACAATAGTCATTTATTTAGCACAGAATTTCAAAGCCTAAAACCAGAGTTGCATTTTGCTTCCTAGATAACAGCAATTTGGTTCACACGCGATTGTTCCCCATAACCTCCCACATCTCTGGTGGGAATTTTTCTTGCCATAGTAATAACTGCCATTTATTAAGTCCTTATTACATGGACAGGACAGTGGTTAAGGATGTAGCCTGATGGAAGTTTAAGTTGGGCTCTTCCTCCTAAGACCTGTGTATCCTTTGCAGATTCCTGCTTTGTCAAATAAAAGCTCTGCCCAGAAAGGTTTTTCAAACAAGACAGTTTTTAAAATTTTTCATTGAAATAGTGCATAAATAAACTGCTTGATATAAGATCACTGAAAGTAAAAGCTTCTTGTCCCTAGAACAGAACTGAGTATATGAGAATCATGATAAATGTCAGCTGTTATTATCAAAGTAATATGATGATATAATACACATCACTCAACATTCTTTATACTTTTGCCATTTAACCCTCATAACTATCCCCTGAATTAGATTGTTTTATTCCTGTTTCCAACAGGAAAGTGAAAAAAGAACCTCAGTGATTTGTCTAAGTTACATGGCAAGTTACTCTGGAGAGCCTAAAGCCTAGGGCAGACCTGACTGTAAAACCAGAGCTCACCATCTTCTGGATGGAGTGGGTTAACTCCATCCTTTCTTTGCTTTTTGTTCAAGTGCCAAATACATATAGAAAAATGCACAAATCATCAGTTTATGCATACATATTTTTACAAATCAAAAGCACCTGAGAAACAGAGAAGACAACTATACCACACTCTCAAAAGTCCCTTTCACCTACAGTGATGTAGGTGCATACATACAACCACTAAGTTCACTTCCAACACATGCACAGCTTGCCTGTCTTTGAATTTTGCAAAAAAAAAAAAACAAGTATATAATAACTTTTCTCTGCAACTCGCTCCTTTCACTCAGTTCTGTTTGCAAGATGTAACCGAGTTGTTGATGCCTTTTCGTTACTATTCTATTGGTTAGCATAACACAACCTTAAACTAGGACATTTGGGAGATTTCTACTCTGGGCATATTGCTGCTACAGTAATTCTTGTACATAAATTTTGGTGACTGTATATATGCCTTTACATTGCATAAAAAAACTGGCAGTGGAATTGTTGATTATAGGGTAAGCATATTTTCAGCTTTAAAAGTAGCTACTGCCTTATAATTTTCCAAAATGGTTGTGTCTGTTTACACTCTGTAAGCTGTTAAGAGATGTTTAAAACACATCAGAACAAGAGACATAGTTTAATCTAAATAATTTGGGGACTTAAAAAATAAAATCAGTTAATAATTATTTGCTCCTGCAAAGCACTTGAGTTTAAATTCACCTACAAAGTAGAGCACTGACACTAACACAGTTAAATACTATAATATGAATGAAGTTGTAGGAACATTAAATTAAAAAGGATAAATCAAGAGTAAACAAGGCGGTATTTGTGGTAAAGTAGCTGAGGAGCAGACCAGATAATTCTCTTGCTTTTGTGCTTGTAAGAATAGGACACAACACTGCATAGTCACCTCAGAACTGTGTGTGTCCACACAGAACAAGCTGTCTAGCGTCAGGGATCTTACCCACACCCACTGGAGAGACTGTAGAAAGATCTAAAGGACCACATTAGAAAGATGCAACCATCTTCACATTTTTAGTAGCAAATCTACTACTTGAGAGAAATCTTATTCTGAAGTGCAAGGAATCAACCAGAGGAACCACCATAGATACTCTGGATCTCCACCCACTCTGCTCCCCTCTTGCTCCCAGCGTGCCCCAGAGACTTCCAGGCCCAAGGAGGATGGCATGAGCATAATGCCCGTATCCTGGATGACAAAACGCACGCATCTCACATCACTAGTCACGCAGCAGCAGCTCTAAGGAACAGCATGTCCAGAGGAAGGATTCTGGGGTCACAGTGAGAGTGAGGTGTACCAGGATCAGCTGGCAATGCCTGTCACAGCACAAAAGGGACCCTAGATGCCAATTAATTCACACACACACACACACACACACACACACACTTAAAGTATTTTCTTTTCTCTTGAGAAAAGAAATTAACTCCAATACTAACTTCAAATCCAGTAAGAGAATCATCGCATGTGAGGACCTCAGGCAGATGGCTAGTTCTTCACATACAGAAAGACTGAATGCCAATACAGGATTCACAGGGTATGTACATAGTTTGCATTTGCCCAACACGTCTTTTGGGATGTATAACTCAAAGTGGAACTCCCCCCACTGACTTAGTCGCATACTCCTTACAGAGCAGCACTCAGCCCCTCCCCATCACAGCACACCTACTGGCACCTTTGCTGCGAGCGAACACCTGACGCCCCTCAGAACCACGAAGCCGGAGTATGACTTGTCTTCACGTCTGTATTTCACGTCCCCCCAACCCATCCAGTAATGCCTAGCATGTTGCTTCCTTTCCCGTAAGTGTGGGTGTGCACTTTTGTTTGCTTTAAGTGAGACATGCATTCTAATGTTTTTGAGGCAAAGAATGAAGCAGCAGAGTTCAATTCTGTAAGCGAAGCCTGAGATGAAGTAATCTAGAAACTGGGAAACCTGCCTTGATTTTAAAACAAAACAAGCAGCCCAGCTCTGTTTCTCTCGGTCACTATCAGAGTCAGCATTAGCAATTAAAGAATTTAATGGAGCCATTGTTGAAAGGGTTGATGTTCATGGAAAGACCAAAATCTCTTTGCCAAATTAATTTGTGTCACATTAATACTGGCACTGGAATATGAATAAATATTTTTTAAAAATTTCTAAATGCCTGTGGAATGGGTAGTTTTAATAAAAGGATCTTCTCTATTTCAGTTCATGACCCGAAGTGCCTCTACTCTTGAAATCAATTGCTTATGTAGCAAATCATCTCCATAAAGCTTACTCCTTAATCATTAACATACTGAAGTTAGTCCTTATGAAACTTCTTGTGCTGACATGGGTAGAAGTATTTTTCCAGTGTTTTTAAATTTGAATATTGCTTTACTCAGCTCCAAATTCTTTCAAAAACAGGCGGTCTTTAAAGTAGACCACTGCTGACATTCTCCTTCATCTACAATTCGTTTTTCAGGTCTTTTTTCATGTCTATATTCTTGTTTTAGTCTAGGGAGCATTTCCAGGAGTCCTTCTGGAAATTGCCAAAGCCCGAATGATGACCAGGTTAGCCTTCTTGGTGGTGTTTGACCTAACCCTAACCTACAATTCACTTAAAAATACACATTTTTTTAAAAGTTATTGAAATATAATTGACATATTATTTAGTTTGGGGTATGTAGCATGATGACTTGACATTTTTACATGTACTGCAAAATGAAATTCACATTTTGGTAAATGTGATTATTTACCATGTGCTTATTTTTTTACACATGGTAAATACTTCTATTTCCCATATTGTCTTAGCAGCCCTCAAACAGGCAATGCTACATTAGTAATCACGCCCCCGCACTGTACACACCACGTGCTCGCCTTACTTGTTCTCTAACTGGAATTCCATGCACCTTGTTCCCCTTTACTGTTTCACCCACCTCCGCTCTTCACCCCTCTGCACCCAATGCTGTGCTTTCTGTCTCTGTGATTTGAGTTTCACTGTCTGTATTTGTTTGGGCTTGCTTAGATCTTACATAAGAGCACAGTCACACACACTTGTTTCTCTCTGACTTATTTCGCTCAGCCTCATGGACTCTCACGGTCCCTCTGTGTTGCCACATACTTCTAATTTGATGTCAATGCGTCTGTAGCTTTGTCTTACAAAAACTTCTCCTCCTGGTTTTTTCCCTCGGTTCATGTCACCTAAGAGTATACTTCACTCATGCCTGGCCTAAGTCTGCTTTCTAGGCTGTGGTGTTCCCAAGGCTCTCACCGCCCGCTTGGTGAGGGGGGCTCAGATATGGACACTCCCCGTGTTATTCCAAGGGAATGAGATGTATCTGAGGTCAACATCATACAGGGCTCATGTCTACAGCTGCTCTTCTCCGTCAAGACTCATCCATGTTTTCGTTCTTGAGACGCATTTCTGACCCAATATGGCAGAAGGATTAGCCACAATTTTATGAAAATCTGTTTTCCCAAGTAGAAATCAACTCAGGGGTCTCTCTCGTCTTGTTCAGTATCTTGATACATGAATTTCTCACCATCTATCTTCTGACGCACCCAAATCTTATTTTGGTTAATCATGTTGGGGTAGTATTCTATTTGATGTTGAAGGTTCCTGAATAGTTCATCACATTTTGACAAGACATTCTGGATTAGCAAACATAATTTTCAGACACACTTTCTACAAGTACAGTTATTTTACGGTTATTTTAAAACAAAGTTTCAGTTTCTTTTATCTTTTATCAATTGAAGAGTATGCTATTATGCCACCACTATTCTGAAGAATAAATATATCTGCATCATTATAGTGATAAAATGGTATCACTTTTCCTCCATCATTACTCAGACTATTTAGTCTGAATAACTAAAGACTGTCCCCTAGTCCCAAATACTACTTTCGTTAGACTGATGAAATCACAGTTTTACTTTAAAAACTTTGTTAAATGCATTTTTGGCTTAAGGCAAGTTTTATACTATATATAAAATGTTCATTTTCAGACCCAGATTTTAATATTTTTTATTTATAATGTTAACTTAAGGCCACATAACTCTGCAGGCCAAAGCCAGAGAGTCTGATCACCAGCGTGATGATAACATTCATCCAGTGTTTACAGGGGATCGTGAATTCATCTTCTTAAAATGAGATTTGGCATAAACCTTTATTCCAGGCTTAACTTAAGCAAACATAGGCATTTTTGGTGTGTTTTTTTTTTTTTTGGAGGTTTCACTAAATTAGATTTACAAGCTGGACACAATTAAAAGCTTCAGAACGCCAAGAAAAAGGCAGATTTAAGTGAAATGTTGATTTTCTTTTTTAAAGAAACCCAAATTAAAATAAAGCTGAAGCGTGGTTGGCTGCTAATGTAACATCTCTAAGGTGATTTGCTTACAGCTAATCTGCATGCTTTTGTACTGTCTGCCAAGGCAAAGGCCAGGGGCTGAAGGTAAACAGGATCTGGAAGGCTGCCAGCTCAGGAATTTAAGGATTAGCCTCTACTCTATTCTGACCTGACTTTCTGTTGTCAGTCCAAAGGAGTTCCACCTTCTGATGGAACTCCTTTATGATGGTGCAGTAGACAGCACAGGTCTGACCTTTCGAGTTGTTGGACATAGATTTGATTTCCAGTAAAGCAGCATGACAACTATGAAAGCAGTTGGAGTGATAGGTAAATTACTCAAGCCACTAAAACTATAGATGCTCCACCTATTGGGGAAAACAAAAACAAAAGCACCTACTTTTAAGGGTGCTATATAGAAATGAAATATAAGGTGGCCATGTAATTTATCATCCAAACCAAAAATATTTTTGAAAGTGAAGGAGGCATTATTAAAAATTTTGACAAGACAATATCCATAAAATAAAGTTATTCCAGGCAAAGGGGACTAGAGTAGAAGAGAATAAAGAATAATTACATATATGTTATATATTAAATATTAAAATAGTACATAAAATAGAAATATTATTTTTTAAAGATTTATTTATCTATGCATACAAGAACTAGGATACAGGCCAAAGGTGCGGGGGGTGCGAGGATTCACCAGAGACAGAGTGGGGAGCAGAACAGGCAGATCGACTGAAACACACTGCTGAGGGGAGCAGCAGGCAAGGCAGGGGAGGTCTGCTGTGCCATGCGGGTCATCTCCCAAACCAGGGATCAAACTCATGCTGCAGTGACTGTGGATGCTTCATAGTGCTGATGAGACTTAACCCCTGGGTCACCAGGGAGGCCCCAACCCTGGGTCCTTTGGACCGTGGTTCTGTCATCCCGCTATTCTGACTAACTGCCCAGCCCCATGAGCTGCTGCTGTTATTCCCTCTTAGCCTCAGGGGCTTCATTTGGGTTTTCAGGATTAAGGGAGAATGTGGAAGAGCAATCCCCCCTTTTTATAAACCTTCTAAAGGAAACGAGGATTTGTCTTCCTCTTTATTCTTTCCACCCCCACATTCTGGCTCCGCCTGAGAAGGGCATATTAGGTACTCATGGCCATGGCGATGGGTCATGGGTACTAGCAGCGGGAGAACTATGGGGACCGCACCTACGTGGAGAAATCAAACATCCCCAAGTTAACAATGATGTAAGCAAAAAAGTACCTCTCAAGGTAAACTTAAAAAAAATTCTTCTCACTTGCTTTTTTCTCTGACTTCTCTCTCTTCCTAGTTCAGAACGGGTTTATCTCAGGAGTCTAAGGTAAGAGTGTCTGGTGGTTCAGGTGCACGGAGGGTTCCTGCTAGAATCTAATTGTCAATGCCAAGATATTACCTTTGGAATGCTAAAAATCAGGGAATAAATGTCTGGTTTCTCTTTGTATGTGTTCTGGCTAACGTTCCCTTGGGAGAGTGGAGGCCAAGGTCTACTTTAAAGAGGAACTAAAAATGGGAAAAAATCCAAGAAATTTTCTGCTTAAAAAATAAGTGAATGCTTTACCACACTATTCACCACTCTCATGTTACAACTTTCCATCACTTTCTTCTTGTTCCCGTAACACTGCACACTTAACCTATATTTGGTATACCATGAAAGAGTTTCTGAGTAAAGAATTCAAGTTGCATTTTTCAGAATGTATCTTCAACAAAATGAAGGCTGATAAATATTCAAAACAGGACAGGGGTATTACAGCGAATTTGTCATGTGATCCAGAACCATTTGATATTAGTCCAAAAGCTTAGATTTACTTCTCCATTTCCTTTCATAGCCTAAGAAATTGCGAGGATGAAACGCCACTTCCTGAGAAGAGGAAAGTTTATGGGTAGAGATTTTAGAAGAAAGATCAGGAGTCCATTTTGAACAACATAAATTTGACATAAGTTTTTAGACATGCAATGGAGTTGTGGCTGTAAGATTCTGGAGTCGAGGACAGAGATCCAGGATCGAGATGTGAATTTTCAGGCATGCTTGTAATAAGACGGTGTTTAGAGCCTCAAGGCTGGATGATGTCACCTGCAGACAGTGTGAATAGAGAACACCCTGAGCCTGAGCGCTGCTGACAGTTAGCAGGTGGGTGGATGAGGTAAAAAAGTAGTGACAGTGATTAGGAAATAAAGGAAGAGAAAAAATAAGAGCACTTAAGATCTTGGAAGCTATAAAGAGTAAGTCTTTCATAGAGAAAGAATTTATCAGCTGTTTCAAATGTTGCAAATAAGGAATATAAGGACTGAGGACTGAATTACCTATGACGTTAGTGACTGAGTGGGACGGATGACAACGTAGCTGGAGTGGGAGCTCAAGAACGGAGGAGAGGGGATGGCACAGTCTTTGGCATGTGCTGCTGAACAACTGGACAGCCACATGCGAAACGCTGAATCCGGACACAGATCTTGTAAACCCCACAAAAGTGAACACAGAGCACATTACAGATCCAAATGTAAATGTTAAGCTGTAAGACGCCTGGAAGATAACAGAGGAGAGTGTTTAAGTGCAGGCAGTGGCTTCTCAGTACACCACCAAAGTTATGAACCATGAGAGAAGTAATTGATAAACTCTATCTTTTTAAAAGTAAAATCTTTTCAGTGAGAAGATTTTCACTGTCAAGAGAATGAGAAAACAAGACAGAGTAGGAGGAAATGTTTGCAAAAGACATTTTAACCAGACTTTTATCCAGAATATAGAAAAAAGTCTTAAAAAACAAAGAAAAACATACAGCTGATTAAAAAAGGGTAAGAGGTCTGAACAGACACCTCACCAAAGATACACAGATGCCAAATAAGTAGACAACAAGATGCACACATTGTCACAGAATTGAGAGGGAAACAGTAAAGCACCACAACACTCTTGCTGAAATGGCCAAAACCAAAATACTGCCAGCACCACGGGCTGACACGCATGTGAAGCAACAGGAACTCTCGTTCATTGCTGGAAGATAGCTCAATGGTTAATTATAGAACTAAATATACTTTTACCATATAATTAAGCAACTGTGCTCCTTGGCATTTACCCAATAACTGAAACTTGTGTCCACTTAAAAAACCTGAACACAGATGTTTACAGCAGTTTTAGTCATAATTTCCAAAAAGTAGAAGTAGCCAAGGTGTGGTCTGGTAGGTAAATGGATAAACTGGTATATCCAGACAGTGGACTACTATGCAGTGCTGAAAAGAAAACTATATATCAAGCCACAAATAAATCTGTATTTCTAAATGAAAAACAATCTGAGAAGGCTATGTACTATATGATTGCAGCAAAAGACACAACTATGGAAACAAAACAAATACTGGTTTTTAGGAGTTATGAGGGAGGAATGAATAAAGCTTTAGGACAGTGAAACAACTCTTTATGATACTAGTAAAGTATTATTTTTGTCTTTACGTACATTTGCAAAACCTACTGAATGCACAGCTCCAAGAGTGAACCCTAATTTAAACCATGGACTTTGAGGAATAATAATATAGTACCACTTTTGTAGGCATACTAACAGTTAGGGAGGTTGTGAGTGTGTAGGACAGGAAGAATATTGTAACTTGCTATACTTTCTATTCCATTTTTTTGTGAACCCCAAACTGCTCTAAAAATTAAAATGTATTTTTAATTGGCAAAATAGCTGAACAAATGCATCACTGAAGAAGACATATAGATGACAAATAACCATATGAAATATCCCTGACATCATTTGTCATTAGAGAATTACAAGAAAACCACCACAAAATAATAATACACACCTATTAGAAGGAAAAAAATAAAAGACAAAATAAAACTGGCAACACTAAATGCGGACAAGGGTGTGGAGCAATAGAAACTCTCACTCATCGCTGGTGGAAATGCAAGAAGGCACAGTCACCTCGGCTAACAGTTTGGCAAACAAAGCTGAATATCATCTTAGCATAACCCAGCAACTGTGCTTCTATTTAATCACCCAACCGTTCTGATCATTTTTATCTACATCAACATTTTCATGTGAACGTTTATAGCCACAACACAACTGCTGAAAACTGGAAGCGACCAAGATGCTCTTCAGCTGGTGACTGGATAACCAAACTGCTGTACAGAACGGTGGGGTCTGCAGCAACAGCTCGAGAGGGGCGCCCAAGTGAGGACACCGCAGAAGAGCTGAGCTGCACCTTAGTAAATGAAGGAAATCAGAATGAAAGGCCACGTGCTGTGTGACCCCACTCACCACTTGACACACTCGCTGACCGACAGGAGGGAGGAGGCTTTCTGTCTGTTTCCCTTCCTTCTGTAGTTTTAGAGGAGCTGCTTAATTAGTCCTCCAGTTTCCACCCTAATATGCCTCCCCCACTCCCAGTGACCTCCTTCAGGAAACAAGATGATTGCGCAATTTTTGTGTTTTTAACACTTAAATAAGTCTCCATTTTTGTCATTTCCCCCCAATTTTTAAAATGAAGCTATAAAACAGCAGTAGGACTCATGGCGGCCGTGCCCTATTTGAGTGGGCTGCACTCTACGTTGCTAGCAGAAACCCCCACACACACTGGAGTCGCAGGTGAAGCCTGTTATACTTACGTGCGCCCTTTGAGGCAGCAAGGAAAATGGGTCTAGAAAAGCAGGCATGTGCGAGCAGAGTACGTATAAAACGCTCGGTTCTTTACAAGAGGAGATGGTACGATATTCCTCTGCTTCTCTGGGACTTTGTCCCTCACGATCACTTTATATCCCCACAAAGCCCTGATGTTTCTAGCTGCCAATTCCTGTTCTCTAGTAACCTGAGCATGGCGGGAAGTCCAGATATCAGCACCGTGTGTATTTCCTCTCTCAGGAGAAAATGAAAATTAAAAATCCAAAGTTTATATCCAAATTCTCCTAAACATTTAGAAAAATACTTAATACAAAACAGATAGCTCTATTTTAAAAGGGTGGCTTGGTATGAAATATTTCTAATCAAGATAATAAATTGTAAGTTACTAAGTTTAAAATTATAGTTTGGGAAATTTAATAATTTACTTCATAAGCATCACCCTTATAATCAAAATTAAATAGTAATTTCCAGCTTTTATAAAATTCACTTGAATGCCTGAAATTTTTGATTTAATAATCTTCAAGAGGCAAACAAAAAGCAAAGCCAAATCAGTTTCTTAACATCTTCCAAATTATAACTCTTGTGTCTAAATTTAAGAAGAGTTAAATTTAAGAAGAGAAGATTGCTATTCAATCATCAAGTTAAATTTTTTCTTGCTTTTACATTATTTATAAGCATTCCTAACCTCTACCGCCTATTTAATATGTGAGGAATCATATACATCATGGTTCTACTAGCTTTGCCATTCTCATTTTGTGATCCTGAACCCCAGTTGTGAGTATTAAATTAACCATTTCCTCACCATTTCATAGGAAAATAAGCCAATTTTTAGGACTTAAAATGCACTGAGGTTATAGTTCTAAGCTAGGTTTTCAGGGACAAAATTGTTTCCCTGAAAATGCTTGGAGATTACACTGTTTATCCTTAAGTGATTGCTTACACAAAGAACTGAAATTTGTTCTATGACTAACTTTTTGTTAGAATGGTATTTGCATCAGAACACAGGACAAGTCAAAATTTTCATGCTTAAACAGACATAATAATTTAAAAGCAATCCCTAGACCTACCTCTGAAATTAATTTACTCCTCGTTTTAACCTCTGGCATTTAAAAGCATTCACATATATATTGCATTTTTTTAAATTTCCATTAAATTGCTTAAGTGATGGGGCCTAAGCATTTTTATGTCGATTATTCTGTCACAAGGAACAGAGTAAGAAAGCAGGTGAGTGGGAGTAGGGGGTGGGCTGCTCCAGGAAACTGTTGCTGCATCAGTAAGTGTCTGTCCCCTGGATTTGGTCTGCTAGATGTTGTCGTTCAGCTGGACATTTTAAGGAGCTGGGGCAGGGGAGGACAGGGGAAACAAGAAACACCATTCTGAGATGAGGCTGGAAACTGAGATGTGTGCTAAGTCTTCTCGTACTCTAGCTACGTGGAGCATCTTAGCAAAGCCCACAGACTTACCAATCGTGACACGGTCCCACTCTGACACTGCTCACTCAGAAGCTTCAGGCTTCAGTGTCAGCTCCACAGGACAGTGGTTAGCAATGTCTGGGACATGACCGATGCTCAAAAAACACGTTCAATGCATGATAGATAGGTGGATGAAAGGGAGGGAGGGGAGGAGAAAGGGGAGGGAGAAAGGGTGTTTTACCTGGATATTCCATTGAGGCTTCATGTTCAGTATGTCTAAACCCAGTCTTGCCTGCTCTTAATGTAGGTAGTGTGGCCCAGGGAATGATGCTATCCCTCTGCCCCAGACTTTAACTGTATGGCCCAATCCCAGTCACTGCAGCTAATGAATGAAAATTTCTATAGGTGACCAGATCACATGGAGCTATTCCTCTCTCCAGAAGTTCTGTGTGCCCCTGAGCTTCAGTGCCAAGTCCAGCCTCCTTTATGCAGCCTCTAAGCTCCTTCTTACACGGGCTTCAGCGGCACCTCGCCACTGCCCCTGCTGCAGTGCTCCCCGCATACCGCTGCCCAGCCCAAGCTGCCGTGATCCTCAGGGAATCAAACTCTCCCAAGGCTAAGCCTCTAATCAAGATGCTCTCTGCTTGGGCTGCTCTCCCTAAATTCATGCTTCAGCAGCACAAAGGACTGTGGTGATGGTGCACGGGTGACTTGGTGGTGGAAATTCTAGGGGGGCTACACCTAGAAAAGAAAGCAAGCAAGCAAGAAAGAAAGAACAAAAGAAAGAAAGCAAGTTCCATCCACAGGGATCTGAGATCCCAGATTGGCACAGTCTTTGTCTCAGCCTGCTCTGTAGCTGTCAAGTCAACATGCCGAAGGGCTGCCCTGGCCCCACTTGGCTACGAGACCAGTGCCCAGTGCCGAGACAGCCCTAGCCCTCCCCCTGACCCGACAGACGATGGCAGATGCACTGCAGTACGTTAGGGGAAAGAGAGCACAGCGGAAAGAGCCTGACGGCAAGTGGCTGCAGACAGACCCACGTATAGGTTGAAGGACCAGGGAATGGAGTGAGAGGGAAGTTCACGCGGAAGCTCAACTTGAGCTGGAGGCTCAGGAGAGGTGACCTGGTTTGCCATCTCTACAACGGGCAGCAGCAGCCCTGGCCGACCCTTCGTATGTGTTCCATGTCTTTCACATCTCCTCTTCCAGAGAACCCAAGTTTTTCTCCCTCTGAGCGCTGCAGTGAGTTAGACTCACCACAGCCTGGTCTTTCTTTTACCTACCCATCATACCAGGACTTAAATTAAATACAATTCTAAATTACCTGCATATTTTTTTTATTTTTCCTGGCACATGCAAATGTGTAAACTCTCAACTCCTCAAGAATAAAAACTGTATCTTTTTTTTTTTTTTTGCTATCTTTCTTAGTGTTTAAAATGTTTCCCGAGATTCTTTTGGTTGAAAAACTGGACTTATGTAAATGACTGAGGAACCATAAGGAACGACTGCTTGCCACATACTACTTCGTTGACATCATCACATACTTGTTTTCCTCATTTGCTACATCTGTAAAGACTTTTTCAAGTGGGAAAAAAAAACTCTTATTTATATAAAAGTTTCCTTCTTGCTTCTTGAAATTTATATTCTCTTTTCTGTGTTGCCATGGTTTCTGGTCATGGATATTCTCTCCACTAAGGATGAAGAAATCTGGTCATGAATAAAAAATTCATTTTTAAAGCATGTCTCTCCATAAGATGTATGCTCATGTGGAAAACAAGTACAACCATTCAGAATTAAACAATATCTGTAAAATAAGCAAAATATAGTGCTAGGTATTACATATTAGAAAAAGCAGTGAGTACTAAATCTGGATTCAATTCCAGTTCACTTAACTGCTGTGCAAACTAGACAAGTTTATTTACTTTTCAGTTCAGGTTTCTTGTGTGTAAAATAGGAACATTAATTTCATATTTTAGGAGTGTTTATGAGAAATAGATAGGCATGCAGGCACTATCCAATAAACATTTAACTACTTCTTTGATATTTAGCAAAAGTCCCAGTAGTCTTTTTATTTAAAACATAACTTAGGTTTCCTAGTGGTATTTTCTGTGAATAAACTGGTTAATGCAACAGCTAATGGGATTAATAGATAGCCACCTGGTTCCACATAATTCATTCAGCAATAAACCAGCTGCCAAGTCCAGGTGAACACTGCCTGCTTTTGTGGACACTCACTTTCACTCCTCTGATGCCCACTGACCCCGGACAGGCTGGAGTTCAGCCTAGGGCTACCGTCTCGTCTGAGGTCAGGCAGTGTCAGAGGCGAGAATGGTGGGCTCTGCCCTCACAGTCAGGCCTGCGGGCTGACCAGGTGGACATCTAAACCAGACAAGCACCTAGAAGTGGCCGATGTATGTTCAAACAACGGGAGCTTCCCTCTTAAAGGCCATGTTTTTCAAGGAATAAGCAATACTCGAATACAGATATGAGTTTGACAGTAACATGAGAACCGAACGATGTATCTACTTTGTGATTGTCTCCTCTCATTTCTCAAGTATTTATTCCTCATGGATCATACATCAAGAGCTATGCCAGCCGCTGGAGGTGAAGCTAAATGGTCTTCATGTCCAACCACACTCAGGTCACCCATCACTCTAAGACGTACTGGAATGTAAACGAGTATTCGCAGGGCAGCTGTGTACGTTCTGCACTAGAGTAGAAACAGCTGGCACTGTCACATCACATGCGGATTAGGGTGTGGGAAGGGCAGGGAGGAGGCGGTGCTCCATCAGGTACAGGTAAAAGGCTCTCTGGTGAATAGCAGTGACATGATCTCTGAGTCCACAGCATTCAAAAGGCACCTTTCTCTGACTGGGTTTCATTCTGGGTTATCTACTTAAAATGCCTGGTTTTTAGCTTATTTGGCCTTTCAAGAGTGCAAAGTTTGTTTGTTAAATCAGTTTGAACTCTAAGAAGAACCCTAAATAAATAATGATCCCTGCACTATATTTAAAATAATATGCTTTTAGTGAAACCTTCGAGATGCAAACAACTACATTACACTGTACAGTTTTGATGAAGCAAAACTGTATCATGAGGATGATCACTCTTTCTATAATACCATGGGTCACAAAATGAAAGAATCACGTTAATTTTGCACACTGTGGCAACAAAAGGAATGCATGAATGTGCATAAGTTTGTCTTGAAGCCACTTTTTTTCCTAGAGCACCTTCTAGCTTCATTTTCAACAGGGTTCTGGTCCTTTTCTCTTATAACCAAAGCAGTTAGGTGACCAGACAATATATTTTCTTCAGAATGGACTGTATACAGGAAATATAACTCCCACCCCCCTCCCCAATTTTTCACACTCAGAGGTTAGTAATGCAGAGGCATCCTACCATTGAGACAGTCGAGCTCCCTGGTTGCAAATTCATCCCCGTGAAAGAGGGAATCCCACTGAGTCAGGTGATACACCGAAAGTATGGGGTTCCTGAGGCACATCGTTCAGAAAGAAATGTAATAAACTGAGCTTCAGCTTCCTCACTGACAAGCAGCCCCATATGCATGTGCACATGTTCCAGGCTGTGGGGCAGCGAGGACTGAGATGCATCTGTGTGGACACAGGATAGAGTCTGAGCTAACAGTGCACACTCAGCAAAGGACGGTGGGTGATAATACCAACACTGCATTATTTTTGAGACTTTTCCAGTTATAAATTTTTATGATATTGTTTACATTGAGGTTGTGCTTAGCCAAGTGAGAAAACAATTCTCAAGTGGTATTAAACCTTCTCATCCTTCTCCTTTCATTATTTTTCAAATATTTGCTTCATTTATGACATTTTTAGCAATAGATAATAAAATTCAGATGGTTTTGTTGTGCGTGTCAGTGTGGTAATAAACATCTGACTCATTTTTTGTGATGGTCAAGTAATTACACTCTAAGTGTTGTAATGAAGTAGAAAGGAGGAGGGAAAGAGAGGTCTGCATCTCTAGCTGAATCCCAGTTTTGAGATAGCCCAT
The DNA here is from genome assembly GCA_019455555.1 of Galemys pyrenaicus. Taxonomy (NCBI): domain Eukaryota; kingdom Metazoa; phylum Chordata; class Mammalia; order Eulipotyphla; family Talpidae; genus Galemys; species Galemys pyrenaicus. Next base: position 2,966,950 of record JAGFMF010011760.1, on the reverse strand, counting down.
GCTTACTATACTGTGTGAGGTTATTAAAATGAAGATGTAGCCTTTAATCTTTAATAGTTATAAACATTAAATGTTAAAATTTGTTTGTAAATATGACCTGGGAAAGTAGTTCAGATAACATGGGATAAATAAACTTATCATGACCCACAATGGACTAGGGTTATGCTAGCATTACCCATAATTGCCTCTTTTCCTATGACAAAGATTTGATATTTTTTTCTCACAGAATAATTAAAAAATCTTTGTGAAAAATTATCCTTAGTAAAAGAAAAATTAAACTTAGTAAAATGTTGTAGCAAGTCACTAAAGAGGTAAAATGCTATCACAGGCCATTAAAGACATATTTTTAAGTTACCTGGTCTTATAACTAAAAGTATGTATTTTTAATTCCACAGTTACAGAATGAAAACCATATAAATCATTAATATATATTCAAAATTTTCATTATGACAATGGAAAGTGATTTGAATATACAGTTTTTAAATCAGTTTGAACTCTAAAAAGAACCCTAAATAAAAAATGATCCCTGCACTATATTCTCTTGATATAAATCACAACAGTGATTTATATGTAGTACCTATATATGCACACAGTCGAGTTTGAGAATATAGAAAATCTAGGACTGTCATTGCATATGTAACCAGTCTTACCCACAAAACTCAAGAGATATTCATGATATACCAGCAATGAATAGTGTGTTCCTTGAAAAATTCTTAATTGAAGTCGAAACTCTTTTCCAATCCCCCAAAACTTGGCCTGGCCATTTAAAACATTCTTAGTTGGATTTTTCCAAATAATCACTTGACCACAGTCTAGTAAATACATGATAATTTCTCCAGCTGCCCAACAATAAATGCTTACTGCTGTATGCTGTTGAGCTCCGGTGTGTGTTTCTTATATGGCAACAGGTAACTGACACAGAAGGTAAGGAAAGGTTGCACAAAGGAAGTTATATCTGAACTAGATTTAGAAGGATGACTAGGATTTTGTGGGTTGGAGGATTTTCAAGGCAGCAGTAACAGCACTGGAGGCACTACGAGATGAATGTGCTTATTATTAAGTAATACAGTCTGGTGTGCCGATGTCAGCATAAGCAGTTCTACTGGAAGTGATTAAAACTGCAGTTACACAGGATGTGAGAATCAAGGGTAAGCAAGAGAACCGGCTCAGGGCCACAGGGTGGTATTGTCACCCAAGCTTTATAAGAGAGAGGGAAAAAGTTTGGAGAGGACCAGGAACTGCTCTGATAGTTAACTGATAGTCGATATGTATCAGAGAAAAGATGAAAGTTTCTTGCAGACAAAAGCACTAGTAATTTATATAGAGACATCAAGAGACCTATAAGAAAGAACATAACAGATACTGAGAGGGTCCTAGACGCTTATGTGTCTTACAAACAACTGATAATATATATGGTTAATCCAGTTTTGTGAATTGTGTGAGCAAAAAATAAAAATGGGATTTTTGAATCTAAAAAGTAACATTTGAAAGTTGTTTGAATCTCTCTTGAGTATCTCTTAAAATTTTGTGGAGTCCAAGAAAATAATGTGTTACTTTTTTTTTTTTTTTTTACTTTGAAGTGTTTGTTTCTTTCAAAAGCCAACTTAATGTACAGGCTATCCAATCATGTTTCATATAAAAGCATCATTCTAATCACTAAAGCTTGTGCTTTATTTTACTTTTAATTTTATATATTTATATATATATTACATTGCTATTCATTTCTGTATAGTTTGCTTTCTCCTCTCAAGTGTAGTCCCCATAAAATTTCCACCACCAAGTCTCCATGAACCATCACCATAGTCTCTTGTGCTCTTCCTGCCTCCCTGTTCCCTGCTGAATGTCTCTGGTTTATAAATGCCTACTAGCTTTGTCTTTTTTATATTTTCCTGATCCCTTGTTTGGTTCCCCTATAGTCTTCCGTTAAGTAAAAACATCTGATATTTTTCTTTTTCCTTCTAACTTATTTCACTGAACATCATCCGTCTTCCAGCTCCATCCATGTTGCTGCAAATGGCATGAGTTTGTCTCTTTTGACTGCTAGACAGTATTCCAGTGTGTGTATACCACATCCTTTTTATCCGGTCATCTGTTTGGGGACACTTTAGATTGTTTGTATACATTAGCTATTGTAAATAGTGCTGCAATTGACACAGGAGTGCAGGTTTCCTTTCAGATGAGTGTTTCTGCGTCCCTGGGTGGGGACGAGCAGTGGAATCACTGGGCCTTACAGTAGCCCCATTTTGGTGGTTTGTGGGCCCTCCCCACAGTACGTTGGTACTTCTGAAACCTGCACCTCACTGACCACAGCATCAGCAAATATTCTGAATAACCAGCCCAGAGCCGCCAAAGACTTTTTATGGAAAAAATTTCCTTTTACCTTTTGTCTATTAATTTAAAAATTACCCCCATTGAATTGTGAATTGATTTCATGTTAAGTATTTCCTTGGATTCAATTCTCCTGAATGGCTTTTCCACTTTGTTAGAAATCAATTTTCATTCACAATCTTAAAAATCAATGCTGGTAACACCAAAAAAGACCTGCATACCATGAAGTAATATCCAAGTAGGCTCTAAATTAGGTAAAATGTTCTTCCCCCAGCTACCCACTGGCCACGTCAGGCTTGTTTAACGGAAAGGTGCAGGTTCTCAATGCTGGCAGGGGCGTGGTGTGATTTGACATTTCTGAATGCATGTATTTAATTGCAAACAACTAAGTATGTTAGGCATTCAATGTTCTAGAGACCTTTTACCAAATTACTAGTGGAAGTAAAGATTACTAACATCACATTTTATTTCAAAAGAAAAGCTCTGCGCAAGACACTTGAGGCAGAGAAGACAGGGCACTCAAAAGACAATTAGATCAAACTTACATTAACCATTTGAATAAGGGTTAGAAGATAATTTGTAAGGACCATGAATGAGTCATTACCAGGAATCTCAGATGATTACTTGTGTAAGCTTTTAAGAAAAAGCCACAGAGAGCTGCTGAGGTTCAGCTGTGATTATTCCCTTGCTCCTGGTGACCGTGGTAATAAGAGAGGATGCTGGGAAGCTTGTATTATTTATCATTATTATTTTACTCATTTCCTTCTTTAGAAAGAATGTTCCCCTGAACACATGAAGACAGCGACAGATGAAAAATTCCTTTTCTGCAGGGGGGACGTTCCAAGATCCCCAGTGGATCCCTGAAAGCACAATCAGCGGTGAACCCTACAATACTATGATCCTCCCCACACATATGTGACTATGATAAAGTTCAATTTCTAATTTGGGCACAGTTATTAACAACAATACCAATAACCATTTATGAAACAATACAGTTCAATAAACATGTCATGAATGTGGTTTTTCTCTCCAGTTTAATGCATGTAATGTTCAGGCGCAGCTGACACGGGTCACTGAAGCCCTGGATGAAGGGGCTCATCTGCTGCCCCATGAGCAGCGGCGGGCAGAGTGGCAGGGAGTTCTGATGCAGAGCGGGCTGGCAGTGGCGCTCGGACCGCCTCCTACCACACTCTGCTTTTCGCAATCTGCTTCTGTTCCTGAGCCAGCCGAGCGCATGCATTGTGTTAGAGCCTTAGCGTCGACTGTTCCCTCTTCTTGAACGCTGTCCACCTCGACACCTTCCCATTTCTCTCTTATTCCACCAGCTGGCTGGTCTATCTCCAGTGACAGCGCTCACGCCCTCATCCCCATGCCTGTTCCGCTTATGCTGCTCTCTCTATCCCAGAGCACTTACCACCTCTAGTGTGCACGATTTATTTGTTTCGCTTTGGGAGCTGCTTCCTTCTAGTAGAATATGTTTCTGTAAGGTCAGAGGTCTGTGTTGGAACTGTTTACTGGATTATTCCAAGCAGCTCAATTCGTGCCTGGCACAGCATGGGCACTGATAAATGTTTCTTCAATAAAACAAGGTCAGAGAGAATTAGTGGCAAAGATGTGGCATGAGCTAGTTCATGCTTTGACAGAATTGTCAGCTGCTGTATGGACAATAATTTAAGGTGTCCTCTGGGTACTGGTGAGGGAGGAACACCCATGAGGAAGCAACGATTTGATTATCACTGGGGTTGAAACCATGTGTTAAGAGTAAGGCAAGAAGTGAGGTAAGGAGATGCCCCATGTGAAAATTTTATTTCATAAAATTGCAATAGAATCTGGAGCTAAAAAATACTAGTGATACTTAATAATTACATCAGTAAATGGTGATGGTCAACTAAGTTCTTCAGACTCAATACAAATAATAATATAGAGTCCTCAACAGGTATCACTTCCACAGATACAAAAGTCAGACTGACACTTTTAAATTGAAGACTTAAAACTATAGAAATGCATTTGATTTTTCCATGAAAATCTGTGAGAAAAATGAAAACACATCATCAGAGAATGTACATATGATGGCCAATTGTTCAAAGTGAGTCTGTGATGAGTGCATTAAAATCAACTGATCTGGTTAATGTACGACTCTGTTGTTAAAATAACTCCAAACAAAGCTGTGTGTCTCTTAAAAACAAATCCCAAAGACAATGAGTTTGATTTTGTTGACGTTCACCTGCCATGCTAGAAGGTGAGATGTGAAATGGAGCCAACTGCCCCCGTCAGCAGAAGCCCCTGAGCAACAGCAAACACAGTGTCTCTGAGATGCTAAGAGTCAGGAGACACCCACAGGACAGCCTCCTCCACCCACGCCCAGGCCAAGCTACTCGAACACCAGCCGCGACCCCGACACGCTTGTTAACACGGCCTTTAGAACAAGGCAGAAATGCAGAGGGACCATTCGAGGTAGATTCAGCGAGAGTGGCAAAAAGATAAAAGTCATATCTTTTGTTCTATATGTATGTACTATATGTACCACACACACACACACACACTAAAAGCAAAAAATACTTAAAAGCCCTCCGGAGTTATTCTGCCTCAACCATTCTGCAGCTGCTTCTAAAGGAACTGCTCCATAACCACACAGGATACCAAATCAAGGCTCCTAACTAATCTAAGACCCAGACAAGAAGGACTCATTTGTGTTCTGCAGACTCAATTGCTAAAGTGTCTGATCCATTTTAGAACAATTTCTTTGAGAAATGAGTAAAGTTCAAATGGTCTTGGAATTTAGATAACTTCAATTCTATTAAAAAAAATTAATTGCCACAGCTCAGTCCTTGAAGATGCCAGAAAAATGAATTTTCTAGGTTGGGGCTTTATTTTTTTTTATTTATTTTTTTATTAAAATATTTTAAAATTTACATATACTTGCCATTAATTGTAATCCCCATGTATTCCCCATCACCATCTCACCAGTGCACCATCACCTCAGTCCCTTGTGCTCCCATCTTCCCTCAACCTTCCCCCTCCCCTCCCTACCAGGTGTCCCCAGTCTGTCCTTGTGTCCTCATTTTTGCTTTCTGTGTCTTTATTGCTGTTATTGTTATTATCATTATGGTTCTTATTCCTTTCCTTGATCCTCCTTTGGTTCCCTTATGTTCCTCCTAAGGGAGGAACCATCTGGTATTTTTCTTTTGCCTTCTGACTTACTTTGCTAAGCATAATCCCCTCCAGATCCATCCATGTTCCCATGAATGAGTCTAGTTTTTCATTTCTGATTGCTGAGTAGTATTCCATCGTACCACAGCTTCCCGATCCACTCATCTGTTTTGGGCATTTAGATTGTTTCCAGGTCTTACCTATTGTAAAGAGTGCTGCTATAAACATAGGGGTGCAGGTATTCTTTTGATAGGTTGGGGCTTTATAGTTGAGACTACATATGCTAACAAAAGATGAAACACTTTGAACACCATAGGCAATTATGTTTACTGACACTGCTAATTTGCTAATTTAAAAACAGAAAAATCTCTCTCTAGGGCTCCCTACTTCTAACATGCATTCTAACATGCAAAAAAAAAAAAAAAAGAAAAGCAACTCAGTCTCAAGAGAGTGAACAGTGACAGACTGAGAATTGCAGATAAAACCACAAGTACTCTCACTGTGGGAAGGATTACAGGGTCAGAGGCCTTGCTACTTTAGGCACTGCAAATATTTTGGCTCAAATCCGGCCTCCCACTCTGTAATTAGAGAGCTTCAGAATGCCCGTGGTCTGTCCCTGAGAGTCTCGCTGCAACCTGCAATGTGATCTCTGCCAGGACACCCAGGTAGGCCGGGGGCAGCCCTTCACTGACCCATGAGACAGCCCCACCAACTAACCAGTTTGACTTCCCTGCGCAGCATGTTTAGGCCACAGCGTATAGGACATTTTAATAAAAATTAAACGAGGATAATGGTTTTAAGCGCCCCTTTTCAGCTCTAAGGCAAGGATAAGAAGATGGTCACTGTAGGTCCCACCATCATTTCCTGGCAGCAGGGCCGTTTAGCTGCTGGCCTTCTGCCGCTTCCTTCCTACCCCTCTCCCATCCGATAGCACATGATGGCTGAGGGCTTAACTTCAGTTTAGTACAAGGAGTCCAGTACAGGCTTTGGAAACCAGGCTTCTTGGATTCAACTTTTAGGCCATGATATGAAATTAGAAAAATATTTCAATAAGCATAAATACAATGTACTAACTCTATGAGTTGAGGAAATATGAAATGTGAATTCATATGAACTATGAAATGTAGTCTAATAAAAGTTTCTCTTTCATTAGAAGGGTAAGGACTCTAAGATAATTAACACATTTGTTTGAAATGTTGCTGTTTTTTTTCCCCCACAGCTCTTGTAGTAAGATTTCTGACCAGACGGTTCATCTGGGAATATGACCCCACCCTCGGTAGGTTCAATTCTCTTTTCTCATCTCCAGTCAGTATTTATGACCCAAAAGGAAAATGACATTTTCTCTTGCAACATTTTAAATCATTGTGCAGTGTCTTTGGAAGTATACTGTCTAATCATACAAAGAAGCTAGGTCTGTCTTTCTGTCTGTCTGATCTTAGAACCTTGCAGGATTTTCAGACAGAGGTAAAGAAGTTAGTGCATACCAGAGATAAAAAGGAAGAGGATATAATACAATATTTTTCCATCAAGAAAATGTAGCAATGGGCCTCCTAGGTGGCTCAAAGGATAATGTCTCTGCATGATGAAGCATTCACAGCCACTGCGGCATGAGTTCAATCCCCCACCAGGGAGCTGACCCACATGGTGCAGCAGACCTCTCCTGCCCGCCTGCTGCTCCCCTCAGCAGTGTGTTTCAGCAGATCTACCTGTTCTGCTCCCCACTCTATCTCTGGTGAATCCTCTCACTGTCCCTTATCCCCTGCACCTCTAGCCTACGCCCCAGCTCTTGTATGCATAAATAAAATAAAATTTAAAATAAAAAAAAGGAAAAGAAAATGAAGCATTGCCTCAATGGGAGAAAGAGGAGACAGTGGTCATGGCTAACTTTGTGTGGGATTGGATGGTATGCTGAAAAGAGTATAAACAGTAAAATTAAACTTGTCAATGCTGATTTTGGGAAAACACAAAAATAAACTATGTTTCTCCCCTTCCTTTCTCTATTGAATCTTGATTAAAGTCAATTTTTTAAAATTTTATCAAAGAAGTAAGCATGGGTATCTGTGGATCCTGAAATTTGCAGTAATGATGATGTATGTAGAATTCATCATCTGTTTTTTGAATACAAAACATCATACTTACTAGAAATCTATGAAACTGTCCTCTCTAAAATCCATGGATCTAATTTAAGCATCACATTGTACTCTAAATTAAGCCCTTGAGTTTTTGTTTCTTATGCCTCAGAAGTCCAGTTTTGCAAAGGGAAACAACTTTGAAATCCAGAGGAAAAGGGAGTGACATGCCCTATTTTGCTACCAGGCCCAGTGCCCCAGACCCACCTGCCAACACCACAACAGTAAAATGGGTAAACAGGTTTTAATTTTGATTTATCGCTTTATGGTTCAATTTAAAAGGGAAGTTTCTTTTCCCCTGTGCCTCCTTTCATTTTTTTTTTTACTTTTTTAGTCAACAAATATTGTCTAAATGCCTCCAATATATCAGATTATTTTAGCTGTTAAGGACAAATTAATAGGTAACAGGAGAAAGGCTCTGCTTTTGTGGACATATAACCCACTCCATGTACACACGTGCAGATGTGCAGACATGTGACCCACTCCAGGTGAAAGTGGACATGTACACGTGTGCAAGTGTGCAGACATATGACCATTCCCGGGTGAAAGTGGACGTGTACATGTGTGCAAGTGTGCAGACATGTGACCATTCCCGGGTGAAAGTGGACGTGTACACGTGTGCAAGTGTGCAGACATGTGACCATTCCCGGGTGAAAGTGAGCATGTACACATGTGCAGATGTGCACCAGGGGAAGCAGACACTGATGTCTAGCCTAGAGAAGGACCCAACCCATTTGCCCCAGGAGGTTTTGGCATTCCCTGGGCTGGACTTCTATCTGGACACAGTTTCAAAACCACCAACAAAAGAGAAAGCTATGCTAAAAAGCGAAGTGGCAGGTATGCAAAAAGCAGTCCTCAGCTGTAAATTCAGTACCTTCCTCAGAAAGGTTGGGCAGTTCTTGCAACCTATCACGGAATGGTTGTTCCGGAGAAGCTAATTACTGTGAACGATGTTCAACATATTAACAAAATTGGAGTGTTCACTGCTCTGAATAGTTCTGCGAAAACATACTCACTACTTGAGTAGTAGGAGATTCCCGAGCTTAGAGATTTCAAGACCCAGTGTTTTGTTTCTGATTTACTTCTTCGTGGACAGGGGCGCCACGGCAAGTCCAAATAGGCACGCACACAAGGGCCAAGGGCCGGGGGGGCTAAACCTCCCCTTTACTTGCATTTGCATTTCAGAGCAAAAGAAGTGTTGATAACATCCAAGTGTTTGACGGATGTAATCTAGTAACATTCAGTCCTTTACACTGGACAGATTTAGTTTTCCTTAAATTTTTCTCATATCACTGTGAGGCCCAATGAAGTATCTGTCAAAGGCTAGCGATGACCTATCAGTAGCTTTAAAAAACTGCTGCTGAAGCCTTTCAGACTTGGTACATGGACCATCTAACCAGGAAGACCTGTAGAGCAGTGGCGAAAATGTTCTGGTTGTAAGACAACAGGAGCCACGTTCTGATGAGATTCCCGCAAAAGAACTGAATTTCTATCTCTGACAGTCGTACGACTCCTGAAAATGCAGGTCGTGGCAGAGAAAACAAAGGCTGAGAGTCACTGGGGAGGAAGACAGAGACTGCAGATGGAGTGTTCGCCACCCAACTACAAAGCAGGCACCCTGCTGTGTGTGACACAGACTCCAGGTCTCTGGTCAGGGAAGGCTCAGACAGCAGTGCGGTGGGAACCCCGCGACCTCCTGCCCCAGGCTCTCTGCTTTCACAGTCCTCCGCCTGGCCTGCCGTGGAAAGGCTCACACAGAGAGAGACACCCAGAACAGCCCCCTCCACTGGACAGCAAAGCAGGGTGCTTAGCCACCGCCTGGAACTATTTAATGTCGGCACAGTAAGGAACTTGAAGATCGTCACTTGACAAGCGAGGAAACAAGTTCAAAGGAGTAAATTCATCCAAGATTACGTGGTTAGTTTGTGGCTAGACCAGCAACAGAACACAAGTTTTTACACTTTCCACTCTACCATAAATCAACTCTATTAACTGCTATTGTTATTGTACTGACCAAATAGTCTTAATATGTGGAAACTTGTAAAAACAAGTTAAATTAGTCAAGGGATTAACCAGATACAATGTGCATCCCTTTGAGCATCGACTACTCTCAATGTGCACAAAACATGCTTCTATTTATGAATCTATTCAGTGGTAGTTTAAACCCCACACAGCCCTCATGCAGTGAAATTCAGATACAATTTTGAATTTGTCTTAATCCACCTAGAAACAGTTTTGGTCTTCTGGCATACAACAGAAGGCTCATTTACAAGCATCTTCTAAGCCAGTATCCCCCTACCCTGCAAAAGTGCTTATGCCTTCATGTCTATAGGAATAGGCAAACAGTGTGCCCGTGCCCCCAACACTTGCTCATTGTTTCTTATGTTTAAAAATTAACAGTGCAAATCCAGAAAGTGGTTTTACTCATATGTGGAATACAGAAAAAACAAAACAATAAAAACCTGAGGGGCCGAGGGGTAGCGTGACTACAGGGAGCACAGTGGGGGGGCCAAGTGACTACGGGGAGCACCATGGTGCCTCGTTGGTGGGTGTGGTTTGGTAACACGTATCTGAAGAGGTGTGAACCTATCTCTGAATCACACATAATGTTGTAAACCAATGGTAATAAGAAAAATAAATAAAATTTTAAGAATCTTTCCATTAAAAATGAATAGCAGCGTTTCCCAATAGTGGAGTGTAACTGCAAGAAGTGATACTTTTTTTAGTACAATCCTCAGGGAATATGTTCTTACACAAAGGACGATGTGATGGCGCATGTGTGAAATGCTGATGGGAATTTTGCGGGGACTACACCTAAAGAGAGAAAGTGCACTGTGTAAAAAGTAAAAATGATGTAAAGTATATATAAAATTTTTAAAAAATTTAAAAGAATAATCTTCAGTAAAGCTAGAAAAAGGATGTACAACATTTCACTCCTGTAGGCAATTATTTTCACTGTTTTACAAGTACAGATTGGTTCCTAATGATTAAGAGGCTTATAGAAAAAAAAAATGCCCAAAGTGGCAGGAAACCAGTATTCTGCTTAATTGAAAGCCACCCGCTGTCAAGACTGTGCAGACATTCCCTCATTTCCTGCGTTTCATCATTTTCATTTCAGTTAACAAACACCCAAAGAGTCACAGAACTTCATACAATTTTCATTATATTCAATTCTCCTTCCCCCTCCTGTGGCTTTCTGTGGTTGAAATACATATCCTATTTATCATGGGAGCAACAGAGAAAAGTACCCCTGTCTGTCAGACAACTTTTGGTGCAAAGAGATGGAAGAGCGCCCAGAACTGTTTCCCAGACTCAGGCTGGGGCCAGTCCTTGGAGAAAAGGCATCAGCATAAAGGCCACCACGGAGTAGGGGGGAGAGGAATGAAAAGGTCAAGGGGTTTGCTGCCTGCGTCTCTCCTCCCAAGCTGGGGAGCACTGATGAAGACTGAGTAACAGAGGGAACACTCAGAGATGAGTAGCTGCTCTAATGTATTCTAGAACATCAAAATGCTACACAGCAATAATCGCCCATTTAACAGAAAGAGCTCCACAACTGAGAACCATCATACATAGTACATCCAGATCACATGTTCCAGGAAAATAACAATAATGTAAAGCACAGTATTAAAGCATATTGAACATGACCCTCATCTTAAGGTTGTAGTCTTTGAAAAATGATTCAGCACTGCGCCACACCTGTGCAGGTAATCGTCACCCAGCATTGAAGGCAAACTGCAGGATTGGGCCAGGCTACTTAGTTAACTAACCTTCCTTTCTGCAGTTTGTATTTGGGGTGGCAGATTATATTCACAGGAAAGTAACATTAAAATGTCCCCACACCCGCAAAAAAGAACTGTAAAATAGTTGATGAGATTAAAGAAATGAGAGTCGACATACCAGCTAGTTAGGGAAAAATAAATAAGAACCCAGATGGGAAAGAAGTTGGACAGTTTTAGGACCTAATAATTGATCCAAGGCATAAATTCATCACACAGCTCCCTTCCTGGCACCCAAGCATGTGCACGTGAAGTCTGGATAGTATCTGGCTTCATTTTTCCTGTACCCCCTGTTCTGACATGTCCTCCTCCTTCCCATGAGTATTCAATCCAACATGTTTGATACTTAGCATAGAATCAGCCTAATTCCCAAGGCCCAGTCTTCCATGGTGGCAATCTCAGTGCCATCACATACCATCTGAACGATGTGTGCCAAGTTATTTAATATCACCACATCTCAGTTTCCTTAGGCATTATGGAGCTAGTAGTACCAACTGCAGGAGACACAGCAAGGGTTCATGAGTTTACATGAATAAAACATTTAGAATAATTCACATTCCAATGATAAGCCATATATGCTATTAGAGATGAAGTATTTTTTCTGTATATGCATACGTTTTAAATTCATTGAGCTATAAAGTTCTTGGGGCTATAAGGATCCATTCCTAGTCTTTAAAACTGAATGTGGTATCTTTATAATCCATTCTTGTTGCTATGATGTTTCCATTTTTCTTCAAAGTATACCTCAGCATATAGCACATACACTAGATTTAGTCACCAGTGATACAATTAATTTGTCTTTATAACCGGAGCCACTGCTGGCTCTGCTGGGGGAAAACATGCTTTAAAACCAGACATTCTCAAACCTTAGTAAACACGCCATGCTACGCTGGCTAGAACACAGATCGCTTGCACCCTAGTAGGTCTTGGGGGGAGCCTGAGAACCTGCATTTCTAAGAATTTTCTTGGTGATGCTGAGTCTGGTCCAAGCCTTTGAGAACCACTGCCATGATGTGTTTAGACCACTCCTTTCTGAGGCTCATTCCCACGAGGCCCACTGGGCCTCAGAGTACATGCACACTGAATGCCATGGAGTAGCCCTCCCGAGGCTGCCCCGTTTACACTCACTTTGCAGACTGCAGGGTGCTCTCTATAACCTCGTCAGGCGTCCCGTTACCTAGCTTTCTGAGTTCTGTCGATCTTATGTCCATAAAATAACTTCACAAACTCCTCTCAGGTAGGTTGTCATCATTGTATATACTATTTGGGCTCCTCTTCCGTGAATTTCCTTTATATTTCAATTTCTATATTCTTTCCTATATTTCCTTTATTTCCATTGCTTTTTTTAATTATTAAAAAAATCCCTTTATAGCTTTGATGATAAACAATTTTTGGTTTATGATGGTGCAAGTCTTGAAGCTTATTTTGCACTGCACAAAAACACTTAATGCTCGTATAATCAATCTACTAATGATGTTACATCACTTTTTTTGTTTAAGGTTTTATAATTTCTTTTATTTTATTCTTTTAAGTTTTGTTTCATGTTCAGTAATGATCCTGATTCATCACTTCTGTTTAGTGGTTCTAATCGTAACATCCATCTTTTCCTCCACGTCTATTTTTAAGGACCTGGTGAATTCCCCATTCTGATGTTAGAACCATTCTGCTTGGCACAGTTATACTTTATAACATGCAACTTTAACTTGTTTCTCAGAAGGCTGTTGTTCCCCCCAAAAGTCCGACTGACATTTTAATTAGAATTACATGGAAGTCTAGATTAATCTGGGGGGCATTATCTTTTAAATTGTTATTCATAGGAACTTGACAAGTTTCCTATTAATTCAAATCTCTTTTTTTTTTTTTGGTGATATAGTTTATTTCTTTTAGAAAATTATATGGCTAGAAGAGTATTATGGGGGTAAAGATATTATCAATTTTTCTATTGTTGTAGGAGACCCAACCCCTGAATTATCTTTGGGATTTTGTTGTGTTTATGGGGTTTATGTTTTAAAACTTTTATAAATTGTGTGAAAACTTTCATGGAAAGTTTAAATTTTCCTCCTGAAGAGTTTTATACACTCCTTGTTATTTACTAGAGGATCTACATTTTACTGCTATTGGTAATGGTTTCTGGTTTCTATTACATTTTTCTGGGTGACACTTATTAGTACAGGAAAAAATGATAGTAATTCTATATTGACATTAAATTCTAAAACCTTGATGAAACTTAAGTTTCTCTCCTATCCTTAGATTTCTAACTTATTTTTTTTTGCTATTTTTGCTATTTTATTACATTGTTTAGGGCTTATAATCCATGGTGTGTTCACTTATAGTACGTATTTTATTTGATTATGAATTTAAAGGCAGTGTGTCGAAACTTTTAGCATTTTTTTAAAGATTTATTCATTTATGCATACAACAACTGGGGTGCAGGTCAGATGTGCAGGGATGAGAGGATTAACCAGAGACAGAGTATGGAATTGAACAGGCTGACTGACTGAAACATACTGCTGAGGGGAGCAGAGGGTGAGACAAGAGAGGTCTGCTGCACCATGTAGTCAGCTTCCTGGCCGGGACCCAACTCATGCTGCAGTGACTGTGGACAGCTTCACAGCACTGCACCTTAGACCCTTGTGCCACCAAGGTCTCCCCCCGCCTTTTAGGCAAAAAAATATTCTCAAGCACTACGCTTTAGTATTGTTAACCTTACCTAGTTTTTTTTGTGTATTCTTTTTTTTTTTTTTTTTGGTCTTCTTTTTCTTTCCTTTATTCTTCTTGGTTTTATTCTGTTTATTCTGTTTGTCCTCCTCTCGTTTACTGTTAATGCTTGTTTACTTTTCTACTGTTTCTTTTTATGATTTATCTTCTAGAATAGACAATTAACTCACTCATCCCTGCCTCTGATCTCCTGCCCCACCTTCACTCTGATAATCAGTAGCATCTAGAATTTTAATTTTGGATTGCTTCTGATATAGTTGTATTGCTTTGTTTCACTCCACTGGGGTCTTGAATTCAGTTTTGTTGTTGAGAAGTCCATTGCTATTCTGAGTCCTGACCGTTTCTCTAGATCATTTCAAATTTTCCACATTGCCACTGATATCCTTAAATTGTGCTGTAATAGGTTTAGATATGCGACTTTCCCCCTTGGGTATTCTATTAGTCCTTTTGGCCTGAAATGTTTCAATGTCTCCCACCCTGGGAAATTCTCAGCCACTACTACCTCAAATGTTTCACCTGTCTACATATTTTATTCTCTATTTGAGGCTCACTTTATGTAAGAGATAATAGGATGTCTATTTCTATTATTCATATCTCTCGTAATTTAATTTTATATTTTCCTCCTTATCATCTGCAATACTTTGAGACAATTCCTCACTGTGACCTTCATCAGTTCTTCAATCGTTTGTTGAGTTTTTAACATCAACTGATCTAGTAGAGCACACCAGCTGATATTCAATCTGAGCTCTAGTTTCTATTTTAGGTAGTGGGGGACACACTCAGAGTCACCCAATCTTGCATCTCCCAACTTCTCCTCACCCTAGTACGGGGTGGGGAGGAGAGGCTCTCTAATACTTACCAGCTACAGATGGTGCTGACCTGCTGTCACTTGAAGAAGCAAAGTGGGCAAGAAAATTCTACATGGTTTCATCTTCCCTCCATGCCACCCAGGTCTCCGGCTTTTTCCTCATCAACTCCCCAAATACTGGGGTCCAACCACCCTCAACTGCTCTAGGGTTTTGTAAAGCTTTATATGGTCATTTTTTCCCCATAGATCGCTATTCCCCTCCCTCTAGGGTATACCACATTTTTGGGATAGAGGTCTGGAAAGAAACCAACAGCTCTTGATTTCTATGTCATCTTGTAAGAACAGGCACAAACAGTGATTTCCAGAAATTGAGTTTTTAGCATTACCAAGGAAGAATGCATTTTGCAGAAAACACTTTCCCATTTTAGGATATGAAGCTTCATTTTAGAAGGAGTAGAGTATCAGGAAGCTGGCCTCATAGGGGAATACAAGAAGCAAAGAGACAAAGAAACTATCTGTGAAATTCTGTAGCTCCCATATTGGAACTCTTACGTCCAGGATCTTGAAGAGCAGAGAGATGGCAAATTCTTTCATCTTCATCCTCTCCTTTCTGGAATGCACCCCCTTTATGCTATAAAAGCAGTCACAACCCTGTGACTAATCTCTAGTTTTCAGTATCAAATTAAACCATGCACTTATTTACATTTTACCTTCTTTTTTTTTGCTCATCCCCTCAGAATCAACCTACCGACACCAAGCAACCATTGATGATGAAGTTGTTACCATGGAGATACTAGACACTGCTGGCCAGGTAAATAAGGAATTCAGCTAACGTATTTTCAGAATCAAATAAAAATGAGATGTACATGATGTAAATAATGTAAATGATGAAATAATTTTCTACAATTACCTAATGATGGCTGGAGAATTTTTTTCTTTAATTATCTATTTTTATGTATTAGTGAATTCACAACTGCCTGTGTATGCGCCCTTATGATTACCCAATGCCTAAAGGAGGTTTCTGAAGTATTATATCATCACATGACACTAACTAAAGTATAATTTCCCACCTATATTTTGTAGGAAAGCAAGATATTAATAGATTTTTCATAAGTAAATGTGCTTGGAAATGTTCTGTACAGGTATCTTTAATAAAGAGGTTCTCAGAGTCTTTAATGTGCTCTGTATAAAATGATATTCACTATATATTTTAAACTTACACGACCTCAAAATCATTTTTTTCAGAACATTTTAGAAGTCTCCAATAGTCTTTCTAGACCTCACCACAACCTATTGAAAATTTGAGTCATATCATTGAACAGCACCAACAACTAATTTTAAAATTGTGGTTACCACGGGAAAAGGATGAGTCTAGAAATCTGTAGAAGGGGTCAACAGGATAATAGTGGATAATAATCAGACCTTTATTTGGTGGGTGGGTGTGGTATATGGTATATAAACTGATCAAAGTGTAAAGCTATACTCCTGAAGCTGACAGAATAGTATAGATCAATGGTACCTCCATAAATAAATAAGTATATATTAATTTTAAAACAGAAATGTGATAGTTTGACTAGAGGTCAATTATTCTGCAGTTACAAAAGGATTCATAGAGGCATTGAGCATTTCCATGAAGCTTAACCATTGAACTACTTTCCCAAGAATATTTGAATTATTTAACCTAAGAAATGTTCTTCAAGTTAATCACAACTTTTCCTCCTTGCCACATATGCTCTCACCTGCTGAGCCACCAGTGCTCAGTGCTTCTAAGACAAGAGGCAGCACAGCAGGGACGTACACGCCTGCAGAAGTCATTTGAGTCAATACAAGCAACGCATTTAAAATGACTCATGTAACCTCCCCAGGAAAGAGTGAGAATCTCTTCCACTGAATTTCTAGATTATTGAAGCTGCACTAGTTTGGGAGTGCTGGCATAGGGGGGAAGGCAAAAACCTTTTGCTTTGAGTTCGACTTTCTATCCAATTTTTCACTCCCCATTTTGTTGTTATTGTTGTTTTGCCCTGGTACCTACTTGTCTATTATCTGAAGAGAAAGTAGGTTCAATCAAAAAGCAAACCATTTCTCTAAACTCCAGTTTAGAGTTTAGTTCTACTCTCTAGTTCTGATCTAAAGGGTGGGGTAACAGCTACTTGTTCACTGCATATTTGCCAATTCATTTCTAGTGATGAAAGTCTTAGAGACGATGTTCTCAGATTAGTAAATTATCGTTTTGTGACTGTAGATTTAAAGATACGGCAAGAAATAACTGGAAACAGAAAGCTAAAATCTTAGCAGCTATAATCGTTTTACATCCCTGAAATAGCTCGCAGTGAGGAAGCACTGCCTCTGGTCCACACTCACAGAGGTGCGCTCAGCCAGGCAGAGCACCGAGTCTAGTGAACACACACTACTGCACAGAGCGCGGGCGAGGCATCACTGCAGCGTCAGCGGCGTGCCTAGCCATGTGACGTGCAGGTCTCTGACCGCAGTCTGTCCTTGCCAACAGGAAGACACCATCCAGAGAGAAGGCCACATGCGGTGGGGAGAAGGCTTTGTGCTGGTCTATGACATTACTGACCGAGGGAGTTTTGAGGAAGTTCTGCCACTTAAGAACATCCTAGATGAGATCAAAAAGCCCAAGAATGTGACTCTCATCCTGGTTGGAAACAAAGCTGACTTGGACCACTCCAGACAGGTTAGTACAGAAGAAGGGGAGAAGCTGGCCACGGAGTTGGCCTGTGCTTTTTATGAGTGTTCTGCCTGCACTGGAGAAGGAAACATCACAGAGATTTTCTACGAGCTGTGCCGGGAGGTGCGTCGCCGGAGGATGGTCCAGGGCAAGACAAGACGACGCAGCTCCACCACTCACGTCAAGCAAGCCATTAACAAGATGCTCACCAAAATCAGTAGTTAGGCAGCTCTGTGCTGGGCAGGCCCTACTGAGATGGGCCAGGTCATTCAAAGCACTCTCTTGTCCTTCTCTCCACCCAAAAAACCCTACTCCTTGTTCTCTGGGAAATATCTCTGCTTCCTGTTATCCCTTGCCTCCCACATGTTGAAAAGATACAGAGTGTTTTATGCAATGTCAATGCTGCCAATTTCTCCCTTTCCTGCTTGAATATACCTTAATGCAGTTTAAAGTTGTAATTGCCAGAGATTCTGAAAAGGCTGGGTTCATATTAAGCTATTATTAGGCATCTTCACCTTGCTTCGATAGAGTGAAGTCTTTTCAAAGGCATTTTTTAATTCTATTCCTTGTCAAACTACAAATGATCATCTTCAAAGTCTAAGAGAATAGAAAACAAAATAAAACACAGGAAGGTCGCTGAAATAGTGGAGCAGAGAATAAAGCTCCATAAGGCTCCTATTTAAAGAAAGGACCTTCTGAATTATCTTAAATCATCGAGTTTTTCTTTAACCTTTATTCTGTTTTTAAATTCAAACGTGTTCTCACAAGGTTTCTATGGAAATGGAGCATTCCATTTCGATTTGCATTGGTTCTCTGATGATGTATTGATCTTTATACTGTCATTATTCTTCTTAGGCTCAAACAAGATTTAATTATAATGGAGGTAGCAGAGGCCATCAATCCAGACCCAATAGGAATTTTTCAGCAAGCCTGGGGTGACGTGAAGACATTAGGAACGCTTTCACCAAACCCTATTTCACTGAATGCCAATAGGAAATTTAGAATTAGAAATACCCAAGTCATTTCTCTCTCTGCTTAACAACCTAGAAGACAGACAAAGGTCCACAAAACAGGAGAATAAAGAACAAAAGCTCGAGGACCCTTTCACTGGGGAGCCAAGGCTTTGTTACGTGCCAAGCACAGTAAGACAAACTTAGCCTCTAACTCATTAAGCTGACCACAGGTCCTTTGTTAATGTTCTGGGTAGATTAATTCACTTAGGCGAATTCAGAAAAGAATGGATGATTTAACTTCACTATACCTGAATAAATATGTATAAAGCAGATTCTTACATTGTTAAAGTACAGTCTAACTGATAAAATCCTGTGATTCTTTTTTTTCCCTATTATGCTCCCCATATATCAAGATTTAGGCACTTTATTTTAGAAGAAAATATATATCTTTTACATATGTGTGTATTTATAAATGATAGATATATGTATAAAAATTTGTAAGAGTTGGATGCTTTAATTCACCAATGCATTTGAACAACTTGGTGTAACTATTTTATGTGAATATAATAAAAATCGTAATTTTCACATTCTGTCACATTCTGGCAGTCTTTCTTTTAATAGCAAAAAAGCTTTGTCCTTTATGAGAGACTTAAAGGTACAAGCAATTGCAGAATTGATGAATTGATAAATGTAATATAAAAAATAAGCTCCCTGACCATATATTTTAGGCATTTAATTATCTTATCAAATCTTCACAATGACCCATGCAAAAGAGATTAAGTACTATGATCACAATTATAGGGACAAAGATATTGAGCCACACAGATAAACAAGTTTGCACAGCCTGAGGAAAGTCAGGATTTGAACTCAGGGTGTACATCACCCCAGAGCCCATCTATGATCTACTGACATAAACTAGCAGCCTGAGATGTGGTTCTGTTCTGAGTTGTGGCGATGAAGACACAGGAAGCAGAAAACCCGGTAAATCAGCTTCATTGATCTGTCATTTATGCATTAACAAATATTTTATATGTTTTGGACACACAGCTTGCCACAAGTTAGTCCACTTGGTGGTATGTGTGCTGAATACACACAAGTTGCTAGGGGAAAGAAATAACATAGAACCAAGATATGTAGACATGAAAGGTTATAGGATGTGCATTAATTTAAAGAAATTTAGAAAGCCACATATCTCATCCTTCAAGTAAATTAAAAAAAGGAAAAAACAATGGAGAGAAGGAACTGAAGAAATAGAGTAAGGGATATGGAATAAAAAAATCAAAAATTCATTAACTGGAAGTTTAAGTAACTATATATTAAAGGATCACATAGGTAAATTTAGCAATGATTTATTTTCAGGAATGTCTATTTAGACATTTGGGAAAGGGAAAGAAATGTAAAATTGTATTCCAGTGTTGCATCTTCTAGAATCACAGTCTTTCTCTCATGTCATGTCATCACTTGGGTGTGAAGTACAGCAAGTTCCTAGCAAGAGCCATCTCCTAAGGAGACAATGAAATGCCAGACTAAAGTGCCATCTGAGGTCAAACACATAGAAAGTGAATTCAGTCACCAACAGTAGCAGCCTCCCTGGACACGCGCATGCAGATCCAGACCTGCTGCAGCATCATAGAAGCACTGGCAGAGTCCCAGCTGTTGGTTACAGAAGAACATGATATTGCACTAATATTAAGTAGTTATTCCTCTCATGCCCAGGCTTCTCCGCAAATGAAAGTTACAAACAAGCTCAGTGTTTCACTGATGCAAGCCTGTGTGTTTTTCAGGTAATGATGGGTTGTCACCACATCTACCCCCACCAACACAGGCTGTTCATAGCTGCTATTCTTTACGTCTGAGAGTCAGGAGTTTCTCTCTAACTACTGGATCTGTACTCACATGCCTCCCAGCATTGAAGGAACTCAAAATTCAGCTGTGGGCTGCAGTGTGATCTCACAACCTCCTACTAGGCTCCCAGAGTTCCATGATGGCACTTTTATACAAGGGTGAATGCTAAAGTATGGCTGTTGAAGGGAGAATATGTGTGAGGGGTGTCTCACTCAGTTATAACAAATTGAGCTATATTTGTTTGACGGCTGCAGTGTCATTGTCACTCATAATAATGAAGCCAGATTCATGTTATTTCATTAGGGATAGAGTTGTGTTGTTGTTGTTGTTGTTTTTCCCCAGTGTTAAAAGTGTGGTATTCATCCGGCTATGATGGAGTACCAGGCACCAGATTTACCCTTACATATTAACCAAAACACAATCAGACAAAACGCATGAAACAGTTTTCAGACATCAAGCAAGAAGCAGCATGGCACTGTGCTCTCTGAAGGAAGAGGTAGGAATCAGGTAAATTCCGTGATCCTGCCAGCTAACTGCCAACATCAGGTTCCAGGAAGCAACATATGCCCCAAGAGAGCTTGTCAGGCTCTTCCAGCGGAGGAAACAAAAATCATAGTTTAGAAAGCTCAAATTGACACAAATCTGTGGAATAAAATGCCTGGGAAAAGAGAGCTTCACAGAGAGAAACTCTAAAGATCTTCAGGAGGATTTCCTTCAGTCTTGGGTTGAATTTGGATCTCTGCATGGTGAGAGAAAATTATTGAGTGTTGGAGTTAAAAGCACTGAAAAGCAGGAGAGTGAAAATTTGGGGAAACAAAACAAGACTAGGGCTAGTTTACAACCCTGCCAGCCAGACTATAACCCAGGACATGAGGTAACACACAGGATCTGAAAAAGGAACATTGTGTTAGTTGAGCCTAAACTAGTCCTAGACCCAACTGCTACATACTTTAAATAGTTAAAAGCAAGAAAATTTAAAAGCAAGCCTGAAAGTTTTCAAATTGAGTTCAAGTAACTTGTGTGCCAGAAAAATAGTCAACACATTATACAAATGTATACAATAAAACTCTGCAACCAACAAGATAAAAATAGTAATGTCTGGTATTTGGTCAAAAATTGCCTTAGTGTCCTGTATCTTAAGAAATAGAAAAACATAATCTGCAAATAGGATAAAAAGCTATCAACAGAAACAGAGCAAGCAATAACAGATGATAGCATGAATAAACGAGGAACTTAAGACAGTATTATAAAAATGCCCCATATGTTCCCTGGGCAAAGATAGTCATGATCTTTATGAGAACAGAAATGGAAGCTACAAAAGGGACCAAATGTAACTTCTAGAGATGGAAGGTATTATCTGAAATAAGACACTGAGTAAGATTAACATCAGGTTAGAGTCTAAAGAAATGGCCTGTGAATGTGATGACACAGCACTATAAGTGATCAAAAAATGAACTAAAAAGAGGGGGGAAAAGATAAAAAATGAACAAAGGGTCAACAACCTCTGAGACAAAATCAAACAACCTAACGTATATGTAAGTGAATTCCCAGCAATAAGATGGTGGGACAGGAAAAAAAATTTGAACAAATAACAACCTGAATGCTCTCAAATTATAAACCCACACCTCCAAGAAACACAACAGGCCTCATGAAATTAAAAAAAACAGAAAAATACCATGGTACCTCAAAATCAAACTCCTGAAAAGTGACAATCAAGTGAGTTGTAAAAGTAATGGGGGGGGGGAAGTGCGGGGAGACAGGTGGAAACACTCACAGAAGAAGAAAGACACGAATGAAAAAAATGAAATGATTTTACTTGAAGGTGGGCAGTGATGAGTTAAATATGTACATTTTAAATCTTCAGTCACTAAAAAATACAAAAGGGATATATCTAATAATTCAACAGTGCATATGAAATAAAATCACAAGAACTGATTCAAAAGAAGGCAGGAAAAGAGGAAATCAGAAATATAAAACAGATGAGATAAAACAAAGAGCAGGATGGGAGTTTTAAACTCAATCACAGATATAACTACATCCATGGTAAATGGTAAACATTGAATTACAAAACACATTTTTTGAGTGAATAAAGCAAAGGCCACCAATGTGCAATCCATAAGAAACTTGTATTAAAAATAGGTATTATAGGTTAAAAGTAGCTTTACTACTGACATATAAACCACACAAATACTAATCAAAGAAAGTTACATGAATACAAGGAAATTTTCAGAGAAAGAGAATGAACAGGAATAAAGAGACAGTCCTTTCATTAATGTAGAGGCAGCGATTCAAGAAGAGATAAAATTTCTAATCATGTATGCACCTAATAAAAATTTTTCAAAAAAAGAAAAAATTATAGAAGTTAAAGTAGAAATATATCACCTCATCTCTCTTAAAAATTGATAGAAGAAATAAAAAAAAATCAGTAAGGACAATGTAAACAGTATCAGTCTGACTTAACTGATATTTACTGAATACTACATTGAAAAAGGCAAGATAATTCTTTTCAGATGTGCAGAGGACACTACCAAGCAAGAACAGGTTTGGCCATAATATAACACAGTAAATGTAGAAGAATTTACAGATGCAGAATGTTCTCTGGCTTCAACAGAATTAAAGTACAAGTCACTAACACAAAGATAACTGGGAAATAGCCCAATATTTGGAAATTAAACAACACTTCCAAATAACCCAAATAATCCAAAGATCAAAGAAGAAATCAAATAACAAGTTAGAGAATGTTCTGAACAGAATGAAAACAGAAACATAACATATCGCAAATTGTGAGATACAACTAAAGCAGTGCTTAAAGAAAAGCTGTACTTATTTCTGAAATTAGAGAAGAAAATAAATCCAGGATCAACACATCACTGAGATACCAACATTAATCTGGTAACTACCAGAGAAATGACCTTGCAAGAAGAGGAAACCACAAACCAATGTCCTTCATGAACACAGAACAAAAACCCTTACCAAAAGTTTAACAACTCAAAACCACATAGATAAACACATACATCATAGTCAATCTATACCAGCAATTGCAAGCTTAACATAACACTCAAAAATCAACTAATGTGGCCCTCCGTGGTGGCGCAGTGGGTTAAGCAACGCACTATGAAGCAAACCGCAGCCACTGCAGCATGAGTTCGATCCCTGCTGCCACCAGGAGGTGATCCACATGGCGCTGCAGACCTCTCCTGCCTCACCCACTGCTCCCCTCAGCAGTGTCTTTCAGTCCATCTGCCTGTGCTGTTCCCCACTCTGTCTGGTGAATTCTCTCACTCCCCCCACCACCTCTGGCCTGTACCCCAGTGCTTGTATGCATAAATAAATAAATCTTTAAAAAAAATCAACTAATGTAATTCACAATGGTGCAGTCATTATGGAAAGTATTATTCTCCAAAAATTAAAAATGGAAATTCCAATATGAACCAGTTATCCCACCTCCAGATATTTACCTGAAAAATACAAAAACACTAATTCAAAGAGAGATATGCACCTTCACGTTTTCTGAAGCATTACTTAACAATAATCAAGAGCTGGAATCAATCTAATTGGCCATTGATTGAGAGTGGATAAAAATTGTTGCATATACAAAATATGGAACACTATTCAGCTATAAAAAAAAAGATGATTTCTGCCATTTGCAATAACATGGATGGATCTAAAGGGAACTATGCTTAGTAAAATAAGCCAGAGGAAAAAAGGCTCTGCATGGTTTAACCACATGTGGTAGTTACAGAAAACAAAAAGATGAGCTAAAAACACAAAAATAAACTTTAGACTATAAGAGTAACTGCTGGTTACCAGAAGGCAAGGGGATGGGAGCTGGTTAAGTGGGGGGACAGGGACAATGCTGTGACGAGGGACAGACCTGGACACTGAGTGGTGGACTTAATGTGGTCTGCACACGTGCTGACTCTCAGCAATGAAAACTGAAAGTTATTAGTTATACGCAATGTTACTTCATTTAAAGATCACTTTCCTTAGGGAAAAAAAGCTGCTAGAACCAAAAATGAGTTCAGAAAATCAAAATATGTAAAATCAGTAACAAAAAAATCAGGTGCATTTCCACATGTTGGCAAATCAAAACTGGAAAATGATTTTCAAATCAATTTACTATTATATGAATAAAATATTTAGTAATGTCGAAAATATATAAGAACGTTGTATTCTGAAAACCACGAGATATCAAAGAAGATCTAAATAGATGACAAGATATGCCTTGCTCATGGATTGGAAGACTCAGTATTATTAAGATGTTAGTAATTCCCACCTTGATTTACAGGTTCAAAGAAATTCCAGTCAAAACTTTAGCAGGCTACTTTGCAAAACTGTCAAACTGACATTGAAATGCAAGGATCTAAAAAACTTAAAATAATTTTTGAAAAGAAATTACAGAACTAAACTACCTGATTTTAAATGCTTATTATCAGGCTAATCAAGATAGCATGTTATTAGACTTTTGTATAACGGACAAACAGGTGGAACTGACTAGAACGAGCAGAAGTGAAGCCACACTGACACATCCCAGTGACCTCTGACAATGATACCCAAATAATTCAAGGGGAAAAAACTTTTTTTCAACAAGTAATTCTGGAAAGTTGCATAGTTATCTGCAAAACAAATGCATAGACATCAATTTACATTTTACATACATAAAAATTAATTCTAAATGCATCATTGACCCAAGCATCAACTAAAACTATCAAATTTCCACAAGAAAACATGGGCAAAGTACTTATGACCTCAAGTTAGGCAAGAACCTCTGACACAGATCACCTAAAGCACAAATAAAAGCAAAATTAAGAGTTATTTTGAAACACTTATTTAAGAGAGGCTTCAGCAAGCCCAACTCAAAGAAAAATATGTGGCAAGTGTGTGTCTCACCTAGAATGTGTATCTAGAATGGATTAGAATTCTTAGAACCCAATAAGGCAAACAATTTGGTTAAAATATTGAGCAAGTGTTTTGAGTATGTAATTCACCACAAGAGATACAAGTGGAAAATAACATGAGAAGATGCTTGGAATTCTGTCATTAGGGAGATGCAAATGAAGACTACAGTATTTTACAAGGACACACACAGGAGACTAAATTCCAGAAAAGACTGACAACACGCATGCCAGTCAGCATGCCTACAATCTGGAAGCCTCCGCCCTGCCCTTGGGGATGCACAATGGGGCATTCACTTTGGAAAACAGCTGGCGGTTAATACAGCCCAGCGATTCTGTATCTAAGCACATCTCCAGACAAATGGAAATCTGCATCCACATAATGAATGCTATGTCTGCTAGCATTTATAACCGCTTTATTCAGTTGCCGAAACAGCCAATAACTCAACTTTTCCCCAATGTGTGAATGAATAAACAAGTTATGGCATATGTATACCATAAAATACTACCAAAGAAATTTTTTTTAAAAATCAAACTACTGGATGATTCTCAAAGCATCACACCAAGTAAAAGACACAGACACTCTATCGGCGCTTGGTCTCTTCAGCACCGTCAAACCAGGAGGCCCCAGAGCTCAGGGCGCTGCAGGGGGAGGGGACGGCCTGCATCACCACGGCTTTGGTCGCTGCACTTTCTAAAACTCAGTTTGTAAACTTAACTGGCTTATTACAGTATGCAAATTGTACCTCAACAACTTTAATCAGGAAAAGAAACTTACCTTTCTTTTGGGCATTGAGCAAAGAGGACAAGTGAAAGAAAATCTTCCTGATATCTAGATAGAACAATTGTTCAGCATCTACGAGTAGGCTGTTAATTTGCATCTTTTCTACTTTTTAAAATAACAGTTCGTGTAGATGCCCCATGTCCCTGTGTCCTTTCCGGTCACCTGCCCCCAAGTACCCGCTGTCAGAGACCCAATTACGGCCAGGGAACATGGCACTTTCTTGTGAGTCCAAAATCATCTTGTAATATTTTTTTAATAAACCATGAGTGTTTGGGCTTTTTGAGTTTGAGAGTGTGTGTATGTGTGTTTATCTGTCTACTCCTCAGGTATTTTAAGAAATAAGAAAATAATTTGGTTTATCCTATGAAGGAAGGTGTATTTTTAAGAATAAAAATCTCATCAGTCAGCAACCTAGGGAAGTTCTTGATGATGCCTTCTTGAAGTGCCGTTAGGATTTATGATATCCTATAAATATTGTCATAGAAACTTATTCTATCATCTCCCCATTTTCTCACATTCGGGGAAGGCCGAGGAGCAAGGCAGGCTCCGAAACAAACGCAGGACGCTGACTGCTTCTTTTCCCTGTGCTCAGTCAATCTACGTCCCGGTAGAGTCCAACCTACAGTTATGATCCTAACATTTGCTTGTAAATTGGCTTTTTGGAATGCTGAGTGCAATTTTCCTGGAAAACAAAGTTATAAATCACATTAAAGCTCTCCAGCTTGTCCACAGCAGCTTGTTTAACCCGTAATACAGCACTTTTCTTGGTGAGGAATACATAAAGCATAACATTTCAAAAAGCACATTTATCTTTTCGGGATCCTCTTACCGCCCCTTGTCTATCATTTTGTTACCGGGTTGCAGCCGGCAGGAGGAGTGGTCTCTGGCTCCCCTGCAAGTTAGTGTGGCAGTCCTGCCTCAGAGACCTTTTATGTAGCAGCGTG